>OZ024822.1:102021036-103221036 GCA_964016985.1 Anodontia alba
CCCGCCTTTAACAGGAAGGGAGACAACCTTTACAGTATAGGCGAAAATTACCGAAGCAATATTCAGGAACCGATTCTGAGCGAAGGCGTTTTCTATTTACCTGATTGGCTCCGACCATTTGGCATGTTATCGATCTCATATATATATATATATATATATATATATATATATATATATATATATATATATATATATATATATATATATATATATATATATGCTTAGTCTGATATGGGCCTACACTATTTGTCAATGGTCAATGTCCCTATATATATATATGCTTAGTCTGATATGGGCCTACACTATTTGTCAATGTCCCTTTCCTCGGTCGCTAGGCATAAATGGGTTACTTTTAACATATTTCTAAGGGCAGTATTTCAGTGGCTTACTGTTTAGACTAATCTTTGGTATGAGAGTAACAAACACGAGACATATACCTTTATGCCATGTGCAAACTACGAAGGCCTAGAACAGCACGCGTATTCGTACACACTCTGCTCAGGGTCTTCACTGTCGCTTACAGACTTAGTGGACACTTTAGAATATATTCACGAAAATAAAAGGTCTTGATACGGACTGTGTGAATATACAGGCTGAAATGAGCATTCTTTGGTCGCTTTTGACTTAATGATTCTTTGCTCATTTTTCGTCTCAGTCAGTTTGTTAATCTTTAAGGTTGCCATTGGAAGCAAAGACCACACAAAAATGGGAAAATCGGAGACTCAGTTTTAGTTATTCACTTCATATACAGCAGTTGTATACGTCCCCTAGCACCGGCTTTAAGCGATATTCGATTTTCAAAGTGCCTAGAAAGGGCTCATAAATATATAATCTGTACTATGATGAAGTACGGGGAGACATTAAAATATTACAGAATCAGTATACAGTAAAAGGTCACGGAGAAGTCAGATAAGGACAATGCAGGGACAGCAAGGAAACTATAGGTCTAGCAAACGTATGATTACAAACTATGAGGAAGTTATTAAGTTTATTGTTATCACTTACAACCCATGTTCTTGTAGAGATGATAAAATGCGAAAACAAAAATAAAACTGCCGGGGTTCAAAATGCCGGATACCATATATGTTTCTCTTCTTATATGTGTTACTGTATGCATGTATGCTTCTATTTGCCTATGCGTTACTGTATGCATATTTGGTTCTCTTCGCATATGTGTTACTATATGCATATATGCTTCTCTTCGCATATGCGTTACTGCATGCATATATGCTTTTATTCGCATGTGTTACTGTATGCATATATGCTTTTCTTTGCATATCTGTTACTGTATGCATATATGCTTCTCTTCGCATATGTGTTTACAATATGCATATATGCTTCTCTTCGCATATATGCTACTGTATGCATATATGCTTCTCTTCGCATATGTGTTACTGTATGCATATACTCGTATGCTTCTCTTCACATATGTGTTACTGTACGCATATGTGCTTCTCTTCGCATATGTGCTACTGTATGCATATATGCTTCTCTTCGCATATGTGTTACTGTAAGCATATGTGCTATTGTATGCATGTGTACTTCTTTTCGCATATGTGCTACTTTACATATACGCGGGCTCATTTCCTTTTTAGGGTGACACAACCTAAACATTGAACACGGAAGTTTAAGTTGCAGTAATTGATATTCAAATTATGATAATCCGCAAAGATTGATCTGAGGCGAATATTACACAGCAGGGAAATTAGCATATTCCATTGAGCGAAAGCGCAGAATGGGCCGCGCCATGTTAAAATATGTCTTCGACGTATGTAAAAAAATGTTAGTTTGAGATATAGTGGTATATGCGGATAGCGAGGCCCAATAAGTCTGTGCAGACGCGCAGGCTGATCAGGATCTTCGCTGCCCAAGAGAAACATTTTATCAATGTCTAAAAATGTCCTAATCGGGTTGTGCAGGTTCGATTGCTAGATTCGCTTATTCCTTGTCACACATTTCTCATGACGTCAGGTGGAAACTATTTGGTTTTCCCACCGCTAGACCAGGTAAACCGCATCAAGCAAAAATGTACGTTCTAAAACACACGAAATGCGTAGATTAAAATATCTTGGACATCCGAGCAACTGACCGCCGTTGATGTAAAATGCACATCCCACAGTATCCAATGATTGTGTAAGAGGACAACGAAGGCCTCGAACAGACTACGCGAATACCTAGGCTGATATGGTTGTACATGATTAGTTTTTATTATGACCATGCTTACAGAAATTCCTGTATTTAATGCAAACAATGTACACCCTGATCAGACGCCGCGATCTGCGGGCTGCACTGTTTGCAAAATACACTTTTTGGAGTTTTCCGATTAACATGAGTAGGAGACACCTTTTCAGAGGGCATGGATTAAAATTGCTTTTCTTTGCGTTGAAATCTTGAATAAATTCTATACAATAACGAACAACTGTAGAAGAGAGTCCTTATGTCATATGGTAAGTGTGACGCCACAGACCAGCCTGTGCATGTTGGAAGACCGTCAGGGTCCACCCTGTCCGTCGACATATTCTACAAAAGCAAATGGTTTTTAAGCGAGCAATCGATGTCATGTCCAGACTGCGCGGCCAGAATTCGGGCGAGCATATCCTGGTCATCGTTCTCTTATATGACTTAATGACACTTTTCCTCGAATTAATCGTTATTTGAATACACGTTATTTTAGACACGACTTTAACTTTTGATTAATATGTTTGCTCTTTGTTGTTAAAGAAAACCTGCCTTTTAATATTTACAAGTGAACCTTGTTTGTTGGTTCCTTTATTATATCTCAGGTGCGGAGTCAGAGAGGGGTTCGTGGGGTTCAGTCGAACCCTCCCCGCCCCCGTCCCTGTGACTCAATATTTCATTTTCATCGGAAATTCTGGATAAATTTGATAAATTTTGAATACCGTGTTTATCCTAAATATTCACACCCTCTTAAACTTATACTTCTCGTCATAGAATCAGTTTTACTACCTATGCATCAACGCGGTTTGCTCAGGCCTGTCTTTCCGAATACGCAGAGTAAGTACGGTTATTTAATAATTTCAAGCCCCCCCCCCCCCCCCCCTCAGAAGTCATCCGCCCCTGTATCTTACCAATATCATAACAATCATTTGCGGTGCAGATACATTGAAGCGTTTTGTGCATGCAGATGGCCGTGGAGTCCAATCTTACCCTGCACAGTCTGCACAGTCTCTAAAGACGGAGCTGAACTCTCAAAATTAATGTAGCTCGTGCTTTGCGTTTCTTTCTTTTTAAAGACGGCAGCTGTTAATAGCACCCAATATTCGCCTAGTGTCCCATAAAAGGGACATTAGCAGTGTAGACACGGATCAAACGCCATAGAACGCGACGTCTGGTCAGAGTCTACACTATTTGCATCTAGGAAGGGAATTTCTATAAAACATGGTAAAATAAAATCTAACCAGATACTCTTAACATTAAAATGAACCAGTCCAAAGGTTAAGGTAGACGAGCCCACTCGGGCATAAATGGGCTTGAGTTAATAATTTGCTCTCTTTGAGTCGTGACCCTTGTCCCTTTATGGTACCGTTCGTACATCTGTGATACAAAATGTTTTTTTTCTGATACTCTCTATTTCAGAAGGGTGGTAAATACATTTCAGACAAGAGTATTATCTCTTCAAGGTATATATCAAGCGGGCGCATTACACAACGTTGCATTAACATCGATGCAACGTCATGACGTTTGTACAACTCGCATTAACATCGCTGTAACGTCAGCATGACGTTTTATACAACGTCGAACTAATATCGATGCTACGTCATGACGTTTATATATGGAACGCCATAGCTTTCTTATGTTGTAAAAGGCTAGTTTAATTTGTTAAAAGATGGGTTATCTTGTCTGAGAAGTGTGCAAACTTGTCTATACGATGTGTTATTATGTTAAAAGCGTGTGTTGTTTTGGTCCACTCAATGTCTTATTATGTCAAAAGTAATGTTGTCATGATAAACGCTCGTGTTATTATGACCACATAGTGTCTTATTATGTTAAAAGGCTACTGTGTTATGTTAAAACTCGCGTGCTGTTTTGTCCACACGGAGTTTTATTATGTTAATGGCTATATTATTATGTTAAAAATTGGTTTATCTTGTCTACGAAGCATGTAAACTTGTCTATACAACATGTTATTATGTTAAATACATATGTTGTTTTGTCCAAAATGTGTCTTATTATGTTAAGATGTTATGTTATTATGTTAATTGTATGTGCTGTTTTGTCCACAGAGTACCCTGTTATGTTAAAACGCTATCTTATTATGTTTAATAATGGGTTATCTTGTCTGTGAAGCATGTGAATTTGTCTATAAACCGTGTTATTATGCCACACACGCGTGTTGTTTTGTTCACACATAGTCTTATTCTGTTTAAAGGCTATGTTATTATGTTAAAAGCTTTGGTCTTTACATCATGCTATTATGTTAAACATTTGTGTTGTTTTGTCCAAACAGTGTCTTATTATGTTTAAAAGGCTATGTTATTATGTTAAGAAATCCGGTTATCTTGTTTATGAAGCATGTGAACTTGTCTGAAAATGTGTTATTATGGTAAACGCATGGTTTGTTATGTCCACACACCGTCTTATTCTGTTGAAAGGCTATGCTATTATGTTAAAATTTGGGTTATCCTGTGTATGAGTCATTTGAACTTGTTTATACAAAGTGTTATTATGTTTAACGGGTGGGCTGTTTTGTCCACACAGTATCTTATTATGTTAAAAGGCTATGTTGTTATGTGAAAAAGTTTGGTTATCCTGTCTACGAAACATGTGAACTTGTCTATACAAACTGTTATTTTGTTTAACGCTCATGTTGTTTTTGGTCACCCAGTTTCTTATTATGTTAAAAGACTATGTTATTATGTTGAACACGTATGTTGTTTTCTCCACATAGTGTCCTATTATGTTAAAGGCAAAGTAATTATGTTAAAACGTTGAGTTATCTTGTCTGCGAAGCATGTGAACTTGTCTATACAACTTGTTATTATGCAAATGGTTGTGTTGTTTTGTGTACATAATATCTTGTTATGTCAAAAGACTAAATTATTATGTTAAAAAGTTGGGTTGTCTTGTCTATGAAGTATGTGAACTTGTCTATACTACGTCTTATTATTTAAACGCGCGTCTTGATTTGTCCATACCGTGTAATATTATGGCAAAAGTCTACGTCATTATGTTAAAACGCGGTGTTATCTTGTTGAATCAATATGTTGTCTTGTTCAATTGCGTGGTGTTGTTCCCGAAAATCTACGCATGCGACATTGTGTGGACAAAACGGTTTGACATAATAACATGTCGTCTAGCCAAGTTACTCTTACACAAGATGACCCAAACTTTAACATAATGACATATACGTTTGACATAATAAAACACCGTGTAGACAAGGCAACGCCATATGTTGACAAAATAACGTGCCTGTGTAAGATAATAACACACTATATAGACAAGTTCACATGCTTTTTAGACAAGATAACTCCACGTTGTGACAAAATAAAATGGTTCTTTAACATAATAAGACAGTGAGTGGGCATGTCAACCTTATATATTGACAAAACGACACACGTCTTTAAGATAACAACATAATGCATGGACAAGTTCACACAATTCTTAGACAAGACAACAAGAAATATAACAACATATGACAGCCTTGGCGTTCCATATTTATACAACTAAGCATTAACGTCGATGCAACGTCCTGACGTTTATTCAACGTCGCATTAACATCGATGCGACGTTGTATAAACGCCATATGTCCGCTGGGTAAATTCACCTTAACGTTAGAAGCCATAATACGGTCTAATTACTCCTCATTCAGACACTAGGCTTCCGGAATAAGTATGTCACACATGCTTATCTCTTATTCTTAAGACACTAGACCAAACATATGAATTATGTTATTTAGTGTTTTATTACTTAAACAACTTTAACCAAAGACAAGATTACGCAGTTCACAGCACCCAGTAAAGCACATATATGTACAAGTATAGACAAGTATAAAACTCTTCTTATCTATTTACGCATATTTAAAAAAAACGCATTTAGATCTCTGATCTTGCTTGAAAAAAAAATCAACAACAACAACAACAAAAAACAAAAAACAAAACAAAAACAACAAACAAACAATTGTTATAATCGTTGACCCTGACGTTATGCCTTTTCGTTGTTTACACGGCAGTTTCGAGATGACGTCGTTGTTCCGTAACTCTGTAACATCATCAACGAAAGACTCCACACCATCAACGAAAGACTCCATTTTCCGTAAGGGGTGTTACGGCTACTACTTTTTAATATCATTGTTTTTCGTGCTAAATTACACTGTCAATAATCGTATAATCCTTTCACAAATCCCCAACTTCCTCCATGATCTTTATTGTCGTAAACTGAACATCCGTAAACAACGCCAGTAGAGAACTCTCCTTCTTCTGATGCTTTGGTGCCTCGGAATGGCTGTGCTTCGTGATTGTGGTATTTCCTGGGTAGCTTCACATAATTTTTTGATTTACTAATGTGATTTTATTTTTGAAATTTTTTGATTGTCAATACCCAATCAGAGAAATGCTAATATATATATATATATATATATATATATATATATATATATATATATATATATATATATATATATATATATATATATATATATATTCGAGCTTTTATATCTACAAGAAAGAATAGCAAACAAAAACATATACCATAATTGTTGCATGCAATATATAATTTACACATATTATTCACATATACATTAATTTTTTAAACATATATCAAGTCACATGATTTAGATGAATATTCTTCACATACAACATACCTATTTAATTCTATAAACAACATGTAATAAGTACTAAAAGTATATAAACGTCATGTCGAAAAAAGCGCTTCAGCTTATAGAATTTTGTTTCTTGTGTCACTTTAGGAACAAACTTTATCTTGATCTAGTGAATATACATACAAAACTGAACAGACTTTGGTTTAGGAGAAATCTTAACATAAAAAATGAAATAGAATGTTTACAGTAAGGCTGTGAACTGACAGTACATGCTTCAGGATGAGCCAAGCAATGCAGCTATCAACAAAAATCTACTACAATAAACGTTGACTGTTTAATTCTTGCTTTGGTAATTGCCAAGAAAAGAGTCCGAAAGCGTCCGAATATGGGAGCAACAGCAAAGACGTACAAAGTACTTATAACAATGTAGGTTGTATTATGCGACAATTTAAATAACGTTGCATTGCTGCTTTATGTTGCAATTAATTATGGTAAGTAGTTACATGTAACTTAATGCTTAAAATATGCGTCAGTGAGAAATAAATGGCTATAAATGTTACAGTTGTTTCAGCATTAGCCAGCTTGAAGCCTAAACTCTGCATATAAAACGGTGTTTTTTAGCTCAGGTAGTTGTGTGCTTTTGTTACGCCGACGCTTCATTTCACGTTAGTCAAAAACAATTAACCATTTACCATTTACGCATGAATATTTTCAATAAACTCTCCCATCATGAACTTTGGAAGGGTCCATTGTATAGTCAAAGGGGTGTTATACAGATATCGTGATAGTTGCTTTTATTATTGAAACTTTCTTATTTTATTGCAAACAATGTAGACCCTGATCAGACGCCGCGTTAAGCGGCGTCTGATCTGGGTCTACTCTGTTTGCCTATGTCCCTTTTATGGGACGCTAGGTTAAATGGTTTTAAAAAAAAATTGTGTGCTGTTTGGGTTTTTATACAAATTCTATGCATTGAAATCAAAATTTTATAATTTTGTTTCAAAACGCTATCTTACACCTGAGAAATTTCAGATATGAATATCACAGCATTTGTTTTTTTTTCTGTTTTAGAATAAAGTGTAAGTGAACAAAAAGTATATTCTGTCAAAAATGATTTATCCTAAAATCAACACTTTCGGCTGGGTTTGGTATCAATGTGATCGTCTTGTAAAGCTGAATGAAATTTGTTTAGAACCTTAGCAACAAATAATATTTTAATTTAACTTAAGTTTTTTGAACATCGGAAGTAGTTTACAAGTCATTGTAATAACAAATCATTCAACTCTTCTTCCTGTGTACAAACACAGTTTAACAACCTTTTGTTTGTAAATAAGTCAACACCTTATATGGATTATAGACGGACTTTGCTCAACTGATATATTTCCATCTTTTTGGACACATGTATAAATGAGCCGCACCTTATCACGTGTGCACAGCGAAAACTCAAATCAGTCTGCTCATCCGCACAGTCTGATCAGAGTCTACGTTAACGCATGAAGAAATTTTACATCTTATTGTCAAGTGAAGATTTTGATCAGACTGGGCGCGTATGTACGAAGGAAAGACGTGTTGGCTTAAATAGGTTCGTAATTCCAGTCTAATCCCGCTTTATGGTAATGATATAAACATTTACCACACGCGGAAAAAAGCAAGACGGGCCTTCGGCATACCCCTCCACAGTAACATTTTACAGATGATATTACGTTCAAATATTTCTGAACCTAAATAAGGAATATGGGCAATACATGTCACGAATAGTTAGAGTATAACAGACATCAGGCCCGTTTGCTGTGAAAATTTTCCAAACTAGTGCTATCAGAGGATCTGACTATAGCCCCGCTGCAGCGCTATCAGAGGCGAAATACCCATAGTGTTGAAATATTTTGAAATCATGCTTACCAGATAACATCACCATAGGACATGGTAACATGGCAACGTGAAACCTATCAAGGGAATTGACTCCATGAATTAGGGGCCCTTGGTCCTGATTCCGGTATACACGATACATCAAACCATTCTCCATGTGTGTACCAGGTTCAAACTTTGTTACCCTTACAATTCTTGAGAAAATTGCGACAAAAATTTTCCCTTTTAATGGAACATTGTAAAGCCTATCACGTTTCAACTTTATAGCTTTCATAGTTCCTGAGAAATCTGTAATGAAAATTTTTCGTTTATGGCAACTTGTAAAATATATCAAGGAATTTAACTTCAAGAATCATAGACCCTTTGCCTTTATTTTGGTATACACAGTGCATCAACCCACTGTCCATGTGTGTAATAGGTCTTACAGTTCTTGAGAAAAGTGTGACAAAATTTTCTCATTAATGACAAATTTTAAAACCTATTAAGGAATGTAACTTTAATAGTTAGGCCCTTGGGCCTGATTCTAGTATACATGATACATCAGCCCACAGTCCATGTGTGTACCCAGTTTCACTTTTACAGCTGTCATAGTTCCTGAGAAATCTATAACGAAAATATCCCATTGGTGGTAAATTGTATATCCCATCAATTTTTCATTTATGGCAAATTGTAAAACTTTTCACGGGATTTAACTCCAATAGTTATGGGCCCATGGCCCTGATTACGGTTTACGCAATACATCAATAAAAAGGGGGTAAATGATCAGGAATCGATAAAATTACCTAACATCCTCAACCCACTGTTCATGTGTGTACCAGGTTTCAACTTTGTAACCCTTACAGTTCTTGAGAAAAGTGTGACGATTTTTTTTCATTAATGGCAAATTGTTAGACCTACCAAGGCATATAACTCCACGAGTTATGAGCCGTTGGCCCTAATTCTGGAACAGACAATACATCAGCCCATTGTGCATGCGTGTATCAAGTATCAACTTTACAGCTTTCATAGTTCCTGAGAAATCTGATACGAAAATTTTTCATAAATGGTAAATTGTAAAACCTATCAAGGGATGTTACTCCAAGAGTTATGAGCCCTTTCCCCTGATTCCATCAACCTTCGGGTATATGTGTCAACTGTCGTTATGCATACTCTGTCATAATATGTGTTGTATATAGGAAGTTTTATTTAATGTATAAATTAAACACACGAAGAGGTACAAAATCAAATATAAATGTACAAACAGGACATTTGACTTCTTCCTTGTTTCTGCGTTTACAAACTTCATTATAACACGCTTATCACAACTAAAGCAGGTTCGCCTCGGTTAACATCACTTTCTCGAGCTGGCAAATCCTGATGCTAACCTCAGTAGAATGTACATGATGTTTCAGAGAAAATAAGGCTTTATATTTCATGTGAATCGTCGCAAACGGTTTGCATTAAATTGTCAAGTCTTATTGTCTCTGAAAGTACCAAAATCAATTTTAGAATGTCGACTATGACAAATTTTCTAAACGCTTTAAGAATTAAACCTATTTGAAGAGTTTAAATAAAGCGAAATTTTCTCAGACATGTTTGCACGTATGTTTTCTTTATCACAAAACGTGCACTTATTGGTACATGTAGAGGTAACACTGAAGTAACATTACGAAAACACGCCTATTCAAATATATAGAAAATTTCACCTAAAAAATACTGAAAATTTTCAGATAAAAAACTCTGATATTTTTCATATTTCTGCTCAAAACATAGATTGTGGGTACTCGTTGGAACCGCCTCGGCGAGGCGGTTTTAACGAGTACCCACAATCTATGTTTTTGAGCAGAAATAAGGAAAATAATACATACCCCTGTAAACCCCAGTTTTACTATATAGAAGTGGGGTTTAAGGGGGTCAAAATTATATAGGCATGTTTTCGTGATGTATGTAAATGAACTCTTGGACCTATATGTGTCGTACTCTAAGTTCATGCTTTAATCTATTATAGAATGTTTAAGAGTTTAGAAAATTATAAACTAGTGTTTTAGTTTGTTTGTTATTAATAGCAATTTTTTATTGCATAAATCTGTCTTAGAGCACTTAATATCCAAAATTTTCCTCATTTCCTATATTATATGGTAATGCCATGGCTTGTAAGGCTCTAGATAAAAAGATCATGTAGATAAATATTCTTTTCAATTGTCAAAATATATATTATGGATACGCACTAGAAGCGCTTGTGCGGGGTGCTTCTAATGTGTTCCAATAACATACATTTTTTTTGCAGAAATGAGCAAAAAGTCAATATTTGGCTTATCAAAAGGTATGGCTAGGAAGAATGCAAAAGCACGTTAACGTAATGGATTAAATTACGGTGAATGCCAAGTCTTATTTTAAAGTATTGGCTCACATAGTTTGGCCAAAATATTGCATTAAGAAATTTATATGTTCCCATATAAAATAGTGACAGCATAGGTATGCAGTGTATATATATTGTCCGGCTTTTCTTGGCAAATTTTCAGAAATTTGCAGTTTTTTAATTCTGCTTCAAGTTGTTTGATATTGAAATCAAAGTTTTACACTGAATAAAACTTAATGTGCTTTGTAAGCAATTTCCCTTAATTGTTCCTGAATTATGGTTAAAATACCATTATATAACGAAGAATACGAGAGGTATGTTCTGATAATATTTTGTTATTTCTCCAAGAAATAATTGGTACTCATGAAAGGCGTCTCAGCTATGCTCCTAATATTAATATTTCTGGTTGAAACGGTATCTTATCTATTGATTTGGCTAAGGCACATACATTTAACAGAAGTATGTTTACGCAATGATCTTGTATATTGTCACGTCATTGAAAGGTGGATGTCTTATTTCTATGACAACAATTATCCGGTATTTCTGGTTTTGATGAAGATAAAATAACTGTACTGCGTTTCTAGTGTAACATATAATTCAACCATAAAGGGCATCTTTATTTACTTCCCTTTTCAATTATAATTCAATTATAACGATGTAAAATACGACATTTTGTACTCTGTGACATGTCGAATACATCAATGGTCGTTCCAGATGAATGGAACCATGAATTTCCTAAATAAATACGATTTGCTTAACGCTCAGCATACTGGGTAAAAACATCAGCAGACGACATATTAAAAAAAAGTTATTATCTTTCTCAGAAAATAGGATTTGACATTTCATGCAAATTGTTACCTAAATAGACAATTTATATGGAATGTCAGATCCTATTTTCTGGGGGAAAAATAAAAAAAAATAGAAATTTATCATTTGCTGAATTAGCCTAGGAGTGGCTGTTTGCAAACAGTCGACAAAATCAGGTGATATAGTATCCTTACATTCCCATTTCACTGTTGTCGGTTCAAAATGAATACCATCTTTCGCCAAAAAGAACCTTAAATTCCATCATACAGTAACTTAAAGAAACAAGCAAAAGTAGAAAGAAATTAATTACAGCTCACAACAGTAAAATTGCCTTTGTTTTGCTAATTATGGCAAAAGAGCATTGACCAGCTTGCCTAGAGTAATTGTGTCCCATACGCCTCACTACAAATAAAGATGTAATTATTAATGTATGACCAAGTAACGATGGATGTGTAACACGTGCAGTTTAGTAGTACATATTGTATTGAATAGTTAAACATGAAATATTCCCGAATAGCATATTCATTAAGGCTGACACGATTAATCGGATAACCGATTAATTGATCGATAAATTCCACAAAAATAATTATCATTACTGATTTGCTAATAATCGATCATTTGTTTTCTGTGTTTGTTAGTTTACCGTATAAACTCCTTACCATACATAATCTAAACTTTGAACAAGTACAATTTACTACCCATTGTTGTATCTAAAAATAACTGGATTTGCGGCGTCTCATCAGGGTCTACACTGCTTGCTCAAACCTGGCATAATAACATAGCCTTTTAACAGAATAAGATGTGTGAACAAAACAACACGCGTGTGTGGCACAATAACACGGTTTATAGACAAATTAATATAACAGGACACTCTGTGGACAAAACAGCACATGCATTTAACATAATAACATAATAAGACACTGTTTGGACAAAACAACATATGTATTTAACATAATAACATGTTGTATAGACAAGTTTACATGCTATGTAGACAAGATAAACCACTTTTTAACATAATAACAGCCTTTTAACATAATAAACTCCGTGTAGACAAAACAGCACGCGGGTTTAACACAACATCGTAGCCTTTTAACATAATAAGACACTGTGTGGTCATAACAACACGAGCGTTTATCATGACAACATGACCTTTTGACATAATAAGACACTGTGTATTGACAAAACAACACACGCTTTTAACATAATAACACATCGTATAGACAAGATTACGCACTTCTCAGACAAGATAACCCATCTTTTAACAAATTAAACTAGCCTTTTACAAAATAAGAAAGCTATGGCGTTCCATACATTTCCATCTGCTCCTAAGGAGCTGCTTTTCATATTCGGAAACCATGACAAAGAGTAAAGTTATATCGAATGTAGCAACAGTATCAGCTTTAACATGCTTTGCACTTCAGTCTGTAGCTTCTTCTTATTAGTATGACACTGTACTGATTAATACTTCGTCCATTTTCCTTGTTTTAATGGCAAAGCTGGAGCAGACATATTTGGATCATTCTTCGCATAATGAACTCTAACAGAAGTATGATTCTGCAAAGAAAAACATAGCGCATAAGGGTTTCATAGAAGATAAATATTTGTATTTTGTTTTCACAGAAATATATGCAGTGATATAATTTAAAATTACCACTACAATTTAGGTTTATTGTACATAAGTACTTTAGTTCATACTTATATATTCAGAAATTCATGAGCAAACAGTGCAGACCAGGTCAAACTCTTGTCTCTACTGCTTTTATAGTCACATGTGCTTCTTTTGACAGTTAACTAATTTATGCATAGCGTCCCATAAAAGGGACATTTGCAAAAAGTGTTACCCAGATAAGACGCCACAGAAAGCTGCATCTGATTAGGGTCTACACTGTTTGTACTAAATACAAGAATTTCTATAACATGGTAACTACAAAAAAAATAATCAATCACCCTGTGGAAATGAACCGATCCGAAGAGTGAATGTAGATGGGTTAAATGTATCGGTATAAATGGATTAATGTATCCGAATGTTTAAAATAAATATTTTTTTCCTCTTGTCCCGAACGACCAATAAGTTACCACTAAAGTAGCGATGGTCTGAAGGATACTCACTTAATGGAAGGACAATCAGACTATCAGTAAAACAGATATTCTACAATATTTTTACTAAAATGATCCATAGAATGCCGATAATTCTCCTCCTTTTGGCAACATTATCTAATTCATTTTAGTTTTCCAAGCTAAAAGTACGTTCTGAAAAGAAGGATCCTTTGGAAGCAAAAATACATCAAATAAACGAAAATAATACACTCGGTTTAATGGAGTCTGTTTATGAACACTACTATAAGGGGCATCATTATCTATATTATTTTCATGTGTCCAAATGATTCCAAGTATCAGAGTATATCGCGTACAACAATAAAAGTGCAGAACGGTTAAACATTTTACGTTTGCCATGGCATTCAAATTTACAAAAAAAAACAAACAAAAAAAAACAAAACAGAAATTATTGATCCGCTGAAGATATCTGGAAATCAGTTGGTCAGATGCTTTATATATACCTTAAGATGACTCAAATGCACAATGAGTGTTACTTCAAAAGTGCAAAAGTGTTATATTAATTCCTTCTAAAACGCATACTTAAATTCGTAAAGAAGTTGCCATCCGACATCCATCCAAGAGAAAACAATAACGTTCGGTTATCTCTTGATCAGTTTTGTTCATGTTAAATGACATTGTTCTCACAACATATGTACAACTTTGGTTGATTTAAGGCAATACAGATTTGCTAAACAAATAAGTATAGGTTATTGCATCGTTTTAAATTTCGAGCCGTGAGGCGAGAAATTTAAAACATAAAATAACCGACTTGTCGCTTCTTGCTGGCATTGTTTTAACTGAGAGAAATAATTAATTTTTGATTTGCTTATCTAAACACACTGCTGTTTTCGGGTTACAGGGTCATTTAGCTGTTTCAGACATACTGGTATGAAAATATTATTGACCTTTACCATGATATAGGCTAATTTGGCAGACAAAATTTTTTTTTTTCTTTTGTTTTGTTTGTGTTCTTCCTTAGTTTCCTCTATATTTGTGCTTTCTAAAATTGATTTTCATTACTGTTTTTTGTATTTGATTTTTTTTTAAACAAAAAAGAAAAAAAAAAACAAAAAAAAACAACAAAAAAAACAAAACAACAACAACAACAATACTTTAATATACTGCAGTCTACTTATATGTAAATTTTGCTAGTTAATGTTGTAAATTTTACAACACTGAGCAATTGACTCTCAGCTATACAATAAAATGGATCAATAAAGATTTCGCTTTGTGTCCTCTCAATACGTAGATAGGAGAATAAGGGACTTCTTGCTCCTCATTCTTATGTGTGTAAATGGCACATTTAGCATGCTTAAAAAACAAAATCGCAGATTGCACACATATACCTTTCTTGATTTATGTAGGGAAGGTAAGGCAGAGGTCACTTGGAACACTTTTCAAAAGAAATGTTTTAAATGCAAAGAAAAATGAAATACCAAGCTCTTTGTTTAAAGTCAAAGTAAGAAAGACTTAAATGTCTATTTCATTTTCAAAATCAGCATGCTAAATGTCTTCCATCATCTATACTGTTTACACGACAGTGTGATTTATCACTGCAGGAGGTCGATTATAATTGAATTAGGCTTGCACAGTTTCTAGTTGCCGCATTTCTGTCATGGAGATTTTCTGCTTTTTATTGTTTTAGTCTATCGCACTCATTTTCTGCACAAATAGCGACAAAACAGATTGTCACCCGAACAATAAGAACTGATACAAATGTTCTGCAGTAAACCGCATGCATTGTTGTTATACCACTTATAGCTGATAACTACCTTTTTTAATTGGGTTGACTGAGCCGTAAAACCTCAACACAAACAAAACAAATCCTCATTAATTGATTAGTCTGGTGCCGAAGGATGACGCCTAAATATCGATGTCTGTAGTCTGGCCCATCGTAGTCTTACTTGTGGTTTGCTTTAGCGCTGGCTTCAGATTGCCATTGAACCGTCTACTTTTTCCATCATAGTGTTTGTGATTGCATGCCTTTCATTGTTGTGATTTCGGGAACAGAACACATACTTGTGAGTTTCATTCGTCGTGTAAAACCAGCCTGAGTCTGTTCATAAACGCTAATCTTATTTGCAACACTACGCTTGCCTACATGTACCGAGAGGGGCTGTGTGTCGTGACTGTGATGATTCTTGGTTAAGTTTATGCACATTTTATTTCCTTGTAAGTCAAATTAAACTGGTTTACTGTGTATATAACGATCCTGGCTAGTAACATAGCAAACATTGGTGTTTTATTCATGTATATATACTCCTTGCCCTGTAGAACTACATAACTTAGAATCTGTTTAATTCAACTTTCTTTTTCTAATGCAGTTTTTTACTTGCTATTATTGCATAAAAAGAAGTGTCGCACGTTATTAACAGCCGTGCATTAACCGGCGAAAAGCCGTGTATTAACAAGCAATTCACGCGCTGTTAATACACGGCTACGCAACTTTCAATATGCTCGTACCGGGGCCACAAAATTACTGGCGTCACGAGATGTGTACTGCTCTGCCCTAGAACGAGCATAGTCCGTGAAAATAGCGTTCGCGCGACATCGGTGAAAAGGCGAAACAAAATAGTGCAAAAGAAATAACGCGATATGTAGCAAATATTTTCAGTTTTTATGCAATAATAGCGATCGAACATGGTTTTTCAATGCATTAACATTCGCCAGATCCCTTGGGAGGTGTTGAAAACCGCGGCCTCCGGCCTCGGTTTTCAACACCTCCCTCGGGACCTGGCGAATGTAAATGCATGAAAAACCATGTTTGATCCCTATATTGTATTATCGTTTGCAGTTAACAAGTACACATGGGCTATTTAAACTAGTCTCTGCATTTTGAACAAACATATCGATCTTGCTAACCTGTGCTTTCTTCTCTGCATTTTTCTTATCGCTTGTATGCACCTGTGTAACCCTTGGGAGCAAATTCTATCCTTTTAAACGAGACTCCTTTCCAGAAGAGACTGCATATGCAGGAAACTTAACAGGAAGTCACAAACAACATGTTACCTTTGTCAGAATGGTTGAAATTGTATCCATTTCCCTAAATAGGATAAGTTGGTATAAATGATACATGATACTTAAAGAAAATAGATACACCCAAGAGAAATGTCTCTGACATGGAGATGTTTAGCATAGTATATAGTCAAAGAAAATGTAAAAATGTATCTGATTATCATTAACATTAATTACCTTATTGTCACCGGTCTTGTTTGGTGGTAGTGGTGTTAGGTTAGAACAATCGGTAGACTCTATAAAAACAAATCAGAAAGAATTAGTTGTAAAATAGTCTAATTTAGAAACGCATTATTTATTAAAGCTTATAGACAATGCGCAAAACTACAGAAATTGTCACTATCAGTACAAATTGTTCCTTTGGCGTACTAAAACATCCCTGAACAGACTGTTAGGATGCCATTTAACTGCTTGTATTGTAAATATGATTCACTTGTGCCAGAAGTGTCAATGTCAAAACATTTATATCGGATCTAAATAGAAATTACGTATGAACAAATTGAATTTCTCTTTATACCGATAATTTTTAAGCCCAGAACTGACTGTAACACCATGTCTGTACAAATTATAAGAGCACAGTCTGTTTGCCCTAGATAACTGACCATACATTCCTCAGCAAAGCAGTCTAATTAGGATCTACACAGTAGGTCTGCACAGTAGGCCAACCAGCTGTCTAGTTTTAGAGACAACGTTATTTGTTCAAGTAATATGAACAGTCTTACTAACTAACTGCAAGCTGTCTGTTTTTGTTTGCTTTCTGTCGATAGAGTAGAGTATATATTCGGTGACAAATCTTCATTAGCCGCAACATAAGAAAATGCAGTTTCTAACTTGTGCGCCAAACGAAGACTCGCATTAGCCAGCGCAGTCTGGGAAGTGTCTTCATTGTCGCAATAAAAATGTTGCATCTTTGGCGAGCAAAATGCTAGCAAAATGCGTCTATTAAGGATTCTGATCAGACATCGCGATCTTATATCTTCGTCCGAATATACGTTTCTGACCTTGTGGCTCTTACTGTGTAACCCATTTATGCCTAGTGACCCCAAATCGACATGGAGAAACAATGCAAATCCGAATCCGAAGAATGTAGCATCTGATCAGGCCAACTCAGACAGACAAGTCATCGAACAAGGCTTTAAAGACATAGCTTAAATGAGGCCAGAAGTGGTACTATTCACAAATGATGTTTTACCCCTTCTTAGGCCCTATGCAAGGGAGATCAAAGTCATGTCATTACATGTGAATATCAGACTGTACATTTCACGTGAAATCGCCTTCGTACATCATATGCTAAATCAGCCTTCATACATCGCATGTGAAAATCAGCATTCATACATCAAATGTGAAAGTCTGCCTTCATACATCATATGTGAATATCAGCCTTCATACATCATATGTGAAAACCAGCCTTCGTACATTACACATGAAAATCAGACTTCGTGTATTACACATGAAAATCAGTCTTCGTACGTCACATGTAAAATTAGCCTTCATACATCACATGTGAAAATCAGCCTTCAAACTTCACTCGTTAAAATCAGATTTCGTACATAACATATGAAAATCAGCCTTCATATATCACATGCGAAAATCAGCCTTTATATATCACATTCCAGTCAGCATTCTACGTAAATCTATATCGGGCCGTCATCGGCCCGTCAGCTACCCTGACGGGCCGATGACGGCCCGATGTAGATTTACGTAGAATACTAGCTGGGATGTTGTTCATCAGTGAAAATAAATCTCAATAATAATCGAATTGTGCAAAATTCCGAGTTTGGTTGTATTCCATCGTGGATAATAAAACAATAGTGAAATTGATCAACATTTTCATAACATTATTATCAAAGTTCTAAAATATCCACTGGACAGTTCATATTTCAGGTATAATAATGAAGGGTAGTAATGCATAGCACATCCTACAAAATAAAAGTGTGCCTATTGAAGACTCAGATCAGTCTGCACATTCATAGTCTGCTCTGTCTTCTGAACAGATGTGCATTTGGTGTGACTCTCCTCTCAACCCACAGGTTATTTTGTAGGACAATTTCTGTGCCCCGGCTCATTTGATATTACCTATGGAACAGATAAATATAAATGCCAATACTAAATTCCCCAGTATTAAATTCCCCCTATTGAAAAAAGGTAAGAGAAAAGTCCAGGGAGTGCCACAATCACAAACCGCAGCCCTTCCCAGACACTAACAGGAAGAGGAAACCGACAAATCCAAACAAGCACAAATCGAACAAACGTACAAAAAGCACAAAAGCACTAAGATTAGCTTTCTCTTCCCAAAGCGAGGTAATCGCAACGCTAAAAGGACTGAAAAACACAAGAACAAAATGACACAAGGTAAGACATAAAACAAATCGACTCGTAGAATAAACCAGAAAGCAACAAAGAGTAAGACTAAGCCTCTACCTGTCTATCGTTTATTGGTAGTTAAACAGGTTAAATACAGAATTCCAATTAAATAGAGCAAATTCTTTCGATACCGAGGCACCTTTTTGGATTTGAATCTATGTATATCTAATGGTACAGTTTCCACCAAAGTTTATGATAAACGGGACGATTTTGATTTTGATATAGTCAATTTCCCTTTTCTGGATGGCGATGTCCCCCGGCGTACCTCATATGGGGTATACATATCTCAAGTTATTAGATTCGCCAGAGCTTCTTCAAATCTTAGTGACTTTAACTACCGTAATAAAGCCCTTACTGCCAAACTTCTTAGGCAGGGCTATCGTTATTTTAAACTTCGTAAGGCTTTTCGAGATTTTATCGCAGAAACAGTGCCTTGGTAGAAAAATATAGCGTCAGTCTGAAATCACTTCTGCAACAAGGTATATCGGAACCAGAATTTTACGGTGACTTAGGGTACAGATTTAGAAAAATTGTAGGAAAATGTAACTTTTCGGAGCAATTCAGAAAACTTATTAACCGTTATAAAAGAATTGGCTATAGCCTGGATATTATGCGGCAGACTGTATGCCTAGATGTCAACCTAATCATTGCTGATGACTATGCTTCACTCTTTAATTGCACGACGGCGGTTCGGGCCTCAGACTCAATGACGGCCTCTTCGTAAAACTTTAACCAGTGGGTTGAAGGGGCTTGACGATATGTCTTTGGCTTGGCCGGCCTTGGTTCAACTATTGGTTTTTAATTTACTCTGGTATACAGTAGAATTGCCATGAGTACTCGTCTTTGTTTATCATAGTGATAAATTTGATTTTTTATGTTTTCGCTTTGATGCATTGACTTAGTTGGGAGCCTTTATGCAAACCGAGTTTTTATGTTTTCCTGTATTAAGAGTAGCATCGGGACCCAGGGTGAAGTTGGCTAGCTGTAAAAGTGCTTTAAATCCCCCGATGGTTTACTCTACTGACCGTTCTCAGGCGGTGGTCCCGGTGTTAGTCTTACTCTTTGTTGCTTTGTGGTTTATTCTACGAGGCGATTTGTTTTATGTCTTACCTTGTTTCATTTTGTTCTTGTGTTTTTCAGTCCTTTTAGCATTGCGATTACCTCGCTTGGGGAAGAGAGAGCTAATCTGAGTGCTTTTCATACGTTTGTTCGTTTTGTGCTTGTTTGGATTTGTCGGTTTCCTCTTCCTCTTGGTGTCTGGGAAGGGCTGCGGTTTGTGATTGTGGCACTCCCTGGACTTTTCTCTTACCTTTTGTTTTAAAATGACTGTGATTAATATATATATATGTCGCATAGAGGTATCCTGACTCATCAGCAGATCAATAAAACAACAAATACAACAACGACATTTCATTGAAGATACTGGGACATAAATGTCTCATCTCTTTCAAAAAAATATAGTACCCAGTCCTTCTTGCATATGCGGTGGATTTGAAAGCACATACCACTTTCTATTTCAATGTCCAAAATACTCAAGGACAAGAAATTTGCTTTTACCACCAAATCTACTTGAATTTACTACGAACACTTACTATTCGGCAGAGACGACATGTCAAATACTGAAAACGAACAACTATTTATACAAGTTCAAAACTACATTCTAAACACTAAGAGATTCATGTAGCTGTTATATTTCATATTGTTCCGTGGCACCAGCAGTCATTCAATTTTTAACACAACCTTGGTCCAGCTTGTCCTATGGGTGATGTCTACGGTCTCGGTCACTGTCTAATTACTCTTGCTACCAACAAATGTATGTCATTCAATTGTGTACATCTTTATATTACAAAATACATATTTCATCTATTGCGATGTCTGTATGTACTACAGTTGTTGTCATGCAATGTTTAGTACCAATTAATATATTCCTACGTTTATTATAATTATTATTACAATTGTTACTATTATTATTATTGTTATTATTAATGTTTATCTATTGTGTTATTGTGCTCATCTAGTACCCATCATTCATATATTAAAATTGACAAAATTGTTTCAGGAGATGATTCATATAAGCTTCAAGCTTTTTATCAGATCCTGTACCATGAAATATTGTGTTTTTTATGTATATGTGAAGAGTTCTAAATAAATACTATTTAAATCAAATGTGTTAAGCTATTTCGATGGAAAGATGGAGAGTGATATCGTGTCAAAACGGAAAATAATATCGTATCAAAAACAAATCTAATTAGGGCAATAAAGGGTGGAGTAAATTGTGGGTTTTCGGGCAACTGATGTCAACAGGAATGGTCAAGACCTGCCTTCGCATTCTTTAAGCTATACCGATTCTTTAAGCTTTGCTGTTTTGCGATATTGTCTATGTGCAGTATCTATAGATTCTATAAGAGGCCGGCAAACACTCTAGTGACACTGCACGTATGGCTACTCAGGTTGATTTGGCCTCTACAACCTATTTTACTTATATATGTCGAATACTGTATTTAGCCTTATATTGGGCGCTATAACTCCTTACCATCTAACATTTCTACCGAATAAGTTTACTACCCGTTGATGTGTAACAACTGCTGGCTGAGTGACAAACAGTGTAGACTCAGATCAAGCGCCGCGGTTTGTCTTAGCCTCTTTGTCCTACAACTATAGTCTAATTCAGCATGGACATGGATTTCAGGTTATTGTGCAAAAATTATGCGGGTCTCAATAATAACTGTACCATTTATAAACAACAGAAAAATATAATACTTTATATGTACAATCATTTTGTCATGCTTTCCTGACAACAGTCAGAAAATGTCCAAACTATTTTAAACAACATTTTTATGTTGTAGTCTTGTTGGATGTCATATTAACATTTTCGATTAAGGTCACGTTAGCCTAAATATGATGATGTCATATGTCAACAATAACGTTATTCAATTCGAATTAGTTGAGTGGTAATGCAATACAGAAACAGATATAGAAACAATTATTTTTAAGTGTACATGCAACACCTAATTAGTGGATATTACGACTCTACGACTCTGAATCAGACTGAAGGGTTATAATGGAAACTTTAAGGTCCTAACCTCCTAGAGCCTTTCCAGTCAAGTCTGTTGCAGAAGAAGACGATTGTTTATCATCAGGTACCAGTTTCTTCCGTTTGATGTGCGGACGTCTATTAATTTGTCCCGCGGCAGGGAATGTCGACAACCGGCTTCGAAACTGCTGTGGGGCTAGAAAGAGCAAACAAACACTTATACCATGCCATGAAAA
Organism: Anodontia alba; assembly: GCA_964016985.1. Lineage (NCBI taxonomy): Eukaryota > Metazoa > Mollusca > Bivalvia > Lucinida > Lucinidae > Anodontia > Anodontia alba. The sequence goes on from OZ024822.1 coordinate 102,043,572, forward strand.
ACAAAACCTGATGATGATATATACAGACAGCGATAACCCAGATCAAAAGGCACATGTGCATGATCTGATAAAGGCCTACGATGTCAGCTTATGGAATCACTAGATGTTGAAGAATATAACACCTAAAAATCATGGCTTTGGCCAGACTGTAGGATCTTTGGTAATGCTCTTGCCTGTAGGCATTATGTTAACAAATTTATGTGAAATGTAAACTTCAAATCCATTGACTTATACAATATAGACTGTTTTAGCCGTAATGTATTGATATTTTTTCTTATTTCTCCATGAGAACGTGTTGCCGGTATTAGGGGACATGCAGCCAGTGCTGAGGGACGTATGTAGCTCTGCACAATAAAATGTTGCATATGAAAAGTCTCAATGAAACTGAGAATTCGATTTTCCTCTTTATGTGTTCAGTGTTTCCAGGGCAACTTTTTTCATTTGCTGCCTGATCTGGATCTTTACTGCCCCCGGGAATACGTTTTCTCATGGTACGATTCCATCGTTGTTATCAACCATATCAAGGTAGAAGTTAAACGTCAAAGATGCTATATTTTGTAAAAACTTGAAACTTACGATATTCAAAGTCATCATCACCATCAGTCTCTTCAACTCTTTCTTTGTTCGTCTTATGCTGCTTATACATGAAACAAAAATATTACAAGATTTAGCCTAATTATTTGGGCACAATACCTCCTTATCATGCTTGTCCTAAAACTTGAACAAATCCAATTTACTAAATGATTGACAAATAGTGTAGACCCTGCTCAGACGCCGTGTTTTGTGGGGTCTGATCTGGGTTGAAACAGTTTGCTCAGGCAATACAGAGATAAACTATTAACCTTATTACATACGATCACCAAGTCGTATATATTTTTTATATAAATTATATTGCTATATTTGTATTGTATAATAGTGATTTGTATGCACTATTTTCATATTTGTATTAAATTTTTGCTAATTTCTATTCTATATTATTTCATTAATATTGTACATTCCTTTATTTGTATTCTATATTTCGATATTTATATTCTATACTTAATGATTTATACTTGATATTTTCGTATGTTCTTGCAATCTTAGTTGATTCCTATTCTTTATTGTTTCATTTCTATTATATATATATATCTCATTTCTGTTATACATCCCTAGATTTGTATTTAACAACTATCGCTTTTATTTGATGTTTTCCGTTTATTATTGTAAACTGCTTTATTTATATCCTAAACTTGTTTATTTCTATTGTATATATTGTCGCACTGGCATTCATTGAGACGACAATTTATATGCAATAACAATTTTACTTTGTATTGTATAATTGCACTCTGGGATATGTTTGTTTACATTGTTACATTGTATTGTATAATTGCACTCTGGGATATGTTTGTTTATATTATTTCATTGGATAGGAGGAAAACATATCCGCGTCCACAGATTGATTGGTCCCTAGGGGTCACATGTTATAGACAGACCCTTATAGGGAAAAACCTATAAAAATCTTTTTGTTTGAAACCAGAAGGCCCATGCCTTTGATATTTGGTACACAGCTTTGTCCAGTGGACCTCTGCCAAGACTGTTGAAGTTATAGCTCTGGGGCCAAAATTGGCCCCGCCCTAGGGGTCACACGTTTCACATGGACACTTATAAGGAAAAAACCTGCAAAAATCTTCTTGTCAGAAGCCCGAAGGCTCAGGTCTTTGATATTTGGTATGTAGCTTCACCTAATGGACCATTACCAAAGTTGTTCAAATTATAGCCCTGGGGTCAAAATTGGACCCAGCCTAGTGATCACATGTTTTACATAAACCCTTATAGGGAAAAACCTTTAAAAATATTCTCGTCTGAAACCAGAAGGCCCTGGTCTTTGATATTTGGTATACAGCTTTGTCCGTAGCCCTGGGGTCAAAGTTGGCCCCACCCTAGGGGTCACATGTTATACATAGACCCTTATAGGGAAAAACCTTTTTAAATTGTTTGAAACCAGAAGGCCCATGCCTTTCATATTTGGTACACAGCTATGTCTAGTGAGCCGTTGCCAAGATTGATATAGTCCTGGGGCCACAAATGGCCCAACCTAGGGGCCCACATGTTTACATGGACTTATACAGGGAAAACCTAGAAAAATCTTCTTGTTTGAAACAAGAAGGCCCAGTCCTTTGATATTTGGTACACAGCTTTATCTAGTGAACCTCTGCCAAGATTATTATAATTATAGCCCTGGGGTCAAAATTGGACATAGACCCTTATAGGGAAAAACCTTTAAAAATCTTGTCTGAAACCAAAAGGCCCAGGTCTTTGTTATTCGGTATGTAACTTCACCTAATGGACCATTACCAAAGTTGTTCAAATTATAGCCCTGGGTCAAACTTGGCCCCAGACTAGTGGTCACATGTTTTACATAAACCCTTATAGGGAAAAACCTTTAAAAATCTACTCGTCTGAAACCAGAAGGCCCAGGTCTTTGATATTTGATACACAGCTTTGTCCGTAGCCCTGGTGTCAAGTTGGCCCCACCCTAGGGGTCACATGTTATACATAGACCCTTATAGGGAAAAACGTTTAAAAATTGTTTGAAACCAGAAGGGTCATGCCTTTGATATTTGGTACACAGCTTTGTCTAGTGGACCTCTGCCAAGATTGTTATAGTTTGGGGCCAAATATGGCCCCGCCGAGGGGCCCACATGTTATACATGGACTTATATAGGGAAAACCTAGAAAAATCTTCTTGTTAAAAACAAGAAGGCCCAGTTCTTTGATATTTGGTACACAGCTTTGTCTAGTGAACTTCTGCCAAGATTATTCAAATTATAGCCCTGGGGTCAAAATTGGACATAGACCTTATAGGTGAAAACCTTTAAAATTTTTTCGTTTGAAACCAGAAGGCCCATGCCTTTGATATTTGGTACACAGCTTTGTCTAGTAGACCTCTGCCAAGACTGTTGAGTTAATAGCCCTGGGACCAAAATTAGCCCCGCCCTAGGGGTCACATGTTTTACATAGACACTTATAGGGAAAACCTGCAAAAATCTTCTTGTCTGAAGCCCGAAGGCTCAGGTCTTTGATATTTGGTATGCAGCTTCACCTAATGGAACATTACCAAAGTTGTTCAAATTATAGCCCTGGGGTCAAAATTGGCCCCAGCCTAGTGGTCACATGTTTTACATAAACCCTTATAGGGAAAAACCTTTTAAAATCTTCTCGTCTGAAACCAGAAGGCCCAGGTCTTTGTTATTTGGTATACAGCTCTGTCCGTAGCCCTGAGGTCAAAGTTGGCCCCTCCCTAGGGGTCACATGTTATACATAGACCCTTATAGGAAAAAACCTTATAAAATTGTTTGAAACCAGAAGGCCCATGCCTTTCATATTTGGTACACAGCTATGTCTAGTAGACCTCTGCCAAGATTGTTATAGTCCTGGGGACAAAATGGCCCCGCCCAGGGGCCCACATGTTTTACATGGACTTACATAGGGAAAACATAGAAAAATCTTCTTGTTTGAAACAAGAAGGCCCAGCCCTTTGATATTTGGTACACAGCTTTGTCTAGTGAACCTCTGCCAAGATTATTCAAATTATAGCTCTGGAGTCAAAATTGGACATAGACCCTAATAGGGAAAAACCTTTAAAAAATCTTGTCTGAAACCAGAAGGCCCAGGTCTTTGATATTTGGTATGTAGCTTCATCTAGAGGACCTCTAGCAAGATTGTTCAAATTATAGACCTGGGGCCAAAACTGGCCACGCCTAGGGGTCAACATGTTTTACATAGACTAACATAGGGAAAACATTTAAAAATCTTCTTGACTGAAACCAGAATGTCCAGGTCTTTGATATTTGATATGTAGCTTCATCTAGTGGACCTCTACCAAGATTGTTCAAATTATAGCCCTTGGGCCAAAAATGGCCCGCTCAGGGGCCAACATGTTTTACATAGACTAACATAGGGAAAACCTTTAAAAATCTTCTTGATTGAAACCAGAAGGCCCAGGTCTTTGATATTTGATATGTAGCTTCATCTAGTGGACTTCTACCAAGATGGATCAAATTATAGCCCTGGGGCCAAAACTGGCCCCGTCCTGGGGCCCACTTGTTTTACATAGCTTTATATAGGAAAAACCTTTAAAAAAGGCCCAGGCCTTTGATATTTTGTACACAGCTTTGTCTAGTGGACCTCTGCCAAGATTGTTCAAATTATAGTCCTGGGGCCAAAAATGGTCCCGACCACAAGTTTACATAAACTTATATAGGGAAAACCTTTAACAAGCTTCTTGTCTAAAACTGGAAGGCCCAGGTCCTTGATATTTGGTATGTAGCCTCGTCGAATGGACCTCTACCAAAGTGGTTCAAATTATAGCCCTGGGATACAAATGACCCGGTCCCGGAGCCCACTTGTTTTACACAGACTTATATAGGATGGCCCCATTCTAAGTATTGAAGCAGAAATAAGAAAAATGCCATAGATTATCATTACCCATGCCTATGACTTTATGGTCTACGAAACACACTTTGAGTTTTTGTGTCAAAACTTTTATGTTAAAATATTTAAAGAGCTCATATATTTCTAACAAAATGATGGATTTAGTTAATATTTTCCCTAGGCCTATAACACTGTACAAGCCAACATGCTTTAATCTGTGCCAAGCACCATCACATTCCTCCCTAGGCCTGTTTAACACAGTTCTTAAACCTCCAGCCTGTAATCTTAAAACATTCATTTTGAACAAATTTTAAACATACATAGTCCTATGAAGAGAAACCATAGTCTTTTAGAATATCTAGATACAGTGACACTCAGGTGAGCGAATTAGGCCCTGTGGGCCCTCTTGTAATAATTATTTTAACCGTCTGGTATGTAGGTAGTGGTATACAGGTTCCGGTAAATAGACCTACCCGATTTTTTCAGCCAATGAAATACCAATGTAACAATGTAAAATAAACATATCCCAGAGTGCAATTATACAATACAAATGTAAGATTTTTATTGAATATAAACTGTCGTTCCGGCGAATGCTAATATGCTTATATAAATGAAGCAATTTACAAATATAAACGGAAAAACATCACATAGAATACAATAGTTATTAAATACAAATTTAGAAATATAGAATAGAAATCAGAAATATGTAATAGAAATGAAACAATGTATAATAGAAATCAACTAAGATTGCAAGAAAATACGAAAACATCAAATATAAATCACTAATTATAGAATGTAAACATCGCAATATAGAATACAAACGAAGGCATATGCAATAGAAAAGAAATAATATAGACAATAAATAAACAAAATTTTAATACAAATACGAAAATATTAAATGCAAATTACTATTATACAATAAAAATATAGCAAAATAGAATATAAATGAAAAATTTGCAATATAAATGGGAGTCATTGAATAGTAATGAAACATAACAGCATACAAACCATTAATTATTAAATAGATATGATTAAATATAGAATGAAAACAAACTTATGCAATATAAATGAATAGATATTGAATACAAAAGATAGATTATAGAATTAAAACAAAAAATAAACAATAGAAATAAACAGATATTAAATACAAATGATAAATTATAGAATTAAAACAAAAATATGCAATAGAAATGATCAGAGATTGAATACAAATACACAAATATACAATACAAATGAAAGAAGATCAAATAAAAATATAAAAATGCCGAATAATGCAACGTTTGATATGCCATACAGGACAACACAACTTCGTACAGATTTAGAAAAATTGAAGAAAAAAAAAAAAAAAAAAAAAAAAAAAAAAAATTGTAGGTAAATCTAACTTTTCGGAGCAATTCAGAAAACTTATAAACCGTTATAAAAGAATTGGCTATAGCCTGGATATTATGCGGCAGACTGCATGCCTAGTTGTCAACCCAATCATTGTTGATGACTATGCTTCACTCTTTAATTGCACGACGGCGGTTCGGGCCTCAGACTCAATGACGGCCTCTTCGTAAAACTTTTACCAGTGGGTTGGGGCTTGACGATATGTCTTTGGCTTGGCCCGCCGTGGTTCAACTGTTGGTTTTCATTTACTCTGGCATACAGTAGAATTAGCCATGAGTACTCGTCTTTGTTTATTATAGTGATTAATTTGATTTCTATGTTTTCGCTTTGATGCATTGACTGAGTTGGGAGCCTTTATGCGAACCGAATTTTTATGTATTTCTGTATTAGGAGTAGCATCGGGACCCAGGGTGAAGTTAGCTGGCTGTGAAAGTGCTTTAAACTCCCCGGTGGTTTGCTCTGACGGCCGTTCTGGGGCGGTGGTCCCGGTGTTAGTCTTACTCTTTGTTGCTTTGTGGTTTATTCTACGAGGCGATTTGTTGTATGTCTTTCCGTGTGTCATTTTGTTCTTGTGTTTTTCAGTCCTTTTAGTATTGCGATTACCTCGCTTGGGGAAGAGAGAGCTAGTATTGGTGCTTTTCGTACGTTTGTTCGGTTTGTGCTTGTTTAGATTTGTCGGTTTCCTCTTCCTCTTGGAGTCTGGGAGGGGCTGCGGTTTGTGATTGTGGCACTCCCTGGACTTTTCTCTTACCTTTTTTTTCATATATATTGTACACAAGCAATTTAGATTTGTATTATTTTATTTTTCATTTTAATTTTCTTTAAAGTACTTAAGTGAAAGCATCAAAATGTGATGATTTTTAGCTTAATGTTAACCCAATAAGACTATCTCGCGCACTGCAAGGGTAACTTTTCGGTTCAAGGCCAGTCTGGTTTAATTTATTGTTTGTTTTAGAGAAATTCTTTTTAAATTCAAACAGTGTAGATATGCTCAGTTGTCGCGATCGCAGTGCACTGTTTGCCAGATCCTAGTTTTAGGAAGCTCAAAATGGATGGGCTGACATGGAAGCAAATTAGTGAGATAAAGGGTAAGAAGACATATATATGAGCTGCGTCGACAGATGACACTCTTCTACTATCCCGTCCAATCAATTTTTCAGTACACATGCCAGGTCCTTTAATGAGGTATCCTAATTACTCTCCCTTTGATATCTTTTGGAAAGTCGTTTTATGCCTGTACTTTAAACAAAAGATGTAAATTCGCAAACGTTTAGCTCGTACTTACAAAAACAAAAATATTCTAGTCATTGGTTTAAAAAAATGTGTATTTTCATTTTTTCCATAGTGAAAATGGCTGCAAAAAATGCAAAAATCGACAAGGTTGGTAGTTTGGCTGCAGCTTTTCAACAAGATCCACTTGTTCAAACTTCCTGAAAATTTCACAATAATATTATAGAACGTCGATAATTTAAATTTAGTGAAAAAAAAAAACAAACAAAAAAACAACAACAACAAAAACAAACAAACTATTTTTCTATAAAAAAAAGAATCTAAAAATCTAGTTTACTATAGAACTTGCATAGGTAAGACCTATTTTGGGCTATACAATGGTTTCTGATAAAACGTTGACAATCACAAATAATTTTTTTTTCTTTAGAATAAAACACCGAATAAAAAACGTCTTTCCGACGGATGTCGAAAGCTTAGTAGTTGTTTGGCTTAAGTTTCCCCTTGACCATACGCAGGCTCTCCTGAACCTTTGCTGTCCATATCTGCTATAACTGCTTCTTTCACATGACGCGACTCATGTGGTAATAGTAAACTGGATATTTTTTCAATCAATGGATGATGTGCGACAGACTACGTGTTTAGTTGTTAACCAAATCATGGTTGACAGCTCTGCTTTCCTCCTACATTGCACGACAAAGAATCGGGTCTCACTCTATGATGTTGCCGACGTAAACCTTTTAATAAAGGGTTGATGATAGATTGTTTTCTTTGTTCGGGCCCTCCATAGACTTTGTTCGGACTCACCATAATGCAGATTATGTTTTCATTTCCTTTGGGATCACTGGGCCCATTGTGGTATCTTTGAAAATGGAGTTCTGCTCATGTATACAGTAGTGGGCGTAAGCAGTGTTGCAAACATTATTACTGCTTATGAAGAGTCTCAATACAACGGACGCTCCCATTTTCTATCTGTGGTGTGTTCTTTGTTTCGAAAGGCAATCCTTTTTACTTTTACTAAGCTTTGACTGTCAGTGTCTGAGGTGACTGCAAAGATCCCCCATCTTTGTTTCATCACAGAATTTGATCTCATATTTGATTTACACGTTTTTCTGTGACGAGTTTCATTGGGTGAGTTGAGAAGCCTCTATGCGAACCGAATAATCATTTAACATTTTTTTTTAAACATTTGAACCTAGAATGAAGATCTAGTACCAGTGAAATCGATTTAACCCCAAGCCCCTCACTGTAAATTTATATCTAATCTTTTAATGGCAGTACGTCTATGGTTGTTTGTTCCTTGTATGGCCTTGTAGCTGCCCGTTGTGAGCTTGTAGGTAAATCTAACTTTTCGGAACAATTCAGAAAACTTATTAACCGTTATAAAAGAATTGGCTATAGCCTGGATATTATGCGGCAGACTGCATGCCTAGTTGTCAACCCAATCATTGTTGATGGCTATGCTTCACTCTTTAATTGCACGACGGCGGTTCGGGCCTCAGACTCAATGACGGCCTCTTCGAAAACCTTTAACCAGTGGGTTGGGGCTTGACGATATGTCTTTGGCTTGGCCCGCCGTGGTTCAACTATTGGTTTTCATTTACTCTGGCATATAGTAGAATTAGCCATGAGTACTCGTCTTTGTTTATTATAGTGATTAATTTGATTTCTATGTTTTCGCTTTGATGCACTGACTGAGTTAGGAGCCTTTATGCGAACCGAATTTTTATGTATTTCTGTATTAAGAGTAGCATCGGGACCCAGGGTGAAGTTAGCTAGCTGTAAAAGTGCTTTAAAGAGGTGGATGAACCATCTAATATTACCGATGTATCATCTGCATATTATGACAACTTGTATTCGGTATTATTAATAGTTATTCCCTTGATATTTTTATTGTTTCTTATTTTAATTGCAAGGACTTTAGCACAGAGTACGAATAGACAAGTAGACACAGGGTCTCCTTGTCGACAGCCTCTACCTATGTAAAAAAGTCTGAAAGGTTGCCTCCTTGATTTACAGCTAATTTTGCATTTTTAGAGAAGAGCTTTATCCATTGTATAATTGATATACCAAAACCAAAGTATTTCAAAGTTTCATATATAAATGACCATGAGACAGAGTCAAAGGCCTTTTCAAAATTTATTAATAAAAGTAAACCTGGTATGTTTTGTTCTTCTGTTAGTGATAATATCGTATATAAGTCTTATGTTTTCTCCTAAGTATCGCCCAGAAATAAATCCTGTTTGATCGGTATGGATAAGTTTTTGCAGAGTAGGTTTTATTCTATTTGCTATTGCCCCTGATGCTATTTTGTATACTGTATTGAGTAATGATATTGGTCTGTAATTAGTTAAAAATCTGCGTGGCTTATTATCCTTTGGAATGCATGTTATAATACCTTCTTTTTGAGTTACTGAAAGTTCTCCATTTTGAAATCCACAGTTTATTGATCTAACTATAAATTGACCCAATTCTTTCCAAAATACTTTGAAAAACTCTGCACTAAAACCATCTGATCCTGGACTTTTATTATTTGACATTGATTTTAAAGTTAAGCTGCTTCTTTTAAAGTTATGAATCCTTCAATAGCATCAGATTCTTTCTTTGCAGGTATTTGAACATCAGATCCAGCTAATTCCTGACATAAGTTTATGTCTGACAACTGTTCATCTTTATTTGAGTATAAATGTTCGTAAAATTGTTTTGCTTCTTTCAAAATATACTACTTTGCTCTGTTATTATTGTTCCATCAGATTTTTTTTTATTTTGGGAATAATTTTGTTTGCGTAATTATGTGTTTCTAAGTTGCAGAAATATTTTGTCGGTTTTTCATCTTCCTCAATAATTTTTGCTCTAGATCTGATTAAGTGCATTTTATGTTTACGTAAAATCTGTAACTGATCTTTTAGTTCATTTAAAGCTATAGAATTTTCTGGTGTAAGATTGTGTTCTATCTCTTCTATTTTTCTTTCTATTTCCTTTTCTTGTGTCTCATTTTCTTTCTTTATAAAGCTTGAATAGGAAATTGATTTTCCTCTTATTTCCATTAGCAAAGTTTCTAAAAACAACTGGTCATTTATTGTGAATTGAATTTGTTCGTTTGGTATTTCATGTAAATTCTCAAGATTATATATCGGTACTGCATATTGTTTTTTAACATCATTTATTTTATCATTCATAGTTTTTAAATAGTTATATCTGACAGAAGTGAATTATTGCGTTTCCAAAGAGGCTTACCTTTAATAAACTGCGTAAAATTAATATGCAAAGCAACCATAGAGTGGTCTGAACGGGTAACTACTTTCTATTACATATTTATCAATCGAAGAGAGTAAGTTTTCAGATATTAGAAAATAGTCAAGTCTTGCTTGCTTCAGTGGAGTTTTCTTCCTCCATGTGTATCTTCTTAATTTGGGATTAGCTTCTCTGAATGGATCTATAAGATTGAGATTTTCTTTTATTTCTAGGATTTTTTCATGAGATTTTTTGTTATTAATGCCAAAGTAATTGTAGTAATCCAAGTCTGGATCTTGCACAACATTAAAGTCACCACACAGAATAGAAGTATTATTATCCAAAGTTTCTATATGTCTAATAATGGTAGTGAAGATTTCTGGGCAATCTTTATTTGGACCATAGAGACAGACGAGCGTGAGTCTATTGTCATCTGTGGTTAGATCTACAATAAATTAATTTCCATCTGGGTCTGATATATGACTGTGTATTTTGTAATCTATATTTTTTTGAAAACAAATTGCTACCCCTCTTGAATTTGATGTTCCATAGCTTAACAGACAGTCATTTCCCCATTGTGAACGGATAAAGTTCTCCATTCTTGGAGTTGCATGAATATCTTGTAGGCAATATATATGACATTGCTTAGATTTTAAACAGGAGAATACGTCAGTCCTTTTTCTACTGATGACAGTCCCTGGCAATTAACTGTTAGTATCCTAACCGCCATATTCTATTATGAAAGTCTCAAAAATTTATGAACCGCTGCGGAGAACCTATCCCAAACAGAATACAGAGAATAGGGTGCATAGAATGCACATAGAAAGAGAAAACGACAAACAGAACAATTGAAAAGGAGTATATAATGACCTTAAACCTGGACACTGTATTACTTATTACTGATATCTTAATATGTAATAAACATATCTATTGTTTAATTAGATAGGATTCCCACATCTCAATAAAGGCGCCTTTGACTCCATTTACGAAATTATTGATTGAGTGATAGGAACCATCAGAAGGTTGATAACTTAATAAAAAAGCAAACAGACGCACAAGATATTCTGGAACAAAATGCAAAAAAAAAAAAAAAATGTTCTGGACCAAAATGCAAAGAAATACATATATATATATCCTACCTACTGATAACGTTGAGCTGACATATTGGGGTTTGGGCATAATGATCGGATCCGACACTTAGGTGTGTATCCCCACCCTAAGTTTGTTTGTATTGAGGGATTACAGCCCAGTCAACCCAGTGTGGTCATGTCGAGCACGGTCAGTTTACTTAACCACACGTTTACTGGGCAGGCTTAGTCCTCTAAGCGGTTAATCAGTATTGTGCATATTCTTTCGCCATAAACTGACAACTTCCCTTCTTGAATCAGCGGAAGGGAAAGAATGACCGTAAAAAATATTTCCTGATCAAGGGTTGAACCCGTGACCTCCTGGTCTCCAGTCGGACGGTGCATCCAACTGAGCCACCGAGGCCCCCTCGCCCTAAGACATGATTGTGAAATATAATGTACTATTTGATGTCTTCAGACTATATGGTATATTGCCCAGAAGCAAGTCGGTCCAGTACCAAAATGAATATATGTATATCATGAAAAGTATATGTAGCAGTGACTAAATGTAGAGGTTGACTGGTATATCTGTACACCAGGCCAACTGGATCCGGTGCCAACACTACCTCAATATCCCAACACCGATACCAAAAGTGAAGCTGAACCAGTGACAAGAGTTGATATTACATAATATTAATTTAGAACATGATGTGGAGCAGCGCATATTGTTTCGAGGTTACAATCCACCAAATATTAACAGAGTTATGCTCCTTTGAAAATGTTTTTGTAAACATTTCGTTTCCGGCTAACTCCTCCTATGGTTTACATCCGATCGAGCTAAAACCTGACATATAGTTAGACCATGATTTAGAGCAGCGCATATTGTGTCGAGGTTACAGTCCACCAAATAATGACAGAAGAGTTATGTCCCTTTGAAAAATGTGTAAACATTTAGTTTCTGGCTACCTACTCTTATGCATTACGTCAGATCAAGCTGAAACTAGATATATAGTTAGACCATGATGTGGAGCAGCCCATATTGTTTCGAGGTTACATTCCACCAAATATTAACAGAATTATGCCCCTTCGAAAATTTTTGTAAAATTTGTTTCCGGCTAACTCCTCCTATAGGTTACATCCGATCAAATTGAAACTTGATATGTAGTTAGACCATGATGTAGAACAGTGCATATTGTTTCTAAGCTGCAGTCCACCGAATATTCTAGCTATCTCCTACTGCAGTTTACATCCCATCAACTCTTCCTATAGAGTACATCCAGTCAAGCTAAAACTGGACTTATAGTTCGACCATGATGGGGAGCAGCGCATATATATTCAAAGTTGCAGTCCACCAAATATTAATATTAACAGAGTTTTGCCCTTTTAAAATTTCTGTTCACTTTTTATTTTTATTTGCTCCTCTGCCTATCGGCGATTCCTCACTGCTTTGTATAAATTTTACCACTTAACTAAATAAAGGAAAATAATTCGACCGAAAGTTTTCGAATCATTACCAAAATCAAACTTGACCTCTATGCTTTTACGATATACCATTCTGCAAACTTCTAATGAAATTAATGCATCACTTCAAAAGTTATTGAGCTGAAACAGTATTTTTACCATGTATTTCACCCCAACAACAAAAACTTCGAAAAAGGGCCATTACTTGGCTAAACGTATGTAGATGACTACCAATATCCAACTTGACCTGTATTTTACAATAGTATATTCTTCTGCAAACTTTCAATGAAATTAATGCATTCCTGCAAAAGTTATTGATTGGAAACCAATATCAACACAACAACAAAAAACGTAGTCGAAAAAGGGCCATAACTCAGCCAAAATTTTGCGGATGATTACCAATATCGAACTAGACCTGTATTTTATAATAACATACGCTTCTGCAGCCTTCTGATGAAATCAATGCATCCCTTCAAAACTTTCGAACGGAAACCAATATCTTAACTCAACAACAAATAACTAAGTCGAACAAGGGCCATATCTCAGCTAAAATTTGGCGGATGATTACCAATATCGAAACTGACCTGTCTTTTACAGTGATATAAACTTCTGCAGACTTCAAATGAAATAAATGCATCTCTTCAAAAGTATTTAGCGGAAACGAAAAGTGTGACAACGACACCGACGACGACGCGTACGACGACGCGGACGTACAACATGATCCTTGTGTGTCTGCCATGCTACGCAGACGCCACCAAAAGCATAACAGTCTGTACACATGGCACCAACAAAAAAAAAAAAAAAAAAAAAAAAAAAAAAAAAGAAGCGAGGTAACCAGCTACCTCCTCACCAACGAGGTGATCACAATACTAGACATGATTCATCAAAAGCCACACTAAGAGAACGGAGAAGACAAAAGATAAAGCAGCAAGCAGCCACAATGTCATACAAAGAAGGAACATCACTAGAACAACCGCCTTAGAGCGGCACGTGGTATAAACTACCATATGTGTGGATGGATGGGTGCGTAGGGGTTAAATAGATTTTACTATGGCCAGATCTTTACCCAAGATTCAACTGTTGTAAAATACAGAATGATTGTTCCGCCCGCATAGAGGCTCCCTTACTCAATCAGTGAAAGAAAACATTTAAATCATATTAAATCACTTGGGTGAAAGAAGGGTGAGGGCTCGTGGCAAACACCACAGACACTAGCAGCCAGAGTTAACCCAAATAAGCCTAATAGGTTTTACCATCCTTATGCATTGGGCGAGTCCATTTGTTATTTAATAGGTTTCAGGTGTATTTTATTTTCATTTTTGTTCTATTTGTAATTGAAAATCCTGTAAGCAAACAGTGAAGATCCTGATCAGACACCGCATGATGCGGCGTCTGATCTGGGTCTGCACTGTTTGCCTATGTCCCATAAAAGAGACACCAGGCTTATTTGGGTCAAAAAAAAAAAAAAACGTGTAATACCACGGAGTGTTTGAACAAAGACGTAAATGTTTAGGTCGGCACTGTCATAGAGTCTGAGACTCGATCCTACCTTTGTGCAATTAAAGGGGAAGCATAGCTATAAATCATGCAGTTTGTCGTGTAATATCATTATTATATCCCTTGGTCACGGAAAATACATGTAATTGTTGAATTCCTAAAAAAAAATTCTGGTTTCGTTACGTTATTCCTTGCTGCAAAAAGTGTTTGCTGTCTGTCGCTCTTAATATCCCTACCATCTCAAGCTTTGATAATAATACCTTACGGTATTTTTGCTTGATTTAAGTAATGCAGAATTTCTTTTATAAGTTATACAAAACCAACTTCAAAACCTTCAAAGTATCTTTCTGACCTTTTTATCTGAATGAATTTTTTCCACTCCATCTATCTCTTTCCCGGAATGATGCTTGGCATTTTTGGAGTCTTTGGGTCGAAATATCTTGTCGAAAAATCCTTGTTTCTTTGCATGATGCATATGGCTTACATTTGGAGCTGAACATGCCTGAAAGACAGGGACAAAAACAGTTTTACGCCATAATGTTGGACTCACAATCCAACTAAAAGTCAAAATAGACGGTCATCAGACTCAAAGAATCGTTTTATACAGATTAATTCTGCAAAAAGAAACATGCGCCGACGCGTGTCGGACAAAATTGAAGCGAAATAGATTTCAGTGGAACAGTCGAAAAGGTCAGATGGAATCTAGAGAAATCCAGTTACAGACCGTTTCAGGTAGTCTGTATAGGAAGTGAAAGAAATGAACCGGACCACGTGATAACCTCGAGGTGAACTGACTGCGGGGATGAGTAGGCTGATTCTGGGTGTCCGCTATTCGAATATAATTAGTACTAAAGTCTTTGTTTGCGACGATGCGGTCATTGAGCTTTGTTTTGTTAAGGGGACAGGATACACCCGGTAGATGTTTTTAGCCATTATTTACATAGGAGACATTTTTTTGTGGCCCCTGTTTGTTTTTCTGCATACCAAGCCCCTTCATAAAAGGATCTACACTGAAAGAACCTTTGGAGCAAAATCTTTCTTTTTAGAGTAGACTGCCTTTCGGAAAGGAGACAACGGAGCTACCTTCCTTTAACCTTTACCACTCTCTTGGCTAATTCAGCAGATGACAAGTTGATGATAAGTCTACTTATTTTTCCTAGAAAACAGGATGTGGCATTTCATGCAAATTGTCTCCATTGGAGACAATTTGCATGAAATGTCAAAACCTGTTTTGTAACTTTAAGACAAAATACTGTATTGATGGCAAGCACAAGATAATATCTTTAGAGAACGACTTATTTACGCTAACTAACGGGACCTCAAGATAATACGTAAGTAAGGGCATAGCAATTACTACAAGACTGCCTGTTCGCCCAACGAAAACTCAAAGTTTTCGCTGTTCGATTGAAAACGCTTTTTGTCCTTTGCCACCTACAGATTGTCCTGCGAAGAGTCTTATCAGACTACGCACAGACTTATCTGAGTCTTCGCTGAGCGCAAATGAAATCTTATAGGAAATGATGTATCCTGGCGCAATATTGTCATGCTCCCTCAAAATAGTAATACATTTATGATTTGTTGTATGTCTTTCCGTGTGTCATTTTGTTCTTGTGTTTTTCAGTCCTTTTAGTATTGCGATTACCTCGCTTGGGGAAGAGAGAGCTAATCTTAGTGCTTTTCGTACGTTTGTTCGGTTTGTGCTTGTTTAGATTTGTCGGTTTCCTCTTCCTCTTGGGGTCTGGGAAGGGCTGCGGTTTGTGATTGTGGCACTCCCTGGACGTTTCTCAAACTTTTTTTATTTAATCCATAAAGGCTTTATTTTGTCCACTGATGATTTCATATTGAGATACCAAATAAAACCAGAGATAAACTGTTCTCCTTCCTGGGTTCTCTATACATGCCTCGAATGTATTGCCTTTGTTTTTCACTTACATGTTCATGGAAGTACTCATCAATGTCTTGTTTATGCTTCTCGGGTATAGGTATATATATTGGCTCGGACTCTTTCATGTTGCTACTCAGTCGTTTACTCCCTCTGTTGCTGAGTCCATCGCCTTGATAAAATACACAGGGAACGTCTGATAACACGATTCATTATAGCACAACGATATACAGTTGACTCTCGTTATCTCGACCTCGCTTATCTCGAATAACCGCTTATCTCGAAGTGAAAATCTGGTCCCTGCCTTAACATGAAAATCTAACAATATGTAAAAAATATTGTGGAAAAGAGGAGAAATTGCTCCTCAGGAGCAATTTCTCCTCTTTTCCACAATATTTTTAATATATCTCTAACTTCAAGAGTCCAATTACACATATATTTGTTAAATGTGGTTAATCGAATTAGTTTTTCCTCAATTCTGCAAATCTGATATGTCGAAGTACGGATATCTCGAACTATTTCAGAGAGTCCCGTGGAATTCGAGATAACGAGAGTCGACTGTACCACGATTCAGCCAACTTTAGACTAAATAAGCTCCACCACACTATATATTGGAAGAGTTCAATTTCAAATTTTAGGTATATCTGTCATTTAAGATTTAAATATTCCCAGAGAAAATTGGCAAACAGTGGAGACGCCGCATAATGCTGCGTCTGATCTGGGTCTGCACTGTTTGCCTATTATGCTTTTGGGGATCTCCACATCGAAATGGTTTAAAGATGAATCTAGACATTATTGCATCTAAACATAAATTTATAGAAACATGAACACAAACACTCATTTACAACATAATCTATATACATGTATGTTTGTTTGTTGGCATACAATACGGTTACAAAGCTAACATTAGTAAAACTTGTTTAAGCCCCCACTCCCCACCCCCGCCCCCGTATCCCCAACCTCCCCACGCCCGCACCACCAGTAGTTTCCCTACTGACTAACTATTCTTTCTTTGTGCGACTGCGTTTCATGTAGAGCGTTTGATTTATCTTTATTTGTTCCTCATCTCTTCTTCTTTTTGTCTCGTAGGGGCGGCGTGTGCTTTGCTATTGTGGCATTTCCTGGGTATTGTATTTTTGCTTTGGTTAAATTTTTCAGCAGACGACATACTGAATTGTTTTTTTTTCTAACTTTCCAAAGAAAACAGGATTTGACATTTCATACAAAGGATCTCCAATTGAGACATTTTGTATGAAATATCAAATCCTGTTTTCTGCGAAAGATAGGAAAAGAGCATTAATTTGTCGTCTGCTAAATTTAGGTATAGGTTTAAAGGTTAACTCTTTCACTGCCATAGGCGATGATAACATGCTTTTGCAAACAGCGTAAATCCTGATGAGACGGCTCATAATGAGCTAATCAGGATCTACGCTGTTTGACATTCAGTCTTTCAACTTTACATATAAACTTATTTCCAGCTGATAGTTGGTTAAAAAACAAAGCAGACGACAAATATCGTCTGAAATTTGGCGCTGAAAGAGTTAAACGTATCTGCTTCTCTAACGAAGACTTATAGAGAGAGCTACCGTATTAAGCGAAAAAATTCAGACAAAACGTTATGAAGAAACAATGAAAGCCCAGATCAGAAAACGATATGGGTCTATACTGTCTGACAGCAGAGTTTTTGGTGACAGGTACATGTAGTAAACTAGTATGTTTTGAGAATGTAAGGACCTCTATGGTAAACGGATAAGGTGTTTATTTAGGGTAAATAAAATATGCGTAATCAAACCTGTGATCTCAGATCAAATGCCGCCGAACACAGCGTCTGATCAGAGACTTCCTGTTTGCTCAATTTTTACCTGTATTCCTCTGAAAAGGAAGTAAAATCTAAACGGAAAGAATTTGCTCCATGAGGGAAGCGAGTTCTTTTTTTTAAAGGAGGTTTCTTTTTAAAGGAGGTTCTTTTTAAAGGAGCTTCTTTTTAAAGGAGGTTTCTTTTTAAAGGAGGTTCATTTTCACAGACGGGAGCGAAAGAGTTATGACAGCGTTGTCTCCCTTGAAACTGTATCAGTTTCCCTTAAACGTAAATACTACAGTAACGTAGATTACCTGTGATGTTAAGGTCGTCTATAGTTTCATATTGTTCTTCCTCTCCAGGTCCTGACAACTCTGTACCAAATATAAGCAATGTACCAAAATATGAAGTAACATATGAAGTTTTAGAATATTCATCTTAATTGAAATTGCAAGATTTTAATAAGTTTTCTTGTATGAAAATATTTTTTGAAATGTTGGTTGCTATTTTCTGAAGAGAGAGAGAGAGTTATAGAGAGAAACAGAGACAGAGAGAGACAGAGAGATGGATTTTTGCATTAATGTTTCATAAAGAGTTGATATTTGATTCACTACAAGCTGGATGCGCCAGTTAAACATCAAACACCAAACAAAACAAAACAGGGTGCATCAAAACAACACTATAGCTAACATCTACTTATTTTCAAGAAAAAAATATAAGCATGCATGTTCGATATATATATATATAGAATATGCTGTTTGTTATTTCTTTGTTAATTGTTTTGTTGTTAGCAGTTGAGTTCAGTATCTAGTTGTTTAATTACTCTTTTCAACATTTAAAAGTTTCTTTAGAAATCAGTAGTTCAGTATTCCAGTATTAGCTATAAGCAACATTGTAGACTGATCAGAGTTATTTTGTACCAACATGGATGAGCTTGCTATCTTTAGAATTTCTCGATACATATCACTCTTGTTAAATATACATAGAGAACTGCTTTAGAAAGGGCTGTTGTAGTTGCCTTAAATGTTAAACTTACCGCCCGAGTAATGTTGGGAGAACCCACTGTCCCTGTCTGAAATATATAGTATTAATCATACGTTATTTTGATACAGTCGAATTTCAATTGCTCAAACATCTTTGGGACTATATATTTAGTAGTCATTTTTTTGTCTGGCTTTATTGGCGATCAAGGCCAAAATAAAACTCCACAAAAATTATTATTATTTTTTAATAAAGGTACATGTGTACAGTGCGGTATACATTTAAAAGTGTGAATGCGCCAAATTTAAAATGCTTAAACTAGCCCTTCCCATTAAACCGCCAAATTGTGATGACGCAGATATTAATTTTTACAATATGGAAAATGTCGGCTTTCTGTTTCATTTATTAAATGAAATAATCTATGAAGTGAGTTTATTTAAGAAATATGTTTTCTCTACTGTAAATTAGCGTCAGTAATGCAGGGCATTGGAGGGCAGATTGCGAAGTATCAATTCATGACGGCTTGTTTCCTCTGTTGCAATTCGTTTTTGTTCGTGTGTCTGTGGTTTCTAATAAAGCGTTTGTATTATTATTGTTTATTTCTAATCTCTTCTTCTTTTGGTGCCTCGGGAAATACAATGCTTCCTGATTGTGGAATTTCCTAGGTATCTACACTTATAATATTACTAATATTACAGATTTCGTTTTCATGTTATCACCATAAAATCATTCCAAAATAACAAGGGGAATGCGTATACATTTAAGGTAGGGAACTTTGTCAAAATTGCTTACTTCACTGCTATCGTTTTACTGTAGAGCAACTCTCAGATGGGGCTTCGTGTGCAGGAAAGTAATCTCAAAGTGATCGTAGTTGTCTCCCTTGAAAGAATAACAGAAAATCTCCCAAGTGTATCCAATACCTTTAAATACTGCTGACTATATATATATATTAGTATAGCTGATAGTCGTCGAGTGAACCTCCTCGCCAGGCTGCGCCAGGCTGCGCGAAAATGGGTCTTCACCCATAGCATTTGGATGATCTTTGTTTTTGATGCAGTAGTGCTTATTTATCAATAAATGTCTTTTAATTGTTTGTTAGACATCTGCATGGGATATATTTTTTCCAGAAGGGAACTGGTGTACAGGAAAACAACAGAAATTCACGATAGTTGTCTCCCTTGTTAGAAGTGGCGGACAATCTATCAAAGGTATCCAGTCCCCTTAAATTCTGTTGACCATAATCACCGCGCTGAACCGTTACGCCGGATAACCGGTCGTAACGCCGGATTTTCGGTCAAATAAAAAGCGGATTACAGTTATATTTGTAGGATTCGCCGTCATTTGAAGAACCACGTTTGACGGTGGGAAGGAAAAATATTTATTTAAAATATTAGAATAGGCTGATCGAACATAAAAAAATAGCCTATCCGGATCTACATATTTTCTAACTTCCAACTCTTCAATTTATACGTACACTTTGCTGAAATTGCCAAACACTCAAAGAGAAAATTGCTTTGTAGGTTCGGCCATACGATAAAAAAAACATTCTTACCAGAAGGGTTCGTACTTCTTTATTTTCTTAAAATTCATGACCAAGTGGTGAATGGAAATGAAATTTGAAAGACCTTGTACCATAAGTTGACCGTTGCTAGTATTTTTTTACCGGCGATACAAAGACCGAGGCACAATCTTTGAAATTTAAGGTAACGCCGGATAAAACTGTATCTTCCTGATCTACAACAGGCCAGTATTCTCTCACAGACAAACACACTTGTAAAGGTAAAACTTTACCTGCACAGGCCAATACCAATACCAATTAATCGATGTTATAAATTTTCTTAGTTTTTGTATATGAAGTATCTGAATGTATCAATCACATACAAGATCAAGCACCTCTGTAGACTTGAAAAAATGTTTAGATCTATGTACTTTGTCAACAGATTTGATGTGCTTACCATTTGTAGCGGCGGTCGGTCGACATAAAGTACACAAGGCTGTGACCTTATGTTTCTGTATCTACTTTATTGTTTTACTTGGTTCATGTCTCCTATTTCACACTTGCTCTTCAATATTTCGTACTTACCTTAAACAGGGTCATTGCAAGTAGGCAGATATCACATGACACCGACTTCCGCCTCAATATTCATTATATACTTCCTTTAACTGTGTTCGTAATGATATTGTGAAACTGACTTTTCGAGGGTTTTGCCAAAATAAATGAATTACGAAAAGCAAAACGCCTTCCCCGCGTGGTAAGTGTTTTCGACAGTAACATTACTTTTTACTTCTCTCTTCTTAGTGATGAAAGTGGGGGCTGGGGATTTGCGATGGCGTACCAACGACTGCACGATCTAGTTATTTTTGTGCATTTTATCGCTGTGTTTAACTCTGGCGAACCGCTCAAAAACGTAAGATAAAGCCTATGTTATTTAACACGCCTTACGTTTACACCTGAAAAATATTTAGACTTTTATATTGGTTTTTCGTTTACATGAGGACCTCAAGAAGTTGAGTCTATCTAGTTAACGAGCCGGATCAACCAGACATGACGGTTTCTGTTGCTAGGCTAATTCAGCAGACAACAAACTGATGATGTTTTTTTTCTTATTTTCCCCAGAAAACAGGCTATGACAGTTCATGCAAATTTTCTCCAATCGAGACAATGTCAAAACCTGTTTTCTGAAAAAAATAAGAAACAAAAAATATTTCAATGTCATCTGCTGAAAATGTTACCCAGAATGCTAAGCGTAATTGATCCACTCTCCTTACTACGGCTTTCGAAAACGAGGTTTTATGTGCATTACCATGCTATGAACCATCCTCTTGAAAATATTTATTAAGTCATATGTAGTAGTACTTTTAGAGTCAAACATGCGCTGCAAAGTTTTTGACAAATAAATTTTGTTGAGATTTTAGATTTCCTCCTTGTCTAGTAGAACTTACTTTTGTACATTATTTGTCTCCATCAAAGCCTGTCATTCATAAACAAACACACGTTCTGCGTGCACATCGCACACACACCAACTATGCAATCATACTTCGAAACCGTTACCGTATTACCTGAGCAAAAACGGACGCGAGGCTTGAGGTTATATATGGAGAGTGATAGGAATGTATCAGGTAGTAATGTTATGACATGTTATATACAGGGACCTCAAATACAGAAATAATGAATGCTTTACTAGCCAGATTTAGACAATAATTGGACTTATTCTAGAAAAAGACAACTCAGATTACACTCATGTTATAGCTGCAACTGAATCCTGCCACGATAGCGAATTAAATATACAGATGCTATGTACAGTCGAATCGGGCGTTTAACGCATTACCCACTCCTGCGGGTACACGCGTGCCGCAAAGTAATTTAAATAAAAAACAGATTACAACTAAAACGATCACCGTTTATTGAATACATTACTCCCTGGTATGTATCCACGCTTCTCCATACAATGATAACCATATCTAAGGCTTCTTAAAATGAAAGGGGAAATGTAATAGAATCAAACTAAGGGCACGATAATAAAAAATGAGGTAAACAATATTATCACCCCATTGTTTTAAAGGAATCCAGAGGTAGTCTGCAAACAACTTGAACAAACTATTCACGTTTAACGAATACTTTCAACTCTTCTTTGCACACTCTAATTGTTACATTTTTAATTGATGCTCTCAAGTATGTTTGTCTGCGAAAATACTGGATAAAAGCTGTGGATAAAAGTACACAAATCTAAATACTTTTTGAAGTATACGGAGGTGCTTGATCTTGTATGTGATCGATCGTTCAGATACTTCATATACTAAAACTTAGACAATTTATAATGTCGATTAATTGGTATTAGACGGTGTAGGTAAAGTTTTACCTTTACAAGTGTGTTTGTCTGCGAGAATACTGGCCAGTTGTAGATCAAGAAGATACCGTTTTATCCGGCGTTACCTTAAATTTCGTGGAATGTGCCTCGGTCTTTGTTTCGTCGGTATAAAAAATCTCAGCAACGGCCAGTTTATGATACAAGGTCATTTTCAAATGCATTTTTATCCACCATCTGGTCAGGAATTTCAAGAACATGAAAAAAAAAAAAAGTACGAAATCCTCTGGTAAGATTGCTTTTTTTTATCGTATGGCTGAACCTGCACAACAATTTTCTCTTTAAGCGTTCGACAATTTCGGCAAAGTATATGTATCAATTGAAGAGTTTGCAGTCAGAAGAATGTATGTAGATCCGGATAGGCTAATGTTCATGTTCGATGAACCTATGCTAATAATTTAAATAAATGTTTTTGTCTACCCACCGTCAAACGCGGTTCTTCAAATGGCGGCGAATCCTACGAAAAATACCGTAATCCGGCGTTATTTGACCGATAATCCGGCGTTACGACCGGTCAATCGGCGTTACGGTTGGACGCGGTGATAATAAAAAAAAAAAAATAAACATAAATGAAAATGAACTAGTGTATAAATCCTACATTTGGTCCTCGCCGGGTGAACCTCCATGCCTGGCTGCGCGGAAACGGGTCATCACCCTTAGCATTCGGAAGGTTTTTCACAGCGGGCACATGACGTTTATACAACGTCACATTAATGTCGTTACAACGTCATAACTTTTATAGAACGCCGCATTAACGTTGATACTACGTCATGACGATCATACAACTTCGCATTAACGTTGAAGCAACACGATGATGTTACATCGACGTTAAATCACACCGGTTACCGCGGTACAACGAACGCGACTGGGTACTACGAACGCAGTTGAAATTTTGTTGACGGGAAAACAGAGTAAAATAAAGTCAAAAAGGATTACCTTTGGAAACAAAGAACACACAAAAAATCACAAATTTGATTGAGTCTATTCATATGCAATGTTTTCCTTATTTTGACGGAAATATCACAAGTTTCGTTTTCTGGTGATTATGGGATTACAAGAGGTTATGTTTTTGCTGTTTTGTCCATACAGAGAAGGAAAAGCAACGCTACCAATTAGGCCACAATAGACAAAACAAAAAACAAACAAACAAAAAAAAAAAAAACCAAAAAACACACACACAAAAAAACACAAAGCTTCTCGTTTTAAGGATCTATCAATTAAAACCAAATGGTATGTACACGGCTATTGTAAGTTTTTTTTTATGTCTCTAGGTATCGAAGTAAATATACTATTTTTGATAATTCATAAAAACTTTTAAAATAAGAATTGTATCGATTTTTTCCTAGCGCACTATCTTATAACACAGGTGCAACTTACCACGGATAACGTGTTGTGTCTGGGTACACTAAACACGGAGCAGATGGTACAACAAGCACGAATATGGAAACCCCTTTGGACGTTTTTGTTTTTTTCATTACAAGCGCCAGTTTTCAAGAATTAGCCGAAAAGACCGGCACATATCTGCCCCTTAAGCTATAAAATTGAAATATCAACTGATGTTAAAATTGAAACATCAACTGATCAACATCAACTGCCATTCCGAAATTAGAAAGTATTTTGGGTTGTAAGATGTGTTTGTGGCGACACAGAAGGGGAACACCGAAGGGGATAGTTTCTTTTTTTCTTACGTAGGGTACCTTTTCACCTACATAAGGCCATTTTTGCCTTAACCCTACGTTTGTTTGTTTGTGTTGAGGTTTTACGGCCCAGTCAACCCAATGGGGTCATGTCGAGCGCGGTCAGTTTACCTAACCACACGTTTACTGGGCAGGCTTAGTCCTCTAAGCGGTTAACCAGTACTGTGCACATTTTTTCGCCAGAAACTGACAACTGCCCTTCTTGAATCAGCGGAAGGGAGAGAATGACTGTAGAAAATATTTCATGATCAATCTCCACGAAAGAATGTTGCCGACCTCGGCGGGGGTTGAACCCGCGACCTCCTGGTCTCCAGTCGGACGGCGTTAACCCTACGTAGCTAGTACAAATACATACAATGTTACCATAAATAACTAAAGTGCACAGGTTGCCCATGTAACACGCGTATAAGCCACGTAGTGGCGTGATACCTGCCCTATATAAACTCCACCGTAAACGATTCCCATAAGGGCGAAATACAACACAGAAGTGTCAGAGGACACCAATTTTCAGCTGTATGGGATTCATTTCGGTGAGTGAATATTTATTACTTTTAATAATTTTAGTGTTCGTCATCGGTTTGTAGGTTTTATTTGCAAGGTCTGAACGGCCAGAAATGAATTACTGTCTGATTTAAAACCTGCGAATTGTTGATTACACGGTCTATATAACAGACGCAGGGTAGTACGGTTCTGCATTTTATTGTTTAGGATTTGTTCACGTATACTTGACCGGTTGCGCAAAAATGTTACAGGCTGGTGCGGTTTTTCCCAGCGCAGGAGGTGTATGGGAAAGGCGCTGAGCAGGCTGAGCAGTATAATCAGTCTTATCGGGGTCATTCCTATCAAGCGCAAATTCGGTCTAGTCGGTGTCTTCATTTTGCGGGAATGATGTGGCTATAAAGGACGCTGATCGGACTGTGCAGTATGTTCAGTCTGATCGGTTCTTTATAGCAGACGCAAAATATAGGGGACATGTGAACAGAGCAGAGCCGGACTTGTCGATGAGCACATAGGAGCATTGCGATAGTCATCAAATTCGCGACATGAAGGCATGCACGCATGACAGACACGCATATATGTAATTTATGCCCTCTTGGCGAAAGACGGCACGAAATATGGGCAAATGGACGCTTAGAGGACCAAGCCTGCCCAGTGAACATGCAGTCTAAAAAACCTTTATTGTTAAATTTTGAAACAGAAATGAACATAAATTGCAAGCATTCGCGTTCACATAGCACCGGGCAACATATTTTAGTAAAGTTAAAATTATTAATTTGTAAATATTTTTTCCGTCTGCTCAAATTTTTTGCCCTGATGCGGCAGACGAAAAATATACCGTAAAGCTGTATGTATTATATGAGATGTTAGGGGTTGACATTTATTAGTGAATGACATTTGGGTCGACAGTTCAAATGTCGGGTCCCAAATACTAGAAGGTTGGAATGTCATGATTACAGAGAGGTCAACGACTGGAAGATCATGGCTCTGTTTGTCATCAGTGGACATTTCAAATGTCATGGCCCTAATGTATGTGATAATGAATAATGTGGTGACAAGTTGAAATGTCATAATAATGGGTTGACAATCGAAATGTCGCGGTGGTGAGTTAAGCCATGGGCATTTGATGTGCCATGACCCTGATGTGAAATGTCCTGATCGCAGGTAGAGCGGCTTAAATGTCTTTGCTCTGGTTGCTATCTGTGTGCATTTTAAATGTCATGTCCCTAATTTTATTTATTACTGTTATGTTGGGGCATCAACAATTATTGTAAAAATATGGAGTTTTGCATATGACGTCGAGGGGCGACGCTGCCGAGAGCTGGTGATAACTAGCTGTCGACTGCGCCGACGTCGACAATTGGATTGAAGCCGCGGATGAATCACGGCGACGTCGATAATAGACGTCGAGGATTCAGCCGCGACGCTAATGACATCACACCATCCGGTGACGTATAACGTCATTTTTGACTGAATATATATGTAGTCATACGGCAAGCTTCATCATATGGTGGTGTAATTCTATCTAGTGATTGTTATGTTCTTGTTTTTTTTTTTTTAGCCCTTCAGTGACACAATCCACTATATGTGTCCATATCCCGATGTTCGTATCCTGATGGATATAGTAGAGGCCCATAGAGGCTGATCAACTGATGTGGTTAACGGCCGCCAAGGCGCCACTCCACACAGAAATAGATTAATGATTATCAAGAACGATATTCAATCTAATATAAAATAATAATATGAAATAGGTGCAACCTAATGAGCAACCAACCAATTTGTGACTTTCCAAAAATAAAGTAATAAATAAATAAAAATGGACTTTTAAGTTTCAACAATTTGCGGGGTGGTGGTGAGGGTGGATGCGGGTGCATCTTATTTACAAGTATTCCTCAACAGGTTTTTTAAATTCAATAATACAGAAGCATGCATTTTTTTTAGTGATTTAAGACTGTATTAAAACGCGGGAAAAGGCATTTTCATCCAAGTACAATGAATAAGTTCCCACTGAGTGACCTCAGTATAAGTTTAGGGGGTGACTACTTCCAGTTCCAGCATAATTTATCATGACATTCGCCAATACTAAACTGAGCCAAAGCATGGCAAAATCTATGGCAACCTGTTGGTGGTTTTGTCCATTTAATTTAGATACCTGCATTTCAAATACAGATATACCTGCTAATAAACACAGGTATCTTTATTTCATTGTTATTACAAATATCTCTAATTAAAATGCAGCTATATGTAATTGAATTGAGATACCTCTTACTGAAATGCAGATATCTGTACTTGAGAAATACAAATATCTCTATTTTCAATCATAACATAGAAATCTGCATTTGTATTAGAGACATCTGCATTTAAAAATACATATATCATTTCAATGAGAGATACATCTTGTGTAGCTGAAATTCAGATATCTGCATTTAAAATACAGACATCGCTAATGCCATTACGAAAACACGCCTATTCAAATATATAGAAAATTCTATCTCCAAAAACTTAAAATCTTCAGATAAAAATCTTTGATATTTTTCATATTTCTGCTCAAAACATAGATTGTTGGCACTCGTTAGAACTGCCTCGCGAATACGCACAATCTATGGTTCTAAGCAAAAATAATGTATACCCTGATATACCCCAGTTTTACTATATGAAACTGGGGTTTAAGTGGGTCAAAATTATATAGGCATGTTTTCCTGATGCAAATGCAGATACCCGTATTTGAAATGCAGATATCTTTATTTCTAAATTAAATACATATATCTGCATTTCAAGTACAGATATCTGCATTTCATTATAGATATCATTATTTATGGTTGAAAAAGATATCCTTATTTACTCTTACGCGTATTTTCACATGCACTGTTCCACTGGTTACAATATGTTGGGAAGCACATTTCCCGCCTCTGCAGACAACAAAAAACTAATTAAAGATGCTCAAGATTTCAAACCATTATGTCTTTACAGTCAAATCCATCGCTCCTTTAACAGGAGCACAAAAAAGAGAAAGAGAATGTGTAAAATATATTTTAGGAATCTATCATGGGTGTGAGGGGTAGACAGAAAAATTCAGGCTTGCCGAGTGATGCAAGACTATGATCTCGAGGGACGGATATTTCGATCTACCTGTCACGCACGAAAGATTCTTTTTCTTGCATACTTTGTATCATATCTGAAGTCAAATCCCTTTGATTATTGTTTGATTCTTCCATATTTTGATAACATTTCTGTGATGCTTAATGACAGCATTAACTTCAGTGATGTTAACCTTAACGATGGTGTACCTCTTGATTCCTATACAACCAGTGCACATTAAAAGCGTGAGAAATCTCAATTTTTATCTTACCCTGGATAACTTTTCATTTTCCGTATGTTTCTATAATCATGCAATTTTTCAGTACATGTATTTAAGAGAACCAGTTTTTGGACAGTTCTATCACATAAAGGGCAGGTATACATGATACATTCTGGGTTGCAGAATGAAGGTTTGTTTGTGTTGAGGTTTTACGGCCCAGTCAACCCAATGGGGGCATGTCGAGCGCGGTCAGTTTACCTAACCACACGTTTACTGGGCAGGCTTAGTCCTCTAAGCGGTTAACCAGTATTGTGCACATTCTTTCGCCAGAAACTGACAACTGCCCTTCAGAATGAAGGTCCACAAGTAATTATTTAGATAATGGAATGTATGGTTCTTTAACCTGCACATGGGTACTTGATTTTCCATGCAGAAGCCAGAGAGGGCCCCAGCAAGACTGCACAGTTATTATGTCATCCCTGCAAATCACAAAAGAAAGCGTGTTCGGATTCCATTTATTATTATTGTTTTTTTTTTTTTGTTTTTTTTTCTCTCGCCAATGGCCGAGATTGAACGTACCTCCAGCACTTGAGGCTACTGGACTCACCACTGAGCTACCTGCTGTTGTCCAAGTTTAAGGGAAGCCTGGTAGGCTGCAAGGGACTATTAATTATGTTGAAAATAAAAGTTGAAAATAATCAGGTTCTTAAGAGAACTTTGCATTTAAAATTACAATTATCTGTAGTTTCTATAAATAAAGATTTCTGTATTTGAAATACAGATATCTGTATTAGAAATACAGGCATCTCTATTTGAACGGCAGATATATTTTATTTGAATAATAATCATAGATATCCGTATTTTAATAAGAGATAGTTGTATTTCAAATAAAGATATTTTCTTACGACATGAAAGCCGTAACAAAGGAATGAAGCATAGCTGAAAAAACATTCCGTCTTTCCTGGGAATCGAACCCGGTCCTCCCGGTTAAAAATCCAATGCTCTAACCACTGAGCCAAAGAGCCGACTCCCTGACGCAGTTGTCAGAGATTGAATATATACTTAGAAGCTATGCGTAATCTGCCAAGGCAGATAATCGAAGGTAGGAGTGCTCGGTCGTAACAATTTGTATTTCAAAAACAGTTACCCGAGTTTCTAAAATGTACTTATATCTTACTTAAATAGAAATATATGCATTTGAAACGCAGACATCTGTAATTAAAATGCAGATATCTATGATTCAAATTCAGACATGTCCATTAAAGAACCAAAAAGAGATATCTGCATTTCAAATACGTATAAATACTCTGTATCTGAAATACAGATATGTGCACTTAGTGTAGGTAGCTGCATTTAAATACAGATACCTTTATTTAAATGCAGATATCTGCATTTTAAATATAGATATCTGTATTAAATTGATTTTAACCCAAACGAGCCACCATAAAAAACAATGAAATGACCTATAAAAACACTTGTCCAAATGAATTTTAAACTAGTCACAAATTATGGCAATATGTGCAAACCAATCTGTCATTCTGCGAATACAGACAGTTCTTAAGTGATAGCATTATGCTGCATTGAAATAAAACTCATCTGCAGATGAGGGAAGCAGTTACTGACAGTTCCTGGATTCACATGCAAGGTTACTGTATCTCATTTATAACAAAAGTAATCTATAAGAGAATAAACTAATTCTTTGTAAATAAGAATTTCAACAGTTAAGAATTAAATAAACTCCAGAATTATTATCATAAAAGGCTTCTCTTTTCTACAGATTATTTTAGCAAGAGAAAGTGAACAAATATTTTTTTGTTTCTTTTTTTTTATTCCATAAAAGATTATAGGACTAGACTACTGATGGTGTCAAGTATAAGATAATAAGACATGACACATATATAATTCTTTTGCCGTATGAAAGAACCGTTTATAGAAGTCTTTTCATTGCAGTTAGTGCCTTTTAACACACAGTAATAACTCAGTGATGAAACCTGATACAAATAAAGAAATGAAACTGTTCAATGGTGATTCTTACAAGAATTATCAACAGAACAGTGCTTCCATCCACTGTCATTCTATGAAACAAAAAAAAAAAAAAAAAAAAAAAAAAAGAGAACAATAATGGTCTGTAGTGTTCACCTGAGCTTAACAGATTTACATACTTACATATAATTTCGAAGTTTCACAAAACTAGACTGTTCAAGATTTTTCTATATAAATTGAACAATCTTGGTGCAAATCCACTAGACAAACTCAAACTCATCCAAGGTTTTATGACCATCCTCATTACCTGCCTGTCTGATGAACAATTTGATAACTAGAAATTGTGTTTAAAAAAAGACACTATGCCCCCCCACACCCCCACCAACCATATGCTTGCCTCTAAAGATAATACAAGGTAAAAATGGCCCAATCTACACAGGGTCATAATTCCTTAAACGTTTTTAAAAGTTAATGAGGTCAACTTCTAATCACTACGAATCTATTCATCACGTTATGAGGCGCTAGCTTCAATAGTTTTTGAGATCTTTTGCTGGCAAGGGAAAAAGTTCGAGAGATATTTTGCTGGCAAGGAAAAAATGCCCAAAGTTACAAAGGGCCATTACTCATGAAATATATTATAGAATCATCAGGTTATCTACTCATCATTATCAATCAATTCAATAAGTTTCAATGCTCTAGCTCCAACAATTTTTTAAATATTCTGCTGACAAGGTAAAAATGTCCAAAATTACAAAGGACCATAACTCATGAAGTAATTTTTTAAAATTATTTCTAAAGTTAATCAGATCGTCTATTCATCACTACCAGTCTATTCATCAAGTTTCAAAGCTCTAGCTTCAATAGTTTTTGAGATACATGTAGTTTAATGAAGTCTCTATCAGCCAGACTATATTTTTGCCATATTACATATCTGGGAGTCTGAAAGAGCAGGTAACTCATGCAAGTAGTCTGATCTGGTTGAAAACTTGTGCAAGATTTATGTCCAGCTTCATTAATAGCAAGTTTGATATAGATCTGATCATAAAACAAAGTCGCTGTTGCACCCTGCTTGGACAACATTTTCACCACAATATGTGTATGGGATTTTTTGGTTGCTATAGCATCCAAGGTTTTCATTGGGTTACCATGAAAAGTAAAGCTCCACCAAAGGCATGCTATAGATGAGAAATGATTTAGATCGGCCTGCAGACTGCAGATATAACTGATTAAAGGTACTGACGGATGACTGATGGATGAAGAATGGACTACCACCTTATAAGCTCCCCATGAGCCTTCAGTCCAGATGAGCTAAAAAAAAAAAAAAAAAAAAAAAAAAAAATCTGCAGTTCTACAAAGTTTCATCACTGGACTATCTCGTGTTATTATTATTAAATATTATTTTCTTGAACTAACTCCTCCTGTAGGGCAAGTGGCCTCAAATTGTTACTTGCCCTTAAGCTGTACTCATCCTTAGTCTTATATTTGGTACTAAAAACAAACCTGTCCATAAAGTCATGGAATTTAGTTCACGTATTGAAGCAGGGTTTACTGTTGCTGTTTTGCTGCGGAATAGTAAACTCTAACAGACACCGTCCAGAATTGAAATTTTAACTTGTCAGCAGATTTTGACATCTTTTTGTGACATTTTGGAGTGACTTTTAGAACTTTGTAATTATGCTAGGTAATCCAAAGTTTTCACTATTTACCCTTACTGCGAAAAAACATACCTGTCCTGTTGGGCAAGCCGTTTGATTTTTTTTCACTTGCCCTTAAAGAACATCTACTCATAAATATGAGCTGACAAGTGCAAATTTCAAGACCTAGTTATTACATATAACAATGACACTTTCTGCAATGAAAAGATTTCATATAAACAGTTCTTTCATTTGACAAAAGAATGTCATAAGTTAGCAGTCTCAATTCAGTGAATATAGTTTTTACAATGGTAGTTCATCTACGATGTCTTTGAAGTGGGTCCATTAATATGTTGAAACCCTGCATCAGAGTTAAGCCAATGGCTTATTGAGCTCTTTCAGAGTGGCCACCCTCAGTCAGAATTAAAATTCCCTGACATTTCACTGACTTTTCCCTGACCCAATTTTATTTTTCCCTGACCAAAATGCTGAAAATTGAATGGGCTTTTTCTCATCTTGCAGAAAATAAATGATTCATTCTATTTTAACACATATAAATATACCACCCTAATTGTTCAGTAAAAAAATAAAATATTGTCAAAATTTTGGGCATTCATTTTCTAGAATGAGCATTAATTTGTAGCAATGTGGAGTGAGCGAAAAAAAAAATACAAGACTTTCAGTCACTCAAAATGGATAAAATACCTGCCACAGCCTAACGAGTTTGGGCCAAAATTAGGAATTTCCCTGACTTTCTTAGTATTTAAAATTTCCCTGATCATTTCGCAAAATTCCCTGACGTTTCCCTGATCTTGGAAGAAAAACTAAGATTTCCCTGACCAGTGGGCACCCTGTATTTGGATTGAACTTATCAGGTCCGGTCCAGTAGTAGCCAAGTTCATTAACATGCACAAAGACAGTTCTGCTCATTATTTGTAATTCTGTTCATTTTATCAATATAGTAATAATCATACTGCTGTTGGATTAACTCATCCTGGTCTGCATGTAAAATTTCTTTTAGATGTTGGTGCAGAGTGCACAAATCCAATTCCCATATCTAGAGAGGCTGGTTTTATCACTGACTAACAGCTGGTACTGGAAAGCAGAAAAAACACCTCTGGGGCTCCACTTTGAAGATGGAAAACCTGCAATTAAAAAGAATATGTTTTTCTTATTAGTCTGTTGTTCATATAGGGTGAGACCTTTCAAAGAAGGGGTGTACTGTTAAAG
The DNA here is from genome assembly GCA_964016985.1 of Anodontia alba. Lineage (NCBI taxonomy): Eukaryota > Metazoa > Mollusca > Bivalvia > Lucinida > Lucinidae > Anodontia > Anodontia alba. The sequence goes on from OZ024822.1 coordinate 102,076,727, forward strand.
GAAAAAAAAATTGCTCCAGAGGGTAAAAGCAATTTCTTTCCTTTAAGAGTAATCCCCGATTGAAAGGGGAGGAAACACTTCAATGGCAGGTGATGTCTTTTGGATGTATCCATTTACCTATAGGGATAAAACAGCAGCTTCAGGTTTTTCACTATTATATGCATAATGTTAAACTATAATACCCCACCATAATCGTGCTGCGGGCAGAAAATTGTCAAACACTGACAAAATTTGCCATTAGCAATCCCAAACCAGGGCTCCTTAATATCAATACATGAACTGTTTGTTAAATCCCCTGACATTTACATGTTATTGTCAGGAAACTAAAAATATGGGCGTGTCTCGGGCAGATAACTCTGTCGAAGTTTTATGAAATTTGCGCATTAGTAATTCCAAACCAGAGCTCTACAATATCAATACACATACCAAGTTTTGTGAAAATCCACTGATGTTTACTCAAGACATCATCTGGACACTAAATATGGATGGACGGACGGACGTGTGACAGATGGATGCAGACACACTGACGTCCAACGTGAAACCATAAACCCCCGCCATTATCGTGTGGCGGGGTCTAAAAAGTGATGCATGGTTCATTTTATAAAATCATAAAGTGAAAAAGGGATTTACATATAAGATATTTCTGCTTACCATTCCTGAACAAAACTGAGCATGTCATCAATGATCTATGTGATGGTCTTTTCTGGCATATCCCCTTTCAGGGATCAACCTAGAGCTTTCAGAGAGGGAGAAGTTTTACGACAATTTCAGGATTTTAGGGAGAAGTTTTGGTCCAAATTTAGGATTTCTCTATATATTCTATACATTTTCACTTCTCCCTCAGCTCAAGATAGGGAGAAGTCAGCCAGCTTGGGCAGACTTTTCTCCCAAATCGCCCTCTAGGATGACCCCTGCCCTTTCAGTTCCAGTGTCTTGAAAGTCTTCATTGGCTCGCTGTAGGCCGAATAGAATTCCTGAAAAATATCACCACACATAAATTAAATGTCACCTTATGTCAGTTAAATTCTTTTAACATAATAAACATGGTGGCTTGAAGCTAAATTTTGCTCAACATATTAAGATACTTAAATTGTGTTGTTAATTATATGTACAGTTGACTCTCGTTATCTCGAATTCCAAGGGACTCTTTGAAATACTTTGACATATCCGTAGCTCGACATATCAGATTTGCAGAAGTGAGGAAAACATAATTCCAACAACCACATTTAGCAAATTTATATGTAACTGGACTTTTTAGTTTAGAGATATATTGAAAATATTGTGGATATTGTGGACCAATTTCTCCTCTTTTCAACAATATTTTTTAACCTGTTGTAAGATTTTCATGTTTAGCCTGGGACAAGATTTTCACTTCGAGATAAGCGGTTATTCGAGATAAGCAAGGTCCAGATAACGATCAACTGTACTGCAATGCTAGTGCCGGCAGACCTATACTGACCTTTCACATATGGTACTATTTGCATAAGCTATGTACTATGCACATACTTTGGTATGTGTTGAGCAACATATTTTGTTATAATTTATGTGCTGTGCATAGGGCTGGCATATCAGAGTTGAAAAGATGATTAACATGATAATCAGTCCCGCCATTGTGATCGATAATCGTTTAGTAATCACTGAAGATTTGGTCATAATTTTACCTGTCGTCTCAGCATGACTCTTACCATATGTTATACTTTACTGCACTTTACCTTGCCCTGACAGGCCTGAGCAAACAGTGTAGACCCAGATGAAAATGTGGTGTCTCATCAGGGTATACACTGTTTGCCACTCATTCAGGTATTATTAGATACAACATTGTAGAGGCGTAACGATTCATTAAAATTGTATCGTATCACGATACTTTTTCTCACGATACGAGTATTGTATCGTGGGGCTAATATCACAATACCTGACGATACGCCCAAAAGTACAATTTCCAAAGAAAATAGTAGCTTTAAAACATATTTCAAGACCATTTTTATAACAAATTGCAAAGATCTAAACTGTTACTGAAATACACTGATCACTTATATGACAAAATGGGTCATCTTACACAGGCATTTTTACACAATAATGAACCTCTGAGATGGTTTTGAACCTGTTTTCCAAGAGTATCAAAACTTTCAACCTCTGACTTATGCATGAATTTTGTTTGTGTTGAGGTTTTATGGCCCAGTCAACCCAATGGGGTCATGTCGAGCGCGGTAAGTTTACCTAATCACACGTTTACTGGGCAGGCTTAGTCCTCTAAGCGGTTAACCAGTATTGTGCACATTCTTTCGCCAGAAACTGACAACTGCCCTTCTTAAATCAGCGGAAGGGAGAGAATGACCGTAGAAAATATTTCATGATCAATTTCCACGAAAGAATGTTGCCAACCTCGGCGGGGGTTGAACCAGCTACCTCCTGGGCTTATGCATGAAAGCAGTATCGTGATATGTATCGTATCGTTAGGCAAGTATCTCGATACATATCGTATCGTGAGCTGACTGTATCGTTACAGCCATACAACATTGGGTAGTAAGTTGAACTTGTTCAAATTTTAGTTAAGTATGGTAAGGAGTTGAGGTGTCTGAATACTATGGGTAAATACTGTAATGTAACAGAAACAGAAATCAAATGATATTTATTTGTCCCAACTTGCTTTTTCACACTTGTAAATACTGTTAAATGTGGCTTTAAATCTTAGCACTCTGGGTAAAATTACAGCAGACATTTTAAAATATTTTTCTTATTTTCCCAGAAAACAGATTTAGACAGTTTGCATGTAATGTCAAAACCTGCTTCACGGGAAAAGTAAGAAAAATATTGTTATTGCCTTTGGAAAAGAAATTGCAAAACTTCTGCAACAATGCCTCAGGTTCAGCCAATTAAAGAAAAATTTTCCAACTTGCTAGAGTTAGCAAGTAATGGAAATTCCAGCTTGCTTTTTGATCAAATTAACCAGCATTTAGCAAATTAGCAAGTGCTAAAATTGATCCCTGCTGGTGTATCAGTCAGTAACCTTGAGTATAGTGGTGTCACATGGACAGTATACCGGAATATTGGTCAGCGACAGAGTAAACCCAGACCTATGGCATGTTCTCATAATTCCGTTCACCTTCTTAGAATAATATGAAAACAAAGTTTCTTAAAATTTATGCCACATTAAAATTAATAAGAAATGACTAACATTACAGCTGATTTTGAAGAAAATCAGTTTTCACTTACAATTTTAAGCATAAAAATCAAAATTTGTCACAAAATGCTAAATATTTGGAGTATCATTCAGTGAATTAGTCAATGATGTAGGGTATGGAAGGTCTGGAGTTTATGCTAGAGTATCAACATATTTATAAGTATGGCCTGAAACATTATTGTGGAAAGTCATGTTAAGTGATGTTTGTTTAAAAAAAAAGTAAATCTGTGTGTTATTTAAAAGTACTTGGTTTGTTTGTGTTGAGGTTTTACGGCCCAGTCAACCCAGTGGGGTCATGTTGAGCGTGGTCAGTTTACCTAACCACATGTTTACTGGGCAGGCTTAGTCCTCTAAGCGGTTAACCAGTATTGTGTACATTCTTTGGCCAGAAACACTACTTGGATTGAATAAGATCAAGGTCTACTGAGATAATGTTGAATCTGACAGCTGGAATGCCACACACCCCGCCGCCCAAATCACTCTCCCCCCTGCGGGCCCCTGTAGCCTAGTGGATAAGAGAACCGACTCTTAATCCATTAGGTTTCTCACTGCTGCGGTTCGAGCCTCCCTTGGGTCATATGTGGGAAAGCCAAGTTCTGATTATGGATGGTCAGCTGTTTTTTTTTCTGCAGCTCCGGTTTTCGCCCACTTTTGATGAACGATCAGCTCGATTTAAGTGAAATATTCTTGTAAGGGTCGTAAAACCCAAATTCCCCTCAAATTACCGTTGAGAACTGTTTGGAAAGTCTATTATTTTCACTCTAGATATGCGATAATGATCAGATATCAGTGGAGTTTTTTCTACTTTCGTTTCAACCGGATGTCACGTTGCGCGCGCGCAAGGTATACGTTCTTCTGGAATACCAACGAAAATACTGACAAAACTAATGTGTGTTTTATTCTTACCTTAAAATCTCGCCTATGCCTGATTTTATTTGTTTTTAGCATGGAAATGTGATATCTGTTAGGTTTAACAGTTGCTGTCACCGGGTGATTGTAAACAAACGCTGAAAACGGAAGTGACGTATTTAAAGGTTCATATTCACAATTTCCGGTTACACAAAAAAATCAGTCTTAGTATAGCATTTTTTGAATAGAACAGAATACTACCATAAAGCAACCAACTCTCGTTGTTGCCGCTTCGCGGCAACAACTCGTTGGTTGGTTGCTATAAATATAATTTAATATTAGAAAAGGATCCTTAAAGAAAATAACTAGTTAGGAGAGTATAAGTAAAGGGCCCCATATAAACATATGAAGAATTCAGGAAGTTAGATAATCCAGCATATTCTCTTCGCATCGGCTCAGGGTTCAGCACACTTGGGTGGAGTCATACTGATATTGTTGAACAATTTGGCTAACCTACCAAGTTAGTCAAATTATAGAACATATCAGTTACCACCCGTGTTGGGTTACCGTAGCCGACGCGAAGACTATAGCTGAGGTATATGTCAAGAGTGTTTTTTGTGTGTGTGTGTCATAGTTGAATAGTGTCATTTCATGTAATTGTATGTTGTACATATATATGTAAAAAAAAAAATAATTATAAAATCTAACGTTGTTAGAGCTTCTGTGTAGTGGTACGTATAGGCAAAGCCCAAGCCGGAACGTGATTAAACAGGAAATCACCATCCGTACGTCCTGACCGCCCTAGAGGGTTACAGTGTTCTCTGACATTTCGTGTAGCTGAGTGCCAGAGCACATGATTTATGACATGTAGACAACTTCTTTATACATCAGACGCACAATGAACAGTCGCTCTGACCCATAAAGTTTGCGTGTGACATCTAAATACCTGCCCATGTACAGGTACGTGTACATGTAAACTGTACATGTACATGTAAACTATAAAAATGTACATTTGGTTTAATATCCCGTTTTAACAAATTGTTTATTATTTCATCTGTCACGAGCAAAGGTCAGAGCGACATTTCAAAAGCACATGTTGTTACCCCAGGCAATGAGCTATACTAACTGAGCAAAATCAACTTCATCGAGACGGTATTTGGTCTCACAGTGCAATCACAAGAATCTGCAAAATAGTTTGTCAGTACAGTAGTGACTGAAGATACGTTGTGCATTCGTATAGCCAGTTTATCTTCTGCGAGCAATAAAAGACTTATTCATTATACCAATACGGGAACTTATTCATTATACCAATACGGGAACCACTGACTTTGGCCTGAATGCGGGGATTCGCGTCTTTCCTGGACACGCATATTTTATCTGGGGTGGTCGGGTGGTGCGAAGGTGTCGTGTATCTTACGTCACCGGGGCGTCCAACTGATATTGGCTTACAGTTGGGCAAGGCCTGCTATCCTTGTAGCAGGTAAGGGTAGATGGGGAATATTTTTATTTCTTCTGTTTCTTCACTTTCCTTCCTGTTCCTTTCTTCCCAGTCCCTCTCTTTAATCTCTTCTACTATCTCTTCTATCACTTTTCTCCCTTTCTCTGGGAGACGACACAAAATGACCCACAAGGGTTGACGTGTCGTTAAACCCCAACACAATCAATCAATTTATCGAAGGAATTTTCTTTCGCCCATTTTACTATTTCTTGCACACCAGAGGAGGAAATCCTAGTTTTAACCCTGGAATAGAAACTTTTATCCTACCAAGGTTATCCTGCAAAGGGATTGTATAAAAGTAAAAAAAAATCTCACGTGTTTGACTCTGAGGTGTTTGATGTGGACGTCATGTACGCTGTAGTTAAGATATTGCATGTAACATGACGTCACTAAACGCCACAAGAATTTCATCACAATATGGCGGACATCAGCAATCGAAGTGACTGCACAAGTTGCCGTTCTTGGTACATTGTTGTTCCCCTTGTACATTAATGACGTTTCCACTCACATTGGCTCAGAAATGAGACTGTTCGCATGTTTACCACCGTGAAATTAGAGATGCAGCGGACTCATTGGAACTTCAGAAGGATATCGATAGAGTAGGATGTTAGGCAAGAAGTTTGGGTACGTATAAGATTTCAACCCGTTAAATACAGTATTATGCAGATAACTAGCAGAAGAACCAATAAAAGTGAGGCGTCTTACACTTAAAGGGTCCTCGACAATGTGGATTCCATTAAATACCTTTACGTCAGAATTACACATGACCTGAGATAGAACACTTGGTTGCCTGAGGCGAAATTTTAATCGGTATCCAACAGGATGTAAGAGAGGCAGCATATAAATGACCTGTTTGCCCTATCTTTGAATATTGTAGTTGTGCCACGGCGTGGTCCGTGAAGAAGAAATTGGAAACGTTCAGACTAGAGCTCCCATATTTGTAACTAGCAAATACCGTTTTGAAACTTGAGTTGACAAGAATACTAGAAAAATTAGGATGGAATCACTCAAAAAATGGAGTAGAAAAATTAGGATGGAATCACTCAAAAAATGGAGGAGAGACAGATCTATTGTACAAACGTCTAAAGGGTACAGCTAACATTGCAACAGACGACCTTATTCCCCAATTAAGCATTTCAGAAATCATCATTCACATATTTCGCAGACTCCTATTGCAAGAACTTACAACTGGAAAGGATCCCTCCTCCCTTGGACCATTAAAGATTGGAATACCCTTCCAGGTTCGATATTTTCCTTAGCTGATGGTGCAGAGGATGGTGTAGCTTTGTTTACCTCTTTGGTGAGAGCTAGGGACTAACTCCTCACATCGAAGGTCATTTGACGTGTCACCAGAAACAATTCTGATTCTGGGTACAAGTGAGCACGTTGTACTTCAAAGACTACCCTATTAAATTTAGAAACAATGCCATGCATCATAATAATGAAAATCAGAAAGGCATTACAGAGAATATAACAGTCAAATAGATCGCTTGGAATCTAAAAACAGCATCATTTATCGGGATTTTACAGGCGGAATAAAGGATTTTTTCTCAGTGCATGAAGATTTTAATCCGTGTTTGTTGTTCCAAAACTGTGCTGATTAACCGCGTTATGGCGTATCGTAACCCGAAGTAAGTTGTACCCTAATAAAAATTCAAGCTTTGAACCATTCCCGGATTTCATGGACATTGACACTACCTGGGGCTCAAAGAAATGCATCAATGGAGGCTCTAGAGTGACAACAATGTATAAATCACAAACACATTTACACAAAAGATGTGTAACGGTCAGCAAATATTGACCGAAGTATGCTTGGGTTGGTGAAAACACGCTTGACAAAAGAAAACATGTTTTTATTTTCGTTTGTCATGAACAGATTTCTCTGCAACTATATCTGTAAAAGGTAATGTCGCTTTCCTGCAGCTATGCAAGATAAACATCCAAGAAGATTAGGAATATGGCTAAAATAAATCATTTTCCTACCGAACATATTCTTGTGACGTCATCATTTTCAACTGCGTTCGTTGTGCCCAGTCGCGTTCGTTGTATCGCGGTATCCGCTGTGTCAGTGCGACGTTGTATAAACGTCATGTACTTGCTAGGTTCTTTTGACAAAATAGTGCTTACTTATCAACAAATGTCTTGTAACTCTTTGTAAGGCATCTCCAAGGTCGAAGTGACCTTCATCTCGTGCAACAGCGCTGGGGAAACGACCATTCCTATCCTTCTGAAGAGCTGCGGAGCATGTCAGAGGATTACCTACAAGTGCTCGGCAAAATCCCTTTAGGTTATATTGGGCTCCGAAGTGCAATAATGTTGGACACATTGAATCGCTCTTCTCTGAAAAGTAAATACCATTACACGCAACGAATACATAAGAGCCGCAATGTCAGAAAACGTACTTTCGGACATATGCGCCCTGCGAAGATTCAGATTAGACTGCGCAGTCTGACCTGAATCTTCACTGGGCACATTTTGAATAGTCAAGGATGTAATTGTTTCATATGGGCAATGAATTATCTGATCAGATTGTGAATAGGCAGGCTGATTTGGGCGCACATGTCAGAACGTATATTTCCCCACGTTGCGGCTTATATTAAATAAAACACTCTGTATGCTGGCGGACGACATTTGAAATATTTTCTTAGTTTTCACGGTAAAATAGGATTTAACATTTCATGCAAATTGTCTCCTCATGAGATAATTTGCATGAAAGGTCACAGTCTAATTTCTGGAAAAAGAATTTTTATATAAGAAAAAATTATCGTCGGTTTGTCAGCGACTGAATTTGTCCATAGAGTAGTAAAGATTAACATTGAGCCGTAGTACTTGACGCAGTACGACCACAGTACTCGTCTTATCTCTAAATACGAATTAATAACGTATATGCGTCTAATTATATGAATTTCTTAAATATCTCCTTGTTGTCACTACTTTACAAAACATTGCATGTAGCCAGTTTGTCGGAACCGTTTTAATGACCTTGAAATTTAAGCAGAGTTTGTGAATTACTTTGACCGCTGCCTGTATGTAAGGTTTTAGATTATAACCCTTTTGTAAGGAAAGGAATGTGCTGCTCTATGGGGTAGTTGCACTCATGTTGGTGAATATTGTCCCGAGGTGGAATATCAAAGGATGCGAGCGTGTGTCAATTCCAGTTGTTTGTAGCCTCAAAATAAGCATTTTATTATCTATAATTCAGAGCTGCAATAATTCGTAGCAAATTTTGGCGCGACGCTATCGCCCTAAGACCTCATCAAACAAGAGCACCGCAAGCGGGGCAATTTACGCCCGTTCACTAGTTAATCACAGGGACGAAGTTTTAATGGGAATCGTTAATAGCGTTGATAATAGGAGGGGCAAAGAATAACCTCGCTGCTCCACATCATGGTCTAACCACATATCAAGTTTCAGTTTGATCAGATGTAAACTGTAGGAGGAGTTAGCCAGAAAATAAAAAGTTAACATAAACTTTAAAAAGGGCATAACTCTTTTAATATTAATATTTGGTGGACTGTAACCTTAAATATATATGCGCTTCTCCGCATCATGGTCGGACTATAAGTCAAGTTTCAGCTCGACTTGATGTACTCTATAGGAGGAGTTGATGTGATGTAAACTGTAGGAGTGAGCTAGAACATTTGGTGGACTGTATCCTCAAAACAGTATGCACTGCTCCACATCATGGTCTAACTATATATCAAGTGTCAGCCTGATCGGATATAATTTATAGGAGTAGTAAGCCAGAAACGAAATGTTTAAAAAATTGAAAGGGGCATAACTCTGTTAATATTTAATGGACTGTAACCTAGAACCAATATGCGCTGCTCCATATCATATTCTAAATATATATCAAGTTTCAGCTTGATCGGATGTAAACTGTACGGGGAGTTGGTCGGAAACCAAATGTAATCTAGAAACAATATGCGCTGCTCCACATCATTTTCTTACTATATATCAAGTTTCAGCCTGATTGGATGTAAACTGTAGGAGAAGTTATCCGGAAACGAAAAGTTTACAGACAGACAGACGGACGGAAGAACGCATACGGGCGTATAAAAATGTCAAGTAACAGTTACACTCTCAGGCATCCCAGTATGTGTGCAATATGAAATATCAGATGAGCCAGCGCACGACCAAACCTACAATAAGACTTGTGCGACCAGCGAAGACTGAGATTAGCCTGCGCATCCGCGCAGTCTGATTAGAGTCTTCGCAGATCGCATGAACCTCCTACAGCCTTCGGGCTATCCAAAGAGAGATAAACGAAAACCCTGGTCATATTCGATGGATGTACAGGCTGATCTGAGTCTTTGCTGGTCAAACAGTCTTATTGTAGGTTTTGTCATGCGCTGGCTAAAATGATAACTGCACGTTTACTCCCAGGATTTTATCGCGCATTTTAGATATTCAGTATTTATAGTTGTATAATGAATGTAATAATTGAAAAATACCTAGAACAGGATCCATGGGATATTGATAGGATAATTGCTTCAATGCCTCTGTCGTCTGTAACATGGACGTCAATCGTTCATCTAACTCTCTGATATCATTGCTAATGTTAAGACTCTGACACAGAATGTTTACAGGATCTGTTTCATCTTTCAGCAGTCTTTGAATTTGATCTAATTTTGATAAAGATGCTTGCGACGTTCTTGTTGATGCGGTCGCCTCCCAGGAATTTGCTGATGAAGTGGACCTGCCAGACGGTGTTCTATTTATATTGACGTAGTTTGCAGTGCAGCTAAAAGTACCCCCAGGCGGTGGTGGCGGTGGATCATCATTCGATGTCTCTGAAAATCTTGCTGACCCTGTTGATCTTAAAGATGATTTCGACGGCACTGAAGCGATGCTGACACGATCAGGGAAAAATAAATCGTCGTCCAAACTGTCTGACAGAGGTTTTACCTCTTCAACCACACAGTTGTACGCTACGTCAGTATTATCCAACGTCACGTCAAATGTTTCACGATGAGCTCCTGAAAAGTAGGGATTCATATATTAGATTGTAGGGTTCTGTTTTGATATACAGTGTACACTTCAACGGCACGAACACTTTTGGGACCTTTGAAATTTGTTTTAGACATGGATAGTTCTTTGCACTTGAATACTTATTCTTAAATGGTTACCGTCATACGCTCTCCGCTAATACTCGATAACTGGTTACTTTGCCCAATTTTAGATCCGCGTTCCTTTTTGTATCGCTGTTTAAACCTTGTCCTGCTGGTCTCGGATATGACCCGTATTGCAAACAGTGTAGATCCAGATCAGTTGGGCTTCTGAAGAAGCCATCTGATCTAGACTTACACTGTTTGTCATTCAATATGTGACTTTGTATCAACAACCTGGATCAAGTAATCTGATTGACCAACAATTAGAAGTGGGCGTGGCAGCTTTATTTATTCAGCATAACAAGGGTTGATTACTTTGTGTGACAGGTGAAATACATGACGGAACATTCATACTGTAATCGTGATAGCGTTTTGAAAAGGTTTAAATCTCGCCAATTACCATAACTCGATTAAAATATTTCACTTCGTTAGGTCAAGCATTCTAACAGAAATGTCTGAGCGAATCAAATGCAGCAGAACACGACGTCTGATCAAGGTCTACACTGTTTGCCATTCAATGTTTTCGAACCGTCACCAGGTATACAAATGGAGTGTTCAAAATTTAGGATCTTGTTTGTGGCGTCTTGTTTTTTATCTTCAGAACGCCGTTGAGCCCTTTGATTTGTTTCATCATAGTTTGTATTTACATGTGTTCATTGTGATGTTTCACAATATAGGGCCCCTATGCGGACCGACCATACATTTGTTATTTGGAGCTGCATCAGAATTAACCCTTGTCCTGCTGAATAAATTAAGATGCCACGCCCTTTTCAAATTTTCAGCCAATCCAATTCCTTGATACAGATTGTTGATATAAATCCACATTCTGAATGGCAAACAGTGCATATCCAGATCAGTTGGCTTCTTCAGAAGCCAACTGATCTGGATCTACACTGTTTGCAAAACAGGGTATATCCGGGTTCAGCAGGACAAGGGTTAAAGGCAAGGTTTCGCGCGAAAAAATCTGATTTAAAGACATAGCTAGGATGAGACCAAAAGTGGTACGACTCACCAACTATTTTATTGCCTCTATCTAGGTGCTAGGTAAGAAAGACCACAGGGCGCGTCATAAAGCGGTGATTACGAGATCCCAGTATTGTGTAATAAAGAGGCCTCCCGAAGGGTAATAAATATTTTTGAGGTGGTAACACATGGTGTTACCTATGTAAAATAAATAAGTCAGTATTATATTCCCCTGTACCTGTCTATCATTTCTTGACAGTATACTGGGCTTTGTTGTGCAGAGTCTCTTATCAGTGATAAGACTAATGACTGAGAAACATCTTATTTCTAGGTCTTCAAACCCACATCCCCGTCCCCTACCCCAGAAGTTCTTGTATTGGCCCTATATAAACTGTTCGTCTGTTGCATTTCTTCTTGGTTTGTGCGGTAGTAGTTTCATATTTGGCGTTTGTTTTGTCATTATTTGTTCCCCATCCATTACGAAAACATGCCTATATAATTTAGACCCCCTAAAACCCCAATTTTATATAGTAAAACTGGGGATTACAGGGGTATGCATTATTTTTTTTATTTCTGCTCAAAAACATAGATTGTGGGTACTCGCCGAGGCGGTTCTAAAGAGTACCCACAATTTATGTTTTGAGCAGAAATATGAAAAATATCAGATTTTTTTTATCTGAAAATTTTAAGTTTTTTGAGGTAAAATTTTCTATATATTTGAATAGGCGTGTTTTCGTAATGTCTCCTTCTTTCGGTGTCTTGGGAGGGCTGTGCTTCGTGATTGATGCATTTCACAGGTATCTTCACTTAGATTTTTTTCAATATAAGGAGCTGTGATGGGGAAATTCCGACAATATGAATGCTATTGTAATGAAAACTGGAAGGCAATGTAAGTGATATGCTTCGGTACAAAAGGCCAGTGCAGATTTACGGTGTAGTTCGTGTTCTGACATCAATATTAACCATGAAAGCTGGTTCTAAGGCGGTATTTCTGTGGCAGTTCCTCTTCGCATTGTTCCGTCTGTTTTCGATGATGTGCTGTTATGTGATGTCGTTTAGTGTCATTCTAATCTTATTATATTGTCTTAGTACTCTGTTCCGTTATTGTAGCTTTTCCTGGGTACCCAAACCATATCTTGATCCACCCGGCACTCACTTTTGTATGGGAACGAATACAAAGTTCCTTTTTCGGATACGCAGGCCGCCCTGACTGTTTCTCCTTCATGGAATTTCACCTTCACCTCCCCGCTGTTTGTTCCCTCTAACAGGATGTAAACATTGCTTCCCTGTATAATGTTGAAAAGTAATAAAGTGTTTAAAGACATCACACTCTCCGGGATCATACAAGAAAGTCACGACAAACCTGCCGGTGGGCACATGGCAGGTTAGACTGACATTAGTCTATTGAATTAAATGACGACTGCACACAAATGCATAATCTGTACCTACAGAATCAAATAAAAGTAGTTTTTTTTTCTCTTCCAATTTATCTTCTGATAGTGAAATTAATATTAATGTCTTATGCCTACATGTAGCCTTTAGAATCATGATATTATTTTGGTTTTATTTTAATAGATGTATCAAACAGGATTTTTATAATAAATGTTTAGTCACTGGAGACCGGAACCGGTCTAATGGCAGATTCTCCTGATACACTAGTCTGCCCACATGCACAGTCCGATCAAATAAAAAATAAGCACAAATATTGTTTTGAAGTTCAGTGTTAATATGCTCGTAGGATATGCATATGCGTAGTTAGGCAAAGATATACACAGGTCGCATATGCATTAAGACATATCATTCAACACAGTGATTCAGTTTGATTTATATGTTCCTCTGCTATGTTCCACTGAATGAGTTAGGGTGCACTATCGAGGCCGAACATCTTTTTGTATTAGATTTGGTACCCAGTCAATTCGTACTTAAGTCAACTCGTACTTAAATCAACTTGTTCTCATTTTGGTCAATTCGTACTCATTGATTTGGTGTAATCGTCCTCATTTGGTCAGGTCGTACTCATTGTTCGGTCAACTCGTACTCAGTTTGGTCAGCTCGTACTCAAGGTTATGGTCAATTCGTTCTCATTTTTGGACCTCCTCTTTGGAAATCATATGTATTGAACACAAAAAGAAACGCAAATAAACGGACTCATTTACTGGCTTTCAGTAGCAGACCATGCAGTAGATCTGCCTAGAAAGTCCGCGTGTTGCTGTAGATAGATAGATAGGTAGATAGATAGATAGATAGATAGATAGATAGATAGATAGATAGATCGGATGTTATATTTGAAACCTCTCTGTATGCATGATTTGTTGAGACTTTACATAGCGCCGTTAACTCATTTATGCCTGGTGTATTCATCTACCTTAACTCTTTGGACTGGTCCATTTCCAATTGAAGGATGTCTGGTTAATTTTTACCATTACCATGTTTTATAGAAATTCCAATATTCAATACAAACAGTGTAGACCCTGATCAGAGAGAAAGAGAGAAAGAGAGAGAGAGAGAGAGAGAGAGAGGTTGTATTGCATGTTCTGTGAATTTCACAAGAATACATGTACACATCGCATGCCAGTCGATGCTGCTTTGAGCTAAATTCCTCAAAATACTCTAAATAGTAACCCATGATACCAATACATGCATGACAGGATTTTTTTTATTTGTCTTAATTGTAGAAAAAATAGTTGTCTCGAATAACTAAAAGGTATGTGTTTAACAGCAAAAACTCTTTTGAAATAAGGCTCATTTTGCACTTTTGTACATAAGACAGATCCATTACTGCAAGAGACTCGATAAAAGATCCCGATTAAAAAGAGGGGAAAATACTAGCCTTTCTTAGAAATTAAGAAGGAAAAATATTAGCCTTTATTAGAAAGAAAATGAAAAAGGTCCCGATTCATGAAAAGGAAGGAAAAAAAATATAAGCCTCGAGAAAAGGTCCCGAGTAAACAAGACGGAAAAATACTAGCCTTTCTTAGAAATTAAGAAGGAAAAATATTAGCCTTTATTAGAAAGAAAATGAAAAAAGTCCCGATTCATGAAAAGGAAGGAAAAAAAATATAAGCCTCGAGAAAAGGTCCCGAGTAAACAAGACGGAAAAATACTAGCCTTTCTTAGAAATTAAGAAGGAAACATATTAGCCTTTATTAGAAATGAAATGAAAAAGGTCCCGATTCATGAAAAAGAAGGAAAATTATATAGCCTTTCTCTGAAATAAAGATGGGAAATTATTAGCCTTTTTTAGAATTGAAATGAAAAAGAATAGTCTGCGGATATTTACATGAAATATCATTTTATACCTGGTGGATGATTAAAAGTTACAAGACTGTACAAACTTTTGCTCCAAATTTGCTTAGATGTGCTTTGACCGTACTTTACATTCAATTAGATGGTGCTTTATGAGTATTTTAATCCATGTATGCCCGATTATATCTTCTACCTCAAAGTTTTAGAACAAACCAATTTTACTTCCTGTATAAAAATTGCTTTATGAGTGACTGACAATATAGATACTTATCGTTCCGAGTCAACAATATTTGTTTAGACCTGTCTCTTTCTGTATGTTGTGATATGTGAACAACATTCATACAGTCTTATCTTAGTATTCTCTGTATTTGAAATATTAATAATATTAATAGTAGTTGCCTGAATACCGCCCTCTCAATAAGTCGTGTGTGCATAAAAATGCGGTTTGTGTATGTGCGTGTGTATGTTCCATTTCAAAGAATCCTAACACCAGATGCGAACGGTGAAGAATGCGCATCTGATTAAGACTTTCTACAGTATCCAATGATTCTATAAATGTGCAACGGAAGTCCTGATCAGACTATGTGAATGCGCAGGCTAAGCTTGGCCTTTGTTGTCGGCATATTATTCAAGGACTTTTTTGTGCGTTGAGCGTTATGGTGGCAGGGACAAGCAAGGAGACAGCAAATTTCTCTGATCAATGTGTATGTATGAGCATACACTGATAGAGTTCTGAGTTAACCCTGTACAAACTTAGTTATTCCTGAGACTCTTTAATGTTTTATATACTAACATACGCATTCGCAAAAGAAAAATCTCGCAGACCGCCTATCGAAGAGGCTGACTGGATAGCGAGTATGTTGCGGCTCAATATGAAAACTACAAGAATATACACAGGAAAATGCAGTCTTTCTATAACTGGAACGACAAACAAGTGAAAAGACGTCTTCGGAGCATATTATGCATACAACCTGTGCGGAGTTCAGCGTGCAGATCCGCACAGTCTGATCAGGGTTTGTTGTGTGGATATATATATATATATATATATATATATATATATATATATATATATATATATATATATATATATATATATATATATATATATATATATATATATATATATATATATTCATTCTTGGCACCAGGAGCCTAATTACTTTTCCATAGACTTTCATTATATCATTTGGCTAAATTCTGACCCTCAAAATATTCATTAACTTCCAAATTTGTTCTCAAATTAAAGGTCAGTCTTAGACTGACAAAATGTATCACAAAAAGAAGGGATTTATCAGCATGTTTTGTATTTTTCTGCTTTGAACCTCTATACCCTCGTTTTGGTGGGAAATAAACAACAACAACGATAATAAAAATAGTATTAATAATAATAATAATAATTACAAACAGATCAAGTAACAATTTGTTTGATGATCCAATTATAGTTAGTATTACGTTTTACCAGAATAACATTTGTTATTCGAGTATCGGACTTAGGTGAATTCATAATTCAACAAATGATGCAGTGGAAGATTGTTGCATTTATCCGTTGTATTGTTTTGAATACGTTATTTACATTTCTTTGTACCTAATAATTATGTTTTTCTTTCTTTTTTTTTTTCTTGATTTCTTTAGTAATTCGTCGAATTTAGTTTGAGAACGAATTGACCAAAATAAGAATGACTTGACCAAGATGAGTATGAATTGACCAAATGAGAACGAATTGACCGATAAAAATTTTGATGAGTACAAGTTAACCGAAAAATGAGGTCGAGTTGAACAAATAAATGCGAATTGATTTCAGTACATGTACGAATTGATTTAAGTACGAGTTGATTTCGTACTTTTGTTTTTACAGGTGAACCCAGTGTCATCACGAAAACATGTTGACCTTTTATATCGTAAAATTGGGGTTGACAGGGGTATGCATTATTTTCCTAATTTCTGCTAAAAAACATAAATTGTGGATACTCGTTAGAACCGCATCGTCGAGGCGGTTCTAACGAGTACCCACAATCTATGTTTTGGTGAAATCTTCAATATATTTGAATAGGCATGTTTTCGTAATGTGAAGAACTGGTACCAGTAACATCGTTTAACATCCCCACCCACGGTAGTTTAGACTACTGCTATTGCTAAGCAGTGGTTCTTGTGTTGTTCTTTCTTTGTGGATCTTTGAAGCTGTCATGGCTGCTCCTTTTTAATGTCTTTTTATTGTATTTGATGAGTCCTGTCTGACATTCTGATAATCTCAATAGGGACTACAAAAAATTTGCCTTTCGTTGTGTTTTAAATCTGTACTATCCGTAATAGTTTGTTTTTGTTGAGGTTTTACGGCCCAGTCAACCCAATGGGGTCATGTCGAGCGCGGTCAGTTTACCTAACCACACGTTTACTGGGCAGGCTTAGTCCTCTAAGCGGTTAACCAGCATTGTGCACATTCTTTCGCCAGAAACTGACAACTGCCCTTCTTGAATCAGCGGAAGGGAAAGAATGACCGTAGAAAATATTTCATGATCAATCTCCACGACAGAATGTTGCCAACCTCGGCGGGGGTTGAACCCGCGACCTCCTGGTCTCCAGTCGGACGGCACATCCAACTGAGCCACCGAGGCCGGCAAATATCCGTAATAGTACGTTTACTCCTCCTTTAGGTATCATTAGTAGGCTATGCTCTGTGACTGTTACATTACCGCGACATCGTCTTTCCTACTTTTAAAGATTATTTTGTGTATTTTTAAAATATCATTTGAGCCAGTGCATGACAAAACATACAATAAGACCTGTGTGTCCAGCAAAGACTCAGATCAGCCTGTACCTCCGCCAAGTATAGTAAGGGCTTCGTTCTTCCCTCTTTGGATAGCCTGGAGGCTGTAGATGACACATGCGATTAGCGAATACTCTGATAGACTGCGCGGATGCGCGGCAGATCTTAGTCTTCGCTAGTCGCACAAATCTTATTGTAGGTTTTGTCGTGCGCTTGCTCATTTAGAAGTACGTTTATTAGCGTCATACGTATTGAGATATTTCAGGGTAAATGATGTACTAATTTGTTAGCTACCTTTATGTTACTGGTTTCTATTAATTGTAAGAATCGGCAATTTTCTGAAATTTAGCTTCTAAAATTTGGATATGTAATATGTTAAAAAAAGTTGTAGAACATACAATGGTATAATTTTAAGGTAAATTAATGATTAATAAATAGTTTATATCATGTTAAAACTTCTGCAAAAGCTTTAGAATTTAAACGTTTAAGCAAGATTGGAAATGAATGTAAGTGACGACTTTAAAAAGCCGCACATGTGGATGCAAATTTGATCAAAATCGGATAAAAATTAAGAAAATGATCGAGATTTGAAAATTTTAAAAATACTTTTCTATGAACGCCGCCATTTTGAATGTTTAATGAGGCTTTCTGTTCCTCTTTTGCAGCGTTTCTTTGTTTGTGCGTCGATGATCTCATATGTTGCGTTTATTTTATTATTATAGGGATCAAACATGGTTTTTCATGCATTAGCATTCGCCAGGTCCCGTGGGACCTGGCGAATGTTAACGCATTGAAAAAACCATGTTCGATCGCTATTATTGCATAAAAACTGAAAACATTTGCTACATTTCGCGTTATTTCTTGCACTATTTTGTTTCGCCTTTTCACCGATGTCTGGCGAACGTAATTTCCACTGACTATGCTCGTTCTGGGGCTGGACAGTACACACCGCGTAACGGCAGCAATTCTGTGGCCCCGGTACGATCATATATGCGTAGCCGTGCATTAACAGCGCGTGAATTGCCTTGTTAATACACGGCTTTTCGCCGGTTAATGCACGGCTGTTAATAACGTGCGGCACTGCTTTTCAGGCAATAATATTTGTTCCTCATCCCTTCTGTTTTTTTTTTTTTGTGCCTCGGGTAGTCTGTGTTTAGTAATTGTGGCATTTCCTTGGTATCTTCACTTATATATTACGATATCATAAAGACTTAATTAAATAAACAAAATCTAAATAAACATTGTTATTGCAACAATATTTTATCTCTATATTTGTATACATATGTTTACCCTACATGCTAATCATTACACTAGTTTACCTGTCTGAAAACATGGCTGACAGTATTCACCGGCTTCGAATGTTTTGGTAACGGTGCATATAAAGTCGAGATAGAATCTGGTCGTTGACAGGGTTCAATATTATTCTTATCCTTCTTCCTACGCTCTGACTTTTCCATATTGTTACTAGATGGCCAAAAAGGTATTTGTTGACTGCTTTCATATAAGCTCACGATGGTCATTATTAATCCTCGAACTGATTCTTCGTCATCGTTCACTTCATAGCTTTTCCAGTCTGCTAATGACTCGTTTTTGATTCCCTTTGTCCAGTCGGCATGGTTAACGCCAGTTAATACTACCATGGAGGTATCACGCTTGAAATGACCCATTAAGTCCCAGTTTTCAATTTCGAATAAATCAGGTGTTATCAAGAAAATGTTTACTATGCCTTGTGTTGGTGACTTTGACGCTTCGAAATCTCTCAGGACAGTTTTAATGCTATATCCTTCGGAATTGAATTTATCCTGAAGGTAGGTTGCCCACTCCTTCCCGTCAGAAATGTAGTGTATAGTTATATAATCCGACATCGTGGAGTGACTATACCTCCGACGTATTGGTTCTGAAATCAAATGTTCAGAAAATCATATTACAATAACTGATAAAGTTGACAAAGAAAACATGAGGAACAGTATAACACTATCCATAGCGCAAACATTAAGGTTAACTTCAAAAGTCAGTAATCAAACACGATTTTACAAATACATGCAGTTGTTTACCACCATCTCTTGGAAACCTTTTGGAAAATGTAGCACTAAGGAAGATACAAAAATTCTTTAGCTATTAGAATTATCTGTGTACTTACCTACTCACCTACATACTAACTACCTGCCTATCTGTCTGTATATATGTCTGTCTGTCTCTCCATGCTCGTCTCTGTATGCTTCACAAAAATACTCATGGTCGCTTCAAATTCAATCGTGTTTCAAACAGTCCGAAACAGCCATCAACACTTCATTGCGGCAGTCAGGTCTCTTGACCACCTTAAATACAACAGACCTGCTTCTAGCCTGATTTTAATCTCATGTGTTTAACACTTAACACTTTTACCTGTTTTCTCCCTCACTATTGCACTTTCATTCCCTTAACACATCTTCTCATGCTCTTCACGGTACGCAATCACCTACACATAATCCTAGCGAGGTGGTGTTGCAGTACAATCAGATAGCCAGCTAGAGCTAGATAGATAAATATCTGTGTATGTTTGTCTGCCTAATTCGAATGACATATTGGAAAATAAAAGAAGTTAAAATATTACAAATATGTCATGTACTGATGTTTCCACATCACAAGAATTGTTGTTAATTCTTTCTTTTGTTTTAAGATATTACTCCGAGAGGAGCAAAATGATTGCTTCACCAATCATGGTACATAAAGCTACACTGTCATTTTAATATATATACTTTTTGTTGTTTGTATTGTCTTACCGTCATTTGAGACAGAACGTAAGAAAATTACACAACGAATTATCACATCAGCTTTCCCATCAGAGCAGAATAACAGTTCTCAGAACTGGTTGCTTTTCTTTTGTTTGTAGCATGTGTACTGTCCGTCATGATTAATTAACCCTTCGTCTCGGTGTCGTATGTAGGCTATGTTCTGAGACTGTGGCACGACTTAGACATTGTCTACACTATTTTTCATCGATATCCGCTTGTAGAAACTTGGTCTCATCGGGCATTTCCAGAAAACCCGGCAAACATTGGATCGGATTGCAAGAACGCACAAGTTAAGAAGCTTATTGTAATCTACGCCGAGACCACGTATCATAAAGTACACTGTCTCACGTTGCGGCTTATGTTGACTTGTTAAAGGAAGCGAATAGTCAGATCTGTAATTATGTAATTATTGCATTATTTTAAGAGGACTGGATAACATGGCATATTTTGGCCATTTTTAACAAGGCTGATAACGTTTGTGACTTTTTATTCAAATTCTTGAAAAGAGGTCTATTGTAAAAGGATTTGCTTCCCTAGGTACAAATACTTTCCTTTAAAGACGCGTGCCAAAACAACTTAAGCGGACTGACCTCTTGTTGATATTTTGGATCAGGGTTTCACAGTTGGAGACAGCTGCATCAGAAGTAAGAGCAATGTTTTGCGCCAGTGAAACTAGATTAAACACCTTTTATGTTTGTCTGCTGACATTTCGTAGGCGGCTCATGTGAAGTAAGTCTCCTCTGTTAATATGGCGTAAATTGCAACGGTGCTGGCTTTCTTATTCTTTAGACTGTCTTAGGGAGGATTCCGTAATTATGTCTTTTCCTAGGCAGCTTAATTAATTAATTTGAACGGCTGACGACCACACTCGAAATCTGATCGGAATGCTTTGAACAAACTTAGATGGGGTACATTCATCGATCACTATCTGCTCATTAATACTGGAGAAGATTTTTTTTTCTATTTCTATTTCTTAGAGCGGCCCTGTCGAGAAATGTATCATAAAAATGCGAACACATACATGTATTTAATGCCCTTTCACAAAAAGATTCCATATGACGTTTGACAAAATGACTCGGCGGCTTCAAAGTGCGTCGATTAAAGATTCAGACACACGACGGAAGGCTTTGGAGAGAAGTCGTTCAGACACAAACGGCAGGCGGCAGGTCTTCACAAGTGCTCATCAGCCTCCTGCTCAGGTTGGTTATAATGAACATCTCTGGAGATATGCAGATACACAGTCTTAGGCTTAAAGCGCCATTTGTCTGAAGACTAATTGGCGTGACACCGCCGTGATAAGGGGATAATAACGCAAAAGAACAGGTATGAATCATTACTTTCTAAGTGCATAGTGTATTCCTTTTCCATGAAGGACACTTTTAAAAAGAGGTTTATTATTATTTTTTTTAAATTAGGTCACCTTGAAAAAAAAAAAAAAACTAAAAAAAAAAAAAAAAAAAAATAATAAAAAAAAAAAAAAAAAAAAGAAAAAAAAAAAAAAAACTAAACAAAACAACAACAACAACAACAACAAAACACTAACAATGCAACAGGTTTTTTACACCGTGCTCATCTAAGCATGTCTAAATGCGGAAGCTGTCTTGTATTCCGTGGCGTTACGCTCTGTTTATTACGTAATAATTTCTTATCTTGTGACTTCGAGATGTTTATTATCCCCTCTAGTTTAAGATAACAATCCTATCTATACTTGAATGTCCCAGCTACTACTCATTTTTATAGTCCGAATAATCGAGCAATTGATACTCCAAAATAACTGATTGTTCCTGTGATCAATAAGAGAAAACTAGGATCTGAAATAGACAAATAAATAACAGAGACACATGCAGGACGTCCAGGTCCCGAGGTTATATTTTTGTTTTCATGCTCAACACAGCTGAGCATGAAATTTGTCCTGCTAATAAATCTCAAATTACTTACAATTGTCATTTTTTTTCTTGTTTAACATAGCTGAACATAAATATTTCTCTGCTAATAAAACTGAAAATGCCCAATACCCTTATTAGAATCCATAGAATTTTATGCCCCTTAATGAGGTCTATTAACAGGCTGAATTTTTGTCTCTTAACGGACTCAATCCATATAGCGCTAAAATCAAACAAACAAAATATACGTTTAGCATTCTTTTTATGGGCTTAATACAAACTACTCTTATTTTTTACGATTTCTTTTTGTGCAGTAAAATCATATAGCTGCATGATTAAAACAGTATAAGCCGGGACACAATATTTCCTACAAGATTGCTTTGGCGCCCAGTGTAATCTCAGATCAGCCTGCGCATCCACGCAGGCTAATAAAAGCCTTGACTGTCAGTCTGTAGACGCTTTAGATCCTTCGATACCCACAGAATGCGTAGGCTGATCTGAGTCTTCACTGGTGCAATGCAATATTGTAGGAAATGCTATGTCCAGGTTCATACATTAGTGTAGTAGTAAGTTTCAGGTTGGAATAGTATAAACAATAAATTAAAAAAAAATGCTTCTGATAGAACTTCAATGATTGCAGAAAACCAGTTGGACCGCAAATAAAATCTATAAAGGTTGCCCTTAGAATAAAAGAACGAAACTGCAGTATCGGTTTTATTGAGACTTTTTGTAGTTTATAAGTCCGTATTCACCCTACAAGGACATGCTGAAGCGGAACTAGATTTTCGAAGATACCAGAATGGGCTCAATAATCCCAAGGGAAAAACAAAGGAGTTACTCTATAATGAAGTAGGGGAGACTTTTTATTGCTGCCAAACGGCACTTAAAACCGGCTGCAATGAAGTCAAATAAGATCTGTAAAAGGTTGCCCTTTGAAAATAAAGGAGACATTTTGATTCAAAAGTACTCCATTACGAAAACATGCCTATTCAAACATACTGAAAATTTCATCACCAAAAAATGAATTTTTTCAGATAAAAAATTCTGATATTTTTCATGTTTCTACTCAAAACATAAATTGTGGGTACTCGTTAGAACCGCCTCGATGGGGCGGTTCTAACGAGTACCCACAATCTATGTTTTGATCAGAAAAAAAGAAAAATAATGTATACCCCTGTAAATCCCAGTTTTACTATATAAAAGTGGGGTTTAAGGGGGTCAAAATTATATAGACATGTTTTCGTGATGATAAACATGTCTTCTCTCTGTCTTTTCTCAAGTATGCAATGGACTTGTCGCTGGGAGAATTTGAGCTGCAGTGTGTACACAGATAATGTCATATCACTTTAAACGATGTTCTATCATGGTTTCAATACAAGTCCTGCTCCCGTCTGGTGGTAATGACTGCTCCCATCTGGTGGTAATGACCGGTTCATGGAGTAAGTCAATGGATATTTCGGACATGACACTCACTTTGTAGACGCTTGATTTAACCATAGTTGACCACAAGCAACCATACACTGTAACAATGTCGTTTCGATGTCGATACGATATCTTGATGTCGCAACAACATCGTAGTCACGTTGGTATGATGTTGTATGTTAGCTAAGTGTCTTTTACGTTGTCTACTTTGGTCCAGAATGTCATATGGTTTCTGTTGGCTTTGTCCCGTGCTTTAGCTGGAGCAATGAGCACTTTGGACAAAACCATTCCCACATCACATTTTTTTCGCAGCTTGGTTATCGGAGTATGTCTTACCGTCCCGGAATCGTTTAAGCTGCAAAACGAGACTATGAACTTTATGTCATGGCATACATTTAAGACGGATCAGCCTGCGCACACACACAATCTGTCCAGAGTCATTGTCTGGCACCCGGTGAATATTGTATCAACCCTAAGTGTTTGAAAAGATAGACCTGAAGAAACAGTGTAGACCATATTCAGACTTAGCATTCTGGGTTTGATAAGAATTAATGTCACATGATTTTTATCACCATGACTCCGTGAATTTGGTTATTTAACCCTTAAAATGCCAAGAAAACCTGCATCTGAAATTGTCGTCTGTTTATGTCGTCTGCTGAATATTCTTGCAAACTTTTCAAACCTACTTTTGCATACAGACAAACAGTGTGGACCCTGATCAGACTGCTCCTCTAATCAGACTCTTAGAGGAGCAGTCTGATCTGGGTCCACACTGTTTGCAAAAATGACTTTTAAAATCACAAGCAGATGACAAAGCATACGACAATTGTTGTGATTGGCAGTTTAAGGGTTATGTGTGTAGGAATCAATGAGGCTGTAAGAAAATGCTGTAAGAATGATGAGATGGCTCGTCACGAGCTGTCACATCTGCATCTACTGCCCAGGTGTCTGGAAAAATCATTATTTGTTATGATGGTAACTCATCTTTGTCCGGTTAGTTAAATAACTATACAAATTAATCAATTAATATATAATTAAATAAGTACATATGGTAGTTAAATAATGAATATATCAATATATCAATAAATAAGTAAAAGTAAAAACAAATATTTAAAATGTTACAGAAAAAAAACAAAAACAAAAAAAAAAAAAAAAAAAAAACAAACAAAAAAAAAACACTGCATGTTAATATTTAGAATATCATACCTGATCTGACGTTGTTGTTTTTTTTATTTTTTTCTTTTACACAACTACATGTATGACATCAAAGATCCTGTGTTATATTATATATTTTCTGTTAAAAGTAATCTGTCTGCAGGGATCAAATCACTGAAGTATAATCTTCTGTCATTGCATGGTATAAGTTTAAGTAAAAATCGGTTGCTAAAATCACATTCATCGGACTAAAAGTTTTATCGCGACAATTAATTTTGAATGTATTCTGTTGAACATGCATGATCTGTTGTGTATTTATGGCATGGTTATGGTTGTTAAAACTTCCTGGTGCAAGACCTCACTTTTATACCTTGAGCCGCGTCAAGTGATAAACTGTCTTCGGACATGCGCAGATTCAGGTCATCATGCGCATGCTCAGAGTGTCATCCGGGCCTTTACTATCCATTCATACATTCTGTAGTAGCCAATAATTATGTAAGCGGATAGTAAAAGCCCTTATCAGACTGAACGGATATACAAGATGATCTTGGCCTTCACTGTCCTCACATGCCTGAAGACAAGTTTTCGCATGACGCGGCCAAATTTATTTTTTAGGCAGAACCACTACACAGTAAGAAAAGAAAAAAAAAAAAAAAAAAAATATATATATATATATATATATATATATATATATATATATATATATAGGAAAAACAAAAAAAAAAAAAAAAAACAAAAAAAAATATATATATATATATATATATATATATATATATATACGGGTAAGTCCTCTGGGAGTTTTATGACTTTATAAACTTCCTTGTCCTTGATCATAATGTGGTATTGAAAAATGTTTATTCTATAAACCAAAGTGTAAAGTGTACTTTAAGGAACAATATAGCAAATCGTCTATCAAAGAATCAATACGTAGTTCGTAGCTTGTTTTTAAAATCTTTTAGCGAGCTGCCGTTCAATGTATTTTACATTTTGTCGCTAACAGGAAACGTAGAAATGTCTACATTTTGCGTTGACACTTATGAAAACTAGAAATGTCTACATTTTGCATCGACGCTATCATGAAACGTAGATATGTCTACACTTTGCAATGGCGCTATCATCAAACGAGACATGACACTTATGAAATGTAGCTTACGCAAACATGAGACGTAGAAATCTCTACATTTTGCGTTGACGCTAACATGAAATGTATAAATGTCTACATTTTGCGTTGACGCTAACGTGGAAATGTCTACATTTTGCGTTGACACTTATGAAACGTAGAAATGTCTACATTTTGAGTTGACACTTATGAAATGTAGATATGTATATTTTGCATTGCCGCTAACATGAAACATAGATATGTCTACATTTTGCGTTAAGACGTATGAAATACAGAAATGTCTACATTTTGCCTTGACACTAATATGAAACGTAGAAATGTCTATATATTGCGTTGATGCTAACAGGAAACGTAGAAACGTCTTCATTTTGCGTTTATGCTAATATGAAATGTACAACTTTATGCTAATATGAAATGTAGAACTGTATACATTTTGCGTTGACGCTGTTTGCGTTGAAACAGAAATGTCGAAATTTTGCGTTGACACTTATGAAATGTAGAAATGTCTTCATTTTGCGTTGACGCTAACATGAAACGTAGACATGTTTAAATTTTAAGTTGACACTTATGATGTACACATGTCTATATTTTGCGCTGACGCTAAACGTAGAAATGTCTACATTTTGCGTTGACACTTATGAAATGTAGAAACGTCTGCATTTTGCGTTGACGCTAAACGTAGAAATGTCTACATTTTGCGTTGACACTTATGAAATGTAGAAATGCCTATATTTGACGCATATATGAAACGTAGAAATGTATACATTTTGCTTTGATACTTATGAAATGTCTACATTTTGCGTTGATGCTAACATGAAACATAGAAATGTCGAAATTTTGCGTTGACACTTATGAAATGTAGAAATGTCTTCATTTTACGTTGACGCTAACATGAAACGTAGAAATGTCTAAATTTTGCGTTGACATTTATGATGCACACATGTCTTCATTTTGCGTTGACGCTAAACGTAGAAATGTTTACATTCTGCGTTGACACTTATGAAATGTAGAAATGTTATCATTTTGCGTTGACGCCAACATAAAGTATAGCAAATTTCTACATTTAGCGTCAACGCAAAATGTAGAAATTTCTATATTTTGCTTGATAGGCGAAAACGCTCGACCATACGGAAAACATTCTACTCTGTACGGACAGCAGTCATCATAAGAATTTTTCTGTTAATTGTCAAGAGATGATGGTCGGCGTACTGCACGATACAATGACTTGCCTTGACTGATAAACAGACGACAGTAACGAAAACAATACACCTCCCAGATGGGTTAACATAATGCAACCACGTACACTTATGAAACGTTTGTTCAACTTTTTTACATTTTGTATCGATATTGACAATAAATGTCGACATTTCAAGGTGAGACTAACCGAAAATGTAGTCCGACTGGTGGTCAGGAGGTCGCGGGTTCGATCCCCACCGGGTCTGGCAACATTCTTTCGTGGAGATTGATCATGAAATATTTTCTACGGTCATTCTCACTATTCCGCTGATTCAAGAAGGGCAGTTGCCAGTTTCTGGCGAAAGAATGTTTAAAATAATAGATTAACTGCTTTGAGGACTACGCCTGCCCAGGAAAAAACTGTGGTTAGGTAAACTGATCGCGCTAGACATGATCCTAATGAGTTGACTGGACTATAAAACCTAAATACAAACAAAAACAAACAAACTACATTTTGCGTTGTAACAAAGCATGGGGCGAGGATGATGCCATTGAAGGGCGATACATTTCCAAGGACGGTAACTCTGTCAAAATAAGTTGCCTTCCTTCTGAAAAGGGATGTTCTTTAAGTGAAAGAATTGGCTCTACTTGAAAACGGGTAACTCAAAATGTTTTGCCACCCCCCCCCCCCCCTCCGAAAATGGTGGACTCTAAAAGGAAATAATTTACCCTCCAGGTTACAACTTTTCTAACTTCCTATTTGCGTCCCAGCATCCCATTCTATCAGTTGCACCAACGCATGGAGAAAAACAAATGAACTCTTCATACAGGATAATTCACATGTTTGTTGCTTTTCTTTTGTCTGTTATCATGATGCAGTAGGTTAATCATTTCGTCTTGATATAAAAGCAGTGACCAAATAGATATACGTGAAGATACGAAGCCTTACCTAGGCACCAAAAGAAGGACAGATAGGAACAAACAAGGGCAAAACAAATGCATCACATGAAACCACCGACGCACGAACACAGGAGAGCTGCAACTGTGTAACCATCTTGGAAAGGCAAACACCAAACGTCTTATTTTAACCTTTTCTCTTGTTTTTTTTTTTTTTAAATAATTAAAAAATAAATAAATAAAGAAAAAAATAAAGAAAAAACCCAAACATTTCAGTTACAAACCTATGTCCACACGTACCAAGTCCTGAGATGATTTAAATCTTCTTTATGAAAATGAAATCTCAAAGCTTAAGGTCAAAGAACACGTTCGTTTGAAAATAAATAAATAAAAAAAAAAAAAAAACAAATATCAGTATTTCATATAAAAATACAAAAACACAAAAAACACTACGAATTTTACTACATTTTAAACGCACTGATATATTTACACAATATTGACATCTTACCTGTGCAGGACAGTTGTTAAGATTGTTGATTGCCGTTTTAGAACCCTCGAATAACATCTCAAGCATTAATGTATGGTCTAATAGTTTACGTGCCCGGTTAAGTAGCAGCGAAGGTATTTTCCCGAAGTGTTAAAGCAGACTTGTCTGAGCAAACATTGCAGACCCAGATCAGACGCCACAGAACGCGGCGTCTGATCTGGGTCAACAATGTTTACCATTCATCCAGCAATATAAAACATTTAGTAACCTTCATGTGTAATTCAACAGATGATAAAACGACTTCCTCAAATTTGAGGATAAACACTGTGAGCTAAGGTGTCAATATTCAGGCATATATGGTAAATTTATGGAATACCCTAACCAGGGCTGCGGAAATACCATGCCCGACTGTCCAGCTTATCCCATTTCCCTGAGGACAAGTAAAATTTCAGTTTACTTGTCCTGGGACAAGTACTTCATAGATCTAGCTAAGAAGAGTATCCATATTATGGAATACAAATATTTTCCTTATTTCTTGAAGAAAACATATGTTGTGGGTACTCATTAGAAGTGCCTCAGTGATGCACTTCTAATGAGGCAGTTCTAATGAGTACCCACAACATATGTTTTCTTCAAGAAATAAGGAAAATGTCAATTTTCGGTAAAGCAAATTTTGGTTGGACAAGTAGATTCTGACATGGACAAGTGATAAAATTTTATAATTCCGCAACCCTGCCCTAACGAATACAATATCACATGCTATCTTTTGAGCACATTTTATTTTGTCATCTTATCACGATGTATCTATTATCCTAAGCTGGGTGATTTGCTCGTCACTGAGCCATAGGATACCGTCAAAACAAAATTATTATTTATCAATGTAAACTTCCTTGTACTATTTGTGATTGGAATTAATTATTGACATAATGCATATTTATATCTCTTGTTAAATATTTATCAAAAGAAGTCGTGTAAACATTTTTGCGTGTTGCATGTTGAAGTTGAGTATCCATATGTGACTCTATCTGTCCCGATACTGGTTTAAATATAGGTCTCCATTACGAAAACATACCTATTCAAATAAACTGAAAATTTTAGCATCAAAAAATGAAAAATTTCAGATAAAAAATTCTGATATTTTTCATATTTCTGCTCAAAACATAGATTGTTGGTACTCGTTAGAACCGCCTCGGCGAGGCGGTTCTAACGAGTACCCACAATCAATGTTTTCGAGCAGAAATAAGAAAAAATAGTGTATACCCCTGTAAACCCCAGTTTTACTACATAAAAGTGGGGTTTGAGGGGGTCAAAATATTATAGGTATGTTCTCGTGATGGTTAGCCTGGCATTTCCCTTACTAGTCAGAAACTCATATAGCCAAATCAAAGAGAAGGACATTCCAAAGATTAGATTTTGTAAAATATAAATAGTGTTTATGTTGATTTATGTATCAGTTAGACGGTATTCAGTCTAAGGTCTCGTATACAGTTGAATTTCCTTCGAGTGAACTTCCTGTTTCAGAGTGGACTGAACCATGAGAAACATCATGGTATATATAATTTGCAGTAAGAAAAATAACTTAAGCCACGATGAAATATATGTTATACCTTATAATATATGCGTCCAGTGACGCCCATATCAATCTGGGCACTCGCCGCACTCTGATTATGACATTGTGCACATGTAGAGTATAGAGACATAACAGGACAGTTTCGTTACCGTTAAATGTAAATCTTTAAAACATCTGAAAGGCTGCATGTCAAACTTATGCTAGCGTAGCATTTGAATAAATCCAAGATTTCACCACTTAACAACTTGCAACGCTTATTGCTCACCTTACATTAAATATCGATCATGTCGGTTTAATAAACCGGAAGAAATAGAACAGCTCTAAGCGTGAATAGACCCCTTTCACATTGTTATCTCCCTTACCGTGCGCTCTTCAATTGAAGAATCGTTAAAGTATATGTAATGAAACGATGGGGCAAGCAGCCGATCTGATACACTGATAAAATAAGTTACGTTGAAATAAAGTCGTTTAAATTGGCCTTTTGACGTTTTGAATTTTTCTTTACTGAATGTCAATTATAAAAGTGGATCATTCCGATGAATAAGTTTTATACCTTTCAACTGATTTCCATAAAGTTTCTCAGGGCAGTAAAAGTAATAAAACGCTATATAGGCCTACCCGGCCACACTTTTGTCTTAGATATTTTGTGAATCATCCCATTATTCGTTAAGAAGTGCAGACATGTATAGATAAATTTGCCATAAACAAAATAATATTCCACGGATTAATAATAATTCCATGTGTCATCTTTGTCATACGTTTTGATAATAAACAAAACATTAATACTTAACATGTATAATCACAAGCGCATCCCAAAAGTTGGTATATCCATTTTCGGAAAATTATGACACTAACCTTTGATTAGATGGATGATTTAGCACCTAAATAAACTATTCAACGGCCTGCCGATTTAGAGGTACGCGCCTTAATAGACGGGCGCCTTTCCGATTAGGCGGCATTTTATTGTTTTTTTTTTTTTTTAAAGCAAACCCGGCGGCTTTATACAAGCTGAACATGGTGCGAAACATATTTGAGGTACCGCATGATAATACCAGTAAATTGATATGTGTGTCTAGTGATGACTCGGATCAATTGGACATCAGAGTTTTCGTTGTAAGTTCAGTGGATGACTATTACCCAAAACGTTTGTTCTGTTTTCCTGCGAACAGCGATTATTGATCGTACAGAACGGATAATAAGGCTGATCTGAGTCTTCGCTGGGTGTGCATTACTGAAATGATTGTATGACAACAATTGAAGACAATACCTGAAATGAGGTAGAAGCCGTGAAAAAGACAAAATGATACGGAACATTAAATTCTGATACAGACACAAGTTATTTCATGATGATTATAAATATAATAGCGAAAGTCTTTTATTACAAGACGATCGTATCTGTCTATAGTTCTTAGTATGATGTTATGGGTATAAAATATGAATCACATTTCATTTGATGGTTTTTGTTAGCATTATAGTGCAAAATAAATAAATAAATATTCTGATGTCCTGAATTTATTTATTTATTTACTTGAAAGGAACTTTGTTTTCACGAGGAAATAAATGAAAGTGACGTGCTTGAACACGGATGTTTTGCTTGCAGTAAACGAAATCTTTGTGTAATATGAAGTCTTTAGCTCTAAGCAGTATTTTGACTTTAAATACTACTATACTGAAGCAATGAAATCGATTTTTACACCATCGAGGTAGACGATTTTATTTTTTTTATTTAGTTGTTCTTAATTAATACGTTTCCAACTATAATATCCCAGGACCTCTATTCTGATATGCAGCGTTTTGAAGCTTGCCCCCTCGATTGTAATCTCGCTGAGATCACGCCGATTCCAGACTTACCTGGACAGTTTAGCGCATGCGCACAACAATGTGAAAATGGTCTACTGTGTTGAGTAATAAATCGCAGGTTGGCGGTCAGTTATAATGTAGATCAAATCACGAGCGCCTAGCGCGAATGATTTATCTACTTTGAGCTGACCGTGAAATTGTGATTAATTACTCAACCATTCACGCACTCGAGTTGTTCTACGAGGGCGAGTCAATAAAAAAACCAGCCTAACTTATTTCTGGGTTAGATCGATCTCTTCTTTTTCGATGTAATTGCCCTCTAGAATGATGCACTTGGACCAACGGTTTTCCAGTGCCATCAGCCCAGAATTGAAGAAGCCAGGGTCCTTGTCTCTGACCCACTCCTCAACTGCCGCCACGACTTCTTCGTTGGATCGGAAATGACGTCCACGGATATCCTTTTTCAAGTTTGGGAATAGGAAATAGTCACTAGGAGCTAAGTCCGGAGAAAAGGCGGGGTGCGGTATTAGCTCGTACCCATTCCGCTCAACAGCATCCATTGCAATTTTGCAAGTGTGGACTCTCGCATTGTCCTGTTGGAGCAGAATCCCTTTGGAGAGTTTACCTCGGCGTTTTTCACGGATCACATTTCTCAGTTAGTCGAGCAAATTTTAATACTCACCTGTTATTGTACTTTTCTTTGCTAGAAAGTCCAACATAACGCCTTGTGCATCCCAAAATACAGTTGCCATCACCTTGCCAGCAGAGGGTTGCGTTTTGAACTTCCTTGGCCTCGGAGACCCCGGCCCTACACTCTGGCGACTTTGAGCTTTATTCTCTGGCTCATAATAATGGACCCAGGTCTCATCTACAGTCACCAGACGTGAAAGGAAATCATCTTCCTTTGACCTAAACCGCTTCAACAATGTGCTGTATACCGATGCTCTGGTTGCCATTTGCTCGTCGCTAAGGGATTTTGGGACCCAACGGGCTGTTAGCTTGTGCATACCCAAGCGATCATGTAAAGTTGTTGAAACGCTACCATGTGAAATGTGTAATGCATTCGCTATTTCTTCCACCTTGATTCGCCTATCAGAGTTCACCAGATCCCGCACTTTGTTACACATTTCTTCATCGGTGGCATCTGATGGGCGTCTTCTAAAGACGGTCTTTTGCGTTTGAATTCCCCAACCCAGAATTTAACTTGTGCATACAATGGTGCAGAAGACCCATAAACATTGGTCAACTCGGAATGTATTTCCTGACCTGTTTTCCCTTTCAAATACAAGTACCGAATTACAGCACGGTACTCAACTTTTGACGAAAAGCTTACTTTTGCATCGTTAGCCATGTTTGACATTCGATATCTTATGAGTGAATGACAAAATAAGGATGCAATTTTGCCCTCAGGCCTAAAACATGTATTGAAACAAGGCATGAAAATCTTGGGTGTCTCGGTCAATTGGAAATCGGATAGGCTGGTTACTTATTGACTCGCCCTCGTATTTTGATTCTAACACACTAAAAATCGATAAAAAATGTCAATGATTCCTTCGGATTTTCCAACCATTCCGCCATTTTTCGACGAAACCCCGCCAACTTCATTGGCTGCAACACATGCATTTACGTCTATCTGATGCGAAATTCGACGTTACACAGTCTAACGTCCAGGAAACGGCAATTGACATCAGAAAAAAAATTTAACAAGATCTCAGCAAGCGGGGCATTATACGCCCGTGGCAAGTAATAAGATTTAGCACATAAACTGACTCCTGTATAATTCAGTGCTCCGGATGTAAACTGTAAGTGGAATTAATAAAACAATAAATAAATAAATAAATAAAAAAAATCAATTGGGCATAACTCTGCTGATATTTGGTGAACTGTAACCTAAGGGTCCAAGCTGGCCCTGAAATTTAGGAAGAAGTGACTTCTCCCTCCTGGGAAAATAGGAAGAAGTTTGCTGTGTCTAGGG
This sequence comes from Anodontia alba, assembly GCA_964016985.1. NCBI lineage: Eukaryota > Metazoa > Mollusca > Bivalvia > Lucinida > Lucinidae > Anodontia > Anodontia alba. The sequence goes on from OZ024822.1 coordinate 102,110,598, forward strand.
AGAAGAGCTTTCGGGCGGATGACGCACGACAGAAGCATGGCTATACTATAAGCTCATGTGAGCCTTTGGCTGATTTTTTTTTCTATACTTCAATATCTGACCAAACAATAACAAAACTAAATAAACAACCAAAACAAAAAAAAAAAAAAAAAAAAAAAAAAGATAAAAAGTAAAAAAAATTGTAAAGCTTTAACTTATTTTATACTGATATTTTATTTTTGTTCTTCAAGGGAGGCATCTTAGAAGAGTATTAAAAAAATCCAAAAAGAATTATGTTTATAAGTTTTGATATTAGTCAAGCTTCTTAATTCTATATCATTTAATAAACTTATTTATAAAGATTTAATAATGGCAACATTTCCGTGCAAATCTAATAAAAGAAGATGAAAAAAAAAAAAATAATGATAGTAATAAATAAAAAAAAAATAAAAAAATAAATGAATAAATAAAAAAATAAAATAAATAAAAATAAATAAACAAATAACTTGCCCATATGGCCATAACTTAAGTTATTTGCAAAAATATACCTATTAATATGAAATAAAATTTGCACACTATTACCTCTAAACAATATGCTGCCGAAGGTTTACGAAAATTTAAAGTTGCATTACTCTGCCAGTATTTGGTGAACTGTAACCCCGAAACAATATGCGCTGCTCCACATCATGGTGTAACTCTTTTCGAAGTTTCAGCTTGATCTGATATAAAATGTAGGAGGAGTTAGCCGGAAACAAAAAATTTACAGAAATTTTCGAAGGGGTATAACTCTGCTAATATTTGGTGGACTGTAATCTTGAAACAATGTGCGCTGCTCCACAACATGGTCTAACTACAAATAAATTTTCAGCTTGATCGGATGTAAACTGTAGGAGGAGTTAGCCGGAAACGAAAAGTTTACAGAAAATTTCAAAGGGGCTTAACTCTGCTAATATTTGGTGGACTGTAACCTCGAAACAATATACGCTGCTTCACATCATGATCTAACTATACATGAAGTTTCAGCTTGATCGGATGTAAAGTGTAGGTGGAGTTAACCGGAAACGAAAAGTTTACATAAATTTTCAAAAGGGCATAGCTCAGCTAATGTTTTGTGGACTGTAACCCCGAAACAATATGCGCTGCTCCGCATCATGGTCTAACTATATACCAAGTTTCAGCTTGATTGACTGTAAACTGTAGGAGGAGTTAGCCGGAGGAAACGAAAAAATTTACGGACGGACGGACGCCAGACCTTGTAACATAATACATACCGTTTTTCAAACTGGCGTATGAAAACGTCACAAAACGGCAGCTCTTCGCATCCTGCTCTTCCGCTCAGTGATGTGTTACAGAATAAAACACAGTTTATTTCCGTTGCCTTTAAAGGTGTGCTATGCTAGTATAAAAAAAAAAAAGCAAACCCACAATCGGAAAGACATACAACTGAGTTTTTGTTTATATAAAGCTTGGATATTGGTTCAAACAAAACCGCTGCATCGCACTTTGAAACTAATTGCATGTTGGAAAAATGCAAGCATTTTGCATATACTGATTTAATTTGGAGTTTTGCCAAAGAGCTGTTAATCACATAGGTATATTATACTAACAGGTAAACTATAAACCCGACTCGCGATAAGTTTATCTGTACATTTGTCGTCTGAATTTGAATTAGCACTGATTAGTTAAAATTCTTCTCGTGTTTTGTTAAACGGCGTGTATTTTATGGAATTTTGATAAACATTTTTGTTTGCTAAAATTGCATCACTTGTTATATTTGGTCTTTATACATTCTTTCCGAGTGTAGCTAGTCAACAAAGGTTTTGAAATTATGGAATGAAGAAATGCGATGCGATTTATCTCAACATGCACTTTTAAGACTTATTTATGTACAATACATTGTTCTATACGATTATTTTTTGTAGATAAAACACAAGCACGGACGCGCAAAGATATCTTGTAAAAATCAAAATGTGTCATTCAAAATGGTATTATGAAAATTTGCAATCAACGCCATGTTGGACGAAAAATCGAACATTTTTTGGCGATAATCCATTTCTTCATACCTTTTAATAAATGTTATAGAAAACGATAGATAAAAGACAGTTTCCATCCAAAATTTAAAAATTGAAGAAGACAAGAAATAGAGAACGCTCCCTTAAATGTTGATAACAACCGGAGTGTCACTCATGACTTCATGTGTGCATATGCGCATGAGAATATGAACATTCTGCTTTCTGTTTTGAGCATTTTCTTTCTTTCTTTTTTATGATTTTAACCTAAATACACAAGTTTTGTATACTTAGAACTTGTTAAGTATCAATTGGGCCTCCCTACAAACGTGCAAATACAATGTATGCATATCTGCAATACAGTTGTCTTATGGACATTCATGTCAAGACTTTCTTCCTTTATCCTTTATCCTTAGAAATGCCGAGGGGTTTGGAAAATGCAGGAAAAATGGGGATAAGGTTGGATATATCCAACTCTGGAATCCAACATAAGCAACTGATCAAAAGTAGCTTACTTGAAAACGAAAGTAGATATGTTTTTCTTTACAATCAAGCACTGCCAAAATTTTACACTCGCGAAAGGTCATGGCGCGATTTAATCCCCCATATTTTCTCCTTTTTCTCTCTCTTTCCTCTTTTTTTCTTTTACCTTTTCTTGCGCATTTCGTATGCTGGGCCATATAATCCGCGCTTGATTGGCGTTGAGTGGGCTGCATTACGAATGTACAACGGTAAACCGAACAGTTTTGGTCCGAAAATTTGTCTATTTTTTTTTCTTACTTTGGCAGCCTTTCGCGCCCTTTCTTTACATGCTAGGGAGTGGTTGTACATACTATCATTACACTGCATACTACCGTATTAAATGGTAAATTGTTATATATATATATATATATATATATATATATATATATATATATATATATATATATATATATATATATATATATATATATATAATATATCTTTCCGAGTCTGGGGTTAGCAAAAATTACATACTGGAATCTATACTATTAATATGGCAAGCCAAAAGCACAATTAGTCTCGAAACCTAGATTTAAATGCAAGATTGAAGATTTGAAACCTAGGTATGAAGTTTAAACTTATGTTTAAAGATTTAAAACCTTGGTTTGAATACTTATGTGCATTTCGTTTGCCGTACTTTCGTCTGTGAGCAACAAAGATAATCTTGACAATCACTCGCCAGTGAGTATTCATACCTAGGACATGGTTCATTCCTAAATTACTAATACTTGAATTTAGGGCACAGACTATGACTGAAGATTAAGACTGGGACCGTCATCAGGGATTCGGTTTTTATTTTATGCAAATACCTTTATTTATTCAAATTTTATGACATAAATACATATATTTGACGAAAACAAATATACATAAACGCCAAGGGATTGGATCTAAGCTAGGCCTATATTTATCCTCTCCTAGGGTGCTTTGACAGATGTAGAAAAACGTATAAGCAGTATACACAATAGATGAACTACATGCCTATACATAATAACTAGCAAATGTTACAAATACGTGGAATTAATGGGTAGGGTACGATTACGATAAAAAAAGAGAAAAAAACAGAAGAAAGAAAATGAATGATGAGATAAATATGAATAAAGAGATTGACATCATAGTCGTACCACAAATATAGATCTAAAGCGCAATGATATAAGTATTTGAGAGGTGTTAACCACAAAAGTTAGTCAATAATTAATAACGTTAGTTTAAATGACCCGTTAAAAAGTTGTGTTACAATGTACTACATAATTAGTTGTATTTGTCACATATAGTCTTATTTTTGTACAGTAGAGTATATTCAGTCGTATAATTAGCTTATGGTTGTACACAGAGCGACAGGCTTACAGATAGTCTCTATAAAATATTCTATTCTATTTTGCATCTACGAAAACTGATTGACTCGGGTAGTTTCGTGTTCAATTAAAGGGAAGTAATTTTCATCCGAAGGTGTCGACGTGTCTGCAAGTGGGCGTCTGCTTTTTTATCTATGGTAAGTTTTAATCCGAGATAACAAGTGTCACCGTCAAATTATTCTTATTTCAAATGCAGTTTTATGTATCCATTAATATGAGACACCTTCAGAGCAGAAATAATAGTCAAAATTTGACGGAATTGAAAGAAAGGTTCGCGACACAGTAAATTCGGCCCTTTTCCACTTGAAAGCACTTCATTTGTTATGTTGATAAATGCCTTCGGATATTCTGGTAGCATGTCTTGTTAATGACATTGAAATATTAAATCAAGGAAAAACAATTTTCTGATATATACACACACAGACTTACTTTTAGGAACTAAGCAGTGTAATTATAAATTGAACACGTTTTGTTAAATCATTGTTTTATTTTGCTTTCCAAAGGTGAGGGGAAAGATGTGATACAAGGCTCTGCTGAGTACTCATGAGTGTGAAGCATTACCGGACATCCATGGATATTAGTATAGAGAATTATTAATTACTATTTTTAGATAATTTTATTTAATTAATTTGTATTTTCTTTTCCCAGCGGCTAAGACACAATAAAGTAGGGATTTTGTGGTTGAGCTATGTTATATGCATATAACAAACTGTAATCAAACCAGATTTGTATAAGTTTCAACCACTGAATCTGCAACTGAATAACCTTCATGTACATATATAGTTTTGGGTATCTGCAACCATCTGATTTGGAGAAAAATGGCTAGACATGCCGAAAAAATGGCATTTTTTGCGCGTTATGTTGTTGCAAGATTTTTTTCCTTTATTTTTCAAAGTTGGCATTTTTAATATGTACCGCCAGATGGGAAAACTAAGCCTTTTGTGAGATGGCGATATACCTCCCCTAAATTCTACAATTTACGGATTACGAATTGGTGAAATATCACTTGAGATATGCCAGATAAAGTAAATGCTGTCTTTCGTTATACTTTTTTCATTTTTTGGGGTTCCCGCAACAACAAGCATTTTAAGCCTAGTATGAGGTCATTCACGGGTGTTTCTGTTATTCTGCAAATAAATTTAGATACAAAATCATAAAAGAAAAGGCTTGTCATACTTGTAAAGAGTAGTGATATTTTATGTCGCGCACCTGGAAAAAGCCCTTTTTTGTAGAGTCCGTAGCCCCCTATTTTTCGGTGAATCACATCGTCATCATATTAGCTTTAATTTTAATAAAATTTTCATTTTCTATTTCAGGGCAACAGCCCTAGCTGACATGCCAAATGGATTCTGACTTGCTTAATGTACGGCTTAGTTACGGCTGTCAAAATGCTGTCCATAGCCCTGTAGAGTCCGTAGCCCCTGTTTTTCTGTAATGCATAAAATAATTTTATTCCATAGAACATTTGTTAAACTTTCCTTTTTACATTACCTCATAAGCAAAGGTTAAAAAAGAAATATCATTTTGGAAAATAATGATTCGTATTTTTTGTTTTAATTCAAATGAGGTAGCTTGGGGCTACGGACTCTACAAATGTCTTTCAATGAAATGCCTATACTGAAACTCTTGTTTTCAGGCTATAGTGCTAAAACATAATTAATGTTTGCAACCACCATAGAAATGGACACAAGTGCGGCCACCTTTGATCCCCAACATACATTTGTGGCAACCCTTGATCCCCAGACATACAATGAAGCCACATTTGTTTGCCGACATACATGCGCAGCCACTGTTGATCCTCACAATTTTGCGCGGCCACCGTTGACCTCCAACATACATGTGTCCACCACTGATCCCCAACATTCATGTGCGGCTACCTTGGACATGTGCAGCCACCTTTGATCCTCGGCATACATGAAGGGCTAACGTTGATCCCCAGCATATATGAGGGACCATCGTTGATCCCAGCATACATGTGTGGTCAGTCAACATTGATACCCAGCATACATGTGCAATCACCCTTAATCCCAGATATACATGTGCGGCCACCTTTGATCTCCATTATATATATATATATATATATATATATATATATATATATATATATATATATATATATATATATATATACGACCACGGTTCATCACCTACATGTATATATATGCGTGGCCAAGTTGATCTCCGACACACATGTGCAGTTACCATTGATCCCCGATATATATATATGTGGTGACCACACATATATGCGCAACCACCGTTGATCCCTGGCATTCATGTTACCTGATATACATGTGCAGTCACTGTTGATCCCATATAAAATAATTTGCAGTCATAGTTGATCCCGAACATCTATTTGCAGCCACCATTGATCCCCAAAATACATGTGCAGACATTGTTGATACCTGACACCTATGCCCTGCCACCACTGATCCCCAATATATATACGTGGCCACTACTGATTCCCGACATACATGCGTGGCCATCAATGATCCCCTACATATATATGCGTGGCCACCATTGATTCCCGATATACATTTGCAGCCACGGTTGATTCCCGATGTACTTTTGCTCTTGATCACCTACATACATGTACATGTGTGGCCACCTTTGATCTCAAATATTATGTGTGTCTACCATCAATACTCGCTACACAGTTTCTGCCACCATTGATCTTCCAACATAGATGTGTGTCTACATTTGATCCCAACAAACATGTGCTTTCACGGTTGTCTCCAACGTACATGTGTTGCCACCGTTGATCCCCAAAATACATGTGCGGCAACTGTTAATCTCTATCATACATGAGCATCCACCATTGATCTCCAACGAACATGTGCAGCCAACGTTGATCCCCAACATATGTACAGCCACCCTTGATCCTAGACACACATTTGTGGTCACCATTGATCTCCGACATATATGTGCAGCCATTGTTGATCCCCAGCATACATTTGCAGCCACCGTTAATCACCAAAACAGATGTGTGGCCACCGCTGATCCCAAAAATATATTTCCGGCCATAGTTGATCCCTGACATACATGTGCGGCCAACGTTGATCTCCAGCATACATGCATAGACAGTTGATCCCCAGTACATGTGCAGCCATCGTTTACATGTGTGGCCAAGGTTGATTCCAGACATGTGCGGGTACCATTGACATCCAACGTACATATGCGGCCATCATTGATCTCAGACGTACATTTCCCAGACACGCATATGTGCGACCAACCCCTGGTCCCACTGTCCGTCATGTTAAATGAGTCTAAATACTATAGCTTCATAGAATAACCATCTGAATGCAGCCTCGTTTGCTTACTTGTTCAGTTAAGTCTCTATATACATGTAGCTCTCAAAACCTTTACTGATATATACCACTGACACGTTGATATCAGCCCAAATTTTTTTAAGTTAGTTTTTGAAATTTTTATGTTAGCAATTGTGTTACACTTTTGCTAAAAATATTATTTGTGTAATAATTTTGAAGCATTATCTCTAATAATAACAAAGTTTCCATCTGCAGAGTGCAGAAACTGTCAGCAGACATCAATCGGAATTCAGCCATTCAATCTGTAGAGTCCGTAGCCCCTGACTGACCGAGTAATTACTATGCTACTAGATGTTATAATCAAGGATATGTCTTGTCAACTTTAAAATTTATTAACTTCAGAACATTTTTCATTCAATATTCTTCATGAACAAGTTTATAATAATACATTTTCTGGTTTTAGAAAGGATGATTTCATACAATTAGTTTTTTGTATTTGTTAGAATTCTTTCTTAACCTATAGAAAAGGGCAACATGTGCATTAAAATCTGCATTGTTGTAACTTTACAAGGCTATAGGAAACCAGCTGACATCAGTTGAATACAGTTTTCTCAAATTAAATACCTTTTTTAACCTCTAATAATGTAACTGTAGAGTCCGTAGCCCCAGAGCTGTCACATACATGTTCCATTAGAAGATGGTTTTAGGAAATCCAGCTGTGAGTTTTGTTACAGTTTACAATATCTTATTATTCTTCACTTACAAATCTTGTTAAACTACAATTCTATTGATTTGAAAGGATCAAAAAAGTAAAATAACACCCTTCAGAGATTTTAAATCTATACCAAAGTACTTGGAGATCTACAAAATCACATTTTTGCTGTGTGAATAAGGTTTTATGTAATCATGTCAAGTCTCAGCAAACCAATGATACAATAATGTCATTTGACTCAGTTGGAGTTTACTTCATAACAAAGGCTTTGTCAATAATGTGAAAATGTATAGTCCGTAGGCCTATTTCAGTACCTCAAGTTACAGGAAAAGTGGCCAAAGTTAACACAACTGAACAACAGAAAAAATATCAGTTGCCCGAAGAAGTGCATCAAACAAGCGTATTATGGGACAGATATGTTAATCAACCGCCTGCATTTTTTGTAACTGAATTTAGAAACAATAACATTTTTCAGGCAATTACCCCTTAGCCTTCAGGGTCTCTGAAAATCATAGTTAGGATGAATAAATGGGTGACTTGTTCTTTGAACAGAAATATGTTGGAAGTCTTGTCTGACAAAAATTAGCAGAAGAGAGGACTTTTAAAGATTAAAAATGAAAGCGTTATGCTTCACCTAGTAGAGTCCGTAGCCCCCATAGGATGGGTATGAATATCAACCTACATCATAAAAACTACTTACTGCAAAACAAAACCCCTTCAGGACAATGCGCGTGAATGTTGGAGGAACCTACTTTTGTATAAATTTGATCGTTCCTCACAAGTTCATTTTTGGTCATTCTTGCAACATGTTATCCCTACTTTCTTGTGTCTTAGCCGTTGTTTGCTTTAATACATTAGTAATCGGTTAGAGGGATGCAATGTTGATTTTTTTTTCTTTCCTTTTTCTTTCCTTTCTTCATTTTTATACCTCGCCATACAATAGCGGCGGGGTATGATTTCACGTTGACTGTCCCTGCGTTTGTCCATCCGTCCATCTGTTGTACGTCCGTCCGTCCGTATTTTCATTTCCGGATGATAACTTGAGTAAATATTAATGGATTTTCACCAAACTGAGTATCTGCATCAATATTGCGGAGATCTGGTTTGGGATTGCTAATGGGCAAATTTCGTCAATTTTGGACAGGGGTATCCGCCCGCGACACTTCAGTAATTTTTCGGTTCTGGATGATTCAGTAAATATTGATGGATTTTCACAAGACTTGGTGTGCGCATTGATATTATAAGGATCTGGTTTGGAATCGCTAATCGTCAAATTTCATCAATTTTTGACAGAGTAATCTCCCTGTCACACGTCCTTAGTTTTGTTTCGGACAACAACCTCAGTAAATGTCAATGGATTTTCATGAAACTTGATATTGTAGGGATCTGCTTTAGGATTGCTATTCGGCAAATTTTACTCAAATTTTTGATCGACAGAGTTATCTGCCCTCGACACGTCAGTATTTTCGTTTCTGGAGGATACCTTTTCGTAGAGTTGATCAGCCGTCCCGAAACGAAACGGAAGGTTGTGCTAGTGTTTTTTAATGTAAAGGACAAATATTTTTGTTCCTTTAATGTATTCAATCACTATATCTAGCAATATATTCTGAGTGTAGGTTAGGTTTTGATTACCACTTAACAAGTCTTTAGTACGTATTTCGATTGTTTTATAAATAGAGTAGTTAAGTTGCAAGGTGTTTATTAATTTTGTCCTACAATCATCATACTTTAAACAGTGTAACATAGAGTGTCCAACAGTTTCATCCATGTCACAATGTAAGCAGGTAGGACTTTCAGACAAGTGATCAATAATCAAGATGGCATTTAAAGAACTTTTATTACATCTGACCTGGCAAAATGAGATATTACCTCTTCGTTCACCATAGGCAAAGTGGGGAGGTGGAGGTTTTATATGTTTTGTGAGAGCTTTTTTTAAGGAGTATAAAGATGTACAGCTGTTTTTGATATCTTCATCTAGATTATTCCAAAGATCTATTGTGGAGATAAAAATGGAGTTTTGAAAAGATGTTGTTCTAGGAGTTGGGTGCCTTAAGTAAATATTGCGAAGTGTATATTCAGGATCGCGTTGATTATATTTAAGAAGTATGTCATCAAGATATGATGTAGATTCGTTGTTAAGAATTTTATAAGTTTGCTATTTTTTCTTCTTTCATACAGAGGACACCATCCAAGATCCTTGTATAACACTTCGTAGACCGGTTATTATACGAGCTGCATCAAGATTAACGGATTCAAGAAGGTCAGATTGAGCTTTGGTGCAGTTATCTCAAATAATATTAGCATACTCAAGAATGGGTCTGATGTATGTTACATGGATTCTTGTCAGTGATTTTCTGTCAAGATCATATTTTAATAACCTCATAAAGTATACCCTGTAAGATGCTTTCTCATATATTTTATTTATTTGATCACCCCATGTATCATCTGAAGAGAAAGTGAGTCCAAGATGTGTATGAGTATTATCTTTGAGGGTATTATTCTTAAACTAGATAGCAAGGTTTTCAGATGGCTCTCTTTTCCTAGATACTAAGAATGCGTTTGTTTTTGATCGATTAAGTAAGATTATCTAATCATCAGCCCAGTTACCAATTGTGACGAGATCCTCGTTTAGCAATTCATTGACTTCATTTTCAATAACTACAAATAATGATGTATCATCAGCAAATAATCTTATATTTGTCTTTATATTATTAACAATATCATTTATATAAGGAAGAAAGAGGCAAGGCCCCAGTACTGACCCTTGAGGGACTCCAGCACGGGTACGTTCCCAAGTTGATTTAAAACCTTCATTAATTACTCTTTGCTTACGATCAGAAAGATAGTCTGAGAACCATTCAAGCAGGCTACCGCTTATGTCATCATATTTTAATTTATATAGTAAGCTAGACTTTATCAAATGATATAAAAAATATGAAATTTGTTCCCTTATCAAGATTTTCAATAATTTCATGGTAGATTTCCAAATAACTTCGAAAGACTATCATGACAATGCCGAGTCATCAATGTATAATGAATGCCTATGGTTCTTATATGAATACTTTTCAATAATGTAGGAACTTGAAAAAACATGAAACGAACAAGTGAAACAATGAAGACCGAAACTGTTGACACTATGCGTCGATATTGCACAATGTATTGACAGCAGGAACACTTATTGTCACTCGTTAACACTAAGCGTTACAGGTGCGACGATTTGTGTTCACGAGTAATGTTCAGTAAGAGTTGCAGTACCAATGCCTAGACTTAACAGCTAACACTAAGCTAGCAACGCTTAGTACTAACAGGTTACAGCAAACGCAAGGTTAACACTGAGCGGCCTTATTGGTTATAACCTATGTTAAATGCATTTAAATGCTATTTGGATAAATGTTGCTCACATGTTCGTTCGGCTTGCCTAATATTAGTCCAAGAATCAGGATTTGTAAGATTATTTTCGTATTTGGTCTTATTAACTCTCTCACTGCCATAGGCGATGATGAAAGGCGTTTGTAAACAGCGTAGATCCAGATGAGACGGCTCATAATGAGCCGTCTCATCAGGATCTACGCTGTTTGACATTCAGTCTTTCAACTTTACTTATAAACTTATTTCCCAGTTGATAGTTTGTCAAAAACAAAGCAGACGATAAATGTCATCTGGAATTTAGCGCCGAAAGAGTTAAGGGGGTGGATATATCTGGTAGATATTGCACGATTTTGCAAAAGTGAGACAACTTTTATAACTCCTTATTCGCTTTGCTCCACTCCAAGACCCTTCAGAAAAGGAGTTTACTATTAAAGGACAGTATTTGCTCCCGAGGGGAATTGAGCCATTTTCAAAACGGAGTATAATAGATCCGTTTTTAACAGGGAGGCAAATGAATTTTGACGTACTTGCCTTCCCTGAATTTGTACGTTCATTTCCCTTAAAGCTAGTTGAAATGTCTTAAATGATAAAATGATGAAATCGCATCTTAAATAAAAAAAAAAAAAGTAGACTATACCCGGTTATATCCCATTACAGGGGACTTATCATTAATTTTCATAAATAAGTACAAAACTGTCACATAAATTTTCTGCGCGCATGGGCCAAACTATTCATGGAAACAGGAAGTTCAGATCTGAGGTTATTTAACACTTGGCATGCTAGTGGTGGTGGTGGTAGATTTGTGTATTTGGGTGTGTGTGTGGGTGTAGGGTGCTTATTTTTCACCCCCTCCCCCCCCCCCCCTCACACACAAACAAAACAGGATTTGACACTTCATGCTTCCTGGAAAAAAATACGAAAAAAAGAATATCATCATTTTTTTATCTGCTACATTAGCCCATAGAACACTAAGGGCTAACACGGGTATACTAAAATTTCTTTGTTGTGACCGTGTGGAGCTTAATTATGCATCTCTTCTGGATGCATTTATTTTTTTAAATCGGTATTTAAGTTATACCGTATCTACCCTAAGTTTTCGAACGCACTATCTACGTACCATACTTGTCCTAAATTTTGAAATAGTCCACTCTACTATCTCTTGTTAGGTAAGCAATACTGATGTACGTATGGCAAACAAAATGTAGACCCTGATCAGACGCCGCGTACAAAAGCGTCTGATCTTAGTCTACAAAGGCATGCCAAACACCCCCTAGTACCGGCTTAAGTGGCACTCGATTTTCCAAGATATCAGAATAGACTCAATGATCTGATGCGGGTATCAGGATGTGAGTTCCTCGAGCTACATCCTGAAATTATTCGATTTGCTAGAGCATCTGGTGAAGTCAGTGACTTAAATAATCGTAATGTGCAAAACATTTTCTTGGATTTAGAATCTATTTATCGCAATTTCCTATTATAGCGTTTTAAAATACTTTTGCAGTTAATCTGTCGGAATTCGAATTATATTGCGACTTACTGTATAAATTCAGAAGGATTATTATTTGTATTAATATTGAGTTGTCGGAACAATCAAAATACATTGTCAGTCGTTACAAAAAGACAGGATATAACATGAATGTTATGTTTCAAACTGCATACATGCTTGATAACTTAGCTTCTCTCTACAATTACACTACGATGTCGGGCCTCAGATTGAATGAAGCCGCCTTCCTCAATCTGTTTCAGACGGTGATGAAGCCTATCGTGCTCCAGCTTGTGATTGTCTTATCACTTGTAGTTGTGTGATTATTTATATTTTACAGTGACGTTTCATTGCCGTGGCAGAAGACTCTCTGCGGATCGAACACACATTTGTAAATTTAATAGAGTTTATTTGGTTGTTTTGATCGATTACGGAGAAATAATTCACTAGTGTTCTAAGGCTTGCGCGTAAAAAACGAGTGAGCGAAGCGAACGAGTTTTTTTTACAAGCAAACCTTAGAACACGAGTGAATTATTTCTCCGTAATCGATCAAAACAACCAAATAAACTGTGTTTTACATTTTCATCCACGTTTTACCTTTGAATTTTTACATTCAGCCGTTATGATTTCCTACCAAAATAGTTCCAGTCAGTGCATGAATTTCAAGAGGCGTGGTTTAGTTTGAAAAGCAGTCGCCATCTTGTTTTCACTTTAATGCAAAAATCATCCTGTGCTTGAAATACAGACGCAAAAATGTCACGAAAGTTGAACTGGATTATCAAGAAAATCTTGCTTTATATTTGTGTTGCAGGTCTTACTCAAAAACGCCAACTGGACGTGAAAATTGCAGTCTGATTTCCATGATTTTATCAAATTTTCCGCGAAAAGTCAACTATTGTTATTGTTGTTACTAACTACGTCAGCAACGTCGCCAAGCAATGATGACGTCAAAACGTTCGAAATGAAATAATTCACTCGGAGAATTATAGATTATAATTCACTGATAAATCTCAGTAAATCACTGCTGAAAATGTAATAAAGCTGCATAATGTAGCGATCATATAGACAAAGTTTAAGACCACTCGATCCTGCTGTCCATTTTCACAACCACACACCTAAATATTGACCGTGCTGACAGTTTCAAGGCGGCCCCTGTTGAAGTTCTTCTTTGAGTGTGTGTGTCAGTTATTGTAACTGTGCATTTGTGTCCTGTTGATATTTCTTCCTCTTCTTCCGTCGGTACCTCGGGAAGGCTGTGCTTCGTGATTATGGCGTTTCCCGGGTAACTTCGTTCAATAATTGTTCGACGAGTTATATCACCAGCAAGCCCCGATTAGGAATATAGCTAGATAAACACACGGGTTGAGGAAATATGCCAAAATATAGATTAGGTTAAATGGTGAAATTATGATACCATGAGTGCAAAAAAAGCTCATCGTCACTGCGAGTATGTTAACTGCTTAACCCAGACATGTCCTGCGTTTGCAAACATGTAGATCCAGATCAGCTGGCTTCGGAAATTGATCCGGATCTGCACTTTTTGTCAATAAGTATGAGAATTTGCATCATTGACCTGGATCAAGAATTCTGATTGGCTAAAAATTAGAAGTAGGCGTGGTATTTAAATTTATTCAGCATGATAAGTGTTAATTAAGGTAACTTCCAATACTAATAACCGCAGCTCTTGAATGACAAGGGAGATAATTAGGGTGGTTTTCGATTAAAATAGAGGAGCATTTTTTCTAGACCGGAGTAGATAATTACTAGTGTTAATAAAATCCGTTTCCGCGTAGTATGAACCGTCAACTGTGCATATAATAGTGGAAAAACTGATCAAATATTTTTCATCTGATTCAAATAAAGGGAAAGAAAAAAAATACTAACGTTGAAATGATTCTAACGACGGACGCTCAGCTCCGAACATTCAGTATAAATGAACACACAAAAAAAAAATTTTTTTTTCGCGGGAAGTGTCACACGACGAATCGAGACAGAACACAGAAAATCAAGGATTGTTTTAGTGATATTTGAACGTGCTTCTCTTGATTTTTTTTTATGTTTATTTTAATGAATTTTATATTTTATGTCTTAATTTTAATTACTTTTCTACATAGTAACTCGATTACACTCAAAATGCCCGAAAGAATGAGGCAAATAGGCAGGTTCAAGAAATAGGGGGCCTCATCAATTCATCTTGTATGAAAGTAGGAAAATAGAATATTATATGAGCTGTCTGTCTCAGGCCGAGGGGTGAGCTGCATTCTTTTTATCATACACTTATTTGCGTAAAAGTGTTTATGATAAAAGAAAAATCTTCTTCAATGTAATTTAAAATAAGGTCTATATAAAATGAAATTAGGCACTGCCTAGATGCGTGCAAAGCAACCCCACTAAATAGGCCCTCTCAGAAGGTACTATGTTCCCTAAAAATAATTGGCCATGTTTCCTTGTTCCCTAAAAGCAATTTTCAAAATTTCCATGTTCCCTGTTCCCCAAAATTAGTCTTGTTCCCTTGTTATTTAAAATATTTTCCAATGTTCCCTGAAAGGAAATGAGCATGTTCCCCAAAACCTCTGGGAAGATCACACTAAAGACTTCATACATAGTACATAACGCAGGAATCTTGCAGAATTCTCGACCGCTTGCATGGCCCCAGCGCGTTGATAGGCTGAGACAGGTCCGGTTGCCCAGAGGCAAAAAAGAGTGCATATTCATTTGCCTGCATGATAAAACGTGAGGCTTGTATATGATGTGGGGGAGGGGCGGGTGTGTGTGTGTGTGCGGGGGTGTGGGGATCAATATCCTGTATCCCTGGAAGTCAACTGACGAATATGCTATATCCCTTTTATATATTTCGTGCAATATCTATATTTGTGTGTTTGTTCGCCTCAGACAAAGATTTGGCATATTGATACCGTCAATCAAAGTGGCAATCCACGGTCAGAAGCAGGCAATCACTAGGCAAGTCCAGCTAGTTTGAGATGTCAATAAACAGCCAAGATTGTGTAAGATGAAAATGTCATTTAATGAAAAATGACTAGTATATCAAGATAATACATGGCATGTTATCTCAACCTGATACAACAAATCATTCGTTAACAGAGATAACTTTAAAGACATTGAAAAGGTGGGCATACAAATAAGGCCCTCCTCAATAGAAGTACAAGCGTGTTCAGATCGCAGGAAAGTGATGCATGGTATATAAATATGTATAGAGATGCATCATGAGCATATCTGAGGAGGCATGGGGAGGAGGTGGGCAATTTGAATTCCGAGTGTTTGATCTCTCTGGAACAAAATGGCGTGTGTTATTAAAGAAACAAGCTCCGACGTGATCCTTTCCTGCAATCTGATTGGTTGCTGCTCGTAAAACTACGGCCAAGTATCGTTTCGTAACCGCATGATAACTGGCTAATAATAGATTTAAACAGAATCCCTTATATGTCATAAACGTGTTAAGCAATACAGCTTACCCATGCTGAATATACATTTAGCTGACTACACACAAAACGCATTAGCTACAATAATGGACCTTTGTGTGTTCGTGCGTCAGACCAAGATCTGGCACATTGATACCGTCAATCAAAGTGGCAATCCACGGTCAGAAGCAGACAATCACTAGGCAAGTCCAGCCTGTTTGAGATGTCAATAAACAGCCAAGATTGTGTAAGATGAAAATGTCATTTAATGAAAAATGACAAGTATATCAAGATAATACATGGCATGTTATCTCAACCTGATACAACAAATCATTAGTTAACAGTGTTAAGAGCCAGGCGTAACGAGAAAGAAATGAAAGTGAAAAACCAGCAACAAGCTTTAATTATTAACAATATTTATTCACAAAAAATGAGACACGATTCAAAACAAAAGAATGTAAGTAGACAGTACCTTTCAAGTTTATGTCACAAAGTCCCTCTGAAATAATCCACGAGAATTTATAAAACAAATCCTTTGAATATCAGTTTCTGATCCCACAATTTAAAGTTCCTGAATTCAAAATTTAAGTCCAGAATGAATAAAATATTAAAGTAATCCAGTATAGAATAATTTCCAGTGAAAGTATACAAAGATGCCCAGATGAAATTCTTCTCTCCTTATATAATATCAGAGAACGTTCTAGAAAAAGAATTTACTACAAGAATTCTTATTTTCTAGGTTCCTTCAGGAAACTTCTAAATCTTTCATGACATGCCAAAAATAACTCAGTCCAGAATCAAGGCTGTAAACATCATGTTATTGTAAACATGTTGAACATTCCAGAAAGTTATTTTTGGAAACATAGTAAATAAAGCTATTTATGGAAACATAGTAAACATGTTGTTTAAAACAATTGAACACCCTGTTATATAACACTTCCCCTCTTCAGGGAAAAGAAAGATTTATGTAATAAAGCTTTCTTTTGCCATAAAATTATCATAAAATAAAATACTGATAAAGACAATTATTATCTTATATACAGCAAGTTACAGGAAACCACAGATCAAGACATCATGCTCTGGACAAGGCATCAGGAATAATATTATCTTTTCCCCTGATATGCCTGATGTCAAGATTGTATTCCTGTAACAACAGGCTCCATCTGAGCAACCTCTGATTCTTGTTTTTCATCTTATGGATGAAAGTCAGTGGATTGTGATCGCTGAAAACAACAATAGGCGAGGATGAAGAAGTTAGATAAACTTCAAAATGTTGAAGAGCAAGACTGAGAGACAAACATTCTTTCTCTACTGTAGAATAATTCTTTTGATGTTTGTTAAACTTTTTGGAAAAGTAACAAACTGGATGATCCACACCATTGTCATCCTCTTGCAGTAATACACCACCTGCACCAACATCACTTGCATCCACTGCTAGCATGAATTCTTTATTAAAATTTGGTGCCAAGAGAACCGGCTCACTTCTCAGTATGGCTTTCAGTTTATCAAAGGCATTCTGACAATCACTGGTCCACTTAAACCTCATTCTTTTACTAAGTAAATTAGTCAGTGGCTCAGCAATGACAGAAAAATTATTACAGAATTTTCTGTAATAACCGGCCATACCAAGAAACCTCATCAGTTGTCTTTTGCATGTGGGCACCGGAAAATTTGAAATAGCTTCAACTTTAGCCTCTATAGGTTTAACCTGACCATGACCCACAACATGTCCTAGAAATGTTAAAGTTGCATGACAGAATTCACTTTTAGCAAGGTTTATTGTCAATTTTGCTTCACTTAGTTTATCAAAGAATACTTTGATAGTTCCAAGATGGTGATCCCATTCATCATTGTGTATGATGGCGTCATCGATGTAAGCATCGCAATGCTCGATTCCAGCTATTATGGTGTTGATTAAGCGTTGAAATGTTGCTGGAGAGTTTTTCATTCCGAAAGGCATTACTTTATAGCGATATAATCCATCAGGAGTAACAAATGCTGAGATCTCTTTAGCTCTTTCTGTGAGAGGGATTTGCCAAAATCCTTTCAGAAGATCAAATTTAGTTATATATTTTGAATTTCCAATTTTGTCAATACAATCATCCATTCTTGGGATGGGAAAAGTATCTGTTTTACTCAAATTATTGACCTTCCAGTAATCGGTGCACATCCGATATGTTCCATCAGGTTTTGGCACAAGAATGCAAGGTGAACTCCATTCACTTTGACTTGGTTCAATGAAATCATTGTCCAGCAAATACTGAATTTCCTCCTTAAGGTATTTTTGTTTTGTTGGGTTCATTCTATATGGATGTTGTTTGATAGGTTGTGAGTCCTCAACATTCACATCATGATAAATTTTGTCAGTCCTTGTAGGAATATCCGGAAATAAGTGTTCATATTGATGAATTAAATGTTTCAGTTCCTTTCTTTGGACTGGATCTAGGTGTGAAAGTTTCTGGTCGAGATCCTTTAGAATGTCAGAATTCTGGAGTTTTGATGAAGCAGGATCAGATTTGATGAAGTTCATGTCTTCAGAGTTCATTTCATTTTGTTCCTGAGGGACTGAACTAACAACACTAATTGGTGTAACAGAAAAGCTATCCCTATCTATGTATTGTTTAAGTATGTTAACATGACATAATTGTTTTTGTTTGCGTCACCCAGGAGTGTTAACAATGTAATTTACATCACTTATCTGTTTATCTACAGTGTAAGGGCCGTAATACCTGGCTTGCAATGGTTTGCCAGGAATAGGGAAAAGAGCAAGTACCCTATCTCCAGGCATGAATTTTCTTTCTTTTGCATTTTCATCATACCAGCGTTTCATTTTCCTCTGTGCTGACTTAAGATTGGTCCGAGCAGCCTCACAAGCTCTAGACAGTCTGTCTTTAAAATCTGATACATACTGAAGTAAGTTCAGAGAACTGTCATCATTTGAGAGAAATTTCTCTTTCAAAAGTTTCAAAGGTCCACGCACAGTGTGGCCAAATACCAGCTCAAATGGGCTGAAACCAAGAGATTCCTGAACAGATTCTCTAACAGCGAACAACAACAAATGGATGCCCTCATCCCAATCTTTTTCAGTATCAAAGCAGTATGATCTGATCATATTTTTCAGTGTCTGATGAAATCTTTCAAGGGCACCTTGACTTTCAGGATGGTAAGGCGATGACTTATATTGAGTCATGCCCAACTCATGCATGACCTGCTGAAAAATTCCTGACATGAAATTTGAGCCCTGATCCGTCTGAACAGACTTTGGAAGGCCTACAAATGTGAAAAACTTTACCAAAGCCTTAACAATATTCTTTGTTTTAATATTCCGAAGTGGAATGGCTTCTGGGAAACGTGTAGAAGCACACATTATAGTGAGAAGATATTCATTACCTGACTTTGTTTTGGGCAAGGGACCAACACAGTCAATAATTATTCTGCTAAAAGGTTCATCAAAAGCAGGTATGGGCTGTAAATGAGCTTTTGGTATTGTCTGGTTGGGTTTTCCTACCATCTGACAAGTATGGCAAGATTTACAAAATCGCGAAACGTCAGATTTTAACCCTGGCCAGTAAAAATGGTTAAGAATTTTGTGATAGGTCTTGTTTACACCTAAATGACCTGACATGGGAGTGTCATGGGCCAAGTTCAAAATTTCAGGGCGATAAACCCTTGGAACCACTATTTGGTGGTTAACAGTCCACTCGTCTTCTGCTGAGACATCAGGAGGACGCCATTTTCTCATTAAAATGCCATTTTTGACATAAAAACAGACTGGGACTTGATCTATTTCTTTCTCATCTAAAGCCCTTTCAAATAAAAGCAAAACTTCAGGATCATTATGCTGTTCCTTACAAAGTTGTGACCTTGATACCAAGTCATGACCTTGACCTTGGTCATTTAATATTGCAGAGTAATGACTGGACTCTGACTTGTTACGTAACTCTGTCTGTCTGTCAGACAAGCTAGATGAAAGAGAATTTGTAATTTTATGTTTAAAAGACTGACCCAAAAAGGTATCAGTTAAATCAATGTCCCCATCATTCTGTTTTGCTTTATTTGCCATGGCCCTTGTAACGGCACAAGATGGGTAAAGATCGGGGATTTCCTGTTCAATGGGATCAGGTGACTGATCAATACAAGGTATGTTAGTCAAAAGTGGGTTTACCACAACCTTATCTCCTGCTAAGTCATTGCCTAACAGTAAGTGAACACCTTTAAAAGGTAAATAAGGTCGAATACCAACAGCCACTCAACCAGTTACCAAGTCTGAGGATAAATAAATGTTATGAAGAGGAACATTAACAAATCCACACTCTACACCCTGAATAAGGACACTTGTCCCAGAAGAAGTCTTCTCAGAAAAAGGCAGAGTATCTGCTAAAATAAGGGATTGAGAAGCTCCAGTATCTCGTAAGATTTTAATTGGGCTAGACTGGGCATAGTCACTATTTAGTGACACAAAACCATCTGATAAGAATGGTTCATAAATCTCCATAACAGAATCAGTCTCAGGCCTTTCGGTCTGGATAGGATCTTCCTCCTTAACACATGACTGTGGTTTTGACCGTAAAGAGGTAAGGCCAGTAGGCTTAAGCCCCTCTTGTTTTTCTTTCTTTCTTTTCAAATGTAAACACTCAGATATAATATGACCTGTCCTTTTGCAATAATTGCAAATTGGTTGAGATAAGGGATTTTGATCCTTGTTTTCACCAGAAGATTTGGGTTTAGGAGTAAATGTTTGGCTATAATTGCCAGATGGATTACTGGGACTATGTTTGGATCCTGACTGTGGGAAAAATGGTCTTCTAGAGGGATTAGACTTATTAATAAAGGAAACCTTATGCGTTAAAGCATAATCGTCTGCAAGTCTAGCTGCAGCTTCCAAAGTTTCAACCTGTTTCTCATCTAAAAAGGACTTAATGTCTGAATTTATGCACCTTTTGAACTCTTCTACAAGCATGAGCTGCCTAAGTTTTTCATGATCAGAGCCAATATTTTTCGAAGAACACCACCTGTCAAATAACTGTTCTTTAGTTCTAGCAAATTCAACATGGGTCTGCTCATTTTCTGTCTTACAGTTCCTAAATTTTTGCCTGTAAGCCTCAGGGACCAACTCATAAGCCTTAAGAATTAATTCCTTTACAGTATCATAACTGGAGCTCTGCTCGACAGTCAGCTGAGTATAAATTTCTCGAGCCTTCCCAATTATTACGCTTTGCAAAAGCAAGGTCCAATGCTCCTTTGGCCATTTTAAATTTTCTGCTACTTTTTCAAAATGAAGAAAATATTTGTCAACCTCTTTTTCTTGAAAAGGGGGAACTAATCTGATGTGTTTGGTAACGTCAAAATGAGTGCCAGAGTGTAAAGGTTGCCGTTTTACCGTCATGTTTTGTATTTCTAATTCTTTCATTCTTAATTCTGCATCAAATTTTAATTTTTCCCTTTCTATCTGAATTTGTCTTTCTTTTTCTCTCTCCCTCTCTTCCATTTCCAGCCTTTCTTTCTGCATTTGTCTTTCTTGTTCTAATCTTAATTTTTCAAACTCAGTTTGCCGTTGAATTTCAAGCTCACGCATTTGCAATCCTGTCTGAGTTACCAGAACAAGAGACAAAGCAGAAGAATCAAGAATTTCCTTATCAACCAAAAATTGGACCAAAATATTTTTTATTTCCTGTTTTAACATGAACTTGTTGACGGTAGTCAGTTCATAGTGAGCAGCAATATCCAACAAATCTGACTTTTTGGCCAAATCTAACAGCTCCCGCGAAGGCGCAGTGATAAAAGCTTGAAGGTCAAATGACATGAATGCTTTTTGCTGGTTTTATCAAGTAAATTTATCAATCAGAGTTTATTTGTTGATATTTTTCAAAAGTCAATACTTGCTTTTTTATAAAACAAATATTTTTATATTTACTGAGATTTTTTAAAAGTCAGTACTTGTTTTATAGCAAACAAATATTTCTTTTTTCTTTAAAAATCAATATTTGTTTTCTTTAAAAAGCTCACACTTGTTTTACTCAAGAAAATGTTCGATCCCGGACGAGCCCCCAATTTCTGTTACGAGCCAGGCGTAACGAGAAAGAAATGAAAGTGAAAAACCAGCAACAAGCTTTAATTATTAACAATATTTATTCACAAAAAAATGAGACACGATTCAAAACAAAAGAATGTAAGTAGACAGTACCTTTCAAGTTTATGTCACAAAGTCCCTCTGAAATAATTCACGAGAATTTATAAAACAAATCCTTTGAATATCAGTTTCTGATCCCACAATTTAAAGTTCCTGAATTCAGAATTTAAGTCCAGAATGAATAAAATATTAAAGTAATCCAGTATAGAATAATTTCCAGTGAAAGTATACAAAGATGCCCAGATGAAATTCTTCTCTCCTTATATAATATCAGAGAACGTTCTAGAAAAAGAATTTACTACAAGCATCTCTTATTTTCTAGGTTCCTTCAGGAAACTTCTAAATCTTCCATGACATGCCAAAAATAACTCAGTCCAGAATCAAGGCTGTAAACATCATGTTATTGTAAACATGTTGAACATTCCAGAAAGTTATTTTTGGAAACATAGTAAATAAAGCTATTTATGGAAACATAGTAAACATGTTGTTTAAAACAATTGAACACCCTGTTATATAACAACAGAGATAACTTTAAAGACATCGAAAAGGTGGGCATACAAATTAGGCCACAGTCAAAGCCATGATAACGACACTGTCCGGCATAAGCATGGCTTAGACCGCTCACCCAAGGACTTGCCATTAGCTCAGCTACATCTCTGCTAGGCTACCTTGACATGCCTGCCTTGATAAGCTGAACTATAAATGTGGAATACATCAAATGCATGTACATGTACAGCGGTGACCCGAGTCTACATAAACAAATGTTATAATACATAAAAAGCAAATTTTAGAAAAAAACATTACATACAAGCCAACTATTACTTGTGTCCGCATGAAAGCCTTTTCAAACTCCTCCACTATTTTTATTTTTTTAAATATCCATAAAAGTACCAGACTGGGTTTCAAATATACCACATCCCTGGTAGTAAAATGTCAAATATCCCATATCCCATACCCCTTGAAGTAAACAGAAAAATATACCACATCCCTAAAACACTTATACTAGCCTCAAAGATACAACGGTGATACGGTTTCGATTTTTTTTCCCATAATACCAAAGGAAAACCTATTCAAAATATGTTTGTGAAGTTTTACCTTTAAATAAAACGTTGCACTGTGGCCAATTGGTGGAATGTACTCCCTTCATGTATTTTCGCGTTAAATTTAATATCGCGTTAAACTGATTTCTTCATGAAAATAAATAGCAGCGCCACCTACCTGCTGGATGTTTTAGATACAAAGTCAAGCTTTAGTGGGCAAGGTTCGTTTTCAGAAATACACTGTTGTTTTGTGATTTCCGCTTAGAAAAGAAATATCTTGACCAAAGTGATAACAGTCCTTAATGACATTTACACCTATATCTGTTAAATCGACTTTTACACATAAAACTAAATAACATTTTTTTTTATGAAACTGTCAAATATAAGGCATCGGTACTTTGTTTTGAAAATTACCAAAATTTGCAAAGATCACATGACAATCACATGATAATTTACAGCCGAAATTTTAATTAACGCGAAGTCACATGACTTTTGGTTCAGAATGGCGGCAATATGGTTGGCTTAATTGTGTACACAAATGCTTTCACAAAACAAATCCACAGAACTGCATTATTTGTACATGAAATAAATGCTCAGATAATAAGTTAGATGACGTCAGGATTATTTTCAGCATTTCGCTCTGTAAATAGTTATTGTAAAACGTTTTGCCGTTAGTAACGGGAAAATACAGGAAACCGGGCTAAATATAACATTGTTGGTTGTATTTCTGTTTATGGCAATGGATTTTTTTCGAATGTGAAAATTGTGCTATTTTAATTTCAGCTGGCATAACTTTGCAGTTGGTTGGCCTTTTGGTGCAGTTTTCGGCAAAAAGCTCTATCATTATATAGCAATTTCATTGAAACAGTAAAACCTATGTCATTTGGTCTTTAGAATCCTTCTCTGAGATTCAAAACATTGAGGCAAGTTGTACTAACGTCATATGCCTGCTTGGCAGAGGCATGTTAACCTGATGAATAATAATAATAATAAACACACAGAAAACTAGGTAGGCATTAATGTTACAATACTGTTTCTTCTCGACTTCTTGACTAAAGGTATGTAAGACAGAGCAAGGCAGTTGCCTTCAACCAAAGAGGTCCATCGAATTTCTATGGACTGGAATAATTTGGCTAACTAATCACAGGAGTATGCTCGTCACCCCTCTCCCGCTCTCTGACCCTCTCCCGCTCTCTGAACTAGAACATAGATAGGTGCAGTGGATAATGGAAAAATGAGGCCCTCCCGGTGGTGGGGGTTACCTGTTCCCTTCTTCCCCTATTTCAGCATTTACCCTGGTTTCCCAAAATCAAAATCTTAATTTTGTATGTTCCCTGCTCCCAAATATTACATTTGTTCCCCTATTCCCTTCATTTTTAGACTTGTGTGCCTCTGTTCCTCTGAAATAAATGACATTATTCCCCTATTCCCCATAACCCCTTGGTGGGCCTCAGAAATCTCCACTGGTGGAGAAAAAAAAATGTTTCTGCAGAGAGGTTTTTCCCTTTTTTTTCATTTAGACAAAATAAAATATGTTTTATGAAATAAACTGAGACAGAAAACCTTTATAAAAATAATAATAATAATAAAAAAATACACTTGCTGGGTTTTGAACTCGCGTCACCCGGATTGCAGTGCCGACGATTTAACCTCGCTCTCACGCTTGTGATGTCATTTCGCACAATTATCATTATAATTCAAAACAAATTTTACACTAGGCGAAGAGATCGTTAATTAAGGGTTTCTCCAAAAAAACAAAATCATCATATCTTTAACATAACATTCAGATACTCATTCATATCTATGCACTCATTTTTTTTTCTTCTAAGAAGCTAAGAAACAAAATCCAAGCGCATTTTACCGCTTCAGAGCACCTGCAGTAAAACCCTTTTTTTTTTTTTTTTTTTTTTTTTTTTTTTTTGCATGCAATAAACTACACCCGAATATTTATGGCGTATTGGAATAGATAAATGAATAAAATACCTTAAAATCTTGTCTTTGTATGCTGCTTTCATAAAAACCTGTTTTACATCTCTAAAAAAAAAACAAAAAAAAAAAAAAACAAAAAAAAAAACAACAACAAAAAAAAACAAAAAAAATAAACAAAAAAAAAAAAACAAAAAAAAAAAAAACGTGTATAAACAAACAAACAAAAAAAAAAAAAAAAAAAAAAAAACAACAAAAAAAAAAAAAAAACAGTGTAAACAAACGCGGTAACAGCGACAGGAAAACCCCCTGGAACATTTAGCAGACAACAAAAGCTACGTCACGGAATTTCCGCCGAAGTTGTGACAATGCCAACTAATCTCGTGCACATTTCATCTTTTTTTTTTCCAGTAGGATGTAACTTCAGTTAGCTTTCATTTCGTTTGGCATCTGAATTTGGAATTTGATTTGGAATTTGGATTAATTTAAATGCGAAATAAACAGATTTTAATCCTCTCTTGTGGGCAAAACTGTGTTCCGGCTTTACTGAGCGTCGGTCAGAACTCGTATTTGATGCTGGGTCAACCATTGTTTATAGGAAGGTGCCATGTTGTCAGAAGTTTTTAAGTTTCTTAGGTACATAACTTCATTTGAATGAACATTTAAATGTTACGTGTTATCTATAGGCGTGCTTCGCACACGGGCCCTTTTTGCTTTGCACGTATTATACCCAGAAAAAATGCAATGTGCTCTCGCTAGCCTAAAGCGTTCTAGACCTTTCTAAAGTGCTATATTCCCTGAAAATGTCGATTTATTGCAAAAAATAATCAAAGTCAGAAACAATATAAAAGAGAACAGAAAAAAAATCAGACAGGAAATAAAACGATTTACCTTCAGTTTTTCGGTCCCAAATTTAAGAAGCTGATCAAGCACTCAAGTATAGGTCATTAAATCCTTTGTTTGTCACTTTGCGAGAAATAGACAAATCTAAAGGTCTTTTTTACACAATTTTTATATTTTATCAAGAACAAGACCTTTATTACGGTACTAAGCCATTATATTTAAGGCATATTCCTGTTGCTATGGCAACAGAAGTTTGAAATTAATTTGGTCCAAAAGCAATTTTTCATTTCTTACTGCGTGCAGATATTGTACATGATTTTTTTTAAATTTTGTTTCAATTTTAATGGTTATCTTTAGAAATTACTGTGTATGATGTTGCGGTTTGGCTAACTGCCTGTTGTATTTCAAAAAAAAAAAAAAAAAAAAAAAAAAAAAAAAAAAATCAGGTCACATGTGCCTAATTGTGTACAGGAGTAGTCAAGATGCTAGCTATTATGTATTAATGTTCTAATGCGAGTGTTAACCGCAGGAAAAAAAAAGAAAAATCTTCCGAAGGTACAGAAAAGCCGTCGCTAAAAATAGTTGATGATCCTGATCCTTTATTTCCAAATTATTACTCTTTTGATTTCCATGACAACAATCAAATGGACGGGTCTTTTGCACAAAATTCTTACACTTTATCGGGAACTACTCATGAAAAGTTTTTGTTTAAATTTTGTTGAAACGTATTGAATAGTATGACCAAAAAGTCCTTTAATGGTAATTTTTCATTATATTTAAGGTTTTTTGGTGCCAAGACAACAGAAGTTTAAAATTAATTTGGTCAGCAAGAAATCTTTTGAGTCATACTGCGTATGGATGCTGTATGTGAAATTTTGTAAAACATTATATTATATTTTCATAACTATCTTTAGAAATTACTGCGTATGATGAAGTGGGTGGGATAACTTCCTTTTGTATTATCAGAAATTTTTCAGGTCACATGTTCCTTACTGTGTACAAGAGTAACCAATGTGCTTAATATTATTAAAACATCGATTGTTCACAGAATATGCAAATTAAGAGAGTTGCTATGAAATTCATATCCTTAATAATTATCATTTTCTTTATATTTTTTTCATGACTTTAGAGGGTTGGGGTAAATAAAGTTTAATACCACTCAAACAACATGGTGGTTCACCTTCATACTCTGTCTGAATAAAACATATACATAGTTTGCTCTGTTGAAAAAGTTTATTTTATAAAGTATTGTTAGGAAGTATGTTAAATATTAGTATCTTCAGTATATGCTTGTTAAAATTAATGTGATTTTGTCCGAATTTTCTGTTTGAAAATGAGAAAAAAAAATATACACTTGTATTCGGTGAAACCGTTGTGTGTTTTGCTCTGGGTATTCCTTTGTGGTAAACCACTTACAGCAAAAAGGATTTTTCCCTGTATTAATGAACTAATAACGAATTTTAGCATGTTAGTAAACTTTGACCAAAATGGCCATAGTAGTAAACACAGTAGGGTTCTTTAAAGAGCCATAACTGGTAAACCAGATGGTAACATGGCTATTTTATTGACGTAAAATAGTCAGAATATAACACAAAACTGAATTATAAAATATGTAAAAAAAAATTATTGTTGGGAATAAAGTAAGGGTCAGGTGTCAGTAGTGACCTTAATGATACTTTTCTCAGATAACAGCTCAGACTAATTTATTGTTCTGAATAAGCCGCATCCCAAAAAAAACATGTAACGCTTATAACGCTTGGTTACAATTTCAGCAGACGACAAATTAAATATTGTTCTTTTTCCCAGAGGAAACATTTTGCATGGAAAGTCAGCGTATATTTTAATAAGAAAATTATTATTAAGATGTCGTTTGCTGAACTTGCCTAGAGAGCTTTAAAGGTTATATCGTATGCGAACTGACCCTGACCAAATTGTGCACAGACTGAGAGGACACACTCAGTTGGAAGGGAGAAATGCATATGCTTTGATTAGAATCTAATGCAGTGCCTTAAGAGGGATGTGTTTTGTGTTTGTGTTCCGTGCAGATATCTTTATGTTTAATACCGGAACATGTCTGGTCTCGTCTGCGGTAGACTTAGTTTTCATGTCCCAAGTTGTGTATGTTTTGTTACAAAGATAAAATAATAATAATAATAAAAATAAAAAAAAAACAAAAAAAAAACATATACCCTTTTCACAGAAATTAGATTTGATCTGACAACTGTCAAAATCTTGGAATGTTTAAATATTGCCAATATTTGTTAGCAAAAACAAGAAGAGGTGATCGTTTGAACAGAGAATTATTGTTGCATTCTCAGCACGATAAAACATACAAAAGGCAAACTATGTTCAGAAATGAATGATTTGTCAGTCATCATCATGTGATAAACATTGGTACAGATAGCCTAAATCAGTTTGGCGCGCCATGCGAAAACCAGTGCTTTCAGAGATATACAGAAAATAAAGCCAAGAACAGCCTGTGTTAAGCGTACTTTGATCAAAATTGTCATGTATGCTTATGAAACTCCGCGAATTCACATGTTTATAAACATCTTTGTAGTTCGTACATGTATTAAAGTTACCATTTTGCATGGCTCGACTCACAAGGCATGGAGACAAGATCGACAGTTTTACTCAGTCAGTCAATGAAAAGCCCAGTCTTTGCGCCCGTTAAGCAATGAATGTCTTCTATTAGAACTTGATGCTTTCAAAGAAGCCATAATTTATTTTCCTTACACGGACATGGGGTAGTTTAAACTGAACTGAACAAGTAAAACAACTGCCCATATCAGACCATGTAACCGTGCTTTCTTTTCTGAATCCTTTGAAAGGAAAGAAATAACAGACTGCTAATTCGGAAAGAAAACAGGCTTTCACTGGGTCAGAATGCGCAAAATTTTAAAGGCTTATCATCATATCAATATGTAGTTGACGTTTCTGTTAATTGTTTCAAGCATTGATAAAATATGACAAGATGTTTTCGGTTATAATGACCAGAGCGACGGACGATTTAACCCATTCAGCCCTGCAGACCAAACCAGATTCCTGTGCAAACAGTATAGATCCTTATGAGACGGCTCATCATGAGCTGTCTTAATGGGATCTCCACTGTTTGCCATTCGGTTTTGATTTTTGACTCCTACTTGCAACAATAAATGTGTCCAAACTCTGAGATGGAATAGTCCAATCCAGACATGCAGGGTCAAAAAGGGTTAATATGTCATAGATTTGTCGGGTCCTGGTCTGGCTGGCAATGCTGGAGCAGAAGCGTTTGAATGTTTCCTGGCCTGACGTATTCTCATCGAAGGTCGCTTCTGAAACAAAAACAGAACGAAAGAACATTATATCATTGAGAAATCTGTAAAAGAAATACTGTAAAAGTTTTGCTACGTTATAGAACTCTCTTTTATAATATTGATTCACTTAAATCAGCCGAGTCGTATGAGGAAAAGAATTATTGTGTTACATTATGTTATATGCATGAGTGGAGTCCCAGATTACCCTGCACATTCACACAGTCTGCTCCAAGACATATGTGTCATCGGTATATTCCTCACTCAGTATGAAGCAACTCTGCAAGCGACGACTCTGTAAACAAACGAAGGTGGTACACTTGGTAGCTTTTCCTTCAGCTTTTACGAGGAAGACACCTTTTGTGGCTTCCTGGCCCCAGTTGTTCAAAGCTAACGATGTCGTTAGTTAACGATTCGTTAAAATTTACAGCAAGTGATACGCAAATATACTGAAATTTTATGCTGAAAAAATGCAGTGCAAAAGCTACTCACATTTTTTCAGCAAAAAATATCAGAATATTGTATATTAAATCTGCTAAAACAGTTAACGAAATGACCCTCAACGAGCTCGTTAAGCTAACGACGCTTTGAACAAATGGGCCCTGTTTGCTATCCTGTACACATTCTTATAATGCGTGAAACGATAATACCCTGCATATTTACGTCGCGGGCAGACAACTCTGTCAAAAAATGACGAAATAAGCCAATGAGCATTCCCAAAGCAGATCTTCACAATTTCAATGCTCATATCAAATTTGGCGAGAATCCATTGAGAATTACTCAAGTTAATTTCCTGAAAGTGAAATACGGATGTAATGTGGGCAGATAACTCTGTCAGAAACAGACGAAATTCGATCATTAGCAATTTCAATACAGATCTTGACAATGTCAATGCACATACCAAGTTTGGTGAAAATCCATTGAGATTTACTTAAGTTATCGTCCAAAAATGAAAATACGCACTTGTTGTTGGCAGATCACTGTCAAAAATTGATGGAAATTACCCAAAAGCAATCCATAACCAGACCTCCACAATATCAATGCACACACCAAGTTTGGTGAAAATCCTTTGATGTTTACTAAAGTTATCATCCGGAAATGAAAATGCGGACGTGTTGCGGGCAGATAACTTAGTCTAAAATTGACGAAATTTGCCCATTAAACATCCTAAACCAGATCGCGACAAGATCAATGCACACACCGAGTTTAGTGAAAAGCCATTGACATTTACTCAAGTTATCATCGCGAAACGAAAATACGGATGGACGGACGGACGGACGGACAGACGGCCGGACACACGGATGGCCAACGTGATACCATAATGCCCCGCCACTATCTTGTTGCGGGGTATAAAAATGGATCTACGCTAAAAGGAAATAATTTGTTCCCAAAAGAAGCAAACTATTTTCGTTTAGAGTAGACTTTCAAAAGGGAGGGAAATACAATTAGGACAGAGTTACCCATCTTGAAAGTATATCAGTTTCTCTTAATAGTATATCTGTTTGCCGAAAAAGTCTGTTCGAATTTGTTCACATTTGCCATACTCTGATCAGAAATGATTGCCATTCATCCAATATCAGTTGAAACTCATCAACAAGAACTAAGGTGGACTTGTTTAAAGCGTTGGACAAATATGTGATAATATAGATTATAACAGGAATGACCTCTGAGAGCAACACACTCACAAAATTGAAAATAGCTGAAGTGTTGTTTACTGGGCTAGACTAGCAAGTTTCCACCAATAAGGCTTCGTCACTGAACCTCATATATATTTTATTCAACTCCCGGTATATGTCTGATTACTCAGAGTAAATACGATATGAGAAAATGTTGTCTGTTTTTGCTAATTACATGTGGAAAAAAAGCAAGAAATTTCATAATAATAAATATGATTACAGTGACAGAGCAAAAGCCATTGCTCCAAATAAGACTAAAACGTTTAGATATTTTTTGCTGCAGGGAAATTATGTGAGTACTCATTAGAAGCGTCTCGCCGAGTACCCACAGCATATGTTATGTGCAGAAATATGTTTTGTGCAGAAATATAAGAAAAAAAAAAAACAAAAAAACCTGAGGCCCCTTTTACTGTGAGTTATACAACTTTGTGTATTACATGAAATTTGTCACACAAAAGTACTGAAAATATCATGTTAAAATATCTCAATTGTTATTACTCAGCACTTTATCAGTCTTTACAAGCGCTTTATCATAACTATCTTTGAAATGTGAGCTTTGTTCTGTCAATGGTCTTTATAACAAGTGACAGTGCATAAATGGACTTGTTCGACAGGTTTATCTTGTATATGTTTAGTAAAACTATAAGTAACTAAAGCTGATGGTTGTAAAACACTATGCCCCCTACTGCCTGACTCTAACACTGCTTGACTCCCAACACTGCTTGCCCATGACAGTAACAATAGTACAAATATACGAGATTTCAAT
Organism: Anodontia alba; assembly: GCA_964016985.1. Taxonomy (NCBI): domain Eukaryota; kingdom Metazoa; phylum Mollusca; class Bivalvia; order Lucinida; family Lucinidae; genus Anodontia; species Anodontia alba. Next base: position 102,142,383 of record OZ024822.1, read on the forward strand.
GTTATTTTATCAAAAGGGAAATAACTCTAAATAAAAGAAAAAAAAAAACAAATATGCCAGACAAGAAAAAAAAAAATACGGGTCAGCTATTTTTATGGGGAACCCATATATATAAAATTTCAAAACCCTAGCATGCAGGGTTCTTAAGATATGGCATGCACAAAAAAGCGTGACGAACGATCAAGCGGATGGACGGACGAACGAAGGCAAAATAATATGCCCCATCAATGTCATTCGAAATTGGGGACATAATCAGGTCATCTACTAATCACTACCAGTCTATTCATCAAGTTTCAAGACTCCAGCTTTAAAAGTTTTTGAGATATTTTGCCAACAAGGGAAACATGCCGAAATTAACAAAAGGGCCATTACTCATGAAATATTCTTTAGAATTTACACAAAAGTTCACTAAGTTTCAAGTCTCTATCACTACCAGTTTTGTTTAGATATTTTGCTGACAAGATAAAAATGCCCAAAATTACAAAGGGTCATAACTCAAGGAGTATTATTCAAAATTTATTCATAAGGTAATCAGGTTGTCTACTCATCACTACCAGTCTATTCATCAAGTTTCAAGGCTCTAGCTCCAACAATGTTTGAGATATTTTGCTGACAAGGTAAAAATGCCAAAAATTGCAAAGGGCCATAACTCATGAAGTATTTTTCAGAATTTATTCAAAAGTTAATCAGGTCATTTACTCATCACTGCAAATCCATTCACAAAGTTTCAAGGCTAAAGATCTAGAGTATTTGAGATATTTTGCTGACAAGGTAAAATGTCCAAAATTACGAAGGGTCATAACTCAAAAAGTATTTTTCAAAATTTATTCAAAAGTTAATCAGGTTGTCTACTCATCACTACCAGTCTATTCATCAAGTTTCTAGGCTCTAGCTCTAACAGTTCATGAGATATTTTGCTGACATCACTCATCACTACAAATCCATTCACCAAGTTTCAAGGCTCTAGTTTTAACATTTTTTTTAGATATTTTGCTGACAAGGTAAAAATGCCCAAACTTACAAAGGGCCATAACTCATAAAGTATTTTTCAGAATTCATTCAAAAGTTAATCAGGTCATTTACTCATCATTACAAATCCATTCACAAAGTTTCAAGGCTCTGGATCTAGAGTTGTTGAGATATTTTGCTGACAAGGTAAAAATGTCCAAAATTACAAAGGGCCATAACTCAGAAAGTATTTTTCAACATTGATTTAAAAGTTAATCATGTTGTCTACCCATCACTACTAGTCTATTCATTAAGTTTCAACGCTCTAGCTCCAACAGTTTTTGAGATATTTTGCTGACAAGGTAAAAATGCCCAAAATTACAAAGGGCCATAACTCATGAAATATTTTTCAGAATGTATTCAATTGTTTATCAGGTCATCTACTCATCACTACAAATCCATTCATCAAGTTTCAAGGCTCTAGCTTCAACAGTATTTGAGATATTTTACTAACAAGGTAAAAATGCCCAAAATTTCAAAGGGCCATAACTCAAGAAGTATTTTTTTCAAAATTTACTCAAAAGTTAATCAAGTTTTCTACTCATCACTACCAGTTTATTCGTCAAGTTTCAAGGCTCTAGCTTTAATAGTTTTTGAGATATTTTGCTGACAAAATTGCATCCATATTTTTTCAACGTGCCATAACTCAGGAAAGGGGCATAATCTAGTCAAGAAAAAAATATGTCAGCTATTTTTTCATGAGGAATCCATATCATATAAGAAATTTCAAAACAGTAGCATGCACGGTTCTAAAGTTATGCTATGCATAAAAAAACGTGACGAACGGACGGACGGACGGACAGAAGGACGGACAGACGAAAACCCCAAAAGCAATATGTCCGAAGAAGGTCGGGACATAAAAATACACTGGGAAGGCCTCACTCACGCAACACAGCCTTCAAATTATTGTAATGAACGTATCTTAAAGGAGAGTCCTTTAGAACAATAATAATAATAACAACAACAATAATTGACAGAGAAAAAGTACCATTTCTTTGGAACTGCTCAAGAAACATGCAGTAGACATGGTACAGGTCAGATAAATTACATATAGGCATATAACTTTTAAGCGACTTGATATATCTGATAGATTTACCTCCCCTTTTAAAAAGGGAGGCAACTTCTGTGACTTTCTGCTTGTGTTCATATTTATCAACCCTGAAAACGAGTCTTTTCTAAAAGCAACGAATTTGACCCAAGAGTGAGCAAATTATTTCTTTTCAGAGTAGACTCCTTTTCCGAAGGGAACAATATCAATTCAGACAGAGTTATCTCCCCTGTAAGTGTATCCATTCCCCAAAGACAAATGTCAAAACGAAATTCTAGATTAAAAAAAAAAAAAAACAGAACAAAGCTATCTAAGAATTTTTAACCAAAAAGTATGAATATACGAATACGCAGAAAAGGCCACAATTACGCAACTCGGCCCTCCTAGGCATTGAGTAAGTTCAAAGTGACACGAAACACCATCACAAAAACATCATCCCAACACAAACAGCAGGCCCCGAGGTTATACTCTTTTTTCATGCTCAACTCAGCTGAGCATGAAATTTGTCCTGTTAATAAATCTCAAATGCTAACATTACTTTATTGCTAAACATAGCTGAGCATGAAAATTTCTCTGCTAACAGATATGAAAATGCCAACTATTGTTGGCATTTTATATCTATAAACAGAGAAAATGTTATGGTAACCTGAGTTGAGCATGAAAACCGTTTTATAACTTTGGGGCCAGAACGACAAACTCAAAGAGTACAATGTAAATGCAACAGAAATAAAGCTTTGGAACGGTTAGGGTAAAACTGTTGGGGGGCTTAAAACATGGGTTTATGAGCAATCATCCCTCGCCCTTAATCGTGATACAGTTCTAGCAACAATTAGTAGTTCGGTCATCATAGTAGTGTTCCCCAACTTATCAAATGATCAAAACAAAATATATAAAATATCTTCTTAACACACTAGTGCAATACACACAAGATCTTTATCAATCGATCGATTGACCGACCGCCATAGCGACCGAACTATCTATCTATCTATCTATCTATCTATCTATCTATCTATCTATCTATCTATCTATCTATCTATCTATCTATCTGTCTGTCTGTCTGTCTGTCTGTCTGTCTATTTACCTACCTACCTACCTACCTATCTATTTATCTATCTATCTTCTTTCCGATCCATCCATCTATACATCCCTCCATGCACATATCTATCTATCTCTATATGATTTTGTTGATAATTTATATTAATACTAGTTCCTGTATCAACAGAAATAGTCTATGGGTACCAAGAAGTATTGCATATTTTGAACTAAGATACACGTATATCTTGAGGATACTAATTGGAATCGACGATGTGGCAAACATGGGCCGGGCCAAGCAAAAATGTGCCTTCGAGCAAGTGCAAAATGCACCGATTTAGACTCAACCGTTGAAGGCATCAGTGCACATTTCTCATCCGGGAATTTGCTCTCCCTGGATACATTTTATGATGCCCAATGATTCTGTTAGCAGACAGCAAAGGCCCTGATCAGACTGCGCGGAAGCGCAGTCTGATTTGGGCCTTCGCTGTCCGCATATGCCCGAAGACACGTTTTCGCATGGCGTGACCGTATTATTCAGTGGCATTTATTCTAACCGGATTGACGAGACAGTTGCAAAGATTATTCACTGGAGTACCTTCTGAATACTTCTTTTGTCTGACGCTATGTAGCTTTCTAGGTAGCCAGTTACTCGAACACCGATGGCTCGAACACCGATAGCCCGTTTGCCATGGCTGATTCGAACTGGTTTTAGAGTCCCTAGGAAATGTTTCCGATAGCACAAGAAAACAATAAATTTAGTGATATTTAAGACAAATTTTCTTTTTTATCATGAAATTTATGTTGTGTTTACTCATTATAATCGCCTCATCGAGGCGATTCTAATGATTACACTCAAAATACCATTCTTTTCTAGAAGATCGAAAAGACATCCCTAAATTATCCCATTTGCCTCTTGACCTGGTGGCTCGGACTACCCATGTCTAGAACACATTTCTATGGTCCCAAAGATGTTCGCGCCACTGAAGTTCGACAGAAGCATGTACACAGGTAATCAAAAACAAATAGGACCAAAACATGAAACTTACATTAGCTTTAGCGATCATCTGCTGGATTTCCTTCTTTTGTTCTTTCTTATCTGTTTTCTTCTTACCTCGTAACTTAATCTTTTGAAACAAAACAAAAATCTTTCACCCAAATCGTTAATAATATAAAATACAGACATCCTTCTTATAACCGACACTCGATACAATGTCAAAATTCGTTATAATGACAATTTGACTGCCACAAAACCTTCGCTAATCTGAAAGAGGTAATAATAAATCACGAATTATACAAGAATATTGTATTTAATACTTTAAAGAGACCTATGATTTGGATATTGGACATTGAGGCGATTCTAACAAATATCCAAAACATATGTTCTATGAGGAAATAAGATTTCTTACATATCATTATGTCTATTAAGGATTCTTTAAAGCAGCAAATTCATTATAATGGCAACATCTTTAGGAACAAATGCTGTCATTGTATCGAGGTTCACTGTAAACAAGCATTCCACAGAAAGCGGTTTCCCACCTGCTGGAAGACGTGGTCATTTAATGATACCACAGTGTGTCAGTCACTGTAAGTAGTTTGGCAAATCAGCAGGGCTTAAACTCGAATCGATCTTTGCTTACCAGATATAAATACATATTAAAACAAGTAAAACCAATTACATGCTATGGTTACCATTCACCAAGATTTAAGCCGCAACGTCAGAAAACGTACCTTCCGACATATGCGCCCAGCAAGAGTTCAGAATAGCCTGTGTAGTCTGATTAGAGTCCTCTTAACCGGGCACCATTTGGATAACTAAGGATACAAAGTTTTCTTCTTGCGGACAAAGACGGTACTGAAGAGACTGCGCGAATGCATAGGCTGATTTGAGTCTTCGTTGGATTGCATGTTTCCTCACGTTTCGGCTCATTTTTGTTTTACAAACCGCATGCATTAAATTTACGTATTGTATCTTTTACCTTGGCTATATAATATATTTAAAAAGAATATATGCAAAAAGAAGGTAAAGTGCATAATTGAATAACCATAAAGCAAACTATCGAAAAACGAATTAATAAAGAAACATATAAAATGGGTTAACCCAGGAACCATCATGGCTTACCTCTTTGTGTACGTCTTTTTCTGATGAAACGTCTGGCGAAAAGACTGTACGGCTGGAATCTACAAAACAAATTAAACCTGCACCTTTACAAGCCTACACACGTAGAGCCTACAAATGTAAGCAGGATTGTTAAGACTTTATTTTTATATTACCGATCAATGGCTGAATCAAATGCAATCCGATGTTTGGCATATAAGTATTTAATACAACATAAAAAACCTCTTTCAACTATCTGTCGAATAAATGAATCAAATCCTGGGGAGAATTTTATAAAACATCGTCGAATTCTTTAATAAAAGAAAGATAAAGTTTAGGAAAATGTTGTTTTCTCCATCGCTTATATGACAAAATAGTGCTGAATCACTCTACCTGTAGATGTTCATTCAAATGTTTGTATTTATTTTTACAAAGTTCTATTTCTGATTTTTGTTAGCTTACATCATATATAAGGCCTTAGCTCTGTTAGAAAAAGAACATTTATAACTTCCCAATCACGAGACCATTGCGAAGCCATAAAATGCCTGTTGTAGGGATGTGACTAATGTAAAGTTGTTAATATATATTGTTAAACAACACTTTGAGGGACCAGAAAGCGGCTGTAAAGTACCGGCTTATTTAACCAAATGCAATGTCCATAAACAGTCTGAAACAAACGAAGTATGATATTATTTTGCTACCACATATGAGCCAAGCGAAAGCCGTGGGACGAGAGGTGTACATAAACGGTTACTTGCAAAATGTTTTCGGACGAACGAATAAACAAAAGAGGCTGCTAAATGAACTAAAGACAGAAATAATCAAGTAAATATGGGCAAAGGCAATGCATTTACTTAGATTCCTTAATATTATAGCTTAAAGATAAAAACCATGGGCTCATCTCATAATCACAAAGAATAGAATTCATCCATAGGTTAACCCATTTATGCCTAGCGTCCCATAAAAGGGAACAGTGACACAGTGTAGACACAGCTCAGACTCCGCAGACAGCGGCATCTGAGCTGCGCTTATATTTTTTTGCAAAACCTACAGGAATTTCTATAAAATATGGGGATAATAAAAGTAAGCTAGATATCCCTTCTGCTGGATATGTACCAGTCCTTTGAATTAAGGGAGAAGAATCAATTCGCCATAAATGGGTTTAAAGCACACATTTGTTCTCTAGCAGTTCTTTTATAGCGTTGGTAACAATTTAGTATATCAATTTTATCATGAGTTCCGAGTTTCCTTCTTTAACTCTCTAAAGTTATTTTAAAAACTCATTACATGGGCACTTTAAAACAAAGGAAACCCAAATGTTTGTAATGACAGTCACATGTAATATTAAGACAGTTAGAAAACAAAGCAAAACAGGATCACATATTAGTCAGAGTAGTGTATTACAACTGTTATTTTTAGCGTTTATGTATATAAAAAATTGCTAACTAGAACCCATCAATTATTTGTTAGTCTGACCCCTCACTTAAATATATTGGTTGGCCTTGTCGACTTCACAAAAAAATCCTTAGAAATAAATCATGCTTTAAACTATCGAACAAATAGATCTTGTTTCAGACTTGCCAATATTACCTTACAAACTAACAAATTAGCGGCGAGTACCAAGAAAGTCACGACTAAATAACAACATTTGTGAATACCATCTTCATTATACACACAACAAAGGCTAAGCAGTTTGATCGAAGAGTTTTTAACCACTTGTGACTGAAACGAGCGTAACTTATAAATTCTACCGCGGGTTTGCTGCAAAAGTTTCTGGTACATTAAAAGAAGGCAATTGTTAACACAAGCTAGAAAACAAAGCAAAAAAGGATCACATATTAGTCAGACTAGTGTATTACAACTGTTATGTTTTGCGTTTATGTATGTGAAAAAAATATCTACTTAGCACCCATCAATTATTTGTTGGTATGACTCAAAAGAGGATAGCTGGTGCTCATTGACCTGTTTTTCTGACGCCCTCACTTGAATATATTAGTTGGCCTTGTCAATTTTACAAAAAACATCCTTACAAACAAATCCAGCTTTATTATAAAGTCTGTTAAACTAGCGATCAAATAGATCTTGTTTCAGACTTGCCAATATTACGTTACAAACAAACAAATTAGCCGCGAGTACCAAGTAAGTCACGACTAAATAACAACATTTGTGAATACCATCTTAATTATACACACAACAAAAGATAAGCAGTTTGGTCGCATTTTTAACCACTTGTGACTGAAACGAGCGTAACTTGTTAATTCTATCGCGGGTTTGCTTCAACAAGTTTCTGGTAAAGTAAAAGAAGGCAACTGTTAACACAAGCACGATTTCTTCGCCAGTTGACTGTAACCCTTGAACTAGAGTTCCAATATAACCTGCACGTGTACATGAATTTACCTTTGAAAGCAATAATAAATGCATGTTCTATCGTTTATACACGCCTGTAAACGACTAAAATTACGTTGTCCTTTTGATGGGCTGAAGGATGTGTTGGCATGGTGGAGAATGAAGATTTACGCCATTTCAACATTTCACTGGAGTGTTTGTTTGTGCACATGATTTAATGAATTCTTTTCATAGATTGATTAAGCTTGTTTGAAATTATTTGTCAATAATCTTCACTTTGTCTATGGATGGTTTGGTGTTCATAGTATCAGACGAAATTACGAAATGATGCATGAAATTTGTAAGGACGACGACGCATGCAGACAGAAATCAGACACAAACAGAGCGAGATAATTTAATTTTCTGACTAAATATTAACCGGTTACATTCGAAACCATGGTCATCCTCTGAGCGAGAGGCTTAACACACCCGCTATGCATCAAAAAAGCCCTAATAATCGTGCGACTGGTTCAGCTGACAGAGCAAGCGCCTTCGGGTCAGGAGGTGTTGGGTTGAATCACTAGCCTAGTCGAGCCTAAAAATTTCTGAAATTGGTACCATTGCTCTTTGTCTTGACGCTCAAATTAGGTAGAAGAGACAAGACCGGTCATACCGGTGGCAATATAATATAGCTAATGGTAGTATCACAACAATGCGGCTGAAGCGAGATATTGAAGTGGAGCGGCACAGTAAAGGGGTACCAGATCCCGTCGTCATATCCAGACACCGTCACGACGTAAGTAAAAGTCTGTCCACAATGAGCCTTAAACTCATCGCAAACAAACAGTCGCCTACGAGTGCAATTCCCGCGTGACTGTATTAACTGCGGACTGCAAGACAGCAGGGAAAGCTGTCATAGTCCGCTGATCATGTAAATACGATCCATTCACTCTTAACCAAAGCGTAACTGTATTCAAAATTAGTTTACCTTTTTGTCATTAATTACTCTGATAAGCATATTCATGGACCGAAGTAAAAAGGCAGTTCGCTTTTTTATGTATGATCAATGAGCAACGGTAAACCATGTGAGGTCTCTTACCTCTACATAGTCTTGCTTGTGACCGCTTCACTAGGGACTATCTAGTACCATCTGTACGTTTTTTTTTTCGGTATAATTGCGAGAGACGAGTTTGTTTTGTGCCATCCCTTTACTATATGTCTTTAAAGTCTTTAAATCGGCCTTATTCCCTTGTCTATCGTTTTTTTTTTGTGTGTTGCGGGGGCGCGGGGGGGGGGGGGGGGGGGGCGATGGGAGGGAGGGGAGAAGGGGCGGGTTGGGGGAAGGGAAGGGGCGGGTTGTAGGCTTTCGATATCTCAGTTTCTGTTTGAGTTAAACAGCAGATAAAAAAGTATTTTTATACCTCTAACAGACTTCATAACTTCATCAGGTGTTGTGGCATACATTTCTTTCTCCGTTGGTTGCTTCTTCATTTTTATAACTGGACGTCTAAATAAGTGTGGTTGAACAGGATAGGTTGACAGTCGGTTTCGAAATCGACCTGCTGTTCGAAAAAAAATCATAGATAAAAGTATACGAAACATAAAAAGTTCGGGAGAGCTAAACAGAAATCTTTCTAGTAGGAAATTCTTTCTTTCTAAGTAGATTCCTTTTCAGAAAGACGGGAAAGCAATTTCGACAGTTGCCGCCTCTAAACGTGTATCAGTTCCCCTCCAGTTTTCATTAATCTGTCCTGGTATTTGAAGAAAACTTTCAAGAATGTTTTAAAAATTACATTTCTGCAAGAGTTAGAACATTATCTGCCTAATTTACAGAAGTAAATGAAAATGAATGCTAAGTTCTGATTTCTCAAATAACCTCTTGACCTGTAGATACCGCTCTGGAACTAGTCTTTAAACCCTTCAGCCCTGCAAGCCAAGACAGATACTTTTGCAAACAGTGTAATTAGCCGTCTCATCAGGATCTATACAATTTGTCATTATCTTCTTGATTACAACTGTCAATGTTTGATGAAGTAATGAGCAGCAAATACAGAAAAAAAAACAACTGCAGAATGTAGCAGAAATTATCCGAATCAACCCGTTTACGTCGAGCGGACTCTTCTACCTAACTCTTTGTGCCTGTCTTTTTCCAATATCAGTGCGTTTACTGTATTGTGATTCTGTGTTTGTGCAGGCTTTTGTTATGGCTTCTGATCGCGTTTGAGCCTTTTGTTTTGATTCATCATAGCGTTTTGATTATATCTGTTTCAATATGATGTTTCACAGATGAGGTAGAGGACGACCCCTATGCGGACCGAATATGTATGTGTAATTTAGAGCTGCACCAGAATTACGGGTGAGATTTCGAGCGAGTAAAACTGGTTTAAAGACATAAGTAAAATGGGACCAAACGTGGTACCACTCACTGATAATTTTCTTGCCCCACCTACGCACAATGCAAAAGAGACCAAATGCGTTCATAAAGAGGTGAATATAAGATCCCGGCATGGGTGGTAAAGGTGCCTCCTGAGAGGTTATAAATATTTTGGCGGGGATAATACCTTTAGATCACTAATTAAGCCAGTGCTCAGTTCCCTTATAGGGCCTCTATCTGTCTACCGTTTATTGACAGTATACTAGGTTTTGTTGTGTCCGGTCTCTTATCAGTAATAAAACTAATGGTATAGACACATATTATTTTTATGTCTTTATGCCTCCTAGTAGTTTTCCTTCTGACCATTCCAAGCCGGTAACATTTTTGCACTTCTTCTTTGTTCGTGCGTCCATAATTGCATCTGTGGCGTTTGTTTTGTCATTATTTGTTCCTCAGCTTTCTTTAAGTGCCTAAGGAAGGCCGTGTTTCTTGATTGTGACATTTCCTGGGTATTTTCACTCATATTTTTGCCCTGAATTAATGTCTTACTCAATACAAAGGGTAAACGCGTACATGTTTGTCTCCGCTGCGTTTCGCAAGTGGAAATAGTACATAGGCTTTTTCGTGCACAAACTATAGGTCCATATCATACTACCGTATTTACTCTAAGTATAGGACAAATAGTCATGAGCGAAGACTGTAAGCTCAGAACAGAGACCACAAATCGCGGCGTTTTCTGACTAAATGTTTTACACTGTTTGCCACGCATACAGCAGTTTAACGTGTCAAATAGACTCAACTTTTAGGACAAGTATTTTCTGAGTTAAGGTGTCCCAATATTTAAGACAAAAAGGAAAACATAATTGTTCATTAAATATTTGGACATGCAAATCTGAGAAAACCGTAGTGATCCTGATCGAACTGTTCCTAAATCATCTGTTTAATCCGGTTTTTAACCGTGTGCCATTCCATCTCAACATGTTAGGCACCAAATCAAGTAGCTAGTCAAATGGTGATTTTCCGAATTTAGGCCAATATTGTAAGGAACTGTGATGTCCGAATACTCAGGATAACTGGGTAAATAATTCGCCCTTTATTATTTGCAATAAGAGTTAGGTTCCTTTGTTGCATTATGTTGCAGTTTAGCTTATTACTGAATTTCATAGATCTATTTGCCCTAACTATTCGGACATTTTAACTCCTTACCACCAAAATCTAAAAATACATCAAGTTGATTGATAAATGATGTGTCTACATGGGTACTGCTCTGACGAAATGATAAACAGCGCAGACTCTCATCAAACTGATCTTTTATTATATGCTACATGTACCTAGTTTATGTAAAAATTATGTAGTTAATAAAAATATGTGAAGATATCCAGAGAATGCTATATTCACGAAACAAAACGCTCCCAAGGCACAAAAATAAGGAAAGATGAGGAGCAAATAAAAAAATACAAACGCCACACATCAGAACACGGACGCACAATGAAGAACTCAACAGAAGAACCGCCTTAGAACGGTCAGTAGAAAAATCACTGCGGGGACGGCTTAGCCTGTTTTACACGCAAGAAATCTCACTCTTACCTCCTGCTGCAGCTCCTAATAGAAAACCAATACATAAAGAAAGAAACCAGAAAGCAATGTTTGCAGCAATTAAAGTAGTTGACCACAATGCAAGCATCACAATATGAAAAAATAAGCGGATGACCACAATGCTAGAATTACAACGAAAATGATCAGCACCAGAACTTACAAGATTCGGCTTCATTTTTAACCTCATTTGTGGGTTTGTACACCTGGGTCTGGAAATAAAGATATCAAGACTAATCGTTAGCAGTGCAAGTACAAACAACACTATTTGTTTCTGCATTTACCGACAGAAATAACACCTGTCACCTGTGTTTGTTTTTGTATATGTTGTAAATTAGAATTTATACAAAAAAATTGTTAAAATCAAGAAAATAGTAATCAATTTACGTCAGATTTCTGCTTCGATTTTATTCAATTATTTACCAATATATGAACAAAAAGGTAAGTTAAGACGGGGACATTTTGGCAAACAAGTACTCCAATTTAACTTTTAGGCCGGGGCACAGCATTTCCTTTAAGATGGCATGTGCGTCCAGCGACGACCCTTTTCAAATTGCATATCCAGTCTGATCAGACTCTTTATTGGTCGAATTGGGTCCTCTGGTATCCATAGAACACACGTAGAACATTCCGATCAGACTGTACGATAGCGCAAGGTTATCTTAATCTTCGCAGAAAGCACAAACAATATTGCAGGAATTGATGTTACCCGGGTCATTTGTATAGAAAGGTACAAACCGATATATTATGACATCAATTCGTATGGGTCGAAAAAGATTTTGCATAAACACGTGGAATACATATGAGTACTGAAATGAGAAAAAAAGATACCGAGAAAGACCAACATGAATGGAATATTCCAACCTTCAGAGATTGTAAATTGATGCTACAATGTTGTACCTAAAGTGTGAATTGTGAATATCGTATGATGTTTTAAATTGAAAAAGATATGTAAAGTCCTGCACCAAGAGGAGATGTTTTAGTTTTGCGATTTTATATGTATTTGACTAGTCGGTCAACCTTTTGTCTTCTTGAAATATGTTTTAGTGCGCATGTTCGTGCCTCTTCTCCGACGGCTGTGTTTATTTATTGCGATTTCTTCTGGGAAACCGCTGTGCTTATGTTCTGTAATTCAAATGTTCCAATGCTGAATGTGCAATATGATGAGTTAAATAGTAAAATATATAAGTTAAGATACCCAGGAAATGCCTAAATCAGGAAGCACAGTCTACCCGAGGCATCCAAAAAAGAAAGAGTAGGAACTGATAATTAAAACAAATGCTACATATAAAACCAACGACGCACAAACTATGAAAACTTGTAACAGAGGAACCTTGGAATGATAAGAAGAAAACTCCTGGGGACTTAGTATGAGCTATTACAAATACAAAATTAAACAATTCATATGAGGCAATTCAGAAAGTAAATTGTCAATCGTGAGTCATTAAAATTTAACCAATAAGTTCAAGACGCATCACAGTAACCAATCGTCCACATCTCATAGCTCCAGGTAAGGCGCTTTTTCAACCAAAAAGTACTGGGCCCAGTTGTTCAAAGCGTCGTTAGCTTAACGAGCTCGTTTAGTGGTCAAATGTTAACTGCTCTAGTAGATACAGTATCTATTTCACAGTTATTTTTGCTGAAGATCAAAGTTTTAACGATGCGTTAACTAACGACATCGTTAGTTTTGAACAACTTGGCCCTGATATTTTTCTTAAATTATGTAAATAACCCTTCTTATCTGGAGCTATGATATCTGTCTAAATATCAGGGGTAAATGCAGTAAAATTTAAATTGGCTTCCCGCGCTGAAAGTAAATTAACACATTTTCCTCTTACCTTATTGCCAGCTTGGGGTTTTCCATGTATCGCCGCCATTTCTTCCGAGCCTATTCTAGGATCAGATCCAGATCTTTTTCCAAACAGTAGACGGTCTAACACGCCCTGTTTCTTTAGCGGTTGTTTAGGAACATCTTTCAGAATACTAGATGACTTGAAAGATACATGTAGAATGATTACAACAAATGAGCCGCAACGTAGGAAAACGTATCCTCAGACATGTGCGCCCAGAGACGTGCAGTGTAATTTGATTCTTTGTTAGACGCACATATAAAAATGTTCCATTTCTCACGTTGCGACGCATATTAATTTTTATTATCAATTTCTAAATGTCGTTTTTTTATGTATTGCAACATTATTCAACTGACAAGACGTAGTGAATTATGTAAAAATATATCCAGGAAAAGGCCTAAATCACAAGGCACAGCCCGGGGCTCATTTCAAAGAAAACGTATATAGGCAGACAAATGAAGTACTGTTGGTCAAAACATACTTATAATCTAAAATACCCAAGAAAAGCCTCACTAATGAAGCACAATTTACACAAGGCAAAGAAGAAGTGACGAGGAACAAACAAGAACAAACCAAACGCTACATATGAAGCCACCGAACACGAACAAAGGAGAACGCACAAGAGCAACCGCCTTGAGACGGTCAGTAGAAACACTACTGGGGTGCTTAAACCAATTTTACTCGGTCAAAACCTTACTCTTAAATCTGACGCAGCGCCAAATTATAAACATTTGCTCTGTCTGCATTGCGGCCCGCTACCTCATCAGTGAAAGGTTGAAGGCCGCAGCCGAAGCAGGTTCGAAATTTCATTTTTGATAGCAGTACACATGTCGGAAACATTGCTCTGTTGTCCGATATCATTGCTTATTTCTTCCAATATATAATCAATCCCAGCTGCAGATGTAAGCGTAGATTCGAAACCTTGCTCTGCTGTCCGACATTATTTCTTTTTTTTTTTTCAAATATACAATCAGCCCTCTTTACATCGACACTCGTAATGATAATTTGACTGGCACGAAACCTTCGCTCAAGAGGTAATAATACATCAGAAATTATGCAAGAATATTGTATTAAATCCTTCAAAAACTTTAAGCTTTGAATATTTGTTAGAATCGCCTCAGAAAAGCGATTTTCATTGATGTAAAATATATGTTCTGTTGGGAAATAATAATAAAATCAAACACTTTCTTATATATCATTCTGCTGTGTTTAAGGATTCTTAGCAACAGCAATTCATTTGAACAGCAACATCTTTGGAAACAAATGTTATCGTGTAACTAGGATCCACTGTATCCGAGTTTTCATAACGGATCCTTGACCGGGATTCTTGTTATCTTTTAAAACGTAAAAAGAATATATTGAAACGAATAATTATAAACTTTCTTAGGATCATTAAGTATGTGCTCTGGTGTCATGGAAAATCGAGTTCCGCTAAAGCCGTTGCTAACAGGCATATATAGCCCTGCAAACGACATTGATGTCATGTTTCAATGAATTCGAGATTTCGATTTTCATTATTTAATGTGTGTGTGTGTGTGTGTGTGTGTGTGTGTGTGTGTGTGTGTGTGTGTGTGTGTTTTGTCTTTATTTTGTGGCAGGGGCAAATTTTATAGACTTCAGTTTGTATTTCCAAGGGATCCCTAGCACCACACTGTAAAAATAACTCCCCGTAGGTTTTACGGTAATTTCACTGGCAACTTTCTGCCAGTGTATTTACCGTTACTTTTTACGGGCACCTGTAGAACGTTTGCAGGAATTATCTCGTAAAATGGGGTAAAGGCGGGAAGGCTTAAGGTAGTTCACACCCCACTCTGCCTTACGTTTCGTATCTTGGCCTGCTAAGCCCTGCCTAGTTAGGAATTCCTGTAAATTATCTACGGGCGTCGGAACATTAACGGTAAATGAGCAGGCAGCCAACTGCTAGTTACTTTACCGTAAAATCTACGTTTTCGTTACAGTGCATGATCATTATTATTTTGTAATAATTATTTTGTAAAAGTTAATGATAATATTAACGATAAGCTTCTGTTGCTCTATCTTTATATTACTTAAAAATGACTATGGCTGGAATTGCATCAGGTCCGAGTTTATAAAATATGTTTCATGCTCAACTCAGCTGAGCATGACAGTTTTTCGCTAATAAGTATGAAAATGCCAATAATAAAATGCTTAGCCCTGCCTAGTTAGGAATTCCTGTAAATTATCTACGGGCGTCCGGAAAATTAACTGTAAATGAGCTGGCAGCCAACTGCCAGTTACTTTACCGTAAAATCTACGTTTTCATTACAGTGCATGATCATTATTATTTTGTAACGAGAGATCGACGGAATTCACGAACCTTGAAGTAAAGGTTAATAATAAGTATGAAAATGCCAATAATAAATGGCATTTTTATATTTATCAGCCGACAAATGTTCATGCTCGGCTATATTAAGCAAGAAAGAATTTGCAATTGTTAGTAATTTAAGATTTATTAGCAGGACAAATTTCAAGCTCAGCTGAGTTCAGAATGAACAAAAAGTTTTATAACCTCGGGACCCGATAAATTCCGTCATCAGTTTTACCGTTGGCCGTTCTAAGGTGTAATATCAGTACTTATCTGTTGAAAAAGTGCCTTTCAAGGCAGTACTTATGTTGCTGCTCCTGCTTGTTGTATTCGTTCTGAATCCATTAGAGTGCTGGTCTGTGATATTATTCATTGTCATTTTAATTTTCAGTGCCTAGGGAGAAGGTGTGTTCCGTGATTGTGGCTTTTCCGATTCCGATAACTTACATTCATGCCTAAATGAACTCGAAGATCTTTATGACGAATCGTATTTCTCTTAGTGTCATCGCCTTCTATGATAAGCGAGGTACCTGTAAGGAACATATATACATGACAATGTAAGAAAAGTACTCAAACATTAACATAACAGAGAATCTGCAATGAAAGAAATAATATACAGTATCTGTATGGATATGAAACGGACACGTGAAGACTGAACCTTTAGGCTATGCTCCCTGAAAAAATCAGCCTGTGTATCTGCGCAGTCTAATCAGTCATCCCTGGACTCTATGAATGACCAGGGTCTAAGGCATCTTCAGGCAGACTGTGGGCAGTCACAGTCTGATTTGGTCTACGTTTGACAAACATGTTCCAAGAAAAAAAAAGCATCTTAACTTTAGACTCGCATTACCAATATCAGACTGGACATCAGTCTGAAACCAATATCGTTCTCGTGTTATTCGCTGATAATGTAAACACGGCGCGGTAATACAGATTTGACAGCAAAAATATGAATATATGAATGAAGTTACTGAGAAAAGGCCAACATCAAAAAGCCTTTCCGAGGCACCGCAAGGAGAGGAGATCAGGAACAAACAATAATAAAACTCAATGGTACAGTTGCAATTATCGACGTTCAAACAAAGAAAAACTGCACCAGGTGAGCCGACTTGGGATGGTAAAAAGAAAAAACAAAACTACTTTGGGCCTTAAATCAGTTTTATGTGATCGAAACCTCCTCCCTAATTCCGAATAGGCTTTAAATTACAACTGTGCGATCGGTGCGCGTAGAGTTCTCTCGCTAATCAATGAAACATTAAAATGAAACACTAATAATTAGAAAACTGCTATGAAATAAGGTAGAGGGTTCAATGGTAAAGTGAGGCCAGTGCAAAAGACAACCACGAGCTGAACCACTATGGGCCCGACCACAGACAGCGATAGTTTTGGTTATTTTCAGAAACAGGTGAAAACACAGCTGGCTTGCATTTCAAATATATCAGACACATATTTTTCTATAGGGGTAAAAGTTTAATGGTTTTCTTATAACATTAACTGGCAAAGCCTCTCTGCTTGATAGATTTCTGATAGTTTATTTTATTTCTTTCTGAAGTATTCAAAATCTCTTGATGCATGTATATAGAAATGCTGGTTTTATAACATTGCTGAAAAATTTTCAAATAAAAGTGGACCTAAAATTGAGAAATATTCAGGAATCATAAAAACATCCAGATACATGTACATCTTTTGAGTCTTAAACGTTTTACATGTACAAGTTGCTTAAAGTCTGTAACAGTTTAATATCCTTTACTTTATTTATTTTAAAGGTCAGTTTAAAAATTGGTCGGATCCTTTGACGATAAAGAAGCCGTAATACCCTTAGCGTTGGGACAGTCAGCTCTTGGCATATAGTATGGACACAAGTCAGACACTGCAGAACGCAAGTGTGTCTGTACAGTATATATTTTGCATTACTTTCAAATGTATAAGTGTGTCCTTATAAATTACTAATCCTGGGCCCAGTTGTTTAAAACATCGCTAGCTTAAGCTCGTGAGTGGTCAAAATAGTAACTCTTCTAGTAAGTACAATATCTAATTCACAGGTAATTTGCTGAAAAAATGTGAGAGGCTTTTGCAAAACTACTCACAATTTTTTCAGCAAAAATATTAGCATATATTCCATATTTAATGATCAAAGTTTTAAAGATACGTTAACTAACGACATTGTTAGGTTTGAACAACTGGATCGTATATAACAGTTTGAACCGTAACATGAGAGAACGTACCTTGTGACATGTGCTCCCTATAAAGATTCAAATCAGCCTGCGCATGAGCACAGAATAATCTTCGTTGTCCTCATGAAGAAACATTGCATCCTTGGCTATCCAAAATGCGCTCAGTAAGGGAAACTTTGCATCCTTGGCTATCCAAAATGCTCTCAGTAAGGATTCAGATCAGACTGCATAAATGCACTGGCTGATCTGAATCTTCACTGGGCGCACTTTTCCGAAGGTACGTTTTCTGACGTTGTGGACTATATACAGTCGAATTTTAATGGCTCGAACATCTTTGGGACCATGGAAATTTGTTCGAGAGACGGATAGTTCGAGCAAATGAGATTTAATCATGGCGCCAGGTCAGGAAGCAAATGGCGATAATTTATGGAAATGTTTTCGATCTTCAACAAAATAATAGTATGTTGCGTCTACTCATTAGAATCGCCTTTATAAGGGGATTCTTATGAGTACCCACAACAAACAATTTCATAATAAAATAAGAAAAATTCCGTCAATATTTGTTTTCTTGAGCTATCAGAAAAATTCCGTAGCGACTCAAAAATGAGTTCGAATAAGCCATGGTAAACGAGTCATCGGTGTTCGAGCCATGGAATTTGGATTGTATGAACAATAGAGACAGTAGTAATTGAATAAGCAAAGCAGATTACCTGGTAGCAGCTGTGATAAACTATTTTCCAATACATCGGCCAACTCTGTATGTCCCGCCAGCCTGGCTACTTCGTGTGGAAAGCATCCCTCTTTGTCTCTTTGTGCAACAGCGTCACGGGTAAAGGCATTTTCCAAAAGACAGCGACAAAAGTTCGTCAAACCATATTTAGCTCCTAAATGCATTAGTGTAGGACACGTTGCGTCGCTTTTATCTAGAAAAATAAAATACAGCACGAACGAATTTACTAACAAGCAGGTGTTTTACATTTAAGTGCTTGAAATGCAATACATCACACTAGATAACCGCTTACTCGAAATTTGCAGTAGTCTCCGGTTGGCTGCAGTCCACGAGAGCAGAAAGTATACTTTTTTTTTGTTTGTTTACCGGGATTTCATAAATGAGTAAGTTCTTTACAAGTATTTATTTGCATGATAATATTTTCATTTGAAATTATAACTAAAATAATTTTGTCCATTCTGGCCCAAATTGGGCCTTCAAAATCTAAAACTAACTGAATACCAGCCAATTTCAGGCTAGCCGGTGGAATTTTATGTGTCCGAAATGTATTTACACACAAAAGTTTGCTTTATTTAAGTCAATTATTAAAATTTCTTAGTATCAAACATTGCAGAATACGAATAAGAGAAGAAATAGAGTCTGACATATTATGTTTATTGTTAGCGAAGTTATACGCAATTTTGTCGCTGTACGCCATTTATTTCAGTAGTTGCGGGCGCTATACTATTAGTCGGTGTCTAAATATGTAATTTGTACCCAGTCCTGAAGGCATCTGTGGTTTCATGTGTTGCGTTTGATTTGTCATTACATTACGAAAACACGCCTATTCAAGTATATTGAAAATTTCGCCACCAAAAACTGAAATTTTTCAGATAAAAATTCTGATATTTTTCATATTTCTGCTCAAAATATAGATTGTGAGTACTCGTTAGAACTGCCTCACCAAGGCGGTTCTAACGAGTACCCACAATCTATGTTTTTGAGCAGAAATAAGTACA
Organism: Anodontia alba; assembly: GCA_964016985.1. Lineage (NCBI taxonomy): Eukaryota > Metazoa > Mollusca > Bivalvia > Lucinida > Lucinidae > Anodontia > Anodontia alba. Next base: position 102,161,939 of record OZ024822.1, read on the forward strand.
ATAATTTATACCCCTTAAACCCCAGTTTTACTAGGGGTCAAGGGGGTTAAGGTATGTTTTCGTATTTATTTGTTCCTCATCTCATTCTTGTGGTGCTTCGGGAAGGCTCTGCTTCGTGATTGTGGGATTTTCTGGATATCTTCATTAATATTTTTGTGACTGCGCCATGTCACTTTTATTTGTGAACGCTAAAGTCGAAAACGTGTAACATGTAAAGAATCAATTTGCTTATTGAGCCAGCGCAAAACAGAACCTACAATAAGACGTGTGACCAGCTAAGACTCGGATAAGCCTGCGCATCTGCGGTCTTATCAAAGTCTTCGCTGATCGCATGTGCCTTCTACAGCCGCAAGGCTATCCAAAGAGGGACAAACGAGACCCTTGCCATAATGAATGGATGTACAGGCTGATCTGAGTCTTTGCTGATATCACCATACTTATTGTAAGTTTTGTTGTGTGCTGGCTAAATTTTGCTAATTCTCATTCATATCTGCAAGACCACAAAACATTTAAGAGAAAAGGATACCCTTTTCGGGAAGACATCTCTTTTTTAATAATGTTTTAAAAAGGATAAACTCTTAAAGAAGAAAATTTTCTCCTATAGGGAGCATTTTATTCTTTTGAGCAGACCCCTTTCCCGAAGGGGTTTAGCCCTTTTCAGAAGCGCTTCGTCTGCAAGAAAGCAAACAGAAAATAACAAAAGTTGTCTTTTGTGAAAATAACAGCAAACCTACCAACTGTATCAAAGTTCCTTTACTAAAATATTAACTGTTTTACATACCTGGAATAAAATCTAAAGAATTTTCATGTGAAAGTTGTTTCAGCGCTTCTGTTGACTTTAACATTAATGTCAACTTTTGGTCTAATTCTTTAATGTCGTTTGCAACCTTTAGGCTTTGACATAAGACGCTAACTGGATCTGTGACGTCCTCAAGTAGTCTCTGTATTAGGTCCAACTTTTGTAATGTCTCTTGTGAAACGTTTCTAGAAGATGGCGTTGAAGATGAAGGCACCAACAAGTCAATATCACTTCCAGAATACGAGTGACATGTACAAGTACATGGTGTTGTAAATGGTAGTGTGGACTTTATGTCGGAGGTCTCTGTTTTTTCAGAAAATGCAGAGTCCATGTTAACATATCCTGCGTTTGAACTCTTACGCCTTGGGGGCAGTCCTCGATCATCAGTCTTAAACGATTTTGAAGATACTGGCGAAGAATCGCTTGAAGATGAGACAACACTGACACGGTCTCTATCTGATCCGGATAACTCTATATCTTCTAAGTAAAAATCAGGTTGTAATTCTGTTGATTTTTCAATCACACCATATCCTATTTCAATATCATCCAAAGTTACATCAAAAGACTCACGCTCAGTTCCTGGAAAGTATACAAAATCGGTAAAATACATTTCATCCAGGAATATATTCTAACTTAAAGTGTGTGTGTGTGTGTGTGTGTGTGTGTGTGTGTGTGTGTGTGTGTGTGTAAAATCTTTACTGAGTGTCAATGCATGTGTGTGTGTGTAAAATCTTTACTGAGTGTCAATGCAAGGTATTTGTTAAGGGGAAATTACACACTTGAAGGAGAGGCAATTGTTTGTCGCTCTTTTAAAAAGGTGTCCTCTTAAAAGGGCAATTATTATATGCTCTTCTTGAGAGCACATTATTTCCATTTAAAACAGACTCAATTTTAGAAGGTTTTAGTATGCAAGAAAGAAACCAGAAAATCACAAAAGTTCTCTCTCTTGTCTAAATGGCAGAAAATCTACAAAGTCTGTTCGATCCCTATAATACAACAACGAATCCCCATCAGCACTTTGTTTATCTGCAGTAATAATCAGTTTGTTGAGACAATGATGTAATAGTTAAAAGATGTTAACAGGAAAAAATATTGAACAATAGGCTGCATTCCAAGTGACTTAATGATAATGTCGCACGTAATTTGTTTTGTGATGCATGCAAACGACTAAAAAAGAACAAAATATCGTGGTTGAACAGTCCGCTCAAGACATTCAGCGCTTGTTATAAACTAGCCGGCCTCTGTGGCTCAGATGGATGCGCATCCGACTCATGATCAGAAAGTTGCGGGCTCGACCGCCGCCAGACCGACAACATTCCTTCGTTGAGATTTGATCATGAAATATTTTCTTCAGTTATTCTGTCCCTTTCGCTGATTCAAGAAGGGCAATTGTCAGTTTCTGAAGAAAACAAGCAAATTCCATAGGGAAATTTTGTCCCCCGCCTTATTTTTAACCAGTTAACCAGAGGACCATTGGTCCTGTATCACTTACCTAAGCATTGAAGAAGGAAACCAGTAATAAAAAATAATTTCAGGATTCTGAAAAAACCACATGCATATCTTCAGACCATCCTTAAAGCACCTGTAAAGTTTCAAAAGGGTCGGCTTAAAACTGTGGTAGGAGTTACGGGGACAAGGTACCTACTCCCTATACGCTTCTGTAGTATTAGAACTCAAAAAATGTCTAAGTTAAAAATGCGGAAAAAGTAATAAAACATTATTTCAGGATTCTGAAAAAAACACATGCATATCTTCAGGCCATCCTAAAAGCTCATGTAAAGTTTCAAAAGGATCGGCCAAAACTATGGGAGGAGTTAATGGGACAAGATACCTACTCCTCATACACTTCTGTAATATTAGAACTCAAAAAATGTCTAAGTTAAAAATGCAGAAAAAGTAATTAAAAATTATTTCAGGATACTGAAAAATCCACATGCATATCTTCAGCCCATCCGAAAAACCCGTGTAAAGTTTCAAAAGGATCGGCCGAAAACTGTGGGAGGAGTTATAGGGGACAAGGTACCTACTCCCTATAGACTTCTGTAATATTAGAACTCAAAAATGTCTCAGTTCAAAATGTGTCAAAAGTGATAAATAATAATTTCAGGATTCTGAAAAAATCACATGCATATCTTCAGACCATCTTAAAAGCCCCTGTTACGTTTCAAAAGGATCGGCTTAAAACTGTGGTAGGAGTTACGGGGACAAGGTACCTACTCCCTATACGCTTCTGTAGTATTAGAACTCAAAAAAAGTCTAAGTTAAAAATGCAAAAAAAGTAATAAAAAATTATTTCAGGATTCTGAAAAAAACACATGCATATCTTCAGGCCATCCTAAAAGCTCATGTAAAGTTTCAAAAGGATCGACCAAAAACTATGGGAGGAGTTGATGGGACAAGGTACCTACTCCTTATACACTTCTGTAATATTAGAACTAAAAAAATGTCTAAGTTAAAAATGCAGAAAAAGTAATAAAATATTCTTTCTGGATACTGAAAAATCCACATGCAAATCTTCAGGCCATCCTAAAAGCCCATGTAAAGTTTCAAAAGGATCGGCCGAAAACTGTGGGAGGAGTTAAGGGGACAAGGTACCTACTCCCTATAGACTTCTGTAATATTAGAACTCAAAAAATGTCTCAGTTCAAAATGTGTAAAAAGTAATAAAAAATAATTTCAGGATTCTAAAAAAACCACATGCATATCTTCAGGCCATCCTAAAAGCACCTGTAAAGTTTCAAAAGGATCGGCTTAAAACTGTGGTAGGAGTTACGGGGACAAGGTACCTACTCCCTATACGCTTCTGTAGTATTATAAGTCAAAAAATGTCTAAGTTAAAAATGCAGAAAAAGTAATAAAAGATTATTTCAGGATTCTGAAAAAAAACACATGCATATCTTCAGGCCATCCTAAAAGCTCATGTAAAGTTTCAAAAGGATCGGCCAAAAACTATGGGAGGAGTTAATGGGACAAGATACCTACTCCTCATACACTTCTGTAATATTAGAACTCAAAAAATGTCTAAGTTAAAAATGCAGAAAAAAGTCATAAAATATTATTTCTGGATACTGAAAAATCCACATGCATATCTTCAGGCCATCCTAAAAGCCCATGTAAAGTTTCAAAAGGATCGGCCGAAAACTGTGGGAGGAGTTAAGGGGACAAGGTACCTACTCCCTATACACTTCTGTAATATTAGAACTCAAAAAATGTCTCAGTTCAAAATGTGTAAAAAGTGATAAAAAATTATTTCAGGGTTCTAAAAAAACCACATGCATATCTTCAGACCATCCTTAAAGCACCTGTAGTTTCAAAAGGATCGGCCTACAACTGTGGTAGGAGGTACGGGGACAAGGTACCTACTCCCTATACGCTTCTGTAGTATAAGAACTAAAAAAATATCTAAGTTAAAAATGCGAAAAAAAGTGATAAAAAATTACTTCAGGATTCTGAAGAAACCACATGCATATCTTCAGGCCATCCTAAAAGCCCATGTAAAGTTTCAAAAGGATCGGCCAAAAACTGTGGGAGGAGTTACGGGGACAAGGTACCTACTCCCTGTAGACTTCTGTAATATTAGAACTCAAAAAATGTCTAAAATGTGTAAAAAGTGATAAAAATAATTTCAGGATTCTGAAAAAACCACATGCATATCTTCAGACCATCTTAAAAGCCCATGTTAAGTTTCAAAAGTATCGGACAAAAACTGTGGGAGGAGTTAAGGGGATAAGGTACCTACTAAAAATTCGGAACCACGCACCACGCGCCACGCGCCACGCACCACGCACCACGGAAAGCCGAAAACAGTGTCCCTCGGCGGGGGACAAAAAATGCTCAATACTGGTTAGCCGCTCAGAAGACTTAGCCAGCCCAGTGAAAGTTTGGTTAGGGTAAACTGACCATACTCGACATGGCCCATTGGTTGACTAGGCCGTGAAACCTCAATTAACAAACCAAACAGGAAATAGCGAGCCGTTTACCAGATTGGATAGACTTTAGTAGGAGCGCGATGTGAAACAGTAGTTTTTAGGCATATAAAAAACATCCCGAAATAATAAGAAAGACAGCATATAACACTGATGTACGGCCCCAATTAGAATATGCTAGCACAGTTTAGAGACCTTATCAACAAAGAAGTAGTGCAAAGAAAAACAATGATGTGGACTTTACAATCATACCCTGCATATGACAGTGTAATTCAAATGCCGAATAATTAGGTGTAATGACTCTTGAGGATAGCAGACGCTAGAAAGACCATGGTGGCTGTTTCACTGCCTTCAAACTTCGAACACACCACTGCGATGACACGATATTCTAAAAGCCATTCTTTTCCATTACGTTAGATACATACATGCACAGCTGCTTATTAATATATCTTTTTCTTCGTTCTTGCAGCAGTCATATACTGGAACTGCGTATACCACTGTTTTGTTTCAATGACCATATTGTAAGAGTTAGGTTGTTGGATCATCGCATTCCGAACCTAAACAAACCTGTTTTATCCTGTTTTTAAACGCATGTACAGTCTTTTCACTCTCTAAACTTATTCTGTTCTTTCTCAATACATTTCGCATCCTAGCTGTACATGTATGCAAGTAATCTCCGCGAGGGGTTGGTGCAGTAAAAAAAAAAGAAAAAAAAAAAAAAAAAAAAAGAAAGAAAAACTAACAAACAAACAATCAAAGATAATAATTACCCAGATCAGTCAACAATGCCATACAATTTGATACGCGTCTGCTACAAAATATATACACCGGTATAGTGTGCAATATCTGATGTTAAAGTACTCGTAAACGGACAACAAAAGCCCACATCACGAAAATATACTTATATAATTTTGACCCCCTTAAACCCCACTTTTATATAATAAAACTAGTGTTTACAGGGGTATACTTTATTTGTCTTATTTCTGCTCAAAACCATATTTTGGGTACTCGTTAGAACCGCGTCGCCGGGGCAGTTCTAACGAGTACCCAAAATCTATGTTTTGAGCATGAATATAAAAAAATAACAGACTTTTTTATCTGAACATTTTCCTGTTTTTTTTTGGTAGTTAAATTTTCAATATATCTGAATAGGCGTGTTTTCGTAATGCTGATCCGATTACGGGTAGGCTTATTTGTGCCCTTCGCTCTATGGCACATTTAGCATACTGGGCGGCTTAGTATATTGTTCGTACTTACGGTCGTGAGGGAAAGCGTATACTGTTGCTTTCTCTGAAACACAGGCTGCTGTAATACTGCCTTCTCTATCATGAAACTTCACCTTCACCATACCGCTGTGTGTATCCTCCAACACAATATAACCATAGCCACCCTAACAGTGAAAAAAACGAAGGTATCCGAAAAACTGTCTTAAGGGACTGGATACATTTGATAGTCATTCTGCCATTTTGACAAGGGAGATAATTAATGTGATTTTCTGTTTCTTACACATCAAGCGCCTTGTGAACATCACGGAAACACGCCTGTAAGGTTTTGACCCCTTTAAACCCCACTTATATATAGTAAACCTGGGATTTACAGGGGTATACATTAATTACCTTATTTCTGCTCAAAAACAAGAATGTGGTACTCGTTAGAACCCCCTTGCCAAGGCGGTTCTAACAAGTACCCACAATCTATGTTTTGAGCAGAAATATGAAAACTACCAGAATTTTTCATCTGAAAGTTTTCATTTGTGGTGGTAAAATTCTCAGTATATTTGAATAGGCGTTTTTTTGAAATGAAAAGAGTCTACTCAAAACGAAAGGATTTTGCTTCCAAAGGGTGCAAATTCTTTTCTTTTAGGGTACAACTTTTTCAGAAGGTATGCAAAAACAATTTGGACAGCATTATCTCCCCTGAATTGCATCCATTTCCCTAAATAGTGACTTCTACGATTGAAATGTTATCGCATTTTATATTTAAAAATTTAGGCATTGCATATCGAATGCTTAGTCTCCATTTTCGCGCTACATAAGGCTGAACAACATGTTATGTTGCAGTCGAATCCAAAGGTGTCAACTTTTCCTAATACTTATACACTAATATAAGATTATGTTTTCTTGTGACCCTCTTAAAAAGGAAATTTGCCACCAGTCTTATGACATACATATAAGGGTCATTCACTATATAACCGGCCTACCATGTTTTCCATCATTTCTCACTTTTTCTTTCTTCACATAATCACCATTGGGATAAATGCACTTTGTCCAAGGATGTTTAAGTGCCAAATTTCCGTCCTGATAGAAATTAGTGGTTGTTACTACCTCGGAATCCCTCCTTGACGACCAGGAGACTATGCGTGCTTCAGTGTACCAACTACTTAGGGTTAATACGGTGCGTTTTCATTAATGTGATCTTGTATGTGAAAATAACCATAACGACCACATTAAGAGTTCGATTCCTGTTAGCATATTTGTATCAGTAGTAATCGTAATTGGCATTTGGAGTTCAATATACCGTCTTGCACACTGCATACTTCAAAGATACTTTGTCCGTTTGTTAAACCGATTCTAAAGATGGCTTATCTGTTATTTTATATCAGCCATTGTAAGCATACTCTGATTAACCTATATAAGCCTAGCGTCCCATAAAAGGGACATTGGCAAATAGTGTAGACCCAGATCAGACGCCGCCGCGGAATGCGGCGTCTGATCTGGGTCTACATTGTTTGCCTTAAGTTCAGATATTTCTACAAAACATGACGATAATAAAAACTAACCAGACACCCCTTATATAGAAAATGAACCTGTCCAAAGAGTTAAAGTAGAAGAATCCACTCGGCATAAATGGTGTTAATCAAGAATATTCGAACCAAGTGGCCTGAACAAACCAAATAGAACCAGACCAGAAACTACAGGGTGTAGTGTTATTGCCATTGTAAAATTTAGGCATGTTAAACGGTAGATAATTGAGCTTGTTCGGATATAGTAAGGTGTTGAGGTGTCCAAATATATAAGGTTACTGAGAAAAATAAAGGGTAATAATACAAGACCAATAAATACAGTGCAAATCAGGGGTAAGATATACTTATCTAACACACACACACACACACACACACACACACACACACACACACACACACACAATCACAGAGAGAGAGAGAGAGAGAGAGAGAGAGAGAGAGAGAGAGAGAGAGAGAGAGAGAGAGAGAGTATAATAGGTACGTATGCATGAACAAGTATCAAGCATATATTTTAAATCTGCATTACAATTTCCGCCTTATTAACATGGGATACGACATTGTGGCTTCCTGCTTGCTTTCCTACATATCAAAGCCTTTTAAGGGGAACAAATTCTTTTCTTTCATAGTTGATCGCTTTCAGTATGTAGACAAAACAAGAATATGTAAAATATGCGTTCCTCTTAATCTGAAGTACATTGGACAACCAATATTTTACCTGTCTAAAGACATAACTGATAGTGTTAACTGGCTTCGACGATGGAAGTACCTCATAAGGACTAGAATTTGACACGAGTCTGTCAGGATCATCTTTGGTTATAGAGTCAATGTTTCCATTCTCAACATTGTAATAGTCGTCGGTATCTAAAGTCACTTTCTGAATGTCCTCCTCAATGTCCAATAATTCAGTTTCATCATCTGTTTGACATTCGGTCTCAGTGCCATCCGATGTGTTTTCTTCAATAATGCTTTCATATAAACTTATGATCACAATGATTAAGCTTGTTACAGACTCCTCGTTCGCTAACAGCTGATAGTCAAACCAGTCCAGGACTGACTCCATGTTAAAATTTATAGCAGCGGAAGTCCAATCACCGTGATCAACGCCAGTGAGAACTGCAATGGAGGTTGAACTGTCGAAGTCTTTCATAAAATCCCAATTATCAAGTTCAATTAAATCAGGACTTATTAGGATTATGTTAACTTTTGATTCTTTCTGAGCTTTCGCTTCTGCGATGTCTTTCAGAACAGCTGCAATGTTATATGCTTTGGAGTTTAATGTATCCCGAAGATATTCTGCCCACGTCTTTGCGTCGGGTGTATAGTATATAGTTAGTTCTTCAGACATCTTCATTCGTTTGTAGTTTCAAAGTGCCATATCTGAAATACTACATGCTCATCAACGTGAGAAAATGTTCTTTCTGACATGTGTGCTCAACGAAAATTCAAATTAACCTGCGCATCCTCGCAGTCTGATCAAAATCTTCATTGTTTGCATGAAAACCTTTGCGTCCTTGGCTGTTTAAAATACGCCCTGTGAAGATTCTGATCAGACTGCTCGACTGCGCAGGATGACCTGAATTTTCGCTGGGCGCACATGTCCAAAGATACGTTTTCTGACGTGCAGCTGACGTGTAATTAACTGATTCCGATCAAAACAATGAAGACTATTGTACAGTAAATGATTATTAACTAAAGTTCTACAACAAAAACCAATGGCGCAGCCTGAACGGAATTATTTTTACACGCACTCAGGAAAAATCTTAAAAACAGTGCCTAAAATCGCTTCCAAAATAGGGACTACTCTTAAAGGAAAGAATTTGCTCCTAGAGGGAGCAAATTCTTTCCTTTAAGAGTAGCCACTATGGTAAAACAGCAAAGCATTTTATGTCAGTAACACTCTATTATAAATATTTTCTCATGCATGTTGTGCGCATGCATAATGTGCGTTAGTAACGCTACGCTTATGAATATAACTACTTTTCAATAACTACATGTACTTTCATTAATATGAAACATAAAGTACATGTAATATTCATTTAATTTGTTTGCTAAACTATTTGCAAATAGCACAGGTCCTAGACATCACATTCTAACGTGTCTGATCTGGGTCTGCACTGTTCGTCTGTTTATCGTGTGAGGATCTTCAGACTAAAATGGATTATATCCAAACCGAGATCGGTAAAATATTTATACAGGTATAAAACATTAAATATTCTCACATATGTTTGTACTTATCATAAAAAAAATGTTTACCGACTCATCATTAAATGGCAACTTCGATCGTTGCGGATGTATGCTTATCACAACGAGATGGCCTTCAAAATAGCCGCGAAATGTCCCGGTTCTGATCAAACTGGGCGGGGACACATACCGTAAATTCACTTAATATATGTATACCTTAACGTATTTACTATAATTGTGTGGTCAACTTAACTTCTTAACATACCTCTCTCTCTCTCTCTCTCTCTCTCTCTCTCTCTCAACAAATATTAAAGTAGTGTAAACCAAAACTTGCGCTTATTTTCAACAGCTTTACACTCAAGATAAGCAAAATCTCTGATTTTCTAATAGGACCCAAATATGCATGGTGACAGAGCAGGAAGTTGTTGAACAGTGTTATCAGACTGCTTCTGTGAATTATACAGAAAACAAGAAATATCTTTAAAAAAGATAAACGCATAAGAGGTACTGGAATATGAATATTGAAACTACGTTGTGGTTCAATATGAAAAGAAGAAGGCTTCTAAAATATAAACTTTATTACAAATTCAAACTATCAAGAAAGTTTTAATACTGTAAGACATTATATATATTGCAAGGGTTGGCAGGAAAGGGAGTGTACTCAGATGTGTAAATATCTGTGCTAAATTATGAAAAGCAATTTAGCATATAAATGTAAAGCATGTAATTTTTGTGTGTTAATTTATATACTATACCAGTATTTGTAAAATCTTGCCAACCATGCACCTTTTTGATAAAGAGTAAGCAAAGTGTAACACTGGCCATGAAGATTGGCAAAAACTGGAAAAAAAAAACATATTTAATTTGTAATAGAGGGTCATGATGGCCCTGGATTTCTCACCTGGGAAGCAGACTTTTTTTTTTAACCTGGTGGAAGAATATGTTCAAAGTTTTCTGCATATATATATCACACCCTGCCCTTTGTTGGTTATTTATTTATTTTTGTTTTGGTGATACAAATTAATTTGAAAAAATTTGATGGATGGTCAATCCAGTGATGTTTGTGAGTATTGTTGAAATCTAGTTAGTTGTTGATTACAAAATGTTCGAAGTGTTCTAGACAGACATATGAGGAACCAACAAAAATAATTTGAACAAATTTAATAGACATTCACCTATGGAACGTTTGTACAAAAATTTTGAAATTGGACCATAGTTTGTGCAGAAGAAGAACTGTCAAGTTTACTCTACATAATTCCTAACCAAGCCAACTGGAAGTCATATTTTGAGCCTGAACAGAATTCTTTTAACAAGATTTAAAGACCTTCTATTGAAGAAACATTTCTGTGAAAAAAAAAAAAAGCAAAAAACAATCCAACCAGCTCGTACTGAGGAGATTTTGAAAGCACAGAGTATGCGGAAAATCAAGCTCTTTCTGGTGGTCAGTGCTATTCTGCAATCTGGTGGGATTCTCGAGAACATTCGAAGAATGTTTTTCGTCAGAATTCATGTATATTGTCCCGGTGACCCAGACTGACAGCAAAACCATTCTGCGAATGTTCTCGAGAATTAGACCAGATCGCAGAATAGCGCTTACACCACCAGAGAGAACTTGATTTTCCGCGTATTTTGCGCTCATTTGAACAAATTCCATTCGGTATGAATAGAGATATTCTAAAAAATCCTACCTGAAGCGGAGCTAAAAATAGTAATATTTCTTCGTGTCGTCTACGCTCCGACGCAATAGGCCGCTTACACCGCGAAAAAAAAAATAAAATAAAATAAAATGAAATAAAATAAAAAAAAGGGGTGTTCAACAAACCTATTTCCTAGTTAAGAATGAACAATATTTATGTTGCCAACATTTCTATCAAGCTTAAGGCATAGTTCCTGTTTATTTATTATATAAAATTAAACCATGCGATTTTACATCCTTTTTTTGCACATAATATAAGGCACATGATAATTCTGTATATTATCGACAAAGTGGAGAGAAGTAAACTTGAACGCCCCTTGTTGGCTTAGCGTTTGGGCCGCTTACATCAAACATTTAGTTACACTGTACAAAATTAAAAGCTCATCTATAATCATTTATTTCATTGCAACTATTTTATCGATATTATTTGCATTATGGGTATGTTTTCGATTGTTAACATCTGGTTTGCCATAATGTACAACTTTAAATAGATAAATGTCATAATTGATTGTTCAGTCACGAATATATTTGTTAAACATCGGTAAATTCTATACTTACCCCTACTTGTTTGCAGAAGTTTACACATTTTTAACCAATCGCAAATTACTATTTATTCATTCGAGACTAATACCAACAAGTATGTCAAAAGCCAGCTTATACAGCTACGCCGAAAAAAGATACCTTTTGTCCCAATATTTTCATGTAAATTAAACGGAAGATGACAAGAAAATAAAATCGATATCCCGCAAGCTACGCAGGCCGCATTTACTCTAAATAATCGGACAGATAGACCTGAGTAAACAGTGTAGGTGTAGGCACAGAATAGGTGTTGTGTGGGACACTGTATTTGCCACTCATGCAGCAGTTTTTTTTAATTACATATAGTGAAATGGACTTATCCAAATGACAGCGCCAGTATGATCAGAAATTAGCCTTTACCACTCTCTGGGCTAATTCTGCAGACGATATATTGATGATATTTTTTTCTTATTTTCCCCAGAAAACAGGAGTAGACATTTAACGCGAATGGTCTCGAGTGGGAACAATTTGCATGAATGTCAAATAACGTTTTTTGGGAAAAATAAGATATATATTTCAGTATGTCGTCTGCTGTAAATATTACCGAGAGAGCTAGGCGTTAAAGTATTCGTTTATTTATGTCAAATACGGTGTGCAATGACAGATGACTTTACTTGTACATGCTGGTAAAGCAATGTATTTACCATGCTGGAAAAGTTAAAATGTTAATATGTTGTTGTTTAGATACCTGAGACTGGTGAAGAGCTGGGGTGGAGGGGAATACTGCTCTTTATGCAAACATGCTAAAAAAAAAACTTCAGTCAGGTGTTGTCATCTCTTTTTGCCCGATATATTTTAAACATCCGTTCGGTCGAGCAGTAAGTGCTCTTGACTTTGTACTTCTGGTCCCGAGGTTATAAAACTTTTTTTTTATGCTCAACTCAGCTGAGCATGAAATTTTCTCTGCTAATAAATATGAAAATGCCAACCATTTTTGGCATTTTCAAATTTATTAGCAGAGAAAATTTCATGCTCAGCTATATTTAGCAAGAAATAATTTGAAATTGTTAGTAATTTGAGATTTATTAGCATGACAAATTTCATGCTCAGCTGAGTTGAGCATGAAAAAAGTTTTATAACCTCTTGGCCTGATCACAAGTTGGATTCTTTCTGGAGGTAGATTTCAGCTCATAACTTTACGGAGCTTTACTACACAAAAAGCGACTTTATAACCATTCCATAGTTTTAATATTATTGAAAAATAAAATAATGTTTAAAGAGACGCACAATTTTATCCAATCTGCCATCTTTCCTTTGTATTGTGCAGGCTGATCTGGGCCCAGTTGTTCAAAGCTAACGATGTCGTTAGTTAACGATTTGTTAAAATTTACATCGAGTGTTATGCAAATATGCTGATTTTTTTTGCTGAAAAAATGTGAGTAGCTTTTGCAGTGCAAAAGCTACTCACATTTTTTCAGCAAAAAATTTCAGAAAATTGTATATTGAATCTGCTAAAACAGTTAACGAAATGACCCTTAACGAGCTCGTTAAGCTAACGACGCTTTGAACAACGGGGCCCTGGACTTTTGTGGTCCATATACGCCTCGAAAGTTTATTTACTTACGTCCCGACAAAACCATATTCTTGTAAATATAACTAACCAGTTCAGTAAAACGTGTCCTTATATATTTTCAAAATAATTCTCCGCCTACTTTTTAAACCCAAGTGTACTGAATGTAAATGAAAATGTTATATTTACGTCTATTTATAATTGTACCCTTTATGATGTTGTCGATTTTCAAGGCTGCCTTAAATTAAAACACCTACTAAAAAAACATCGTTTGACGTTTTATAAACCATGCTTCGTATTTTCCGTTTCTGAAGGTAATGGACTGCCAGTTCCTATTCTGCAAAAAAATAATAACAATAAAACAATTTAGCCCGTGCTAAGCATTTCCTACAATATTGCATGTGCACCCATTGAAGATTCATACATGTACCAGTCTGAGCATCCGCGCAGTCTGATTAGAGTCTGTCAATAGCCAAGGATTCAGGCGGATAGATACACTCTGCGCAGGCTGATCTGCGTCTTCGCAGGGTGGAAATGCCATCTTGTAGAAAATGCTATTCTCAAATGTGAGTTTGTACCGTATTAACCCAAAGTCAAACTCCTTTCCAGATTTATCCTGTGAACAAGTCCAACTGAAAGCATGTTGATGCGTCTCAAACCTGCTGGATAAGTTGGAAACAGCTTTTACCCCTATTAGGCGCCTCGCTCCTTGATATCTGGTCCAGGTCTACACTGTTTGCTCAGGTCTGTCCGAATTATTTTGGGTATATAAGGTAGACTATATCTCCAGATAAAGCGGATATCCACATAATATTTTTATTTCTCTACAAAAACATATGTTGTGGTACTCACTTGAAGCGCCTTGCCATGGGACTTCTGATGAGTACCCACAACATATGTTTTCGTGGAGAAATAAGAAAAAGTATCAGTACTTTTCGGCTGAAAATCTGGATCTGGTAGACGTACTCGTCAAAATATGATCGAACATTGAAATGGTCATCAGATGCTGTAAGTTATAAAGGAAAACCACACATACACACACACACGCGCACAAAAACAGAAAAGAGAAACTGTTGTCGAAAAGTTACCTTATAAATAAGCATCCATTCACAATTTGTAAATACATATTCATAGACGCATGCTGTAATAAACGACTTAAATTGACAGCTGAATATATTGCGCCGCTTCCTCCTATAGCCTTTTTTTCACTTCCTGATAAATATTTATCTCTAAGATTGTTACGTGTAGCCTCCTCAGTTACCACGATAATAATCGTTTTCCGTGTGTATAATAAAATATAACTGCTACAGTAACTGTGTATCTGGATGGGTGCAGCTTTTGTTCGGATTCACACGCACAAAGATAGTGGTAAATAAAGACAACTTTTGCGTTGTATTTTTGTTTGTCTCATTAAAACTACTTGCACCTCATAAAAACTTTCTTGCATCCCAAAAAATGTACTTGCTTCCATAAAATCGTACTTGCATTCTAAAACAAGGTACTTCCATCCCATAAAAACATTCTTGCACCCAGCAGCTCTGGAACAACGTCCTTTCATTGTCGAGTCAACGCCCCGAAGGTTACCAGAATATGGAGCGCGAAAAAACAGGCTTTCTATGTTGCAGTCAAATGTAGATAATTGAAACAATCAATCAACCAATCAGTGAAACATTAACGTGGAATGTCCATCAAAGGGAAACTTTAAGATTTATCTTAACAGGTTTATTTGTTTATTAGAGTCTTATCTTGGTGTATAGGTGCAAATGCGTACATATATTAAATGACTATAATTTATTTTGTGTACCTCATGTTGCCATGCAAATGGACTGAGAGAAATAAAGCGATTTGTCTAATTAATCGATTAATTGATTTAACCACTTAACATTTAACCACCCGGACATTTACCCACCTAGACATTTACCCACCGCTTTTCACCTAGAGGACAGTTACCCACCCTAAAACAGTTTTGGTAACGATGCAAAAGATATGTTTAAGAAGTGATCTTTAACTTGTCATACATCTTTTTCAATCATTTACTCCTTCTTTATTGGTAACAATGACTTTGTATCTATTCGATAGGCCGAAAATGACTTTGTATCAAAGATGAAAAGTTGAAGTTGAATTAATTGGTAGTTTTTCAAAAGTTTTTCATGGAACGTAAGGGTCGAAAATCAACATTTTTAGGATTGCTGTTGGAAATCTGAAAATCAGGAAAATCACTAGTCTGTGAGTTTTAGCTTAGTTAATAGCGTGTATGGTGCCCGTGGGCATTGATTACGGCCTGACATCGCCGTCGCATGCTACCGATAAGTCTACGGAGCTTATGCTGAGGAAGCTGGGCCCACTCCTCAATGAGAGCCTCTCTGGGCTCCCGGACAATTGCTGGTTGGACCTGGCGAGAAGAAATGGCTTTCTGCAGCATATCCCATGCATGTTCTATGGGATTTAAATCAGGGGATCTCGCTGGCCAATCCAATCGCACAATTACAGCTTGCTCAAGGTACCGGTTGGTGATGCGGGCCCCATGTGCACGGACATTATCATCCATCAGAATGAAATCAGGACCTATAGCACCTGCATAAGGGCGAACATGAACATCCAAAATTTCATTGAAGTACCTCTCTGCCGTCAGTGTGCCGTTATCGATGACGTCCAGGTCCGTTTTCCCCTGAGCGCTAATTCCCGCCCACACCATAACTGAACCCTCGCCATAGCAATCATGCTCTGCAATACAAACTTCAGCAAAACGTTCATTGCGCATCCTCCAGACCCTAGCCCGCCTGTCAGTGGTCCACACAAAACCTGGACTCATCAGTAAAAAGAATGGGTATCAAGTCATTAAGGGCCGACGTAACATGATCTCGTGCCCATTCTAAACGCTCCTGAACATGGTGTCGTGTCAATGGGATGCGTATTGCAGGTCGTCGTGACCTCAAGCCAGCTTCATGCAACCGATTTCTAATGGTAAGCTCGGGTTGTTGAGCGTTCACGACCTCCGGCGTGCTGATGCATTACGTTTCCAGTCAAATGGAATCGAGTCCACATTCTTGAGACAACGCTCTGGGACACCCCAAGAACACGAGCAACCTCCCTCTGTGACAACCCAGCCTCAAGCATTCCAATGCCCCTATTCATCCCTTCTTCGCTTAGACGACGCCTAGCTTGTCGGTCTGCCATACCTTACGTTAAATTCGATCAAAATTTGACGATAACACAAGCAAAACCTTATTTCAGGTACACATGTATATGAAGGCAAATGGCCATAAATCAACGATTTTGCACGGATAGGCCTCTTCCCATGCTTCTCGTGCAAAATGTACATGTCAAATCAATAACTGCATTACACGTTTATGAGGCCCGAACATCGATTTTCCTTAAGTAGCAATTTGATTATATATGGCGATAATATGAACAAAATATCTGACGTCAAAAAAGTGAAACTTAGCAAACTTTAACAATTATTCAAACTTACTTATTACGAGGGTCATTCAGTATATAATGCAACCTATTGAATTATTTCCGTAATAAATATTTTAAAGTTGTTACTGTTCTACAATCCGTCAAAGTAATATCCCTTGTGGTCAACGACAGACTTCAATCTCTTTGGCAGGTCATCTATACCCGTTGCTAGGCAACCGTTCTTAAGTACCCTTACCCTTGCGGCCACGGCGGATTCAAGCTCCTCTAAATCGTTATAGCAAATACCCCTCATATCTTCATTTAGTTTGGGAAAACATCAAAGTCGCAGGGACTTATGTCCGGGGAATAAGGGGGCTGGTCCAAAGTTTCCCACTCGTACCGCCCTAGCAATCCCCATTCGCGCCGTGCGGCGTTGCGTTGTCATACAGAATTATTTGGCCGGCTGCCAAAAGTTCAGGTCTCTTCCTACGGATCGCTTGTCTTAGTGTTTTTTTAAATATACTGCTCATAGTATTTCCCATTAATGCTTTACCACCCTCGACCTTGTGACTAATGAGAATTCCATGTCGTAGGCAAAAATCATTAACATCTTAAGTTTAGACTGAGTTCTTCTATTCTTTGCCGGCCTCGGGTAGCTTGGTGTGTGCCACTCGGCTGATTGTCTCTTCAGTTCCGATTCATACGACCTCACCCACGTTTCCTCAATTGCAACTATTCTTGGTAAAAAAAATCTTGTCCTTCCGAATCAAACCGTGAAAGATGAGTGGCCACTTCCAAACGACGTTCCGCTTGATCCGACGTCAAGCGATGTGGCACCCACCTAGCCGAAACCTTTCTCATCTTCAAATTGTTGCAAAGAATAGTATGAACTGACCCGACACTTATTTCCAACTCCTGAGCCATTTCTTCGCACGAAATCCTTCTGTCAGATTTCAACAACCTTTTCAACTGTTCCGTATTGTAACTGTCACAGTTCTACCTGCTCGGTGGGCATTTTGAACGCACTCCCTGCCATTCTTGAACTCATTCACCCATCTTGTAACTTGCGAATACGATAGAGCATATGTGCCGCAAGCTTCCTGTAATGCACTAAATATTTCCTTTTGTGTTTTATTACGCTGACATTCCATTTTTATGTAGCTACGCTGATACTGAGACGTGACCGCGGCCATGACGCTTAAAGTGACGTCATATAACGTCATGGTATTATGACGCCATTATAAAAGCCGTCGCGTGACGTTACGTTCTAATTGCATTTGTATTGAAGTATCTACATATCAATTTTGAAAGTGATTGATTCCGTACTTCAGAAATCATTAGGTAAGTTGCATTATATATTGAATAACTCTTGTAGTTTACAAACATTTTCAATTCTTTTAATCCGCTCCTTTTAACAACAATGGAAACATAAGAAAACCTACTATTTCCTGGCAAATTTGTTCATATCTCTTTTTCTACATCAAAGACCCCAAATCTAATTAGATTACAAACATTTTCATTTTTTTTAATTGAAGGTTTAATATAACATTAATTTACTACAAATTTATTTTATCATCATCATCAAAAAAAATTGTCAATTGCCAGAATTTGATTAACTAACAAACATATGCAAACTGAAAAAAAAAAAAAAAAAAAATGAAAAATGTAAAATATAGGAACATGTAAATGTCCGGGTGGGTAAATCTCCTACACATATAGTGTGACGTATGCTCAGCAAACACAAAAGTCAACATCCATCCGCACTCTGGTCTGTTAAGCGTATATATGAAGTAATATATTTTGCGCACACCTGATTGATTAGATTCTTATGCAACAAACATATTTATTGAATGATCTGTTATCGCAAACGTTTTTTTAAACGTAGCACTCTGACTCATATTTTAAAAAGATGACATAATGACATCTTTTCTATCTCTTTGGAGGTTTGGAGTTTCATGCATATTGTTTTCAATGGAGACAAATTGCATGAAATGTCAAATCCTGTTTTCTGGCAAAAATAAGAAAATATTATCAATCTGTCGACTGCTGAATTTGCCCATAATGTGGTGAAGGTTAATCTTTACAGGCACGTTTTATTCGGCCTACCTTACATTCTCTCAAGACTTTTATCTATATGAAATAACTCTCCTGTATGATTCATTTAGTCCGACGATGTTTCAGTGTCATCATCCTAGAATGCAGAACTCGGAGCCCTTTGCATTTACCCACTCCTCGAATGCCGCCCGCCATGGCTTCTCTGTTGGACCGGATATCACGTCCACGGATATTTTTTTAATTGGTTCGAAAAGAAATGATAATTACTAATTGCTAAAATAGGCGAGTATGCGGGACGTGGTAATATTTCATACCTTACTCTATGTCATCTATTGGAACATTGTAATTGTGGGCTCTTGCATTATCTTACTGAAGAAGAACTCCTGAATAGAGTTCACCGCGCCGTAATTTAGGGGATTGTAATTCTCAGTTGGTCAAGTACTCGTAGGTTCGTCGTTTGTTATTGTACTCTCGTTAAGTATGACTGTCCAAAAGAAATACACTTTTGGCGTCCCAAAATACAATGCTCATCATCTAGTCATCAGAGGATTGCGATGAACTTTTGGGGCCATGGTTTACCAGGTCCTACCTTATAGCACTGACGGTTTTAAGCTTTGTTTCCTGGTCCACGGTAATGGACAAAGGTCTCATGTACAATTATGAAAGTTTAACTGAAGGCGACAATCACGAGGCACAGCCTACCTGGGTTACCGAAAGTAGAAGAGACGAGGAACAAAGGATGACAAGACACAACGGAACATTTGCAATAACCGCAACAGAAGAATAGACTAGGAACGGTCAGCCGAAACAACATTGGGAGAGGGGGAGGCTGCCATTTTTCTCATCGCTAAGGAACATGAGGACCTACCGGGCTGCTAGTTTGCGCATAACTAATTGATCATATAAGTTTGTTGAAACGTTACCGTATGAACTGGCTAATGTCTTTGTTATGTCTTCCACCTGAACACGCCAATCACAATGTTCGAGATCCCGCACTTTATTGCACATTTCTTCATCCGTGGCAAGTAATGAGCATCTAGACTTGCTTTCAGCTTCTAAGGAAGGACTACCCAGTTTAAACCCGCCAACCCATATATCAAGGAGCAGAAGACACGTATACATTGGTTAGCTCGCTATGTATTTGCTTTCCCTTTGAAAAGCATATGTATTCCAATTTAGACGAAACGCAGGCCTTTGTATAACATATAGTCATGTTTACCCAATTTATCCTATAGAGTCCCGCAAAATGGACACTGGCAAACAATGCAGACCTAGATCAGACACCGCAGAACGCGGCGTCTGATCAGAATCTACACTGTTTGCATTAATTTCAGAAAATTCTACAAAACATGGTTATAATACAAGCTAACCAGACACCCCAAACATAGGAAATGGACCTGTCCAAAGAAGCTTCTGCAGAATTTAAAACCTGGTAAAGCAGCTAGCAGGATAGAATCAAACCCCTTCTGCTGAAAGGAATACGCATCCAAATTTCATTCATTTTACCAGTGATTTTTGAGCGCTCCATCCAAACAGGCAAACCTCCAGCAGAATTGTGTTGAGCCCAAGTTACATCGATTTTCAAAAAGGATGATAAATCGTCGGCTGCAAACTACAGACCGTTCTCCCTCACCTGTATACCCTGCAGTGGACTCAAATATACACCGCTGTTCTTGAGGGAGAAGAATCAGGATCGATCCCATTGATCTCTGGGATGCCCCGGGGCTCAGTCTTGGGGCCTATCCTGTTTCTTGTATATATAAATGATGTCCCGGAGTAGCTGTCATCGCAGGTGTGCTTATTTTCCGATGACACGGCCGTTTACTTAACAGTTGGATGCTTAGACGATGAACAGCGCTACAAAATGACCTGGACCAGACTTCCCGAGTACATACAGAAAGAGACCTAATGTATTTACCGCGAGTATTCGGACAGACAGGTCTGAACAAATACTGTTGACTCAGAACAGGCAGTACAAAATGATAAGGATCTACACTTCTTGTCGCTCTTACAGCAATTATTACACAGGTAGTAAAATTGCTTAGTTCTTAAACTTTGAGATAGAAGAGATCACTGGGCATAAATGGGTTAAAGCACTCATAAAGCATCATCTAACTAAATGTAATGTACGATCAAAGCACATTTATGCAATTCTGGAGCAAAATTTTGGACACTCTTGTAAATTATCCACTGGGTATAAAATGACATTTCATGTAAATGTACGTAGACCATTCTAATTCGTTACATTTGTAAGAAACGCTAATAATTTTCCTTTAGTTTCTAGGAAAGGCTTATAGTTTTTTTAATCGGGACCTTTGTCATTTCATTTCTAAGAAAGGCAAACATTTTTTTCTTAATGTCTAAGAAAGGCCAATATTTTTCCTTCCTTTTAATCGGGACCTTTTCTCGAGTCTCTTTCAGTAATGAATCTTTTTTATGTACAAGATTGGAAAATAACCCTTATTTCAAAAGAATGTCTTGTTATCCGATACAACTATTTTTGTACAATTTAGACAAAAAAATCCTGTGATATATGTATTCGTAATATGGATTACTGTTTAGAATGTCGTGAGGAATTTCGCCCAAGGTAGCATCGACTGACATACGATATGTATTCTTGTGAAATGCAAAATGCACAGAACATGCAATACAGGAATATCTCTCTCTCTCTCTCTCTCTCTCTCTCTCTCTCTCTCTCTCTCTCTCATTCAACAAATATTAAAAACCGTAGTGTGAACCAAAGATGCGCTTTCTTTCAACACTTTTACACCCTATATAAGCAAAATGTAAGTTTGCTTGATGCCATTTATAGACCAAATGAGCTAAATACAAATTTTCAAACGCTCTAAATATTGCATTCAACCCATTTATGCCTAGCGTTCCATTGGCAAACAGTATAGCCCTAGAACGCGGCGTCTGATCAGCGTCTACACTGCTTGTATTAAATTTTTATAAAAAAAAAATAAAAATCAACCTACATCCTTTATCCCGGAAACGGGCTGTCCAAAGAGTTAAGATAGAAGAATACACCATCTATCTGTTTGTCTGTCTATATGTCTGTCTGTATCTATCTACGCTTGATAGATAGATAGATAGATAGATAGATAGATAGATAGATAGATAGATAGATAGATAGATAGATAGATGGACGGACGGACAGCAGTCAGACACATACATACATACATACATACATACATACATACATACATACATACATACATACATACGTACATACATGTAGATAGATAGATAGATAGATAGATAGATAGATAGATAGATAGATAGATGGATGGATGGATGGATGGATGGAAGGATGGATGGATGGATGGATGGATGGATGGATGGATAGATAGATAGATAGATAGATAGATAGATAGATAGATAGATAGATAGATAGATGGATGGATGGATGGATGGATGGATGGATGGATGGATGGATGGATGGATGGATGGATGGACAGATAGATAGATAGATAGATAGATAGATAGATAGATAGATAGATAGATAGATAGATGGACGGACAGCAGTCAGATACATACATACATACATACATACATACATACATACATACATACATACATACATACATACATACATACATACGTACATACATGTAGATAGATAGATAGATAGATAGATAGATAGATAGATAGATAGATAGATAGATAGATAGATAGATAGATGGATGGATGGATGGATGGATGGATGGATGGATGGATGGATGGGTAGGTGGGTGGATGGATGGATGGATAGATAGATAGATAGATAGATAGATAGATAGATAGATAGATAGATAGATAGATAGGAGTTGAGGTGGAAGAGTCCACTAGGCATAAATGGGTTAACATCTGAATACACTGATGCATTTTTACATGCCTTAATCGTGGGTAATACTAGTTAAAGCATATGAAAATTGTAGTCATATTGATTAATTTGCTTATTATTGGGATAGTTACTTATTGACTAGCCCTCGTACTTGTATTTCAAGCGTAAACTGTTTTACTTCTGAGGTTTATAACATTTGAGCCGCAACGTGAGAAAGCGTTCCTTCTGACATGTGCACCAAACAAATCCATGTAGTCTGATCAGTCATCGTTGTCCGCATAAACAAACTTTGCATTCTTGAGTATCCAAAATGCGTCCATTGAAGATTCTGATCAGCTTGCGCAAATGCGCAGGCTGATCTGAATCTTCGATGGGCGCACATGTCCGAAGGTACGTTTATGATGCTGCGGCTCAAGATTTGTCTGACCAAAAAAAATGTTAATTTTGTATCTATTACTTGTTTACTATGTGTCTCTTCTGATATGTGAGACAGCGTGCATGGCTCTTATACCGAATACGAAAGCTCAGATTAGCCTGCGTATTCACGCAGGCAGATCGTAATCTTCTTACTCGCTTACAAAATCAAAGGATTAGAGGTCCATGAATATTAACAGAAGGTCATGATCACACTGCGCAAATATATGTAGGCTGATCAGTTATTTCGCTGTTCATCACATCACGAAAACATGCCTATATAATTTTGACCCCCTTAAACCCCACTTTTATATAGTAAAACTGGGGTTTACAGGGGTACATGTATACATTATTTTTCTTATTTCTGCTCAAAAACATAGATTGTGGGTACTCGTTAGAACCGCCTCGCCGAGACGGTTCTAACGAGTACCCACAATCCATGTTTTGAGCAGACATATGAAAAATATCAGAGTTTTTCATCTGAAAATTTTCAGTTTTTGGAGGTGAAATTTTCTATATATTTGAATAGGCGCGTTTTCTTAATGTATAATCTACCTTACAGTAAGTAAGTTAGACACCTTTTCTCCTTGCCATGCATGGGAAGTACATGTAACTACTCTTTGATGTCTCTAACATACTATTGGATGAGTGGTAACTAGAGCAGACCCAGATCTTACGCCGTAAAATGCAGATAAAATTTTATTTTATAATGAATAGAAACACAAAAACAGAAGAGATAAATGGTGTTTAATGGTCAATCAGAACATTTTTGTTTTCTTTCATGTTCTTTCATGTTAAATAAATTGCCAAGGGAAAGTGATATCGAAAGTTTGACTTCTTCCTGATGTATCGCAAATGTGTGGTTGAATGGCAGTGCATTAGATTACAATGTTCGTTGAGGCACGTGTGTATAAATATTTAGTGTAAATATGGCAGTTTGTTTTCTAAGTCAATCCTAAATTCACCTTAACCTGTATTTTGCTACATACCAACATAAAGTGAGGGCCGATAAAGCATGCTACACGTATCACATTGCCCTTTTGATATCTGACTTATGTTTGCGGCGACGTCTAAATGACACTGTTGCGAGACCGTGTTTTAGAGGGTCGGGTGGTGTAGGTGGGTGGCGGGGTCTCAAATTAGGCGAACGATTCTTGCCCAAAATTTCAACTTTACCTGCAATGCATAAATGGGCACCATTCCCTGAATTTTCATTTTGTTTTAATTCTTGTTTAACGAAACTTCAGTCTCTGTGGGTCATTTTGTGTCATTTTATGTTGTCTCTCAGAGAAAGGGACAGTGGACGAGAGGAAAGAAAGAAATAGAGGAGGACGAGGGAAAACGTGGTTAGCAGTGCAGATGCAGAATTTACATGCCTCCTCCCCCCCAGCTGCTGTAAGTACGGCAGCCCCTTACCACCACCATACTACCCTTCCCAGAATGTTATAAACTTCCCCATACTATATATTGGAAGAGTTGAATTTCAGTTTTAGATATGTCGTGCTATGTGATTTAGATAGCCCTATAGAAAAAATGGCTAAACAATTTGTAAATAGTGGAGACCCAGATCTGGATCTGCACTGTTTAACAAATACCCTTTTCGGGGTCTCCAGACTACAATGGAATAAAATTAAAGACTGAGTTCGACTCTTCCACTTAACCGTTTTATCGCTTAATCTAAATAATCAAGTAAAGGCATAAATGAACAACAACAAGAGTATATACAAATGACATTTTATACATGAACACATCAAACAAATAAATAACAGAACTATTTTGTCTTTTTAAAGCTCTTAACCGTATTACTACAACAAAAATGAGTTTGTATAAAATGACCGCTATATGTCTGTTTTTAACACTCTTTTGTGAATACCGTATTAGCCTAAATTTTTGATACCTCAGCCCCTTACCATATTTTTCCTAAAAACTGAAATATCCATTTTATTACTTGTTGATGTGTCGAAAATCTACTGTATGAATGGCAAACAGTGTAAACCTAGATCAAATGCATCCGATCTAGGCCAATACTGTTCAAGCTTGTAGGTCCAAATACATAGGGGAATACAGTAGCCAGCCATATAAAACCATTTAACAGGTTTCGCATTTCACTTTATATCCTGTTTTTTCTTTTCTTTTCTTTCTTTTTATCTTTTTTTTTTTATACAATTAATTTGTTTCAGTGTCAAACTTGCTTACAGGTGGCAAAATCTAGTGTCATAATAAATTCGCATGTTCTGTTAATCCTTAATTTCCAACATCGTACACATTCTATGTTACAAAATACAAACTCAAATACCTTATTTACCATAATATTAGGACACCTTATTTACTTACCATACTTGTCCATTGTATTACATCTATTTGTGTCTTATGACTCATAGATGGATTGTTAACAGTGTAGACCCTGTCTCAACCGGATGTATTAATTGCAAACAGTGTGGATCCAGATCAGACGCAGCAGAATCTGATCCGTCTCGCAAAATATGCTTCAATCCGCTAAGGGGCGTTACTTGGCAAGGTACCTGTGAGAACCGGTAGTTGATTGAAGACAGTTATTTCCCTTAGGTCGCTATGGCCATGATTCTATTATCCGACACCTGCGGGAACACACTAGATGTCGGACCGCCAATATGTTACAGACAAATCTTTTATATGTATATATAATGTTTTAACTGTATTAATAATACAGACGAAATTTATTTTCCTTCTTCCTCTGTTGGTGACTTCTTTCCATCCTTCCTTCTTGGCCTATTCAAATGGGACCGAAGCATTTATGTATCTTTGCAGGACTGTTGGATTATTCTTGAAAGTTAAAAAAACTTCTTGCATGTTTTATTAATAAAAATAATGTGATTTTTTACAAATAAGGCAATAAAAAAATAATAAAATTTTGTTATTGACTGAACGGTGTTCGTATCATTACTTGTCTATTCTTTTTTCTTTCTTTCTTTCTCTCTTTCTTTCTTTCTTTCTTTCTTTCTCGATAGAATAAAAAAATACTGATTATAGAAGTTATTGACAAAAAAGAATATGCCATTACCTTCTGGTGACGTTCATATAGTATAATGTTGGTATGGGGTTTGGACTTAGCTAACTATTTCAAAACATCTTGGCGATAGTTCGGGAAAGCTTAATTTCACAAGTTTAGAGCAAAATGGAAGACTGAAGAAAAATACTTATTCTACAGTGTTATTTACCAGTACAAACTATAGAAACATCTCTTTGTGATGATCTTATAAAACTTTCCCTGAAAAGGCAATCATTTTAAAATAGGGGCTAAAATTAGCGTTTTGATCATTTTCGACAAAATATAATGGTAATATATAGGCACAAATGGTCTAAATTTCAAACGCATAGAGAAGAACTAAGATATGAAGTTATTTTGAAAATATTCATACCTTGTGAAAGTGCAATAAATGTAGATTTTGAAAATAACATAAAAAATTATGGTTAAATCAGAAATGAATTTATTATTTATCTTAATTTTATTTTCCTATTTAACTCTATGCATCGCTGATTCGGATTTGTACAGGTAACTGTTCGGTAAATCCGTAAGTTAGTATCGGTAAATTTCGTGATAATGAAAGATTTAGTTCCCTATGTGGGTCTACACTGTTTGATCAGGCCTGTTTGTTCGAATACTTTGTGTAATAAATACAGTAAAAGCGTTTCCCACCAGTATGACACTTTACAAAGATGATTTCTACCCTTATACATGGATAGATTTTAGCTTATAAATGATTGTATCATATTTCAATAAGATATCCACTTACACACTACTGATCAAAACATTACATTTACCATCTAATGATATTATTAGAAATTATTTTTTCTATAGAAAATCTGTAGCAGACGCTCACATGAAATGTCAAATCTAATTTTCTATGAAAACTAACAAAATCAATTTTAGAATGTCGTCTGCTACAAATTTGTTTTGAGCTTTAGGGGTTGATATTTGGAAAATTATATGCATGAATATTTTAGAACAACCATGTTATGGAAGACAACTTAAAGTCGATGTCACATGAGCAAAAATATGATGCCAAATGCAATGATAATGACAGGACGAAAGTATGGTAAAGATAGTCGTGTCTTGAGAAAAACGGCTCTACTCGGCAAAGCACACTCAAAATGTCAGCTCGGTCTGTGGGCACATGCGATGTGATCAAGGTATTACCTCAAACTTATCAAATCATTAGTTATTATAGGACAAATACTTTGGTAAGAGGTTGCAGATGCTCAGGTCGGTCTTCTTTCAAGTAAACACACGATGTCGTAACAACGTCATCTGGACATCGGGGTGACGTCGAAATGACGTTGTTACGACGTTGTGTGTTTTACTGGGATATTATTTGCATATACTCCGAACTATCTATTTTTCATTTCGCAGGTATCTCAACGAGAATGGCTCTTTATTCCATGGGTTCATAAGTCGAGCCGTTCCATGCGAAAATGAGTCTGAGGACACACGCAAACTGAAGTCCTTAATTAACCTGCGCATTTGCACAATCTGAGCAGGACCTTTGCTGTCCACAGAGCTACAGAATGTATTATCAGGCATGAAATACCATGATCAGACTTAATGCATTTCGCATTTGCTTGTAACCACATTTATGCTTTCTTATATAACATTTAGTTCTTGAGCCGAATTGGGGTAGTTATTGTTTTCTCCCAGCTATAGTCTTTTACCAGTCTGAGCATTTCGAAATTCCTTTGGGCTGCGTCAAGCGAACAGTTCCTTCGAACATGCGCAAAGATGCGCAAATTCAGATCATCCTGCACATGCGCAAAGTATCATCCGTCCTTTGCTCCATTCATACATTCTATAGTATCCAACGATTCTGTTAGCAGTGAGTGAAGGCCTTGATCAGACTGCGCGGATACGCAGGCTGAACTGGGCCTTCGCTGTCCGCATATGCCCGAAGACATTTCGCATGGCACGGTTCATTTATTACTGACAGAATCGCAATCAGAATCGCAAAATCGACTTTACCTTTGCAAAACAAACAAACAAACAAAAAAACAAAAAAAAAACATGCGATTTCACAAAATAATTGCTGCAACAACAACTGATCAAATTCGTCATATTTACTACAATTACTCCTGTTACTCAGCAATCATTGCCTTATAGTGTATGTATAATCTATGAAAATATTCGGATTTCTCTTCCTACGTTATTATAGGAATAGAATTTTATGTTTATGGATCAAAATCACAAAAAGAATTAATTCCTTATAATTCCAGTTTGTCATCAAAATGTTACCAGTAGTGCTAAAAATCATTTTTTTGAGACTGCGGAAGGGAAACAGATCCGATAGGTTCATGATCTGGACTTTGAAGTAAAAACTGTTTCTTCAGCCAATCAAATTGCGTGAACTGTGTATAAAGGTGAAGAGCTGGAATTATGTACATATAATTTTTATATGTATCCTCACATACGATAGACCTAAGAAGCCCAAACGGATGTTTTCATATGTGAAAATTCGCATTTTACATATAGAAAACGTATTGTAAAATAATGCTGCATAGCGATCGACTTCACCTAATCGAGATGTGTAAAATGTTATGCTAAAAGATCGATTATTAGGGTAATACGATTTAGCTAAAACTTCATGTTAAGCTGGGGTCCAAGCGACACAGATAGTGGCTTCCTAGTACTCACCGTACAACAACAGTTTCTGCTTATTTTCGAATATAGACTTTATAACTGAATATTTCGTCCGGTTGCCAGGTCCGAATCAAGGGCATAACAACGCATGGGAGAATTCTAAAATCTACATCATTTTTTTTTTTGTCAATAGTGTTGTGGCTATATGCAAATATCACAAATGTGACATTCTAAGAATAAAAATACAATCTGCGACACTTCTTTAGTTATGTGCACGCTAAATTATATTTAAAGTAGCAGGCAAATCACCATTTGTGTTGCTTAGGTGGTAAAATGTTATTTTCCATTGGGTACTTAATTTGGATAATTTGGATGCTTTTGAGTAACTAAATAAAATATAAAATTTACTGGGCATTTATACAAATGCTTTAGATATTTTTTGAAACGATTAGGAGTTGACTGTGAACTTTGTGGCAGCTTCGCAGCGCTTGTAAAGGCTCGATATGATTTTAACAGATTTGTCACAACCATAAAATTGAACATATATCTGCATTTTCTTTAAAGCAATTATAGTTTTAAATCCTAAGTTACTATTTCCCGATAAAATATTAAATTGGAAATGTAAAAGTATAGAACAGACACCTGTATTATGTATAATAATAAGGGACTGGATGGTTCGCCTTGCAAGAGACCGTTGTATATGATCTGAGCAATACAACAATGTCGCAGCAAAATACATCTGAGTTCTGTGCTATAAACTCCTGTTTAGGGAGCCGGTTTAGTCACTTCGTTTACATTAGTAACTCACTTATTCATTGTTATGGAGCCGTTTTGCCTGTTTCACTGTTTTAAATGGATCCACTGCAGATTTATAACCTACTGTCACGTTGAGTGAAATAGATTCACAATACATTTAAATATAACTGCTCAGAAAAAGTGGGAATACAGTTTTTAACATCCTTCCGTCCGTCAGTCTGTCTGTCCACACACAGTATTCTGACATCAATATCTAAGCACTGCAGCTTGACCTCGAGTAGCAACTATTGTTTAACCCATATTGCACAGAAAAAGTAATATTATACAAACTACGAATGGGGTATTGTTGCTTATTTTATTTTAATTTCTGTCATCAACTTCATTCATACGAAAACTTTGTGCAAGATTGCTCAGAAACTGTACAGTCTAGAAGTCTTAAACTTTACTTATTATACACTGCGACTACCTGCAAGATGTCAGAGGCAGTGAACTTGCACTTCTTATTTCCTTCCCGTTTTTTGTCTAAATTTCTTTCTTAACATGCATACCGTTGCACCATTTTATCGTTAAGGATCCCCCAAGAATATGCAAGATGATAGACCTCCGTTTATGTCACAAAACTGACTGCATTACACTAACTGGTTTATTCTGATTCTCTAACAGCTAAAACAATACCCAATTCACGGGCATCATTCTTTGTCCTCAGTCCGTCCGTCTTTCTTTCCGTCTGTCACATCTGTGTACTAGCTTAGAACTTACAATCACCAATGTTGGTGAGAGCGTTCGCCTTATGAGGAAAATATGTCGCGGATAACATGGGTTACATGGTAAGTATTTCTGTAGTTAAATACCTTGGTACTAACATTCTGACCCTCCGTAAATCCCAATAGCCATGCTCTAGCATATAATGTAGCCCGATTGAAGAAGCATGATTATACCATTAGGATGACAATATGCTCTATATAAAATAGTATCTTATAATACGAGCATAACAGCGCCAATGCTGGATGAGTATGTTATATTTCGTAATACCTTATAAAACATATTTGATTTGCAAATTCAGTGTTTCCCCATTTGTGCAATATTTCCTCAGAGTTAAGGAATCTGATACAGTGTTGAAGTGTATAAGGGGAAAACATTGCTTCACATGACCCATATGTTTTCTACATGGTACAATTTCATAAGTATGACTCTTGACATAAAATCTGTAACCTGACCTAAATCGAATGTCGTTGGCAGATTCATTCTATACTGATTAGGGCAGGGTCATCAAATGCAGCAAAAATATACATAATACGATGATGATTACCAAAATGCAAAAAAAAAAAAAAAAAAAAAAAAAAAAAAGAATAATAATAAATAAAATAGATAGAACATAAGAAAAATAAATAATAAATAAAACTACAGCTGTTTTTTAACAAAAAAAAAAAACAAAACAACATATGTCTAACTCCAGCTGTCACTCACAGATAGAAAGTTTACCCATACTAATTATTTATCATCATCGCAAGCCCATGCACATAGTTTCATGAAAATATTTTGAACGGTTTTCAAGTTACAGAGTGGACACGAAATGACCATTGACAAATTTCAAAGGGGAGTAACACCAAAAATGTAGACATGAGTTATGGGTTTTGCGGTGTGCACGTCGTCTGATGATGCTTTATATTTCTAAGAAGTTTAATGAAAATATATTGAACGGTTTTCACACGAAATTACCATTTTCGAATTTCAAAGGGGAATAACTCCAAAAAGTATAGACAAGCATTACGGTTCTTGTGTTGTGCACATTGTCTGATAATGGTGTATATTTCTATGAAGTTTCATGAAAATATCTTGAAGGGTTTTCAAGTTATAGAGCGGACACAAAATGACCATTGTCAAAGTTCAATGGGGAATAATTGCGAAACTACGGACAAGAGTTACGGTTCTTGTTTTGTACACGTCGTCTGATGATGCTTTATGTTTCTTTGAAGTTTCATGAAAATATCTTGAAGGGGTTTTAAGTTATAGAGCGGACACGAAATGACCATTGTCAAATTTCAAATGGGGAATAACTACAATATATAGATACAAATGTAAGAATTACGGTTCTTATGTTCTGCACGTCGTCTGATGATGCTTTATATTTTGAAGTTTCATGACTATGTCTTGAAGGGTTTCTAAGTAATAGAGCGGAAACAAAATGACCATTGTCAAATTTCAAAGGGGAATAACTACAAAACTGTATAGACAAGAGCTACGGTTCTTGTGTTCTGCACATTATCTGATTATGCTTTATATTCTATGAAGTTTCCTGAAAATATCTTGAACAGTTTTAGAGCGGACACGATTGCGTGACGGACGGATGGACAAACGGATGGACAGACATCCGAGGCAAAAACAACATTTCTCCATCCTTGTCAGGGGGGAGACATACAAATCTTGTGACGCAATATTTCTTGAATTAAAGACCTCATTACAAAATCAATGTCCGGGATATAGACCTAACCTTTAAACATTTCGAAGGTGTAATTAAATATATAAGAATGTCGAAAATGTGCAAGTAAAAATGTATCACTTGATGCAATATTTCCAGAATTCATATCATTAATAAAAGAGCTGTATATGTAATTCTAATACAGTCACGCAGAAAAGATACTTTAATATCTTGCGTTCTATCAAAATAATATTTAGATGAGCTAGCAATTTGGGACCCCGGCCTCTATGGACACTCCTATATGTTGATGATTGTCGACAGACAGGACAGAAAATACCATAATTCAATAACAGTTGTCTCTCATGATCTCAAACACTGATAGCTCAAATAACTGCTTTAGTCAAACTAAAATAAAGGGAATTATTGTTTCAGTTTTCTATATGTTCCTTACATTTCAGCTCCTTTTACTCTCAAACTCATTGTTATCTCAAACCAAAAAAGTCTGGTCCTTTGGAGTTTGGGATGACGAGTCGACTGTACCTTAACTTTACCTGAGCACAACTCTGGATTTATATGATTTTCTTCATTTATGAAGTTTGTAATATTTAAGACCCCCAACATTTTTACTGTTTGCCGATACAAGACGGTATTTCTGTTACACTTTCCCTTTTATTTATTTTATGCACTCTTTTTTTTGGCGCGTTGTTCTATGGCGTCTTTTCCTATCACTCTATCTTATTGGGTTCTTTGTTACGGAATGAGTTTCGCGAACATTGTGACCTTTCCTGGGCATCCGCATATGTATACTATCTAATATTAAGGAATATGCCATTTCTTCACAACTCACGACGTCCAACAGTTGTATCAAGTAACATCAAAATATATGCAGAGGCATAAGTTATAGAGACACAACGATTAGAAAAGAGCATAAAACAAAATGTGCAATGCATCTCCTTGACTCAGCCTACGTTTCTACGTATCAAGCACCATCAAACATTGGAATTATAAAGCTCACAATGTTTGATGACCCAATATTTGAAAGGGTATTATTGCATAAAAAGCAGTGTCGCTCGTTATTAACAGCCGTGCATTAACCAGCCAAAAGCCGTGTATTAACAAGGCAATTCACACGCTGTTAATGCACGGCTACGCAACTTTCAATATGATCGTACCGGGGCCACAGATTTGCTGCCGTTACGAGATGTATACTGCCTGGCCCTAGAACGGGCATAATCCGTGGAAATTGCTTTCGCGAAACATCGGTGAAAAGGCGAAAGAAAATAGTGCAAGAAATAACGCGAAATGTAGCAAATGTTTTCAGTTTTTATGCAATAATAGCGATCGAACATGGTTTTTCAATGCATTATCATTCGCCAGGTCCCTTGGGAGGTGTTGAAAACCGAGGCCTTCACAACTCACGACGTCCTTCGGCCTCGGTTTTCAACACCTCCCACGGGACCTGGCGAATGTTAATGCATGAAAAACCATGTTTGATCCCTATAATAAAATATCAGGATGCAAGAGTGGTCTATTGTTTATACGACACAGTTACATGACGTAGTCCACATTTCTACCAAATATCGTTCAATATATCTAGGGGTATAGGACTTACGGAGCTTACAAGGTTTATTGAGCAAACATTAGGAAGGGAGATAATCAAAAAATAAGGAAGTAAGAGTTGTCTTCTCTTTACTCTACACAAGTATGTGAAGGAGTCCACCTTTCTACCCTAACTTATTTCCAGCGAAAGTTGTCAGAATATATCCAAGAGTAATAGAGAGCATAGCGCTTAAGGGCTATAAGGGGCAGATAATAACAAAGGAAAACAAGTTGTCAGCCCTTTTCGCGACAAGCCTACTTGACACAAACCACATTTCTATCAATTATCATCAAAATATATCTAGGGATGTAGGAGCATAAGGTTAAGGACCTCACAAAGTCGTGCTTATGGGGGAAAGGAAGGAAGGACGGAGAAAAAGAACAGAGACGAACTCATTTTAATATTCTCCTTCCACAAATTTCGTAGATCACAATTGGGTTGCCGTATCAAGAAACAAAAACAAATATGCTTCGTCCAGATTTTAGTAAGTGTACTAAACTGTACTCAGTCGTTTTAAAAATGATGCTCAAGAAAACCTGTTTAGGTTTGTTATCATCCTGTATGACATCTTTGTAAATAAGTCTCCAGATGTTATATAACCGAGTTCACGACAATCCTACCTACATGCGACACCAATACATGTCATTAGACAACAATATTGAAGAAAACAGATCAGTTTAAGACAATCAGATTTGATTCAATGACAATTTACAGCACTAAATGTATGTCCTAATTAGTGACCCTGCACAGTCATTAGAAGTTGTGTTTGGACGAATTGCTCAAGTGACTGCGAGGTCATACCCAGCTGATGCAACACGTATTCTTTCTAGAACTTCCGTTTAGTTGGTAGAAATTTAGAACAACTGACATCACCCATATTATGAAAATGTAAGCACACAGAATATACCATTTGAATCCATGGCACACCTGTCCACCGTAGAATATATATGTTTAGATTCCAATGCTGTTAAATAACTTTAAGTATGCTAGAATCAATTTATGAATAAATGACGGCATTGAAATTGAACAGAAACAAATAATTCAGACTCGCAAACATTCATGCTTGAAAAAAAGTTAACGAAATTTTGATAACGTGACGTTATACTTCGGACCGTATATTCGATTTCGAACTGGCAACCGGTCTAACAATAAACATTAAGATGTTTTCTCTTGAATAACGGTGAAAAATTACTGTGTGTTTTACCCTGAGTACTATGAAAATGAAATTTAGATGAGCTGCTGATTTAGGACTCCAGCCTACGTCACTGATTGAATCACAGCAATTATTTTGTCGATTCGTATGTTATCCTCGGTGTTTCTGGGTATCGATACACTTTAAGGGGGAGTAACTCTGTCAAAATGTTTGGCTCCCGTCTGAAAAGAAGGCTACTCTAAAAGGAAAGAGTTTATTATTTCCCTTTAGAGTAGACTCCTTTTCAGAAGAAGGCTTGTGAACAGTGAACAAACAGGAAGTAACAAAAATTACCTCCTTTATAAAATATGGTGGAAATAGTCCAAACTCTAATCGGAATTGTTACAGGTATTCTGTTAGAACGCTTAATATTCGATTAGTACACTGGAGAAAGTTAGAAACTTCCTAAATTGAAATGTTTTGGAGATTTCGCTGGCAAGGCTGGAGCGGTGATATTCTGGTCATTCTGGGCGTGCTGGAGTCGCATTGAGCTGCGCTTCTGAAAAAAAAAAAAAATCTATGAGCACTTAGCATGCTGGGTAAAAAATGAGCTAATTTACATTTTAGTGGTATTAAATCATTCTTTATGGAGGAGCGTTTGTTCTGATAAATATGTGTATGGTTCAGCTCGATGATATTTACCCTCGTATACTGGTGTTGAACGTCGCAAATCTGGGTATTGCATCTTAACTTGGGTAGAAACATGTAACGAGAGAGACAGACGACGGACGGACGACGGACGCCTGAGTACTCTCCTATTAGAATAGCTCGCTGAGCACTTCGTGCTCAGGTGAACTAAAAATCTATAGTTTGTGTATTTTTGACAAAGCTTTCAGCATTATGTATTGTTTAAAGTATTGTCTATCAAAATCTTCCAAAGCAGATGTTATTCTTCAGTGTTATTCTTAATATGATGACTCATTTCCTCAAATATTGGAGGCAATATCATCATCTAGGCTAGATACATCGACATAACAAAGAGACAAGAGATTAATGCTACGTATAGTTTATATACGAGTAAGTGCTTTAACATATGCTACTATATATAAAGCTAATGAACGTCTCCTCAAAGTATGAACTGCGTTTTTCTGGAGTCTGCTGTTTTGTATATATATGCTATATATTTTCTTTGCCATGTGTATTTTATACAAGGCTGTTTCAGTATCAACAAAGTTCTATATATTACACAGCAGTAGCATTTAGGTGAAGAACTAGCTAGACTAGTTAAGGAAAAGTATGTCCTTGTCGTGTAGAAATGAACAAAAGGACACCTAAATTAGGTTCAGAATCCTGCTACGAGTATTCATGGTTTCGGAAAGTGTTAATCAGTTTTTGTTTTGCATCGTATTTACATTGCCCAAAGAAAATATACATGCACTGTAAAAATATGTTTGCACAAATAGAATCATGCTGTTTTGGACACTTAGTGAGACAAATAAAGTATCAAACAATATTGATATGCACTTTTAAAAACATGTTTAATGATGGATGACTTATCCCTAGATGTTTAAGCATTGTCTGTGCATTATAGTTGACTTGTAAATTATGTGCATTGAAACAGTACATCATAAGTGTATTGCTTACTATAGTATTTATGCATTGCCTCTTCTGTATTGTAAGTCCTTCATTCTTGTGTACTGTTAGCTAACTTGCTTATGAAGTTTAGCATAATAAACACACCAAAATATATATATATATATAAGTACTGCATGAACAATGCATTTTGGTATGTTATTATAATGTATTGATGTATTGTTTTTGTCTGTATGGGGATTATTAATACATTGTCAAATGCAAGTTTTCAAACTTTAAGATAAATAAAATGACCAGGTATGAAATAAATGTAATATGTGCCTATATGAAATAAATGTAATATGTGCCTATATGAATAAAGATGTATATTCAGCATTATGCACCCAGCAAAAACTCCGATCAGCCTGCGAAACCACACAGGATGGTCAAAGTCTTCGCTTGGCACTTTGCATATCCAAAGATCCAATGATTCTTCGGGCAGACAGCGTCAGCTCAGGTCAGACTGTACAGGCTGAGCTGTGTCTTCGCGGGGCTCTCATGTCAGAAGATCTCCCACTGCGGCTCATATTATGGAATGCATTTCATTACGAAAACACGCCTATTCAAATATATAGTAAATTTCACCTCCAAAAACTGAAAATTTTCAGATAAAAAACTCTGATATTTTTCATATTTCCGCTCAAAACATAGATTGTGGGTACTCGTTAGAACCGCCTCGGCGAGGCGGTTCTAACGAGTACCCACAATCTATGTTTTAGCAGAAATAAGAAAAATAATGTATACCCCTGTAAACCCCAGTTTTACTATATAAAAGTGGGATTTAAGGGGGTCAAAATTATATAGGCATGTTTTCGTGATGTGTCGCATATGATATATAGGTGTTTCATTTCAAAAGTGTCCGAAAAGTCACCAACATTCTACATAAGGCAAGTACTCAGAAGTGTACTTCCTCATGAAAATGTAATGGTGTCTCATTACGAAGATCTCACCAAATAAAAAAGTTAGTGGACTGCTACGTTTATAATGATAAATAAAAACGATATCGTATTTATCCTTAATATTTGGACACCTTCAATTCTTACCATACTTGTCCTAAAATTTGAACTAGTCCATTCAACTGCTTGTCTAAAGCTACTGGGTGAGTAGCAAAGAGGGTCGACCCTGATCAGACGCCACGTTCTGCGGTGTCTGATCTGTGTCTACACTATTTGCTCAGGCCTGTCTTTTAAGAAACTTAGATTAAATTTGGTAAAATGAATATTCTCTAACACGAAGTACTTACTGCTGCATTATTAATCATCAGCTGGATCTTTTTCTTGTTTTCCTTTTTGTCAGCTTTCTTCTTACTATTTCTTCTTAGCACCTAATAAAAGAAACAACCGTCACATTTTGTACTTTCGTATATTATACTTTTCTTTGCTCGTCACAAATGAATCTAATGTTTGGCTCTATTTGAAACGCAATGCGGGTATGAAAGAAACCCATATACTGTAAGAATAACAGTCTATAATATTATTTCATTATGCTACCCTCCTTTCGAAATATTTCGGAAAGTCGCTTTTTGCTTGACACTTTACACAGAAGAAGTAAATGCAAACTCTAAAAAAATGGAATATTTTCATTTTCCAATATTTAAAATGTATGCAAAACCGATAGGATAGGTAGTCTGGAATCAGGTTTTTACTCGTAACAAGTTTCACTTGTTCAAAATTTCTAAAATTTTCTCAGTATTTTTATGGAACATCAATAACCAAGGATCAGTAAAATAAAACAAAACAAAAAATATTTTTAAATTGACAAAAATCCAAAAATTCAATTTACTACAAAAAATGCATAGGACTGATTCATTTTTGGCCATAAAAAATATTTTTGCGGTAAATATTTGAAAACATAGCAAAGTCGCAGAAACGACAAATGGTTTCTAATACTAAGGTATTGTCAATCACAAAAAAATTAAGCATTTTTTATTTAGCTTAAAACGCCGAATAAAAACGTCTTTCCGAAGGATGTCGAAAGCACAATAAGTATTTATACAATCATTTATAAGAAAATTCACAATTATTAATGTCAGAAGGGAGTTTTTGTTAAGGATTATGAGCATGCAATTATATTTACATGCAGAACATGCAAATTATGTAGCCTGTAATTATCTCTTCGTTATTCTTGTTAGATTTTACGTTCAGTCTTTCTTGTTCCTAATGAACAGTCACGTTCAAATGGCGTGTGCCGTATTTTATATCCTATACATTTGAACTTCGTTCTGTATTTCATGATGTTATCTTGCATTTGCAATATCGATTTTTCGAAATCAAAGGTAAACCGATAACTGCGAAGGGCCAATCCAAGGTTGCCTGCAAAGTTTAATCGGGGTTTTACAACTTCACAAATATCTATATTCACTTTCTACTACATGTAAATCATCAAACGAACACTAAGTATACCACCAGGGTGTCCTGATAATTTCACAATCTGTTGTTCGATTATGCAACTGTGACCTATCGTTATATCTGCCAATACTGTTGTGCCTCCCTTCAGAAAAAGGATCGATTTAAAAAGGAAAGAATTTGCTCCCGAGAGCAATTCTTTCCTTTTAGAGTAGAGCACTTTTGCAAAGGGACTTGGTGTTCAGGAAAGTAAACAAGTAGTCACAGTTGTCTCCCTTGTAAC
Source organism: Anodontia alba (assembly GCA_964016985.1). Taxonomy (NCBI): domain Eukaryota; kingdom Metazoa; phylum Mollusca; class Bivalvia; order Lucinida; family Lucinidae; genus Anodontia; species Anodontia alba. The sequence continues at coordinate 102,200,842 of OZ024822.1, forward strand.
AAAACGTAGAAAATCTGCCAAGTGGATCTATTCACCTAAAAGAGACCAGGAGGAAGGAACAAGTTATTTTATGGTATATTCTAGTCTTCCCAAAATTGCATTTAGCAAGCTAATCAGATCATATACAGTCGTCTTACAATGGCTCGTGCATCTTTGGGACCATGGAAATTTGTTCTATACATGGGTAGTTCGAACCACTGAGGGTTTATCATATCGCCTGACCGGAAGGCAAATGGGGATTCTTTAGGGACGTCTTTTCAATCTTGTATAAAATAAAGGTATGTTGAATATACTCATTCGAAACAGCTCGTTTTTGAATCGCCTCAACAATGCGGTTCTAATGAGCACACACAGCATACATTTTCATGATAAAATTAGAAAAAAATCAATAAAATATTCCTAAATATTTGTTTTCTTGGGCTATTAGAAGAATTTCCTAGAGACTCAAAAACGAGCTCAAATCATCCACGGTAAATGAGCCATGGTGTTTGAGCCATATAAGGAAACGCATATAAAAATCACAATCAAGCAATTTGCTTGCTCTACTGATGGTGATTGTTTTCTTTACTACATGATAAATTTCTTAATATGCTTCATGTATTAAGTAGTATGGATACACATTCAATGGAATAATTCTGTCATGCAAATATGCCCCTCCCTTTCCATTGGGTTCCACTCCCACTGTAAGCAAACTGTTACCATTAAGAGTTGTTCCAGTTCTCAGTCTTTTCAAATGTTAGTTCTGTCTGAAACAGTTGTTTTCCTTTGCTAATTGTTGGGAAAATATCCCAGGTGTATCCATGTACCTTAAGCAGAAGAACAAGGGTGTGTTTGTGGGGTGCGGAGTGGGTGGGTAGTAAAGCAGAATGGGAATTATGTAAACAGATCTATGAAAATGACACACAGAGTTTCCTTTAAGGCGCATAGGAAAACCCACAAATGTTAAACTTTACACGTGTCAGTGTCAAATAGTTATGTATAAAGCCTCAAAATACAGTAAAAGTTGTATAAAGCAAACATCTATGGGAATGCCTAAATGTCCTTGAAAAAGACAGATGCTTGCTTAATACTTGTAAAGTTCACCTTATTTTGTTTTTAATGGGATTTGCAAAATGCTGGCCTCTAAATACAGACGATTGCTTTATACTGGTAGCTTTTAAGACAAGTAGGTTGTACGTCTTTATTTGTAATCTTAAGGGTCAAACGTATTCATGACCATGTTCAGATGTCAGTATGAAAGCAGACATATATGTTCGAGTTAATTTTTTTTTATTCATGGACCTGTTCTTGTTATTGTCATTTCACTGCACTTCCTCCTGAAAAGTTACTGTATTGAACTGAAAGTGTCCAATTAACCATTATTTGTACCTAAAGCCTACTAGAACAATCGCCGTATTCTTATCTGTATTGTTTTATCCTACCTCCTTTTCTTTCAAGCTGCCGGCTCTGTTAGGTGTAAATTCTGATTGATAAGAATCATCTCTAGATCCTACAGAATACAAAATACTTTGTACTTTAAGAGGAATGTATACACTTTCAAGGGAGGTAACGCTTGTGTAGCTTGATATTGTCCCCTTCTGAAAAAGAGACATACTTTAAAGGAAAGAATTTGTTCCTAAGGAGACAAAATTTTTTCCTGTTCGAGAAAATCTATTTCCAGAAAGGGTTTGGTGTGCAGAAAGGCTAACCGGAAGAAGTACAAACGTTATATCCCTTCTAAAAATGGCGGAATTTATGCCAAATGTATTTATTCCCCTTACTGCATCTTGTGAAAAGTTTGGAATAAAACTGATTTTTAATATAAGTGTTAATGTTTTAGGTAATATAACAGTTCTATTGATGCTTGTACAAGGTTCTCGTTTTGTTAAATGCAAAACAGATGCTAACTGGATCATGAAACCTGATTTAAGAGAAATGTGTAAAAATTGCATTTCTAAAACATGCTCATTTAAATTGTATTGTTAATGATAATTCATATTAATCCTGGTCCTGCTGAACCTGTAAATGCCCTGCCTTTGCAAACACTGCAGAAGCCAACGGATCTGGATCTGCACTGTTTGTCAATTAGTATGTGTGTTTGTATCAACCTACATTAATAAACCTGACTGGCTGAGTATTGGAAGTGGGCTAGGCATCTTAATTTATTCAGCATGGCAAGGGTTAAAAGTTATGCCATAGAAATGAATGTTTAGTTGTATTTTTGTATCATTAATTTATTATGTATATTTACGAGTAAGCCAAAACAGCAAGTCAAACAAATTACAAGAAAAAATCAATCAGACGAATGTTTTTTGGTAACTTCGAAAGATTTTGTTTTATAGCAATAACTTTTCTATTTTGTAATATATATCAAAGCAACAACATTACACATTGTCGTCATAAATTTGTGTTAGTATCTTTTCTGTTAAAAAAGGAAGTGAATGGAGCATCACTGGAGCGTGGGCATTCTGTAAACAGAACTAGAAAGTGGTGTGATGTAATCATAGTAAAACAGGTTAGGTAGAAAGACACCAAACAGAAAATCACTTAACTTTTCTGTTTCAGCAGTATTGAAACCAAACACACTCTAGTAAAAACAAACACTTGAGCAAAAATGACGACCAGGGCTCAGTTGTTCAAAACTAACAATGTTGTTAGTTAACGTATTGTTGAAGCTTTGGTCATTAAATATGGCATATACGCTAATATTTTTGCTGACAAAATGTCAGTAGCATTTGCAAAAGCTTCTCACATTTTTTCAGCAAAAATAATTGTGAATTAGATATTGTACTTACTAGGGTAGTTCATATTTTGACCACTAACGAGCTCGTTAAGCTAACGACGCTTTGAACAACTGGGCCCAGATGTCAACGGAGAGAAGAATAGTGAGTTCTAAAAATCTGTTAAGGGAGTATTCAGTTCATATGTAAGCTCTATATACCCTGGAATATAAGCAAGTGATTATTCTATAGCCGGACCTATAAGCTTCTTTTTGATTAGGTGTCCAGATATATCAGAATTCAAACTTTTCCGGTAGAGGTAAGCGCATGTATCAACAAGTACTAACTATTCAACAGCGAATCAATTTTATTGGGTACACAGCAGCCATTCAAAGCACAAGGCTGGCACCGTCACAAACAACTTGCAGAAATGGAGATACTGAACATTGAATACTGTGAACTTTTGAAGGGCTGAAGGTGAATGGTTTCACTTGCTTGCATTTACGCCATTGAGTACTGAATAGTGCTAAAATAGAATTCATGCAACAGCAAGTAACTTCATACTGGCATGATCATGAATATTGAGCCACGAAAAGTAAACATGTACCTTTTCAGATAGTTAAGCCCGAACATGACAAAATGTTTTTGTTTTTTTTTTTTGTTTTTTTTTTCTTTCCTGACGTGTGTACTCAATGAAAGCCCGACTCAGTGTAAGTAATGCCACTTTTGGCTGGACGCTTTTGGAATACACAAGTAGCCAGTCTTTTTTATGTGAAGCGTAAAGACTATGATTAGCCTGCTTTGCTGAACGCGCATATCATAAGTTACAGCATCACATTAAGAATAAATAGCTTTGACCCAGAGTGGTGTGAACCATTATTTTGTCCGTCCAGTTCCGTCAGTGAAGGCGCCACGAACGATAAATCATTTAAAAACCAACACTCTCTTAAACTTACAAGAGGGTCAAGATGGCCCTTTATCGCTCACCTGATTACCAGACAAGTTTGAGTCAACTGGTCTTTCGGCTCAAAAGAAGAAGTTCAATATGAGTTTTCAAGATGATGGCCATCTTGGTTTTCCAATCTGAACGATTTTAGCTAATTTTGATCTACAAGTCACCTCGATACTTCCAATGAAGTTCGATTCAATTGCCCTTCTGGTTCAGGAGAAAAAGTTCAAACGAGATTTTCAACATGTCTGCTAGGGCGATCATCTTGGATTTCCGATCAGAATGATTTTAGCTATTTTATATCTACGTCACCTCGATACTTCCAGTTAAGTTTCGAGTCAATGGGCCTTTCTGTTCTTGAGTAAAAGTTCAAAATATATTTTCAAAATGGCCGCTTGGGTGACCATCTTTGATTTCCGATCAGAATGATTTTAGCTATTTATACCTACAAGTCACCCTAATACTTCCTTCAAGTTTCGAGTCAATGGGCCTTTATATTCAGAAGAAGGTTAAAAACAGATTTTCAAGACGGCATCTATGGCGGCCATCTTGGATTTCCGATCTGAACGATTTTAGCTATTTTTGATTTACAAATCACCCTGATGCTTTCTACCACGTTTCTAGTCAATTGGCCTTTCGGTTCAGGAGAAGAAGCGCATAATAGATTTCCAAGATGGCTGCTATGAAATCCTTCCTGGATTTCAGATTGGAATGGTTTTAGCTATTTTTTTTATCTACAATCACCCCAATACGTCCTACCATGTTTTGAGTCAATTAGCCTTTCGGTTCAGGATCAGAAGTTCAAAACAGACTTTCAAGATGGCAACTATGGCGGCAATCTCGATTTCCTAGCGGAACGATTTTAGCTCCTTTAGGTTTAGGAGAAGAAGCGAAAAATAGATTTAAAGATGGCGGCCATGGCGGCTATCCTGAATTTCCGATCGGAACGATTTTCACTATTCTGTTTTTTCTACAAGTCACCTCAATGCTTCCTACCAAGTTTCAAGTCAATTGGTTTATCGTTTTAGTGGAAGAAGCAAAAAAAAAAAAAAAAAAAAAAAACAGAGCAAGCTGGCGGCCACTACGGTCATCTTGGATTTTCGATCGTCATTGTTTTTAATCTACAAGTCACCCGGATGCCTTCTACCAAACTTCAAGTCAACTATCATTTCGGTTCAGCAGAAGAAGCGAAAAAACATTTTCAAGATTGCCGCCATGGTGGTCATCTTGGATTTCCGATCAATACAATTTTCCTGATGCTTCCTTCCAAGATTCATGTCAATTTGCCTTTCGGTTCAAAAGAAGAAGCGAACAATTTATTTTCAAGATGGCCACCATGGCAGCCATCTTGGCTGTCCGATCGGAAGAATTTTAGCTTTTTTTTTACCTACAAGTCATTTTAATGCTGCATACCAAGTTTCAAGTCAATTGGCCTTTCGATTCTGGAGAAGAAGCGAAAGAAAGATGTTCAATTTGGCCGCCATGGTGGCCATCTTGGATTTCCAATCGGAACAATTTTAGCTGTATTTGATCTACCAGTCTTTATGATGCTTCCTACCAAGTGAAAGTCAGCTGGCTTTCCGGTTCAGCAGACAAAGCGAAAAATAGATTTTCAAGTTGGCCGCTATGGCAGGCATCTTGGATTTCCGATCGAACAATTTTAGTTATTTTTAGTCTATGATTTACCCCGAGGCTTCCTACCAAGTTTCGAGTTAATTGGCCTTTCCGTTTAGGAAAAGAAGCAACAACAACAAAAAAAAAAAAAAAAAAAAAAAGATTTACACGTTTACACGATGGTGGCCATAGCGGCCTTTTCGGATTTCCGATCAGGATGCTTTTAGCTATTTTTGATATACAAATGACACTTATGCTTCCTACCAAGTTTCAAGTCGATTGGCGACCATTTTTGATTTAGCTACTTTTGATCGGCCAGTCTCTACGATGCTTCCTACCAAGTTTTGAGTTAATTGGCTTTTCGGTTCAGGAACTGAAACAAAACAAAACAAAAAAGAAAACAACTTCAAGATGTCCGCCATGTCGACCACCTTGGATGTCCGAACGGAACGATTTTAGCGTTTTTTTTATCTACGAGTCACCCCGATACTTCCTACCAAGATCGAGTCAATGTGCCTTTCGGTTCAGGAGAAGAAGCCAACAATAGATTTTCAAGATGGCGGCCATGACGGCCATCTTGGATTTTCGATCGGAATGATTTTAGCTATTTTTTACCTACAAGTCACCCCGATACTTCCTACTATAAAGGAATAGGCGCTTTAAGCAATTGTTGACACCGCATGATACACGACGGACGACGCACGGCGCCTGAAAGACGACGGACATTGACTGACCACAATAGCTCACCTTGAGCACCTCGTGCTCAGGTGAGCTAAAATGCATCAACTGATTCTGAAAGAACTGACTCTTGAAAGTAACGAACACATTCACAAAACTGTAAACACCTCAAAAGTATTTTGGGTCTAGACTAACTAGTTTCTGCCAATTAGGCCTCATCTGTGACCCTCGTATAGATTTTCAAAACTCCAAGAATAGGCTCAAAGATCACAAAGGAGCAGAACATATAAACTGCACAATAGTGCAGTACGGTACACAAAGACGTTTTACGGCCGCCACACGGCACTAACACCAGCTATAACGAAGATCAAACGATTCTTAAAGGAATTCCCCTTGGTTGCAAAGATTTTACTCATAAAACTGTAAACAATTGATATTGATGTCAAGTCTTCTGGGCCAGACCAGCACTAATAGATCTGTTATTTCTGGGAAAAACTTCTCAAATGTAGATACACCATATAAATGCCTTGAAATGCAATATGTTTGTCATGGAACTGGTCTAAGCAATGCGTGGACTAATGTCTTGACGTATTAGAGTCCATATAAAAATACCGTGACACTTAATCGGACTTTCACAAATGCCCAAGCCCATTTTGGTTCATGTGGTTCGGTAATATTTTGCTTGTGCATTGGCAGTTCGATTTATTTGACAAAGGAATGCAACAGCACTAGAGTTAAACACTATAAGCTTTACATATGAGCAGAAGAAAACTGCAGAAAAGTTAAATTATTCAGACTGGAAAAAGTATAAATAGTTTTTAATATACGTTTTTGTAATATTAGTAGACGAAATGTGATATCAACCGCAATATCAGAAAATGTACCCTCGGAAATGTGCGCCTAGTGAGTCAGATCAACCTGCGCATTAGAACAGTCTAATCAAAATCGCATTTTAGAAAGTCAATGATGCAATGTATCTTCATAGGGAAAACGAAGATGTGCAGACTGATCTGAGTGTTCGTATGGCGCGTATGTCAGAGGGTACGTCTTTTCATTTTGTAGCTTGTGTGTCATTTAAATTGGTTCAAATTTGACCTAATGGAATGTCTCCAATTTGTTTCCTTTGAAACACAAAAAATATGTTTTAACGATGTCCACTAATATGACACTTTTACATGTTAAAACAGCTAAGAATGAAAAACACAAAAAATATGTTTTATCGATGTCCACTAATATGACACTTTTACATGTTAAAACAGCTAAGAATGAAAAACAATGGCACAATTACTAAAGCACCGAAACATATAAACTTGCCATGTGGTACATTTTGTACCCTTTTGACATAGTGCTGTGTAGAACGCTGGAAAGGTGAGGCGTGTGAACTTGCAGGCCCTAAGCTTGCTTGCGTACAAGGTGATGGTGGCGGATCTGAATGCAAACTATCGATACCTCCAACTGCCTTACCAGTCAGGTCTGGTATTGAAGAAGACAGCTCTTTCTCAGCTGAATGTTTCTTCAGTTTAAGATTTGGACGAGTTAGCATCTGTCCCGGAGCAGGATATGTTTGCAATCGACTCCGAAACTCGGCCGAAGCTTGAAAAGCAGGAAAAACATAATTGAATATTTACTCCCAGCAGACACACAATATGGTATCGACGTTGTTTCAACGTTATGTGCCCGCTGGGCTGATTGAAGTATTTACACACATACGAGGCCCCTCGTACATATATATACAACAGGGATTATCCAAATAATTATTTTAAACATCCAAGTAAGCATTTTCACTTACTGCGACAGCTTTTGTTCTCATCGAGAACAATCATCAGACTGTGACCTTGATCTCGTGATATCACAGGACTAGGATTGCTTACCAACAGACTGGCCACTAGTGGTAAACAAAGACCTGTAGATGTTGTTAAGGTTGAATGCCCTCCTGGTTGGGGGTTCAGGACCTGTGGAGATTGGCTGATCCTGAAAGTTTCTTTGACATCTGTGATTATTCTCCTTGTCAACAACTCCGAATCTAGTGGTAAGCCGTCCAAGCTCCGTGACATCATGAGATCATGGTCACAGTCTGAATATGGTTCTCGATGAGAACCGAAACTGTCATAGTAAGTGAACTTTCTTAATTTGAATAAGCCTAAAAAATATTTGGATTAATGTGATATCTATCCCGATGAACCTATTCGGTGAATTACATAGCATGGGTCTGTATAAAAACATTAGTTAAACATAATATATTGCTTTTCTACGAATTATTGAAGACTGATCGTTTTATGTAGCTTACGTTTAACTACAAAAGAAAACAGTTTTCTCCCCCTTTGCCTATATGAGATAGGCTTTTTGCCCATGTGAGAAACTACTACCTCACATGACCATGCTGGTCCTAGGAACAATTCACTCGGCAAGCCTCGCCCCTGGTTGAAATTCCTACCCCCGAGGGTGAGATTTCCCTATCCTGCATGTATACTCATGATGGATTCTTATATTCTTCGATTTCAACGTGCCAAAATATGTCACCCAAAGGTAACCAAATAAAGATTTCCACGTTATAACTGTTTCATCGATTTGAGCCTGGTGGTAATCTTTATCTTTCTATTTGGATAAGTCCATTTCCAATTTACGGTGTGCCTGTTTTGTTTTTAGTATTTTCATTTATTACGGAAATTCCTGTACTTAATGCAAACATCAGAGACCCTGATCAGACACCGCGGTTTGTGGTATCTGATCTGGGTCTACACTGTTTGCCAGTGTCATTTATATGGGACGCTGGACATATACATGTATGAGTTAATCTTTCTAAACTATAAAAAAGAACAAGAACGTAGAACTATAAAGCGTAACCAAAAAGTTGCCAAATAATGACCTACGTTATAACCGTTTTATGTTTCAGTGGATAATATAGGTTTTATATCTACTTTGACTAGTAGGAAGTATAATGTTTAATAAGTCACTGCATTAACCTTTTTATGTTCCGTGGACTCTTCTACCTCAACTCTTTTTGACAGGACCGTTTTCTATATAGGGGACTTTGGTATCATTGAGCCCATTCTGATTACTTTGAAAATCTTATACCGCTTCAGCAGGTGCAAGCGGGCGTATGTAGCCTCGCAAAACTACAATGCTGTATATGAAGAAACTTTAAAAAGCCGAGTCTCCGATTTTCGTTCTTTTGTGTGTTCTTTGTTTCCAAAGGCAACCTTTCTGATTTAACTGGGTGATTAAGAGATTGTTGTACTTAATGTGATAAGGATTAATGTAAAATAAGTCTATGCTTAAACCCAATTTTAATCTGGATACCACAAAAGGGTAACTGGCCAACAGTGCAGACTAAGATGAGACGCCACAGAACGTTGCCAGGCCAGTGTCTACACTGGATGCATTAAATACAGAAATTTCTATAAAACATTGTAATAATAAAAACTAACCAGACTCGTAACTATTGTAAACAGACGAGTCCAAAGAGTTGTGGTAGAAGTAGAAGTCCATTCGGCATAAATGGGTTAAAGATAGTCAACAAAGATATGCGGATTAGTCAACTTGTCAGCAAGATTTCTGTAACAAATTTCATTACAATATTTTGATGTTAAGTTACAAACGCATTTCCGTCCTGTATTTGATTTTCATACCCATTCTGGTAATGCTGGCTGAAGGACACCGAAGACACATTAGGAGTCATAGCTTTAAGAAATTAGGGTATTTATCTCACTCGTAATTATCTAAAGTCTGATAAATTGGTCACAAGTTGCTACAATCAGCGAAAACTCAGGCCAGTCCATTCTTTTGGATATTTGCTCCAAGTGGGCACATGACATTTCTATAACGTCTTATTTATTGCGATGCAACATCGTAACGTTTATACATCGTTGTATTAACGTCGATGCAACATCATGACGTTTATACAACATCGCAGTAACGTAGATGCTACATCATGGATGTTGTATCGACCTGAATGCGAGGTTGTATAAGCGTCATTTGCCCGCTTGGTTGTTGAATGTCATTTTATCCATTCTATACGGCAAAACCAACGTGAAGTGCGTTGACCAGGCTACACACACATATATTGGCTGCGTGGGATGAGTGATAACTTGTATACTTGTTTTCTCCCAACTAGCTTCGTATTCTTTACTAAATATTCTGTGTATATAAACAATGCATTTTCGCGTTTGTCTGACTGTTTAACCGATATAAAATAGCTGGGCGATTAACCGATTAAAACGCTATTTTTAATATCATGCATAGTCAGTAAGTTAAAACTGGAACAAATATAAATGTAAATATTTCCTTATTCATATGTAAATACAGTCGACCTGCAATGGCTCGAATATCTTTAGACATGGGTAATTCGAGTCAGTGAGGTTTAATCCTAGCGCCAAGAAGGCCGGCAAATGGGGTAAACTTAGGGATTAATTTTCGATTTTCTATAAAGTAATGGTAAGCTGAGTGTAGAATAAGAATCAACACGACGAGGCGATTCAAATGAGTACACACAGTATACATTTCTATGATAAAATAAGAAAAAACTACTTTTGAAATATGTGTGCAATTAAACCATTTTGGTAAGAGACAATTGGCATGACTGACAAAAGCTATTTTCTCCGACAAATAAGAAAAATATTCCAAAGTTTTACCCGGCATGCTAAGCTTTAAGTAACATCCCAAGAAACTGTAAGGCGATTGGATACGCTCTGTAAATTTTCCACCATTCTGTACACAAGAGACAACTTTTGTGACTTCCTAATACCTTTCGTGAATATAAAATCCCTTCTTTAATAGGGATTAACTCTAAATTGAAATACCCAGCGGGCACATGAAGTTTATATTTAACGTGGCATTAACGTCAATGCAAGGTCATGACGTTACTTGAACGTTCATGCGATGTTGTCTCAACATTGTGTGCCCGCTGGGTAATTTGCCTCAAACAGAGCAGTCTTTCCTTGAGAGTAAAACCTGTGTTCAGCAGGAAAGCAAAACTCTTTTGACAGAGTTATTTCGAAAATGTATCCATTCCCCTTAATTAACCTATTGCAAAGAAAAGTACACATATAAACATGCATGCACTTCGCAAGAGCGTGCCACTTTTGAGAAAGCATGTTACATGAAACATCTTTGCTTGGCATGCGTAGACAGTGTATGTAAAATGTAAGAATTTTATTACATGTTAAAATCAAAATAGGAGCATAACTAAGTCCAATGTTTACGGAAATTCCCTTGGTGATCCCCTTAAGCACAAATACTTTCAAAATATGAACACCCCAGCACATGTTTTTTTCGAAATCTCGCTAACAATTAAGGCATCATGTTAACATGCTACAAGGAATATGTCCCACCAGTTAAGTCATAAAAACAAAACAACAAAAACCTACAAGGCGTCATAAAGCTAAAGCAAATTTTCTAAATCAACTGAACATGCGGTAAGAACCGCTTTTTTTTCTAAATTAGCAAACTCGTATTATTCAATTTTATTTTCAATGTTTGTACAGCTGTTGGATTGCTCTAGCACGTCATTTGACTTATTGGAAACAGACGATGCATTTATGCAGTGTTTTTAAGTAACCAAATGTACCTACGGGCAGATGTCATACTCAGAACAGCCTAATCTTCCTTTGGGCACTCTGTGGAAAGCCAAGGATCCAAGGCGAATACAGTAGGTTCGCGGGGCAAATATATCAAAAGATCATAAGTGTATTTTTATCACGTTCAGGTTCATTAAGGTACTTTGGCTCATGTTGTGGGACATTAAAGTATACTTGCCACGTTTTGGTAATCAAGGTACATTTCTCAAGTAGCCGTGCATAGAGCCGTCGCTATTCGCCTGAGACCCATACCAGTATTGTTGCTGCTCAAAAGCGAGTATAGGTGATATAATCCCTACTCTGTAGTTACGTTTGTCTATTATTACCGTATTTACCCTAAATATATTCGGACATCCTAACCATTTCACTCCTGAGTTTCTTAAGTAGACGCTTCCGTCCTTGAATTTCGACATATCCATTTTTATAAACGGGGTTATCATTCAAAAACAGAATGGCAAACAGTGTAGCCGTCGCATCTGGATCTACATTGTTCGCATTTAAATTGTTATGGCCGTCGCATCTGGGTCTACATTGTTTGCAAAGATAAATAGTCTGGCCTGCAAGATTGAAAGAGTTAACTCCTAACTACTAAAATTTGAATAAGTACAGTTAACTACCAGCCGATTAGTCTAATAACTGCTGGATGTGTGGCATACATCGTAAACTTTGATTTGGCTCTTCTCTGTTAGCTCAGGCCAGCCTGACCGAATACTTATGGTTAATATGGTAGGTATTGTTATTTTTCTCAGATGTAAATTACGTACAAGTATATCTACAGGTAACATTTAACGCTCTGCATGCTGGGTAACAATTTTAGCTTACAACATTTTTAAACATTTTTTTTTTTTCATTTTTCCCAATAAAATCGGCTTAGATGTATCATGCAAACTGTCTCTTATGAAAACAATCTGCATGATATATCAAAGCCTTTTTCTGTGGAAAATAAGGGAAAAACAACAACACAACACTAGTTTGCCATCTAATGAATAAGCTAACAGTAATGGTTAAGCGTATAGCATCAAGCGAAAGATAAATTATGTCTTACCAAAATCACCTTCATTCTGAAGTTCTCTTAGCCTGTGTACTTTTGTCTGTTAATATAACAAGATATAAATATGGAAACTATATCAGACCGATGTACATTAGAAGCATACATAACTAGAAGGTGACATGGAAAGTACACTGTATGTGAGTGGTTCTTTTCTAGTGTACTTAAACCTTTTATTCCTTGCTTTCTGATGTGGAGTCTTCCACCCTTGAATTTGGACATTTCTACTGACGTAAATAGGGGTTTCAGTCTAAAATTAAAAGCGAATGACAAACAATATAGATCCTGATAAGACGGTTCATAATGAGCCATCTCATCAGGATCTACAACGTTTGCACAGGTATTTGTTTTGGTCTGCGGAGTTGAAAGGGTTAAGTGAAGTTATTTACTTTATTTGGTTGAAGCTGGACAGTTGTGCTCATTGTTATAAATTTATTATAAAAAAATAGATTAAGTGAGTTAAAAATTCAAGCGAGAAATTTTTCCTTAGGTTATATAGGTTTAAACGTAAATCTATAATATAACTAGCGGAAAAAAAAAATAAACTGAGCATGAGAAAAATGTTCAGGTATCGCTCCATTTTATAAATTAAAGCTTGAAACTTTACTCAGGCAAGTTGTGTATCCATCCCGGTCATTTACACTGGTCAGTGCATGAGTTGCATGGGTAGTTTGTCTGTTTGGCCAATGTCTTCGTTTCCACGTTTTTCTTCGGGCAGCAGTCAAATCGCAAACTTGTTTTATGACTAAACATGTGTACAAGCATAGTGTTGATGCCTGTAAAACAGAAAACCATGATAATTTTGAAAAACGACTTTGATACGCCATGCCAAGGTTGAATGAAACTGACAGATGGCGCGCCGTAGGCATGATTGAAGCTGGTGTACGTCATAATGATGTTGCAAGACAATTTGGTGTGCACCGAAATACTGTAGACGCCTTGTGGAGACGGTATCTACAGTTTCGGATCACCAGAGACCGGCCTCGGTCAGGACGTCCACGCGTAACGTCTAATCGTCAGGATACGTACATCCGGGTGGTTCGTCTCCGTGATCGACTCAGAACTGCTACTTTGACAGCTAGAAGTATTCCTGGTCTTAGGAGGATTAATCCCCGAACGGTACGTAATCGATTGCGTGAACGAGGCATACGGCCACGACGTCCAGCCTTACGTCCTGTTCTCGATCAACGTCATCGTGTAGCACGTTTCGCCTGGTGTAGACGACACTTCACGCAACAGGACTGGGCACTTGTTCTTTTCACAGATGAATCCAGGTTTCAACTCGACAGCAGCGATGGTCGTTCTAGAGTGTACCGTCGTGTTGGTGAACTTTTCCATGACAGTTGTGTGATTCAGCGGCGGCGTCCTTTCGGCGGAGGTTGTGTCATGGTGTGGGGTGGAATCTTATCCCGTGGCAGAACAGCTCTTGTGGCTGTGGACACACTTACAGGCATCAGATACCATGACGAAATCATATGGCCCCATGTTCTCTCATTTGTACAACAACATAACGCCACGCTACAACAGGATAACGCTCGCCCACATGTCGCGCTGGTCATCATTGACTTCTTGATCCAGAACAATCTTAATGTGCTGCCCTGGCCTGCAATGTCACCGGATTTGTCTCCTATAAAGCACGTTTGGGATAACATACAGCGTCGCTGACGTGGCCTCCAAAATCAGCCGTTGACGTTACATGACCTGTCACGTGCGCTTGTGAGAATTTGGAATGGTATTCCCCAGGCATCTTTCAGAACACTTGTTGCATCAATGAGGCGTCGTTGCCAAGCATGTATCGATTCCAATGGTAGACATACACGGTATTTATGAGCTGAACTGTGTTTAGAAAACGTCTCTGAAAACTGATCTCTATCCAAGACGCTGCTGATGCAATAACCATGTCAGTTGAGCTGGTGTTAAATAACGATCAGATAAAACCCTGATACATTTTGTCTAGCAATTTCTTGTGTACCTCCTAAGTCAGTATAGCATATTATACCCATGCACAGTTTATTTTTTCCGCTAGTATATTTTCTTAAATATTTAATGAGCAATATGTCAGTGCAATTGTTGAAATAAATTATCCGCAAGTCAACCAAGTACTTATAGAGTTTTTTTTTCTAAAACCAGGAATATAGAGAATATAGATTAAATAAAACTATGTGCAACAACTCTCTTTATACCGACACTCGTTACAACAACAAAATTTGTTTGTTATAATGATAAATTAACTGGCACGAAACTTTCGCTGAAGAGATGACTTTTTATCAGAAATTATGCAAGAGTATTGTATTTAATACTTCAAGAAATATATATTTTGGATTTTTGTCAGAGTCGCCTCAATGAGACGATTCTAATAAATTTCCAAAACACATGTTTTATAAGGAAAGAAAAAAACAAGGCCTTTCTTGCATATCATTCTGTTCATTAAGGAGTCTTTACAACAGCAAATTCATTTTAACGGCAATATCCTTGGGAATAAATGCTGTCACTGTGTTGAGGGTTTACTGTATCTGTCAATCTTTAAACTACATTTAGATTTAAACCATCAAGACCTGTCTCAAATTATATATATGTTTGATCCATACATATAAATACGAAGGACAGTTGCAAACTCACCAGTGGCTGATTTGTCTCGTAATGAATATAAACCATAAAACGCCATTCAATCTTTTATCAGATCCATTCTAAAAATACCATTTTTTAAATAAAGTTGATCATTTTATGTAAATAGTGCGTTTCACATGAATTGCAAGGCCTTATTGTTTCAGAATATAAACAGAGATATTATTTTAGAATATTGTCTACTGCTGTTGATATAAGAATATAAGAACCAAAAATATAAATGAGCAAGCAGCTAAAATCTACATTGTACCTGTAATCATATATATGATACAACGTCAGAAAACGTACCTTCGGACATGTGCGCCAAGCGAAGATTCAGATCAGCTTGCGCATTCGCGCATTCTGATCAGAATCTTCACTAGATGTATTTTCGATAGCCAAGGTCACAGGACTTCTTCATGGGGACAACGAAAAAACTGATCAGAATGCGTGTATGCGCAGGCTGATTTGAGTGTTCGTTGGGCGCACTATGTCAAACAGTACGTTTTCTCAAGTTGCGAATCCTATAGACTATTTCAAATTGATTTCAACAGTTTCAGGTATATGTCTTAAGCCCATACCATCCTATCTAAATGCTATTTCTAGATCAAACAAGAGGACCATGTCGATGTCACTAAATGTCTACAACATTCATAATTCTGGAGGACATCTCATAACATATCCATGCACCCCCACCCCCCTTCATCTGCAAGTTTAAGGAAGATCCAATTAAAACCGATGATGCTATGCAGCAAACAAGGTTAATTATATGCGTCTTTTGTAATCAAAGGACAAAACTATATGTATCAGATTGTGTAGGTTTTCAAACGCTTCAAAACGTTTTATAAATTTATAAAGTTCTGAATGTTTGTTGTACTGTAACCTAAGAAGAATACAGGCTCCTCGACCTCATGGACTTACTATCCAATAAATTTCAGCTTGACAGATGAAGATGAAAACTGTGGAGGGAGCTGGCCTGTTAGAGCTATGTATGAATTATCTTTAACGAGTAATCTCTGTGAAAACTTGGTGTACTGTAACTGTAAGCCGGAAATGAGGTCATATATGAACAAGCTTTCAAGAGTAATGACTACCAAATCTTGGTGTACTGTGTCTTCGAAACAATATTCGCTGCACCACCACACAGTCTTGCTGTACACCGTTTCCTCAACCTCATTCAATGAAAACTGTTGGGATCATTTGGAAACAGTCATGTCCGAAAATCTTTTAAAAAAATAGTGATTACTCTATTAAAACTTGGTGTACTGTAATATCGAAGTTATAAGCCCTGTACCACCTCAAGGACTAACTGTCCACAATTTCATCCCAATTCAATGAACCTGTAGGAGAAGCTAACTGGAAATAAGTCGTATATGAACAATCTTTAAAAAGTAATGACTCTACCAAAATTTGATGTACTCTTTTAACCGCAAGACAATATGTGCTGTACCACCTCGAAGTATACTTGTCAACCAAGTTTGGTGAAAACTGTAGTTATCTGGAAACGAAGTCATGCCTGAAAAAATCGTTAAATGAATTGTGAAAACTTTAACAAAATTTGGTATAATTTAACCTCAAAACAATATGCACTGTATCAACACATGGTCTATCTGTCTACCAAAGTTTCAACCCGATCTTATATGTAAGATTCAAGAAGATCTGATAAAAACCGAGGGAGTTATGCTGGTAACAAGGTCAAAATAGCATTTTCAGGAATCAAAGGGTCACAACTCTAAAAAATCTGATCTGGACAGTTTTATCTCGTCCAAGAATTCATCGATGTCAACCTTATCTGCAAGTTCCAGAATGATCCGATCACAAATGAATGAGTAATGCTGATGTCAATTAGAGGGTTTTCAACGATCAAGGGGACATAACTCTAAGATAAATGATGCGATCTGGCAAGGTATCGAATTCTTCCAAGACTTTGTCCATGCCCACCTTATCAACAAGTTCCAGAATGATCCGATCAAAACTGAACAAATTATGCTGATGATAAAACCATATTTAGGCTTTTTCAACAAGAGGACATAACTCCAAGACAACTGATGCGATCTGGCTTCGGACTCAGATGAGAAATGATTCAGATCAGTCTGCAGACTGTGGAGATATAACTGGTCAAATGTGTGGACGGGCGAGGGACGGATGGAGGATCGACGGACGGACGATGGATGGCCCACCATTCTATAAGCTCCCCTGGAACCTTCAACACAGTGAGCTACTAAAGCAGAATATAGAAAATTGTCCATTATCCCATTTCTCGTAGAAACAGTGAACACAAAGATCAGCCTGCGCATCAGCAGTCTCAGTTGAGCTTCCTTTGCTCGTTTTAGAGAAGTTAATATATAGAAAACAGCATTGAAAAATCTGAAAACGCTGTTTTACCCAGGACTGTTGCTAAGGGGCAATATCATAAATAGCAATTCACTGTCATTTAAAATACCTGTTGGTTATGTAAGCTCTGGTCAGACAGTTCGACTTTCCAGACTGAATTTGGCCTTCTGGGTTTTTGTTTCTCCCGTTTGGCATAAGGGCCATTTACTTGCATTGCGCATCATATACATCCAGTAGATTGATAAGTTTAACTAATTCATGACATACGAGAGCACCAACAACCCAGATTTTCCTAACAGAATCAAGGAGACTATATACACCTTGTAGATTTTTTTCGGCATATTGACAAGGGGGCGGCACTGTTTGACTTCCTGTCTGCTTTCCTTGCACACCAAGGCCGTTCTGAAAAGTTGTCTGCTCTTTAAGGGGAGAAAATTCTTTCCTTTAAGAATAGACTTAATTTCAGAAGGTAACTTTAATATAAAATAGTTTGACACATCTGTCTCCCCTGAAAAGGCATCCGGTCCCGTAATGTATTTTCATGAATATATCGACGAACTCAGATGCTCTGAACAGACTGAGAAGGCACATATCCGGGTTATCACTAGTTGTGTATGCCATAAGGGACCACTTTAAGACAATGCAAATCATTAGCATAAAAAGAAAACGTCTGTCCTGATTCAGCTAATACGATATGCAGTTAACAGACTTAATCATGCGCCACCATGTAAAAATCACTTCGCTGGTGTAAAAATCACTACGCTGGAATTATTAAGGCTACAGTGATGAACCATATATCAAAAGAGTGCAAACTGATAGTAAAAATAAACATAACTGCAAAAGGTATTTAATTATTTTACTTGTTATGCAGCACTAGTTCGAAATCAAAGCAAAATTTTAATGCCACTTGTTCGGGGACGTCACCGTTAACTTTAAAGGAAATCTTAGATTTTGAGAATTTTTGCTCATTTTAGATAGCAACAGCTCAATTTCTTAACAGACAAAACTCATCAAATCTATTTGTGTATTCCATTTATATAGCTTTAATCCCGTTTCCTTTTCGTGATTTTTCATTCTATGAGGCAATGTGCAATGTGTACATGACCTCAAAGAATTAAATTTAACGAATAGTACGCGAAGTTTACAGAAAAAGGCACTGATCTGAAAGGCAACGTCACAGAGTGGCAAATGATTATGCCAAATGACTGCATCAGTAGTCTTACCTTTGTACCAGCATGTGGTTGTACATGAATAGCATTCATTGCTTCTGCAGTTAGCCTAGGGTCAGATTTAGTCCTAAGTTTATCTTTCTTTTGGCCAAAAATTCTTTCCATCATTCCCGGTTTCTTCGCAAACTGCATGTGATGTTCACTTGGCGCAGATGATGACGGCTTTAAAAAACAAAACAAACGTAAATTATTCTATTTAGTGTATCAGTAATCACACTTAGTCTGTTAATTGTTTTACATTGCTAAACAATACATATTTCCGAATGAAAAGGAAACAGAAAACCCCTTAAAAGTATTTTTTACCGTATGATTGTAAAACTGATCTCATGTGTAAAACTAGTACATAAATCTACGTTCAACGACTGTGGCTCTTCCTGGATACCTATACTAATTTTGTTTGTTGTTTACAACATCAACGTCCTGTTATTGGTTACTTTTAGTTTTCATGCGTTTCGTCCAAAACTACTCTGTTTAGTCTTTATCTTTGTTTAATAATAGTTTTATCTGTGATTTATTTGTCGGAAGTGGGACTTTTGATGTAGCTCCAAAACTAATGTTTTGATTTTTATGAACATTGGCACACATGGCACAATAAGTTAGCGTTACAACGATGATGTCATATGCGCGTATCATGACGTCACATAACGTGACGTTACGTAAGATCCAGTCGTTCTGAACGTCATGACCAGTTTTACCGCCAAAGAACAGCGAGCTTCTGTTAAAATTGAATTTTATAAAAGGAACTGCCGCCGTAAATGCAGAGGACAGGCTCTTTCACGCACTACAGTTTACAGATGGATAAATTTCTTTAAAGACAGTAGAGACAGTGTTGAAAGTAGGTACAGTCCTGGCCGACGGAGGAAGAAAATGTGAGCAAAGTGAAACAGGTCTTGGATACCGACAGACGTCTGACATGTCATGAGATAGCCTATGACTTCGGAATAAGTCACGGTTCGATTTATACCATTATGAGGGATAAGTTGAACATGAGACGCGTCGCCGCACGTTGGGTAACGTTGGGTCACCCGCTGCTTGTCTTAAGACCAAAAAAAGAGCGCGCACTCTTGCGGCACAAACATTATTAGGGAGGTTCGAAAATAAGGGTGAGAACTTTTTAATTGCATAGTAGCAATCGATGAAACCTGGATCAGGAGCTAAGAGTTAAAGCGTCAGTCGTCCGAATGACACAACCAACCTCGCCAAGACCAAATAAATCTAGGAGCGCACAATGTCATTGGAAGGCGATGATGATTTTTGCATATGATACCACTGGGATATTATGTGCTCGTCCAGTTTCAATAGGTAAAACAGTTAACCAAGAATACTATCGAACGTTGCTGATGAATACGAGGGTCCTGCAAAAAGTTTTGTCACTGGGTCCGGATTACTTCAGTGCTACGTTTTATCAAACATATTTTTATTACAAACCTTCAAAGTATTCCCCCTTTACTGAAACACATTTTTGTAGCCTTTTTACCCATTCGCGATAAGCAGATAAATAGTCTTCTTTTGGTATCTGTTCGAGACACTGATAAATACCCCTGTCTTTTTCTTTTACACATTATACTTCAATCCTCTGTACACAAAATTTGAAGACTCTGGCTTTCTTAGGAGCTGAGAAATCTGTGATGAAAAATTTATATTGAAGAAAAAGAAAAATGGACAAATAAAGGATATGATAACCATGAGGACGCTGATTCTCTCTAACACAATATAGCAAGCCATACCCAATGTTTATACGAAATTTCAAAATCCTAAGATAAGTAGCTCTTTGAGATATCTTTGACGAAATATTTTATTGGAGAAAAAGAACAATGGACAAATAAAGGGAATGATAAACATGAGGATACTGATTCTTTCTTACACGATACAAGTGGTCGTACCCAATGTTTGTACCACGAAATCCTAGGTTATGTAGTTCCTAAAAATCTTTGACACAAATTTCTCATTGCACTACACTGGAGTGAGAGATGAAAAAAAAAAGAAAAAGGAAAAAGAAGTAAAAAAGACAGCAATGTGATTTTCTTAAACACAAGATACTTCAACCGTCTGTAGGTGTATACTAAATTTGAAGACTCTGGCTCTCTTAGGAGCTGAGAAATCTGTGATAAAAATTTTTATTGGATAAAAAAGACTGACATATAAAGGGAATGATAACATGAGGATGCTATTGCTCTCTTACACGATTAAAAGAAACCGTACCCAGTGTTAATGTGAAATTTCAAAATCCTAGGTGCAGTTGTTCCTGAGAAATCTTTGACGAAATGCATTACTGGAGAAAAAGAAAAATAGACAAATAAAGTTAATTTGAAGCACGATGATACTGATTCTGTCTTATACAACACAACAAGTCATACCTAATGTTTGTACCAAATTTCAAACTCCTGGGCGCAGTAGTTCCTGAGAAATCCTTGACGAAAAAAGTTTACACACACACACACACATACACACACACACACACACACACACACACAAACATTGTTTCGGAAAAGACGAAAGCTATATACCCCCTCATAATTCATATGCCGGGGATATAATAAAATTCTAACAGGAATGACCCTTGAGAGCAGTGAACATATTTGCAAAACTGAAGCTACAAAGCATATTCCATTGGAAAAAAATCATGAGAAATCTACCAAGTGTATCCAGTCTCCTTAAGCAGACAGTAGTAAAAAGTTAAGCGTGTAACTATGACCTACAGGTATGCCATAGTAGGAGCTGAGGTTTTTCCTGTTTGTTCTTTCTACTGGAACTGTTCTGTTAGGTGTATGTTCAGATCCAGTTTCAAACTTGTCACTTGTACTGCTGTTAGGTCGACCTGCAATGAGAATGTTAAATGTTAGACAAGGGTTTTTATGTAATATTTGATCAGAGGATGCCTAGCTCAGCCTGAACAATTGCTCAGCCTGTCTGGGACCTTCTTTAATGGTCAATAAATTTTACGTAGCAAGGATTGGTCTTTAACCCTGGTCATGCTGAACCCAGAAATGCCCTACCTTTGCAAACAGTGTATGTCCAAATCAGTTGGCTTTTTCAGAAGCGAACGAATCTGGATCTATACTGTTTGACATGAAGTATGTGAATTTGTATAAAAAAAACTAAATCTAGTAATCAAGATTAAAAATGGGCATGACATCATTGTACACATTACCTTCCATGTCAAACGGCGGAACAGAAATTGTCGAGTTACTGGAAATAATATGTGCAAGGGAACCAAATTTCTTAAAAGAGTGTTTGTGCTTCCAGCGAAGACTTGGATAAGCCTGAGCATGCACACAGTCTGATCATAGTCTTCGCAGGGCACTCTGTAGATACACAAGGATGCAAAGCGTATTTTATAAAGAACTATCAATAAGCATCAATATTGTAAACAATGAAATACAGGATTAGAACGAAAACATATAAGCTACAAAATCAACATTGTAAGTATATAACAAGTTTTGAGTGAAAACAAAGTTGACAAGGCCTATTATGTAATTAGAAGTAATTGATTTCCTGATACATCAAATACAGTCCACTCGCTTTATCTCAAACACTTATAACTCAAATGCATAGATCAAACCAAACGAAAGGCAACATAAGTTTAGTATGCAATATATTTCTTTCACTTCATCTCTCTCTTTTTTCTAGAAAACACAATCATCTCAAACAGAAGTTCTGGTTCTTGGAGTTTGAGACAAAGAATGTTGACTTTATAAGCCATTTAATTAATACGATATCTCCAGGTATAAAGTCACAATTTTGGACAGAAAATGTAGCGTGGAGAAAATACAAGAAATGCAATATAGAAACGAACAGAATGACAACGAATAAAAAAAGTTTGCTTTTAAGGGAGGAGCATGTGCACTGGGAGCTGCATGACATTCGAGCTTTTGTCCTGTGACAATGTTGAATACCATCACACACCTGGCTCTTTAACAGCTGTTTACTAAAATTATGTAAACCGTTTTGTATCTAATGTGTACTTCTGAACTTTGTTAAATATAGATATGTTTATGTCTCGAAGGAGTGTACCGTCTCCAAATAATAGGAGACTGAACGTCATTGTCCGCTGCTGGCTCTTTACTCATTATAATACAAACACTGGAAGAAAACGTGGCTGGTATTTTCTACAAATCCACAGCGGCACAATGGAGAATCAGTTATGTTTTTCGAATAAAGACTGATTTTTAGCGAACTACAATTTGTTGGAAGTCGTGTGTACATTATCTGATTATTTCCTTGTGCCACTGTAGACGCGTTTTGGAACTACTGTTTGTTCCCTGTTAAGGTTGTATTTGAACGAATGAAGCGAGTCTGACTGTATGACGCCATTAGGTAAGTCGTTACGCTCCCTAACTATCGATGGCAAAAATGAATTGTAATACTGATTTGTTCCTGAGGCTACAAATTCTAGATTGTTAACATTTCGTAGATTATAATGAGAAATGTTTTATACAGACTGAGGCACTAGATCTGAGAGATAGGAAGGAGACAGAGTGTCAGTCATTTTGTAGAAAAAAAGTAATTTTGTGATGTTTCCGTCTTTTGTCAAGTGAGTTAATTTTAAATATATTAATTTAGTGGTATCAGTAACTATTCTAGCTGCCTCAATTAGTACTTTGTCACTTTCTTGTTTTTCATATTGGGCGCAGTTATCCCGAACGATGTCACCATAGTCCAAGACTGGTCTAATAAATGCTGTGTACATTACTTCAAATGACTTTCTATCTTATCTGTATTCTTTTCTACACCTTCCCGATTATATAACTAATTTGTTCGTGCCAAGTTAAACTATTTGAAAAATAAAGTCCTTAATACTTGTGAGAGTCGACCACTTATTTGTTTGTTTTGCATATAATGGGTGATGTAAAAGTTTACGGGAGATACAAAAAAGTGATTCGGTTTTTATGTGATTTTGGACACAAGCCAAGTTTCAACCCACTGCAGAATTTGGACGAAATCTGCATTGAGCCATTTGGTTGATATTACAGAGTTTTCAACATTCATAAAAAACGGCTAGTATCGTCAGCAAAGAGTCGAATGTTGGAACCTATTTCATGTGCTGTGTCATTTCTGGTAATCAAAAGTAATAATGGACTTAGAATTGAGCCTTGAGGCACACCTGCTGGAATTTTGGACCAGTCGGAACAAAGTCAGGTAGTATTACATGCCGCTGTTTCAGTCATAGTAAATATTGAGCTAAGTGTCACTGGTAACACTAGCGGTTTGTGAATAAGACCTGTTTGCCATACACTGTCAAATGCTTTGCTTATATCACAGTGGACCACTCTAATCTCTTTTCCAGCGTCCAACGCTTGACAGAAGGTATTGTACAGAAAGGTAAGTTGGTATAGAGTCACCTGGTATAAATTCAGATTGTAAAGGTATGAGTATATTACTGTCTAGTGATTGAATAAATGCTTGAAGTCTATCTGTTTAAATACCTTTTATTACCTTTTCAGCAGTAATTTACTAAGATTTCTCAGTGAATTATAATCCATAATTCACCGAGTGAATTATTTCATTTCGAACGTTTTGACGTCATAATTGCTAGGCGACGTTGCTGACGTAACAACAATAACGTTTCGCGGAAAATTTGATAAATCAGACTGCAATTTTCACGTCCAGTTGGCGTTTTTGAGAAAAGACCTGCAACACAAATATAAAGTATGATTTTCTTGATAATCCAGTTCAACTTCCGTGATATTTTTGTGTCTGTATTTCAAGCACGGGATGATATTTGCATTAAAGTGAAAACAAAATGGCGACTGATTTTCAAACTCAACCACGCCTCTTGAAATTCATGCACTGACTGGAACTATTTTGGTAGGAAATCATAACGGCTGAATGTAAAAATTCAAAGGTAAAACATGGATGAAAATGTAATAAACAGTTAATTTGGTTGTTTTGATTGATTACGGAGAAATAATTCACTCGTGTTCTAAGGTTTGCTTGTAAAAACCTCTTTCGCTTCGCTCACTCGTTTTTTACGCGCAAGCCTTAGAACACTAGTGAATTATTTCTCCGTAATCGATCAAAACAACCAAATACACTCTATATCTTCAATTTAAGCAGTGATATAGTTCGATAATTACTTACTATCGAAGGGTCGTCTTTTTTCTAAACAAAACAAACGTTTGCTTCTTTGTGTGAAGTCGGAAGTATTTTTGTGCTTAAAGAGAAGTTGAACAATGAACAGAGGGGAATAACGAGTTCTTTAGATAATTCTTTGAGGATGCGATTACTTGGACCATTTAGTCCAGAGGCTTTACAAGTATCTTGTGAATTGAGAACCGATTCAACTTCTAGTAGCGTCACGGTGGTATCAAGCACTCAATTGGTAGTAGGTGGCGTTCAGTCAGGAAGCACGACATTACTGTCATCAAGAAAGGATTTACTTGAAAAAAGATCATTCAAACCGCAAGCCTTTTCATGAAAATGATTGTAAATACAGCCATTAATTTCTGATGTTTATATAAACATTAGTTGTACATTAGTTATTAGCATTGTATAATAATCCTTGTCTATCTAAACGGTGAAATAGACATGCAATAAGTTATTATAAACATACCTTTATCGTCTTTCAAATGGAATGGTTCTTCCAGTGGCGAATTTGGAACAGGTGTTTTATCATCATTAATAACTGTGCGCGGTCCTAGGGTAACACGAGGTCCACCAGTTCCTTGTGACAAACTCCCAGTACTGGATATCGAACCTATATGGATATGCAGTAAGTGTGTTAATATGTAAGTGCAAACTCATTTTCAACCCTAACACCTGAAAGGGCTTAACTTATATGTAAATGTATTCAAATAAATTAATGTACATGTAAATGTACACTCGTCTAAATGCTTAAAGAATTTAATGTACATGTCAATGTACGCCCGTCTAAATGCTCAAAGACTTTATGCATTGCATATGTAAACAATATGTAGACACATGTCTAAAAACTAAAAGGACTTAATGTACATGTAAATGTACACTCGTCTAAACTAAATGGACTTATTGTACATGTACAAACGTACATTGTAAATGAACGCTCGTCCCTACAATCTGTTCAGGGGACTGAAAACATTTTAAGACGAACAACTCTTGACATAGAAAAATTGCCACCATGCACACTGGGTGCTTCTGTAAACTGATTAAGGCTTAATGGACTCTTCTACCTCTTTCTCTGGGCAGGTCCGTGTCTAATGGAAAGTATATCTGGTTAGTTATTATTATTATAACGATTTATTACTGACATACCTGTATTTCGTGTCAATAGTGTAGACCCAGATCAGACCTCGGTCTACACTATTTGCCAATGTCTCTTTCATCACGAAAACACGCCTATATAATTTTGACCCCCTTTAACCCCACTTTTATATAGAAAAAACTGGGGTTTACAGGGGTATACATTATTTTTCTTATATCTGCTCAAAACATAGATTGTGGGTACCCGTTAGAACCGCCCGGCGAGGCGGTTCTAACGGGTACCCACAATCTATGTTTTGAGCAGAAATATGAAAATATAAGAGTTTTTTTATCTGAAAATTTTCAGTTTTTGGAGGTGAAATTTTCTATATATTTGAATAGGCGTGTTTTCGTAATGTATGGAACGCAAGGTATAAATGGTTTAAAGCGTTCATCAAATGAAAAATGAAGCGCAAATCAAATAAAAACACCCTTATGCTATATGCGAACAAAGAAAGATCTGATCAGTCCTTGCAGTTTAACATTCTGATCACAGCAGTCTCTGTTCGACGGTATACTCTGTAGCAGTTAACGATTCTGTGTCGAACAGTGAAAGCGCTAATCAGACAAGCGCATAGCCCCTTTTGGGCATTCATTGAATAAGGTCTGTGTTCTTGCAATACTCATTTACACTAAGCATGCTAGGTATTTAACCTTATTTTCTTATTGAAATAGTTTTCTCATTTTCGGAAGTATTATTTTAATGATATACCTTGTCTTTTTAGTTCGCCCATATTTTCATAGTTTTCATCTCCAGACGCCAAGGAATCTGAAAAAAGACAGTAAAGTATGACCTTTTAAGGGAACAAGGTACGCTTGATAGAGTTTCCGTCATTTTGTACAAAGGAGAAAATTTTTGTGACTTCTGCTGGCGTTTACTACTCTGTAAAGGGGTCTTCTTTAAAAGGAAATCATTTGCCCAAAATACTTTTCTTTTAAAGTAGACGGGACGAAGAACATATTTTCAGAGTTACCTAATTACCTAACCTGAACGTATACGCTTTCCCTTAATTACTTCTACAGTAGCAATCATAATTAATGTAAAATAATAATAAGAAAACAAAACAAAACAAAAAAAAAAAAAAAAAAAAAATCGGATTCTTTAAACATGAATCATTCCTTGTGAATTGAACAATAGAGTTTCTATATACAGACCTTATTCATGCGCCTGTTAAGAGAAAATTATACTTGTTTGCAGGGGAGGCACCTCTATTAGAATTCTTTCCCTTCTGAAAGGCTCTACTCTGAACAGAAATACTTTGGCTCTTCGGAGCAAATTTGTTCCTGCACAAAAACAGGGAATGGGTGAACAGTCGTTGTGCTTTACTGTACACCTATTCCCTTTTAGAAGGCAAGGGTGTACAGTAAAGCACAAAGAAACACATAAACTTGTCCTTGACGGAACTTTCGGAAAATTTTGCAAGTGTATTCAGTCCCTTCATATTCAGAGTAAACTCAATGCATGAAATGAAGCTGGTTTTGATAACATTTTTGCTTTGGTGCATGTACTAAGCAAAATAAAATGAAGTTTTGGTACCATGGCGATCTCAACACCTATCACCGTGCAGCTAAAAACAATTTGATAGATGGCCAACTGACATTTCAGCTATTTCAGCTTTTGCATTTGTGCAAGGAACATTCTAAAAATTATTAAAATGTATTCAAACACCCAACCACAGCATCAGCAAGCTAACTGGATATCTTCATTTACATTTTACGATTCTGCAAATGACACAACATTTGAAATAACTGGTACGTTTACAGTTGCCGACGACAGACATGCCTGACAAACTAAAAATTATATGAAGCATTAAATGCTACGATGACAAAGCACAGCCTTCCCGGGGAACCGAAAGAATAAAACAATAGGAACAAACTATGCGGAAACACAAGGGCACAGTTGCTAACAGACCCTACAAGGAAACCAAACCACTGACAGCACTGGTGGGTCGATTGTCTCTGAGTGTAGGCTGGGAAAATCGTTCTGAAAGGGGAGCAAACAGTTCAGACCCTAATCAGACGCCTTGTTATTCGGCGTTTGATCCGGGTCTGCACTGTTTGTCAATATTCCAATCCAGGTTTTACAGATAACCATCTTTTCACGATACTTTGACGCCACAGTAACAAGAATAGCGCGGCTTTTAATTACCGTTACCTGGATTTTCGTACAAACGCGCGGTTTGATTTCATTGGTCAATGATTATCATGTGGACAACAACCTTTTAAATTTTGGTGTATGTATACTATGACTCGATAGTAAACAATCGACCCAAAGAAAGCTAGTTTACAGCTTTCTGATGTGGATAAATAAAGGCTAGTTTACAGTTCTTTGATGTAGACCAATGTACGTATTTTGCATCTCTTAAGTTTAATGTGGCATTGTTGCATTATGACAATCGCAACAGCTGTTGGGTCAGCTGTACAAAATTTTAGAAGGCTTATCTAACAGATTTTATTTTCTTTACATCGCAACTGTCGCTGTTTTTTGAGAAAAAAAGCATTTGGTTATATTATTATCAAAGTGTTTACTATTAGCAACAGAAGATAGCGGAAAAGGCATGTGATATACCTTCACTGGGCTTTTTAAGAATACTCCGTTTTCTGGTTCTTGAAGTTCCATCGCCATCACTGCTTATTCCTGTAAACAACGAGGAATAAAGATATTACGTAAAAAAAGAGAAAACTACATCATATTGACCAGGCCCTGAGGTTACAAAACTTTTTTATGCTCAACTCAGCTGAGCATGAAATTTTCTCTGCCGATAAATATGAAAATGCCAACAACAGTTGGCATTTTCATATTTAATAGTAGAAAGTGTTTCATGCTCAGCTATGTTTAGCAAGAAAGAGTTTGCAATTAGTAGTAATTTGAGATTTATTAGTGGGACAAATTTCATGCTCAGCTGGGTTGAGCAGGAAAACAATTTTTTATAATTTCGGGGCCTGGACAACATGTGTGAGCTCTGACTTAAGGTGACTTGATATATTTCGCAGGTTTTCCGCCACTTTTGAATCAAAGCACTGAGAGTGTTGATGGGGGTGCGATTGCCTGCCATTCAATAGGCCTGTAGACCTGATTGGGATTTACGCAGAAATTAAAAGAATACCACACATAAACGTCCTTTTTCGGTACCCAACAACTCCTTTCAGTGTTTGACAGGACTGCGGCTCGGGTTACACTTTTACCCAACGCTGTAGCTCTGGCGCGTTTTACTGAGTATTCATATTCGTCCACCGATACTATACTCAATATGATTTAAATTATGTTTTCAAAAGTTTTCTTTTGTTTTGTTTATTTGGTTGCTATTTATAAGCATCAAAGTGTACAAGGCTAATATGTCTGAATGCATAATTTAGCATTATCAGCGTTAGCAGGGAACTATTTGTTATGCAGTTATTAGATTTGAAGTTATTAGATTTGTAGTAACAGGAAAACTGATCGTCGAGATGTGTTATACGAGGGATGTTCGAAATGAATTGCTTATTTCTATCTGGAGACTTCAAATTTCAAGTTAGCCCAAAAGTACTCATTTCATGCCCTGGAAGTACTCCCCGTGGCTAGAAATGCAAAGTTTCAGCCGATGTATCCACTTCTTGAAGGCGTCACGGTACGCTGATTTGGGCACAGTAATAAGGTACTGATGAATGGCAGATCCAAGTGCCTGTCGGGACTGGTATTTCCGCCCAGCAAGGAATGCTTTCAATTTCGGAAACAAAAAGAAATCACATGGGGCAAGGTCAGGGGAATACGGAGGGTGAGGCAAAACAGTTACTTTTTCTTTCTTCAAAAACGCCGTAACTATTGCGGAGGTATGAGCTGGGGCATTGTCATGTAGAAGACGGACATGTTTAAAACCAGTGACAGGGCGTCGTTTCTGATAATACTTTTTCAGTTTCTTCAGTACTACGTCTTTGTAGTACTTTCCGGTGATGCTTTTGCCCTTTTTTACTGGGACTTTTATTGCGACTCCTTCACCAGAGAAGAAGATTGCATACAAAACCTTCTTTGTACTCAAAGAACGTTTGGCAATTATTGGGCGTTTGCTGTGTTTAGTGGCCCAGATCTTATTGCTAACCTTTCTGACGGGCTCAAAATAATGGACCCAGATTTCATAACCTGTGACGACATTGGCAAACTGCTTTTTGTCATATTTTGGAAACATTTGAAGCAGCTTTTTGGTCACTTTAACCCGTTGCCTCTGTTGCTCGTCAGTCAACAGATGTGGCACCCATCTAGCAGAAATCTTTATGACTTTCAAATGCTTCTTCAAAATAAGGTGAACCGTTGAAAGTGATATGCCTTCCTTTCGTGCAATATCACGAACTGTAAATTTGGCATCTCCTTCAATGATTTCCTTTATTTTGGAAACGATTTCTTTACGAGATGCAGATTTTGGCCTACCTGATTTCGGGGCATTTTTGATGGACTCTACACCAGACTCAAATTTCTTTTTCCACCGCCCAACTGTGTCATAAGACACACAAGAAGGTCCAAAAGCAGTAGAAATTTCAGTCATCAGCGTCTTCAAAGAACAACCAAGTTTTGAGCGAGCTTTGATGTAAGCCCGTATTTCATCTTTTTTGACGACGCTTCTACCAACCATTTTTACTGCAGTGGTCAATGACTGCGTGTATTCAAATGGCAAATTTTATGTCTTACACTTAGTCTAACATGTACATTTATACACCATTGTGTAGATATTGAATAACCGTATACAGGTATGTATTGGTTTTTATCGTGCCCCACGTGGATATCGAGCTAGAGGACAATAAGCAATTCATTTCGAACATCCCTCGTATTAAAGCTTGTGGTGGTTTAACAACCAGTCTGATCATGTTTTTCGCTATCTGTAGACATAAGTTTTTGCTACTTGACAGTGGATAGATAAACAGATAATATTGCCTAGCTAGCATTCTTAATAAATCTACAGCGGGCCGTTATCGGCCAGTCAGCTACCCTGACGGGCCGATAACGGCCCGCTATAGATCTATGTAGAATGCTTACTGGGTGACTCGTTTGCTAGCATTATATGCGATTAGGATAACCTTTTCTCGTCCAGGGGACTTATAAAAGGGGAATATTAGATGATAATTCTGGCATAGTTTTACTCGGTTTCTCCAGTGAAACATATTTAATGGGCATTTATTATTTAGTGGGCGCCTCGCGGAGAATATTTGTCGTTTGCCTGTGATAAATTTAACCTCTGCGTATGCACAGGCTAAAGGGACATTAACATACTTTCTGTGGGGTAGGTAATCCTGTCAAAATTGTTGTGCCATCCTTCTAAAAACGGGGCTAATCTAAAAGGAATTCTTTCCTTTTAAATAGACTCCTTTTTGTCGCACCTGCTTTTGCAGGGCGACTTTGGCGTGCAAATTTTTGTCCGATCGTCCGTCCGGCCGTTCGTCCATCCGTCGACATTTCCCCTCGGTGGGTGTCTTGTGAACGCAGCTCATCTTACAGTTTTATACCCACTGTTTTGAAACTTTGCATGTGTTTTCTTCATGGTATGAAAATTTGCATCTGGTTTGGATATAATTATTAGATCATTTTTGTCACTTTTTTCCAGTCATTCTCAATATATAGACAGTGGGTAGCTCTTTTTAGCGCAACTCCTCTTACAGTTTTGTACCGATCGTTTTGAAACTTTGCGTGTGTTTTCTTAGTAGTATGAGAATGTGCATGTGGTTTGGATATAATTGTTTGTTTTTTTTTTGTCACTTTTTCCACATTGTGTGCTTAATCATTTTCACCCTCAATATATAGACAGTAGGTACTTCTTGTGAGCGCAACTCCTCTTACAGTTTTGTACCGATCGTTTTGAAACTTTGCATGTGTTTTTTTCACGGTATCAGGTTCTGAATGTGATTTTGACATAATTGTTAGATCATTTTTGTCACTTTTTCCATATTGTGAACTTAGTCATTTTTCACCCTCACTATATTGACAGTGGGTACCTCTTGTAAGCGCAACTTCTCTTTTACTTTTTTAACCGATCGTTTTGAAACTTTGTATGTGACTTCTCCATGGTATGAGGATATGCATGTGGTTTGTATATAATTGTTAGATTATTTTGTCACTTTTTATATATTGTGAACTTATATTTTCACCCTCTATAGAGAGTGGGTACCTCATGAGCACAATTCCTCATACAATTTTATACCAGTCTTTTTGAACTTTTGCACATGTTTGCTCCATAGTCTGAAGTTGTGCATGTGTTTTTGATATAATCCTCGCATAAATTTTGTCACTTTTTTCTACTTTGTTAACTTTCCCATTTTCTGACCTCAGATGTATAGACAGTAGGTACCTTGTGATTGCAAATCCTCATACAATTTTATACCTGTCTTTTTGAAACTTTGCACATGTTTTCCAGGGCCTTCAAAAGTGCATGTGGTTTGGATATAATTTTTAAATTTATTTTTGTCACTTTTTCCGCATTCACTGTCATTTTCTCACTTCAGATTTTATGAAAAGTGTATAGACTGTGGGTATCTTTTGAGCACAACTTCTCATGCATCATATGAGACTATGCAATTGCTTTCGATGAAATTCCAATATTAATTTCTTTGACCTTAACTTTATTTTGTGGGTGGGGTTGGTTGGTGGGTTTGGGCAGGTCCGACATCAACTTCACAGAAGTTCGATCTATATTTAGGGGAAGCTTGCAGTACAGGAACGCAAACAGGAAGACATAACATATGTCTCCCCCGTAAAAATCGCGGAAAAAAAACTAGCAAGTTTAGTCATTCCCATTTAAATGTTGACAAACCTTTCGCCGAGTGTTTTGATGAATGTTCATGCGGAGATATAAAAGGAGATCCACTCATATCCATGTAAACTGAGTTATACGTCGAAGGAGGTGCAAACCCACTGTCATCAGACTTTCCTGAAACATATGAAAATAAATCATTCTAAACGGAATAATCCCTGAGCATAATGCACAGGCTAACAAAACTTAAAACAGTATCAAGTTTTCGGGATCAGAAGAGATAGCTTTGGCAATTAGGCCTTAAAAGATCCCGAAATTGGCTCAATGACCACAGAAGAGCTGGAAAATACAAAACACACTATGGTAAAGTACGGGTTGAAGTTTTACGGCCGCCACACGCGCTAACATCAAATGTAGTAGGTCTAATAAAAGTCCTGGAATTAGCTCAATGAATACAAAGGACCACAAAATAATAACTACACTATAGTGAAGTACGGGGCGCCGTATAACGACCACACGTGCGCTAACATTAGTGTATTGATGTAAATATATCATAAAAGGAATGACCTTTGAGATCAATAAACATACTCACAAAACTGAAAACAGCTGAATTGTATATTGTTCTGGGCAAGACTAGCAAGTTTCGGTAAATAAGGGGGTGGGGTCTGGCCATGTAAAGAGCCTAAAGAGTATATGCCATCCGTGAAACCCTGGATCAGCCTGCTTATCTACCATATCTGCTCAGTTCCTTGGCTGTTTGTTAATATAGCATGCAATATGCAACGCTTCTCTAAGCGGACAGCGAAGGCCCTTAACAGCTATCATTATCAATTGGCGCAGCTCAAATACAAATGGAATACCCATTAATAAAACAAGATAAACCGCAACGTGAGAAAATGTACCTTCTGACATGTGCGCCCAGCGAAGACTCAAATCAGTCTGCGCATCCGAGCAGTCTGATCAGAGTCTTCGTTGTCCGCATAAAGAAACTTAGCATCATTTATATCCAAACTGCGTCCAGTGAAGATTACAACCAGACTGCGCAAACGCACAGGCTGATCTGAATCTTCGCTGGCGCTCATGTCCATAGGTACGTTTTCTGACGTTGCTGCATTGATATTTCAATGAAGTAAAACTGTGATATTCGAAAGCAGACATGTTCAAAAGTTGGTATGTTTTCATTTATTCAAATGAGCTGCTACGTTTCTGTTAAGAAGTAAAAAGCTAAAAGGTTGCCTTTGGAAACACACACACACACACACACACACACACACACACACAAACAAACAAACAGAGAGAGAGAGAGAGAGAGAGAGAGAGAGAGAGAGAGAGAAGGACGAAAACTGGTTATTGACCAATGTAAAATAATTACAAAGTTGTTTTATAAAATGCAGTTCTGTTGTTCGATTAACCTGCAGCTTGAGTTAATTGATCAATAGTTCTGAAAATTATGAGACACCTCGATATGACATGGTAACTAATTAACTCTTCACTTATATGCAAGAACACACAAAGAAAATACAAATCAGATGTTGTAGCCAGAGCTTTAATCCTCAGCATGCTGGAACAACTTTCAGCAGATGACAAATTGGTGATTCTTTCTTATTTTCCCAGAAAACAGGTTTTGATGTCAAATCCTGCTTTTCGGTTTAAAATAAAGACATCGCTGAGACATCTGCTTTAAGTGCAAGACTAGATGATATTCATATTAAAATGCCGAAGTCTTGGCACATAATGATTTATCAAATGCAATGTAGATCTCAAGACATTACTGGACATCAAAGGAACAATCCAGTGAAGTTTGTTTGAAATTGGCCCAGTTATTAATTAAAGTTTTTTTTTTTCCATTTTTTTGTTCTAATGATTTTACACAAGTTTATTGTGTGCCGGGTCCCTATCAGTTACAGAGAAATTGTTTGACTTTTTGTCTATTTTTAGCACTGGTGGCCATTTTGTTAAGCTGAGCAGAATCATGGTGAGTAACCCATAACGGTGCCTTTCAGAGGAAAACAGCTTTGCTGGTTCCTATTGGAGGAACCAACGGTGCCTTTCAGAGACAAATAATAGAGGAGGGATTTTTGGCCGCGGATAAATAAAAAAAATCAGGCCATTGGCCTAAGAGGAGATGTTGTTCAAATTTTTTTTTTTTTTTTTTTTTTTCTTTCTTTCTTTTTTTACCTCTGGAGGCATTTTGTTCAGTGGAGCGGAACCATTTTAACAATTTTGGTAGAGGGTCACTCAAGAAACATTTCCGTGTAACTATTTTGAAATCGGTCCATTGCCCTAGCCGTAGATGTCGTTTAAAGGTTTTTTTCAATTTTTAGCTTTGGCTGTCATTTGTTCAGGGGAGCGGAACCATTTTAGCAATTTTGGTAGAGGGTAACTCAAGGAACATTTCTATGTAATTATTTTGAAATCGGGCCATTGGCCTAGGAGGAGATGTTGTTTAAGGGTTTTTCTATTTTTAGCTCTGGCGGCTAGTTTGTTCAACAGAGCGGAACCATTTTAGCAAATTTTGGTAGAGGGTCACCCAAGGAACATTTTTGTGAAATTATAGTTTGACATCGGGCCAATGGTCAAGGAGGATATGTCGTTTAAAGGTTGTTGTTTTTTTTTTTCTATTTTTAGCTCTGGTGGCCATTTTGTTCAGCGGAGGGGAACCGTTTTAGCAATTTTGGAAGAGGGTCACCCAAGGAACATTCTGTGAAATGATTTTGAAATAGGGCCGTTGGCCTAGGAGGATATGTCGTTTAAATGTTGTTTTTTTTTTTTCTATTTTTAGCTCTAGCGGCAATTTTTTCAGCGGAGCGGAACCATTTTAGCAATTTTGGTAGAGAGTCACCCAAGGAATATTTCTGTGAAATTACTTTGAAATCGGGCCACTGGCCTAGGAGTAGATGTTGTTTAAAGGGTTTTTTTCTGTTTTTAGCTCTGGCGGCCATTTTGTGCAGCGGAGCGGATCAATTTGAGCAATTTCGGTTGAGGATCTTCAAAGGAACAATCCTGTCAACTTTAGTTGAAATCCACCCATTAGTTACGGAGAAGATGTCATTTGAGGCAAATTGAGGACGACGCACGACGGACGACGTAAGACGAATGACGGACGAGGGACGACGGACACAGGGCGATCACAATAGCTCACCCCGAACACGTTGTGCTCAGGTGAGCTTAAAAGCATCACCAATTTGTCATCGGCTGATTTAGCCAAAATAGTGACAAATGTTAAAATAATCTTTTGCTCGACCTCCATCCGACGTGAAAGCCAGATTGCTTTGAACTATTTATCCTTTTCTCTGAAAACAAACGGAATTTACTTCTGGATTTTTATTAAAGAAAGACGATGACAATTATTTACAATTGAGCTCTGGAATGATTGATTACTTCTATGCCAAAAAACATTACACAATCAAGTTCATAAGAAAAGTATCGAGGCTGTTAAACAAGAGAACAATAGGCCACAATTAGCTCACCTGATAAAAACAGCTCTTGCATATCTGCAAATGCCATGCAACTTCTTCCAGTTTTGCCACAGCAACTAGGACACAAATTAGACCCTACCGTAAAAAGGTCAAAGACCATCTTAGTATCATCATTTGAACTAACTAAGTAGATTTTGAGTCCCCGATGCTGTATACCAAGTTTCAGCCTTCAGCCCTAAAGCTTTCTTAGTTCTAGAAAAGATGTGTTGTACCTTATATGGACATGGCAGCCGTCTTGTTCAATGACGCGAAACCATTTGAATAAATTGTCAACATCCTTTTGGTTTAAACATATTTTAATCAAAATTACAATGATTATACAAACATACATGGCATGTACACAAAAGATAGGATTATAACGGAAGCATAAGCTTATTTAGTTCTTCTCCTGTTCAACATCCTTTTACAGAAACCCCTGATTTTGACAGAAGCCCTTATGTGAAAGCTGGTGAAAACTGTTCAAGAGATTTCAGAGAATTAGACCTTTAAAGATTTCACGATTTTATACATGTATATAGCATAGGGGCAAGGGCAGATACTCCCAAACCTATTTACGGTAACTAAACAGTTTTACTTGTTTAATCATGCATTGTAAGTTGTTTCAACATTTTCCAAATTTTCCCTTGCCGTAATGCTATATACCAGGATTCAGACAAAGCTTTCTTGGTTCTGGACAAGAAGATTTTTAAGTGTTTATATCATATATGAGCATGGCAGCCATTTTGTTCTATGGCACGGAACCATTCGAACAAATTCTCAATACCCTTTTGACAGAAGGTCCCGTACTACTTTAATCATACATTGCAAATTTCAGCCATAAGGCTTTAATACATATTGAGAAAACGACTTTTCAACATTTTCCCAATACAAATATATGGGGCCGCAAATTTGACCTTGCCTTAAAAAGGTCAAAGGTCAACCTACGACCATCATTTGAACAAACTTGGTAGGCCTTGAGTCTCTAATACCAAGATTCAATTCCAAAGCTTTCTTAGTGCTAGAGAAGAAGATATTTAAGTGTTTTTACCATATATAGGCATGGCAGCCGTCTTGTTCTATGGCACGGAACCATTCGAACAATTCTTAATACCCTTTCAACAGAAGCCCCATGTGAAATCTGGTGAAAATTGCTCAAGCAGTTTCAGAGAAGACAATTAAAAATTGCACATTTTTATACAAGTATATAGCCCAGAGACAAGGGCAGATAACGCACAGAGGATAAGAGTTTAGTTGTAAGTAAAACGTATTACATTTTTAATCATACATTGCAAATTTCAGCCATTAGCCTTTAATACATTTTGAGAAATTGACTTTTCAACATTCCCCCCATACAAATATTCAAGGCCTCAAATTTGACCTTGCCTTAAAAAGGTCAAAGGTTAATATACGACCATCATTTGAATAAACTTGGTAGACCTTGAGTTCCTGATGCTATATACCAAGATTCAGTCTAAGAGCTTTCTTAGTGCTGGAGAAGAAGTTGTTTTTAAGTGTTTTACCATATATGGGCAAGGCAGCTTTCTTGTTCTAGGGCACAAATTCTCAATACC
Source organism: Anodontia alba (assembly GCA_964016985.1). Taxonomy (NCBI): domain Eukaryota; kingdom Metazoa; phylum Mollusca; class Bivalvia; order Lucinida; family Lucinidae; genus Anodontia; species Anodontia alba. The sequence goes on from OZ024822.1 coordinate 102,238,533, forward strand.
CTTTCGACAGAAAGCCCCCATGTGAAATCTGGTGAAAATCGCTCAAACAGTTTCAGATAAGAAAACATTTAAAATTGCACATTTTTTATACATGTATATAGCTCAGGGCCAAGAGCAGATACCCCTCAGAGAACAAATTTTGTATTGTAACTAAAAGTTTTACTATTTTAATCATACATTGCAAATTTCAGCCATAAGTCTTTAATACATTTAGAGAAAATGACTTTTCAACATTTTCCCCATACACATATATGGGGCCGCAAATTTGATCTTGCCTTAAAAGGTCAAAAGTCAATCTACGACCATAATTTGAACAAACTTGGTAGCTCTTGAGTCCCTAATGCTATATACCAAGATTCAGCTTTAAAATTTTCTTGGTTCTGGAGAAGAAGAGTTTGAAGTGTTTTACCATAGGTGGGCATATCATCTATCTTGTTTGATAGTGCGGAACCATTTGAACGAATTGTCAATACCCATTCGACAGAAGGCATCATATGAAATCCGGTGAAAATCGCTCTAGCAGTTTAAGAAAAGAAAACATTTGAAAATTACACAATTGTATACATGTATATATCCCTGGGACAAGGGCAGATAACCCACAATGGACAAAAGTTTGATTGTAACTAAAACGTTTAATTACTTTAATCATACATTGCAAGTTTCAGCCATTAGTTTCTTATACAGTTTGAGACAATGACTTTTCAAAATTTTCCCCATATAAATGTATAGAGACGCAAATTTGACCTTGCCGTAAAAGTTCAATAGTCAACCTAGGGTCATCATTTAAATAAACTTGGTAGACCTTGAGTCCCAAATGCTTTATACCAAGATTCAGCCTCAAATCTTTCTTCGTTCTGGAGGAGAAGATTTTTAAGTGTTTTATCATATATGGGTATGGCAGCCATCTTGTCCAGTGGCGCGGAAGCATTCGAACAAATTCTCAATACCCTTTCGATTGAAGGCTCCATGTGAAATCTGATGAAATTGCTCAAGCAGTTTCAGAGAAGAAGACATTTCAAAATTATACAATTTAATACATGTCATTAGCCCAGGGGTAAGGGCAGATAACCCTCAGGGGACAAAATTGTGTTTGTAACTAAAACGTTTTAGTACTTTAATTATACATCGTAAGTTTCAGCCATTAGTCTTTAATAGATTTTGAGAAAATGGCATTTCAACATTTTCCCCATATAAATGTATAGGGGCGTTTAAGAGAAGTCGTTTACAGGTGTGGAAGGACGGACAACGACGGACGGCAAGTGATTACAAAAGCTCATCCTGAGCCTTCGGCTCAGGTAAGCTAAAAAGCCTCATCTGGGAATTATGTGTTCATGTTATCTTTCATGCATTTAACTCAATATATTTGACTTAACCATCATTTTAAATTCAAGGTTATCGTAGAGGCTTCTGCAAACAAGTGTCTATTCATCTATATAGAACTAAAAATCCCTTTTTTTCTGTAATTTTATATAAATGGGGACAGGTTAAATTAGAGTACGAAACCAGTCATCATACTTGTTAATTCTTTTGAGAAGCGTTCCAAGACATCGGCCAGATCTGTGTGTCCTACTCTTCTGGCAATTTCATGTGGGTAATATCCATCTCTGTCTCTAGTTAAAACACCGTCGCATGTGATAGGGTTCTCCCAGAGTGACCGACAGAAATTCTTCAAATTATACCTCGCTCCAAAATGCATCAATGTAGGACAGACGAAATCGTTGTTATCTAGCAAAATAAATCATAACCATAAATATACCAAGTCAAGCGAAACATAAGACCTTGCGCATGCGCGGTATGATGTGCCTCGCATGTGCAAGGTCTCATCCTGGCCTTTGCTCTCCATTAATACATTCTATAGCATACACTGATTTTGGCAGCGGACAGCGAAGGCCCTGATCAGACTCCGTGCAGTCTGATCTGAGCCTTCGCTATCCGCGCAAGCTCTGAAGGAACATGTTTGCTTTGCACGGATAATTTTTATTTGTTCAGTTTAGACTGACACTCCTATTTGCAGCAATCTACACCGCGCAATTTAAAAAATTGTGGATTTAAGTGTAGAACCTCGGGGGTAAAGTGTGTTAATAAATCTCCTATATGTGATTTACACAATAAAATACATAGTGCCTTATGTTCTGGCTTCAGATCGCCTTTGACCCATTTGTTTGGTTTCATCACAGTGATTGTGATTATATGAGTTTCACTGTGATGTTTCACAGATGAGGTCGAGGACCCCTATGCGGACCGAACATATATTTAAGCCATGACAAACCTACAAAATGGCATGTGCGCCCAACGAAGACTCAAATCAGCCTTGACATCCGCCCAATCTGGTCAGAGTAGTCGCTATCCGCAAAAGGAAGCCCGGGTCCTTAGCTACCCTTTGAGTGCACAGCGAATACTCTGATCAGGCTGGGCGGATGCCCAGGCTGATCTGAGTCTCTGCCGGGCACATGGTCATTTTGAAGGTTTTGTCATGTGCTGGCTCATTTGTTATTGGAGCTGTATCGGAATTAAGGTAGAGGTTTCGCGCGAGTAAAACTGGTTTAAGCCTCTAGTAGATTTTTCTACTGCCCGTTCCAAGGCGGTTCCTCTGTTGCAGTTTTTATTTGTTTGTGCGTCGATGGTATAATATGAGGCTTTGTTTTGTCATTATTTGTGCCTCATTTCTCCGTATTTTGGTGTGTCGGGTAGGCTGTGCTTCGTGATTATGACATTTCCTCTTAAAGGTTTTTGATTTACACAAAAACGTACCTGTCAAAGAGTCCAGTGTTGGTGACATATGCTTTAATACCTCAGTTGGCTTTAACAAAGATGTCATCCTTTCGTCTAACTCTCTGTCATTTTCAGCGTGTAAACTCTGACATAAAATGCTGACTGGATCTGTCACATCTTCCAAAAGACGTTGTATTTGATCTAATTTTGATGAAAGAACTAGAGAATTATTCTTGGAAGGCGTCTCGGAAGACGAAACAACGGATGGAGATTGCTGCATTGGCGATGTCCAAGTGTCTGGTGGAACATAGCAAGAGTCTGTTTGACTAGGTGACGGTGTTTCAGATGCTAAATCAAATGAAACATCGGATGATGCTGAGGCCAAAGGAGTTGAATTCACGGGGTTTTCGGAAATGTTGATATATTTAGCTTGTGTACGACATGGCGGTGGCGGCTGACTGAAAGTGGCTGCATTTGATGATCGAGATGACACTGAGGATGACGTTGACGAATAAGATATCAAGCTGTCTCGGCCTTGAGGCGGAAAATCATAGAATTCCTCAGATATAGCTGACTTCGATCTCGGTATTGGTTCAATTTGACCATATCCTATTTCTATGCCATCTAACGTTACGTCGAATGACTTATTATCCGTTCCTGTAAAATAATTGAGAACAATATATTTCATGATCTTGAGAATTTTATAATCCTCCCTTCTCTCCACAGAATTCATATTTATTTATTAACGTTTCCGTTCAAGTTAATAGTCTAAGTCAAATAATTTTGACACAATGTAAACACACAAATCTCAACAAGATGCTGATGACGAATTTAACATGTCACAGATATATTTTTATAATAGCTCCAGATAAGGCGTTTTTATTTCAAAAGAAAATTATTTATATTTTTCTTATTTCTCCCCGGAAACATATGCCGAGGCGCTTCTAATGAGTACCACAGCATATTTTTTTTTTCTGGGAGAAATAAGAAAAGTATTCTGTGGATACTCCCTCTTAAATTTCTGGAGTCTTGAAATTTATTATGCTGAATTTAAATTGTGGAACGTTCTAAGATGAAACCGAGCTATTAGCAAAGTCTGTTCTAGGACTCGTGTTAAAAGCGAACACGCACGTTTGCCATGCAACTGCGCTAGTGAAAATGACTGATGCATAACCTACTGAACTGCGCAGATCAAACTGTTTCTGGAATTATCTTAGAACATACGGACTGGCCTGGGCTTCCCTGCTCACAATTGGCAAAAGCTACATTTTCTCGTGGGAAGGCAATATCTATTTAGGTAGTTTTTAAGGCAACTTTCGCCATGCCTCATTTACTCAGGAAATACGAAAAAGGTTAAATAAGTGAGAGAGTGCGATTTTAATGTACCCCTGTGATAAGTGTTGATATTTACAGTGATTACGATTTTCGGAAATACTTTTACCATCGCTCATTTTATGCAGGTTTAAAGCTTAGTATGTTGGCTAAAATTTTCAGCAGACGACATACTGTTTTTTTTCTGGCTCCTGTGGAGACAATTTGTATGAAATGTCAAAACCCTTTTTTAGGTAAAAATAAGAAAAATGTTGAGCTCCCTTTATACACACGCGGAGATTGTCGGGCGACCATTATGCGATTCAAAATTGGTCTCATCGCTCAAAATCTTTCAAATTATCCAAAAGGTTGTGTCTATGTAAACGATCGGGAGATCACTGTGCGCTCATTGTGCAATTAAACATGCATTTTTTGTCTTTATGGCGATCTATAGAGATCTTGGAGCGACCTAGTCGATCATTGTAAGTTTGCTAGGCGCTCGTATTCCAACAAAGAGAGACCCCAGGGAGATCTGAGATCGCTGAGATATCAAGTAGGATCAATAGAGATCACTCAGAAACTGAAGATCTCTGAGGGATCCCTGAGAATTCCTTGAGCGACTATTGAGATTGCTGAGCGTTCCTTGGGCGATAGGGAGCATTTGGGTATATAAATGGGAGGTTAATGCTGATATTCAGTTTATACTTTGGTATCATGGAGCGAACATTTTGAATACCTCTTATATATATCTAGACAAATGAAACCATATCCAAATAAAACCTTGAATAAAGTGGAGAGAATAAAGATTGAAAGTAGATTAAAAGTTACATATTAATACCATTACAAGGAAGTGATATGAAAAAAAGATGGAAATATCGTAAATTTTTAACTGAAAAGAAAGTTATGCTGTAGATCTACTTGTACTGGTCTTTAGAAAGACTATAGACAGAAGGATAATTGGGAGTTTAGCATCGGCATTTATAACCGCAATGCCAAACCTTCCCATCGCCGCGGGATCTCTCCCGAATCTCTCAATGGACGCTCAACAAACTCAAGAGTAAAATTGGTCTGTCAATGGTCTCTCAGCGATCTCCGCCACAGTCTTTCAATTAACTATGTTTGTCTTTCATTTAACGCTCAACGGTCTCTCACAGATCTCTCAGCCATCCCTACTTCCGGGATAGATAAAGTGGGCGGCCTTTGAAAGATCACTGAGTGTTCTTTGAGCAATCGATCAGCTCGCTGAGCACTCCTTAGGCGATCCTTGAGTTCCCTTCCCTTTGCGACTGTTGAGCGAGTGTTTTGAATCGATTCAAAACTTTGAGGAAACCGTCGCGATCTTGGAGATAACCGGGAGATCACAATGTGATCTTTGCGACTGCTGGACGCTCATTGAAAGTCCGTTGAGAGATCTGGCATTTTTTTTTTATCTTTCACCGATCGCTCAACGATCGCCACCTCTGTGTGAAAGGTGTTTTACGTACAGAAAAAAATAAGCACGAAAATGCTGCCGGACATGTTGCAACACCATTAAATATCAATGCAAAAAGTGTTTACATGCATGTATACATTTCTGAAAATTATCATTCTAAGCATTTTGATAAATTCTGCCTGGTAACTTATAGTCTGGTTACAATCAGTTCACTGGGCGTGGTCTAAATATGAGCAAATGTCATTGCCTAACACTGCCAAAATGGCCGAGGGTTTCGCGAATCTTGGTCGAAACGTGATAGATTGTAAGCAAAAAAAATTTGCTAAATACCTTCAGTAAGTAAGGCTTACGACCGCACAATCGGATTAAGTTGTATTTTAGTACGTGATAACTTGACTAGGTATTTCTAACTTGAAAAAATTGCTTGTTTTTATAATGTTCTAAATTTTCGGAGGGATTCCTTCCTTTATCAGGGTAAACGGAAAAATATTTATAGATGTACTGAGCTACTTTCCGGTAAGGTAAATCTTAGCTGTGGCAAGACTCTGCAAGACTCAGTTTCTTGTACGTTCATCAAGCAAGGCGCCGAAATTTAGTTTCAGACAGACAGGGTTTACTCAATTTCAAGGAGTGTTTAGAAGTAATAAGGCAATTTATAATCTAAATTCCGATTTAAAAGTATGAATGCATCCAGGGGAGGTGCGTAATTGTACTCCTCCAGGTCAGAAGGAACCAATTTGACTCTACAAAAATTACAAGATAAAACCGAAAGATATAGACTCTCAAACGTTTTATATGACGGATCAACGTATACAAATCAAAATATAATTATGGTAAGTAGATAAATCTGTAGAAGTACAGTACACGAAAGTACACAAGCTAAGACAGTATTACTTACATTATAATTCATTTGAGCTGCAACGTGAGAAAACGCGCCTTCCGACATGTTCACCTAATGAAAACTCAATCAACCTGGGCATCAGCGCAATAAGATCAGAGTCGTATTGTCAGCATGAAATAATTACATCCTTAGCGAAATAAAATGCGCCCAGGAAAGCTTCTGATCAGACTGCGAGAATGTGAAAACTGATCTGAATCTTCGCTGGGCGCACTTCTAAGGTATGGTTTTTGGCGTTGTAGCTCATTTGATTACAGGCTAGTTTAGTGTTTACACTTACCGTTATATTTGATTACAGGCTTGTTTAGTGTTTACACTTACCGTCATATTTGATTACAGGCCAGTTTAGTGTTTACACTTACCGTCATATTTGATTAGAGGCTTGTTTAGTGTTTACACTTACCGTCATATTTGATTACAGGCTAGTTTAGTGTTTACACTTACCGTCATATTTGAAGGAATACACGGTTGCCTTGTCACACTCGCATGCTGCATTGACAACGCTTCCATCTTCATGGAATTTTGCTTGTACTAAACCATTGTTTATGCCTTCCAACAAAAGATATACATGGTCATCCTAAAAAGGGAAATCTCACATTGTAAATCGTATTACAGCTCCTTCAGGAGGTATAAATATGTCATACAAAAATACAGTGAACCCTCTTTACAACGATAGCATTTATTCCCAAAGATGTTGCCATTAAAATGAATTTGCTGTTGTAAAGAATCCTTAATGGCCATAATGATATGTAAGAAAGACCTTGTTTAATTGTTATTTTCTCATAGATTAAATGTTTTGGATATTTGTTAGAATCGCCTCACTGAGGCGATTCTAACAAATATCCAAAACATTTAATCTATGAGAAAATAACACTGAGCGATTCTAACAAATATAAAAAAAACATCTGTTGCTTGAAGTTTTCATGCAATAGTTTTGCATAATTTCTCATTAACTATCACATCTTGAGCGAAGGTTTTGTGAAATTTAAATTGTCATTATAACGAATTTTGTCGTTGTATCGAGTGTCGGTATAAAGAGGGTTTACTGTATTATGTCGCAAACTATGTTTGTCGAGGGTGGGGTGTATACTGTTTTCATGATATTCGTCCGTCCGTCTGTTCGTCCGTTACGTTTTGGTTTCTGCTTCTTATCTTGCTAACTAATTTTATATAAAAGACAGTCGTTAACTTGATGGGATATCAAATAATCTCTGCTTATTGACACTATCCGTTTATGGGGAACGGATGCATATCCAAGAGGACTAACTCTGGCATGAAACTTTACTTTTCCTTCTTATTGCGGCGTCTCATCCGGGTCTACACTGTTTGCCCAGGCCTGTCTGTCCCAATACATACGGTAAATACGGTACTTCTAAAAGAAAGAATTGGCTCCCTGTGAACGCAAATCTTTTCCTTAACGAATAATTCCCTGATTTTAATGTTTTCAAATACTAAGCGGGCATATTCATGTCTGCAAAAGTACCCTTTGCAAAATAATGACAAAATCTTTCAGATGTCCCCACTTAAATACCAAAACATTAAAACACCATATATTCAAGGTAAATTTTGATTTTATTTCTTAAAAAAAACGTCATCTTTATTTCAGAACATTAATTGGCCATCCTGTCTTACAATAAAAACCTAAACAAAGACCGCACAAACGAACGAAAATCGAAAACTCGGTTTTATTAAGTCATTTCACATATAGCTATGTAGTTTGCGAGGCAGTAATCAGAGCTCATAACCAAAGTAACCAGAATGAGCTCGATGATCCTAAAATAAATAAATATAATCTGCACTATGTTGAAGTACGGTAAGACACTTTACGGTTGCCACTCGGCACTTAACTCGTAGGGCGAATCGACCATTCGTGCATGTTTACTGTATCCTTCCGTTTTTCTTTTTGGTCCCGTTTTTTAAATGTTTTCATCAAGGAAACACTTCAGTGATGACGGCTGATGCCATGTTTACATTTGTGCCAGTAACTCACAGTTACGAGTAAGACAAACGCGTACGAAGCATAATGACCTCGCCCGGGGTTATAAAATTTTTTCATGCTAAATTAAGCTGAATATGAAATTTGTCCTGCTAATAAATCTCAAATTACTAAGAATTGAAACAAATATTTTGCTAAACACAACTGAGCATGAAAATTTCACTACTAATAAATTTGAAAAGGCCAACTATTTGTATTTATTACCGGTGAAAATTTAAAGAACTTGTTTAAGCAACGTTGTTTTCTTCAAGATGGTGATTCGAGACATACTGAAAGCAACTGGCGAAGCATAAGCAGCTGCTTGCGAAAATCATATCGAGTCAACCACATGCTAGGCAGGGATAGGCCCAATCACTTGCTAGCCTGCTTCATAATCCACCCTAAAATTTCACTAGAAAATCGAACCGCGCCAAAGTAGGTGACTGTGCTGGGTGCACACACTTTCCTGTATTCAACTTCACCAGCACCGTTAACCCTTTTCACCTTGAGTTTCAGAAATAGACATTTCCGTCTCTGCATTTGGACATAAACAATGCTGTCAAAAGGACGACGGTTGTACATCGTGAACAGAATGACAAACATTGTGGGTCCTGTGAGACGGTGTCTTCTTGATCCACTCTGCTTGTAAACGTATCTGTCATGGTCTACAGGGATGAAAGGTTTAATTCAAATGTTCGAAAGCAAAGCGCAGGTGTCGGCAAGAAGTAAGCATCCGCGAGCTCACAGCAACATCCTGGCTTTCATAACACAACATACACACAGACTAAGGCATGTACCTTTCCGGCTGAGCCCATGGTCATATGGGAATAAGGGAGGACTTCGTGTTATTTTAACTGACATTTGCAAACCTATTCTGATAAATGGCTTTGATATCAATGTCAAAATTATCCTTACTGAACTGAACTACATATCGTAAGTAACTCTAAATACATGTTTTATTAGAATTCTTGTTTTTCGTGAAAACAGTGTAGACCCTGACCAGATGTCACATTCTATGGGTCTGATCGCGGCGTTTTGATCTGGGTCTACACTGTTTGCCGATGTCCCCTTTATGGACGCTAGGATTATCGGTTAACCTGTCTTCTGCAAACTGTTATATGTTTTCCTTTGGTTATAAACAGCTACACTGTACGTTTTCTGCTAAACAAACTCTTTGCATTGTAAATATGATGAATGTAAGAAAAGCGTTCCGTGATTTTGCCCTGGTCAGTCTCGCATAGACGGATTTTTTTGTGTCTCGATGTCTCTCTTTACCTATTATCAGTAATCTAACTATTGGGATTCTTAAGAGGGCCGTAAGCACTTGACTGTTTTTCCATCACTGTGTACAAGATTTATAGCCTTTGCGAGTTTGCCTTTCTGTACCTAAACCCATCTGAAAAGGGTCTATAGGGAAAGAATTCGCTCCCTTCAAATTATTTCTTTATAGGGCAGACCCCTTTGATGCAAAAACTTTTAACAGACGTCTCCCCAGAAAGTGTATCTATTTTCCTTAACTGTCCCAGTTTTTCTTTATTCCAGTTTTTCTGTAGAATAGGCGTTTTTGTGAGTGGCATTTATAAAGCATTGTCACAAAGCAGAAAAGTTAAAACTCCAGTAATTAGAATACAAAGAGTATCTTATTTGCTGGTTGTTATTGTTGGTTGGACAAGCTCACGGTCGATAGCTATGTTTGTTCTGTTGTGTTTTCGTACATGTAAATCTGATAAATTCAATATTCTTGCTCTCAAGCATTTGCCACACGTTAAGAGATCTGTAAACGAAAGCCGAAGTGGTTCCTCTGTTGTAGATCTGGCATTATGCTTCTCTCGTTTCTGCTAAGCTGCACTTGCTGACTTCTGCAAAATTAAACCCGCCGTTTCTGAAAAGGTCATGCCCAGCTGAACGTGTTTAAGCATCTCTTTATCAAAATGCTTTAAGGTTGTCACTGTATCTAGTCCACAATCGAATCGCTTTCTATTTTCAAATTCCCCGTAATAAACTGTCTTTGGCAACCGATCACTTGGTATTCTGCTCACATTATCTAAAAGGCTCCATATTCCCCAAAAGCAGACATTTTATTATCAAAGAAAGGTTTATAAATATAAATACAATCATAATATGTGGCAGCTGACAACCTTGGACTGGCTCCAGTCTCCAATGATTAAATATTTCTTTCTTATAATCTGTTTAATAATCCACTGAAATAAAATCAAAGTAAAATCATGACTATAGAGGCTGGTCTAGACCTGCCTTTATAGTCATGATATTGTTTGGTTTTATTTTAGTGGATTATCAAACAGGATTATGAGAGAAATATTTAGTCACTGGAGACTGAAGCCAGTCTACTGACAGCCTGTAAAAACTCAGTTAGTCTCGCATATTTGAACTGGATCAAAAACGAAATGATTTTTAATCGTATCTCTGAATTAATGTTGGCAACATTAATTCAGTATATGATAAAAAATCATTATATCATTTTTGACCCAGTTTAAAAACGCGAGACTAATTGAATCTTACAGGTTGTCAGATGCCACATTTTTTCAGAAGAGCATAAACACTAAAATTACAGCAAAGAAAATCTTCATCAGAATTACTGCCTTGGAAGCGAAAGAGATAAAGCCAGACTCATCTGCCTTTTCTATTTACATCTAGGTTTGGGCCTGAAATGGTCTTAGTTTGAACACGCCTGTTAGCATCTCGGTTTTTAGACTAAGCAAGCCAACATCAAAGCGTTATCTGAAACATAGGCAAGTTTCATAATCCTGTAAAGCATTTGTAAGCACGATAGAAAAGTTCACTCTGCGCATTGACATTGCCAGCATACCATTTTACTATTGGCAACAAAAGAGAAATCAGATTATCTCCACCATTCTGCACAAGGGCCAGCCAAAACATTGCAATGAATCGATGTGTTGGCAAACAAAAACTGTCTTAATAATCCAAAATTGTTCTACTCCTATCCAAACAAAGAATCTATCCAGAGATTGACCGCAAAGAAATACCCCTGTAGTTATCATAGAGTTAATTGTTTTCTTGCTACTTTTACAAGTAAATTATGGATGTATCATTCATGTCCCTTTAGAAATTTTCTCAGAAACTATGCTCATTCAGCTAGGATACATATTGGAAGAGCTCTAGCTGGTAGAAAATTTAGAAGATATTACATCCATAGCAATGAGCGAGACTGAACTATCAGAGAAGGGACAAATCGTAGGGACTATAGACTCATTCAGCAGATGACAAATTGAAGATGTTTTCTCGGTTTAAACAATATTTTATTCATTCAAGTTCACACATATACATTGAATGTCTTTGCGCTTGGTGGGCCGATCATATCGATAGAGAATGGGGAGCTGGCTGTTTTGTTTATATCGTTTGTTATGGTTGTCTTATCTGTTATAGTCCGTTTAGTTTTATTTGGTGTCACTGATATGCTATGTTCTGTTATTGTTTCACTTTCTATGCTTATTCTTCACTATCTACAAGAAAGACAATAGCCATATGGAACTAGGTTAAAATAACGTGGACAACTATGACATCTTTAGAGCTCATCATGTTCTTTGGCCTCCACAGCGTTCTACATCGTGTAGCTGAATCGCCTTTTAGGCCGTTCAGTCACGGGCTAAACATTTCCGCTCAAGATACCAAAACAGACTGTACATCTACTGGATAGACAAACCAAGGGTTGCCCTTAGGTGGATTGCATACATAGGCAGAGGGCGCAAGCGTCACTGAAAAACTACTAATCAGCAATCAAAAGTCTTACTTTTATAGTAATATCACTCATAGAACACAAGTAATGTCATGAGTGCAGCTGAGACACCACTGATCTCTGGCAAAGGTCAAAGTTCTCCTCTCCAAATAAAGATTGTGCCATATTGAACGTCCGACATTGAAGAACACGGCGTCTGATCAGAGTCTGCATTCTTTGCCGCGTACCCAACAACTTAAGACATTTCAACAGGAAGTAAAAAATGGACTTACTAAAATTCTAGGACTAGAATGATGTTGAGTTAAGGTACTTGGTATTTAAAATCTTCCTGACTATTTTGCTAAATTCCATGACCTTTCCCTGACCTTGAAGAAAAATAAAATTCCCCTGGCCACCCTGCACTGGTATGTTTTTTTTTTGTCTGCATGGATGAAAGGCTAAAATCGTGCGGAAGGTGTAATTTGATTTCGTATTTAATCAGAGACTACAGTAAAGTTGTTTGACATACAACCAGGTCAATTCATTTTGCCATATTTTAATGTCCAGCTAGTAAAGGACCTGCATGTTTTGAAGTTATGTATGAGTAACCACAGATTCCTTATCAGTATAGCATTACTGTCACTAGATGAAACGTATTCCTACAGAAGATTATTTTTGAACTTAAATGCCTTCGTCGGTGTCCCAAATGGCCTTCATAGCGTTTGATTTTACCCGTGCAGTTAAAATGCAGAAAATGCCAACAAACACATTCTTGTTAAGAATGAGTCCGTTGACATTGCATATAGCTGCATTTTCATTTTGACGGCCTGTGGACTTACAAATCGACAAAATGCGCCGCCATCGAGTATTTTTCTAATCGTAAATGCACTATCCTGCACAGATTTCGACAATAGAGTGTTAAACTGTTAATCTAACGTTGCGTTTAGCTCACAGTTGCTATCTGGTAGAATCGTAAGCTTTTCATTACGGGAAGCCGTATCTTGCATGTTGTATGCTACTGTGGAAAGTAAAGTGCTAAAATAGTCTTGCTGCGGAAAATAAGAACATCCAATACAATTTCAACTCAATTTATTTGAAAGGCAATATGAATATCCTTACCTGTAAGTTGCAGTCTATCAGGAGCACATACCTGTAATCTGAGGGGTTTTTTTGTGATGAGGTTTTACGGCCCAGTCAACCCATTGGGGTCATGTCGAGCGCGGTCAGTTTACCTAACCACACATTTACTGGGCAGGCTTAGTCCTCTAAGCGGATAACCAGTATTGTGCACATTCTTTCGCCAGAAACTGACAACTGCCCTTCTTGAATCAGCGGAAGGGAGAGAATGATCGTAGAAAATATTTCATGATCAATCTCCACGAAAGAATGTTGCCGATCTCGGCGGGGGTTGAACCCGCGACCTCCTGGTCTCCAGTCGGACGGCGCATCCATCTGAGCCACCGAGGCCGGCTGTAATCTGAGCTTAACCAATTACTGAATCGTCCTCGTATAAAAAATATACCTTAATCACCCTACACATTTGGACACGGTAATATTAACTGTACTTGTCCATACAGAATTTCATTTTGACCACACTTGTCCAGTAATTTGCCCAGAAATGTTGTTAAAATTGGCAAAAAAAAAAAAAAAAAAAAATGCATTTGGCTCAATCCGCCGTTTATATTTGCTCAGGATTTCCACTGCCAGCTTAGACAAGTACATTTCAATATTTAGTCCGAGTACAATATTAGTTATTGTCTTCGTTTCTCTCTAAAAGTGACATGTATGAAAAGCAAAAATAGATTACGAGGAATGTACACACTTGGTAGATTGTTTACCATTTCCGCCAAGGGAGTCACCATTTGTGACGTCCTGTTTGATTTTCTGTATCCACACCCCTTCTGGAAAGGGGTTCTTTCTAAAAGGAAAAGAATTTGTTCCCAAGGAGAGCAACGTCTTTCCTTTTAGAATAGATACCATTTTACAAAGGAGCCTGGGCGTAATTTTATTCCAGTTAGAATAGACCTCTTTTCAGAAGGGAGGTAAAATCAGTTTTGACCGAATTGCCTCTCTGGAGAGTGTTGTCATTCCCCTTAACTCTTTTGGTGCTACATTTCAGACGAGATTTGTCGTCTGCTTTTTTATTTTAACAAACAATCGTTTGGAAAGACGTTTATATGTAAAGTTGAAAGACTGAATGTCAAACAGCGTAGATCCAGATGAGACGGCTCATTGAGCCGTCTCATCTGGGTCTATGCTGTATTCAAACGCTATAATTATCGCCTGTGCCAGAGAAAGAGTTAAATTATTTGATCCTCAACGTACATGTAAGAAACTGGTCCTTATGAGAGGTGCGCAAAGTGAATATTCAGATTAGCCCGCGGATTACGCGCTATTTAAAGCCCTCATCAATTTCTGACCCTTACTCGCCTAGTTTCACCCTTTTTACTACATAACGCGGTGAATTTGTGATGTTGCCTGTATTCTGAATATATGAAAAAAATTTATGGTTGTACATAAAATGTCGAAATAATTTGTGGACTTGTTTTTGTTTTTATTATTATTATTATTATCATTAAAGGAGCAGAGCAAAACTTAGCACAAGCATAATCTGAGAGGTACCGAAGCTGAAAGCTTAAACTTCAAGCAGCTGACTATAAGTAAAAGCAGACAACATTGAACGTATTATCATATTGTTTTCATTTTCACAAAAATAAGACTTGACATTTAATTTAAAATGTCTCCGATGACAATTTGAATAAAATATAGAGTATTATTTCCTGTGAAAAATGAAATATCATCAAGTTGTTTTTTTTTCTGACAGATTAGCTTACAGAGGGCAAACCTTAACGCTCTGGCATCTCTGTAAAATTTTCAACAGACCACATATTGGAATTTTTTTTTATTTATCTCATAAAATAGGTTTTGACATTTCAGACAAATTGTCTCCAAAGGAGACGACTTCCATGAAATGTCAAATCCTGTTTTCTGGGAAACAATAAGAAAATTATCGTCAATTTGTTGTCTGCTGATTTAGCCAAGAGAGTGCTAAAGTTTACAAAGTATACATAATGTGAGCAGAGAAAGAAGCCATGTTTTTTTAATTGTGCAGGCTGGCCTGTGCTTTCCTTAGCTGAGTATATA
This sequence comes from Anodontia alba, assembly GCA_964016985.1. Taxonomy (NCBI): domain Eukaryota; kingdom Metazoa; phylum Mollusca; class Bivalvia; order Lucinida; family Lucinidae; genus Anodontia; species Anodontia alba. The sequence goes on from OZ024822.1 coordinate 102,253,699, forward strand.
TAGGGACCGTTTTCGAACGATAAGGATCATTTACCTTTCTGAAGATATGACTAACAGTATTCACTGGTCTCGAACAGGTAAACGTTTTATAAATATCTTTGTCTGATTCGGACGTACCATCAATTTCATCTGTTAAAGTCATTCGATTGTCTTCCTCAGTTAATGTTTTAATTGAATCGAAACTTTCATCTATTTGATTTATATGATTAGAAACCGATTCAAGATTCCTTGTCGTGTTTTCTGAAGTTGTCTTTTGTTTCTCTGGCAACGCAACTGTTTCTGTGTCTTCGCCTATTCTTGTATCACTTAGAATATTTACATACACGTCATCCTCTTCGGGCTCTGCATGAACTCCTTCATATAAACTTATTATGAAGACAATTAGTTTTCTTACACAGTCTTCCTCCGCTAGAAGTTCATAAGCAAACCACTCTATTAATGAGTCATTTTTGAACTTTTCCACAGCGAAATCCCAGTCATCATGATTAATACCTGTCAACACGGCAACAGAAGTTGCACCATCAAAATGTTTCATTACATCCCAATTATCAAGGTCGGTTAAATCAGGGGTTATCATGAATATGTTGACCCTTGTTTGTGTTCGGTGGTCCGCACGCTCGAAATCCTTTAGCAAAGTTGCTATACCGTATTCTTCTGAGCTGAGTTTGTCTTGTAGATACTCCGCCCAAACTTTGCCATCAGAGGCATAGAAAATAGATAATCCTTCAGACATCATGTATTGTCCATAGATTCAACGTGATGTACCTGAAAATAAAACAATTAAGCCATAAAGTCAGAAGTTCCTTATGTCATAAACACCAATTGAAGACTTAGGTCAGACTAGGGGTAGTGATGATAATAATAATAGTAATAAAAACTTTAAAAACTAGTAAAAAAAGTAATAATAGTAATAAGAATAATAATGATGATGATGATGATGATGATGATGATGATATTTCAAGATATTGACATATTCGTACTCAGTATAGGTTCCAGTCTAAATCTCGGTATAGTTGTTGTAGAAAAAAAAACAGCGCTAGTATGTACATGTATCAGCCACTACATGTATATACTAGAAATTTAAGGGACTGGATAGACTTAGTAAATGTTGTGCTATATCAGACAGTAAGACAACTTCTGTGACTACTTGTTTGTCTCCCTGGAATAAAAAGAAGGTATTTTCTACATTTCGCGTTAGCGTGAACGTAAACTGTAGAAGTTCATTACGAAAACACGCCCATTCAAATACATTGAAAATTTTACAACAAAAAAAAAAAAAAAAGGAAAATTTTCAGATAAAAATCTGGTATTTTTTCATATTTCTTCCAAAAAAATAGATTGTAGGTAGCCTTTGCAGGGTTATAAATTATTTTTCTTATTTTGCTAACAAACATAGATTGTGGGTACTCATTAGAACCGCTTTGCCGAGGCAGTTCTAATGAGTACCCATTATCTATGTTTTAAGCAAGATAAGAAAAATAATTTATAACCCTGTAAAGCTCAGTTTTACTATATGAAAAAGGGGTTTAACGGGTCAAAATTATATAGGCGTGTTTTCGTAATGTCTACATTTGTACAGCTCAGTTTTACTAAATGAAAGGGGTCAAAATTATATAGGCGTGTTTTCGTAGTGTCTACTTTTGTACATTTTGCGTTTGTATCAACGCAAGTAGACACTTGATTTAATCTGAAGCATGATTGTCATGAATGAAATTTTTTGTAGGCCGAGCATCTCAGCTTTATTTATATAGCGTATTACTCAAGTGTTAGTTTCCTTCCCTTTAATACTTTTCTTTTGTTGTTATTAGTAATCAATTATCAACGTTTTATTGGTTACTTTCAAATAAACTTAACGCTTAACATAATGGGTAAAAAATCAGCAGTCGACAATTTAAGATATTTTCTTCTTTTTTTTCCGAAGAAAATGAGCTTTGATTTTTCATGCAAACTCCTTATAAGACCATTTGCATGGAATTTCAGAGCCTATTTTTATGTAAAGAAAAAAAAAAAAAAGAAAAGAAAAACATGTTCATTTTTTTTGACTGCTCAATTCGCCAACATAGTGGTAAAAGTTAATTTAATAATAATACCCTTATTCCTTTTCACTCCCTTAACAACACAAGTTGTATGCAATAATGCAGACTTTATCTCTTAAAGGTATAAGGAAATAAAATACAATTTACAAACAGTACATCCGTAATTATACGAAAGATTTCCAAAATCTTTGAAAATATCTAATTCTCCTGGATCTACTGACTTCCTTATGATTTTCCTTTAATCGTATCTGCCCTAAATACAGTAAAATTCCAATGGCTCGAACATCTTGGGACCATGGAAATTTGTTCTAAGACACATTACAAAAACACGCCTATTCAAATATTTAGAACATTTCATCTCCAGAAACTGAAAATTTTCGGATAAAAAACTCTGATATTTTTCATGTTTCTGCTCAAAATATAGATTGTGGGTACTCGTTAGAACCGCCTCTAACGAGTACCCACAATCTATGTTTTTTAGCAGAAATAAGAAAAATAATGCATACCTCTGTAAACTCCAGTTTTACTATATAAAAGCGGGGTTTAAGGGGGTCAGAATTATACAGGTATGTTTTCGTGATGATATGTAGTTTGAGTCACTGAGGGTTACATTTGTAATCATAGCGCTTGGTCATGAGGCAAATGGGGATAATGGTGATATGTTGAGTGTACTCATTAGAATAGCCTCGACGAGGCGATTCTAATAAAAACACACAACATACATGCTTATGACAGAATAAGAAAATTTCACTAAATTATCCCTAAATATTTGTTTTCTTGAGTTATCGGAAGAATTTCCTAGGGACTCAAAAGCCAGTTTGAATCAGCCACGGTAAACGACCCATCGGTGTTCGAGTCATTGAGGTTTTACTGTATTTGGACACCGTCACATCTTACATATTTATCGTAAAATTCGAACATGTTCATTTGACCACGTGAGAAAACGTATTGTCTGGCATTTTCGCCAAAACCAAGACTCAGATCAGCCTGTGTACCCGTGTAGTATTATCAGTAGCGCTGTTGTCACAAGATACCCAATAAGCTACCCTGGCTATAGTCTGAGATATTCTAGATACCAATCTAAACTAAGTTTTACATGTGATTTTTTTTTTACCAGACATCTTTTTACTGCTTCGAAAAAACGAACTACCTTACATATAAAAATTCATTTTCATTGACCCAAAAGAGAAATAATAAACCGTCACTGATCACTGAACAGCAGACGAATCACATGAAATGCCAAGTTTTATATATTCATTGAAAAATAATAATGAAAATGTTTATCTGCTATATGTTTTCTTAGTATTTAAGGTTTTAAATCAAAGTTAATTAACATTTGAACCAGCGCATGACAACACCTAGAAAAATCGCATATGCGCCAAGCGAAAACTCAGATCAGCATGGGCATCCGCCCAGTATGATCAGAGTCTTCGCTGTCCGCATGAACAAAGCTTGGAACCTTAGCTACCAACTGAGCGCACAACAAAGACTCTGATCAGACTGGGTGGATACCCAGTCTGATCTGAGTCTTCGCTGAGCGCACATGCCATTTTGTAGGTTTTGTCATGCGCTGTCTCATTTATCTAGAAGTATAAGTTTATTTATCTTCCTTGATGGCCTTCAGGATTTATACTTAGTTTACAAGATTAAAGTAGTTATATACCCTAAAACCATATATATTTAATGAACTTTTGCATACTTTATATTTTTACTTCCTTGTCAATTCACTTGCTGTTTTTCTCAGACATCTGATAATAATATTATAAATACCTACTATTTTATATTACATACAATAAAATGCCCCTCCTGGCTTCCTGAAAATGACTTCTTCAGCTTTGAGTTTGGACATGGCCACTGTTGAAAATAAGGGTGCCAAACAAAACCAAAAACTAAATGGCAAACATTATATATCCAGATGAGATGGCTCACCTGGTTCTGCAGGGTTGAAAGAGTTTAACCCATCTATGGTCATATTAGTAGTGTGGTCTTAACCCTTAAAATGTCAAGAACTCCTGCATCTGAAAATGTCGTCTGTTTATGGCGTGTGCTGAATATTCTTTGAAAATTTTCAAACCTATTTTTGCATACAGGCAAACAGTGTGGACCTTGATCAGACTACTCCTAGAGGAGCAGTCTGATCTGGGTTCACACTGTTTGCAAAAAGGACTTTTAAAATCACAAGCAGTTGACAAAGCAGACGACAATTGTTGTGGGTTAATATTGTTTTGGGACGTTGAAGCTATTTTGAATAATTTACGAACGTTTACAAGTTCCTTAGGGATTTCGTTTGTCAAATATACATTGCATGTTTGTGCATGAATATCTCATTGCTAAATTTTTGGCCGATTTTTTTGTTCAAATACAGAGTTCATTGGTCCCAAAAGTTATGTTATTATTTTATATAAGATCCCTGAATTACCTCCATTTGCCTCCTGACCAGGGGCAATGATCAACCCTCAGTTGCTCGATCAACCCTCAGTTGTTCGAGCCATTATTCAACTGCATATATACAGTTCAGACGTCTAGCTAAGTCCTTAGAGATGTGTTCAGAAAGTACTCTGAATGACAAATGTGCAAAATCCGTAGGTCAGATATGTTTTCCCGAATGTTTAGGACAAAATAATACCCTATAAACATGGAAAAATACAAGTGCACAGTGCAATATATCATCTTTGATAAATCTTTGTTTTTACATCGCGAACAATTCAGATGTCTGATATTATGTCTCTGATACTACGAGTTGGATTCTTTATCTCTGGCTATAATCAGATGTTTACAACGATCCTCCATCCTAGTTTTGGCACAGAGACATAAGTTACATGCTTTATTGATTGAGTTAGGGAGCCTCTGTGCAAGCGGACTACCTTCCCAGTAAGCATTCTTTATAAATCTATAGCGGGCCGTTATCGGCCCGTCAGCTACCCTGACGGGCCGATAACGGCCCGCTATAGATTTATAAAGAATGCTAGCTGGGTTTGTATTTTCTTTAGAAGATTTGAACGTAGATGAAAATTTGGTACCAGTAAAATCGATTTAAACTCCATACCTCCCCACCCCGACCTCTCCGGTAGTTTTTACAACTAATTGGCCTAGGTCAGTGGTTCATGTTTTTCATTCTTTGCGGGGCTTTGTGGCTGCTTTTTGGTAAGGAGGACACTTTTGTTGTGTTTGCTCATGTCTAATGTTAGTGTGCTTGATGAGTCGTGCCTGGCATTGTGATGATTACTTTTGAGCAGAGAGAGAGATGTTTGCTTTCGCTATCGCTATTTTGTTAGGTTTATACTGTCATTGTTTGTTGTTAACTCTTCCTTTGGGTGTCATTGGTAGGCTATGTTCTGTAGTGTCCCAGTTGCGTAACTGAGTTGCCACCCTTTTGGGAAAGGGTTGCCATCACTGCTTGCCATCATTTTTTCTTTTTTTTTTTTTCTTTTTTTTTTTTTTTTTTGCGGGCTGTTTTGTTGTATTTGTCTGTCTTTCTCTTTGATGTTGAGAATTTGATGTGGATATGATTGTATCAGTTCCTGAGTTCACTTATTTACTTTTCAATGGCTCAAACATCTTTGGGATCATGGAAATTCGTTCTAGATATGGGCAGTTTGAGCCACTGAAGGTTAATCTTAGCTCCAGAGCTCCAGATCAGGTGGCAGAATGGAAGTAGTTTTGGGATGTCCTTTTGATCTTTTTTAATATAATGGTATGTTGAGTGTACTCATTAGAATCGCCTCGACGAGGCGATTCTAGTGAGTACACACAACATACATTTTCATGATAAAATTAGAAAATTCCCTTAAAATATCCCTAAATATTTGTTTTCTTTAGCTATCGGAGGCACTTCCGGGGGACAAACAAACAAAAACAAAACAAAACAAAACAAAAAAAACAAAAAAAAAAAAAAAACGAGTTCGAAATAGCCACGGTAAACGAGTCCTCGATGTTCGAGTCATTAAGTTTTGCTGTAGTTACACATGTAGGTAGGAAGAATCAACTATATCTACTCAGCATGTAAAATGGCGTAATATATCTTTTTACTCTCTCAAGAATTAAACATTGGTCGGATATCGATCCGGATCAATCGATTCCAAAGGATTTACCATACTTACCTAAATAATCGGACAACCCTCTGGGCTAGTTCAGCAGATGTCAAATTGATGATATGTTTTTTCTTCTTGTCCCCGGAAAACAGGACTTGACACTTCATGCAAATTGTCTCCATTGGAGACAATTTCCGTAAAATGTCAAATCCTGTTATCTTGGAAAAATTAGAAAAATATTTCAAAATATCGTTAGCTGAAATTTTTACCCAGAGTGCTAAGCGTTAACTCTTTACCATATTTATTCTAAGACAAGTCCAGTTTTACTACCTATCGATTCGCTTAAATTGCAGTGCGAGTGGCAAACGGTGTAGACCCTGATCAGACGTTGCGTTCTACGGCATCTGATCTGGGTCTACACTGTTTCATCAGGCCTACCTGTCCGATTACATAGGGTAAACAAGATAACAGGTAAGGTAAAGCACGCATGTCACATGGAATGTGCAAGTAAACAAGTAGTGGCGTAATACACAGATAGATTGAATTGCTAATATAAGATATAGTCAAAACGGATTCAGGAAGACTGATAAAAATTCAGAATACTTCCTGGTGGCTAAATCCTATACTTAATAGAATATATAGAATGTTAAATTAAAAAAAAAATCCCTTTAATACGCTATATAAGAACAGTGTTAAGGCACATCAACGCAGTCTGATAAGTCTACAGTATCCACAGATTCTGTAAGCGGGCAATTAATGTCCTGATTAGACTGTGCGGATGCGCAGTCTGATCTGGGTTCTCGAAGCCCAACAAATGCGATAAGGGTTCTTTCTACGTCGTCAATCATATACAATATATCAGGTGTGCTCATTATGTAATGCGCAGCGTCGAAAAGAGTATTATCGCAAATGTGGGCATCTATGGCCAGATCAGCCTGCGCATCCGTACAGCCTGATAAAGTCTTTGATGCCCTTCTGCTATAGAATACCATAGAAAATTCTGACGAATAGGAAGATGTTGTCAACAACCGTAGATTTGATTTGATCTAGATCAGACGCCGCAGATCGTCCGACCAGGGCTACAATGTTTGCCACTCATTCTGCAGTGTTAAGACATAGCAACAGTTCAACTTGCTTAATTTTCGGACAAGAGTGGTTTGGAGTTATGGTGTCTGAATCCTTCGGCTATTGTTGTTGTGCGGATTTTTAACGCTACCAGGCATGCACCCGAGGCACATAGAGGCATCGGCGATTGTTATGTACATGTATTTGTACAGCCTCGCTTTCATGGATCACCCATGCACACTTGATGCCGCTGTCTGTCACCAAGCGCCGCCCTTTCCACTTTATACTTAACCCAGTGCACGTCGAGTAGGCGTACTAATGGTCTGAAAATTGTCTCGATCCGAGTGGGATTCGAACCTACGATATCCCGCTTAAAAGTCGAGTGCGCTAACTACTTGCCACCCAGCCCACATCCTTAGGCTACAGTACATTTATATTTTATATGTGGACCTTCATGCGATAACGTGTCTCCGGGCATATGCGGACAACGAGGACCCAGGTCAGCCTGCGCATCCGCACAGTCTGATCAGGGCCTTCACTCACTGCTAACACAATCGTTGGATACTACAGAATGTATGAATGGAGAACAAAGACCCTGATTATACTTTGCACATGCGCAGGATGATCTGAATCTGCGCATTTTGCGCATGTCCGAAGGCACTTTTTCGCTTGATATGATACTGCCCAGAGTGCAGAACGACATTGGTTATTGGTCGGTTTGTTGTGACGTTGGAGAAATTTTTCTGGCATACAGTGTAAACCCAGATCAGACGCCGCGTTCAGCGGCGTCTGATCAGGGTCTACAAAGTTTGCATGAACTACTGTTATTTTCATAAATCATGGTAAAAATAAAAAATAACCAGACACCCCCTTCAGTCGGATATGAAGTTATCCATAGAGCAGAGGCAGATAGTCCACTCGGTATAAATGGGTAAATTAATTCCCTGAACAGACTGTGCAGGCTGATCTAAATTTATGGGGTTTCCCCCTTAAAATCGTTCATGGTGGCGACTGACTTATCATTGTTTTCATGACCATCCTAAGCAGGAAGAAGGTTTGAATGGATCAACAATGAATAATAAAGGAAGTAAGCCAAGTGTTTTTGACTTTTGTTTCAACAATTTTCAATTGTATATCAAATAAACATATGGGCCGTGACATGAGAAAAATGTGTCTTCGGAAAGATCTAGATCAACCAGCGAACATATGTAGTCTTATCAGGAACTTTGTTTAACTTCGTTACGTTGTACAGAACCCAATTATTCCATACACGGGCAGTGAAGGCCCAGAGCAGACTGCGCGGATGCGCAGTCTGATCCGGGCCTTCGCTATCCACATATACCCGAAGGCACGTTTTCGCGTGGCGCAACCCATATTAAGACAAACAAACATCAAAGTGGTTTCGGCAGTAATTAGTATACGTCCAAGAAATTCTATTTAAAAATTATGATGGGAAAATACTTAACGCTTAGCATGCCGGGTAAAACATTCAGCATACGACACTGAAATATACATTTATTTTATTTTCATAAAATAAATAGGCTTCGACGTTTTATGCAAATTGTTTCCAAACGGAGACAATTTGCATGAAACGTCAAAGTCTGTGGTCTCGGAAATATGTGGTCTCGGAAATATTCGAAAAAAAGTATCATCAGTTTGACGTCCGCTGAATTAGTACAGAGAGTGGTAAAGGTTAATGATTTCGAGCAAAACTGAATGAAGTGATGTCGTTAATTACTTATCAATACTATTTACTATCATATGCTAAAACGGAAAAAGGATACAACCTAGCATTACAGTTGCATACATGTACCCTTGTCAAATGAGGTCAACTGGAATACCAGATTTCTGGTATTCCTGACATCCTTAAGGAGAACTGATGGACTTTCAGGCAACTATGTCTATATTGTTGTGCCTCCCTTCTGAAAATGAGTCTACTCTAAACGGAATGAATTTGCTCCCACGGGGAGTAAATTAATTCCGTTTAGAGCAGACTCATTTTCAGAAGGGACTTGGTCTGCAAGAAAGCAAACCGGAATCCATACAAGCTACCTCTCTTGTAAAACATGGCGAAGACACTACGAAGTGTATCAAGTCCCCTTGAAGTCTGCCATAAGTAATTATTAGGAGTTTGAACGTTTACTATTTCGTATGGTAACCCATATTTGCCTTTTACTGAAAACATTTCATTGTTTACATAATCATACAGAAAAACCTTTCTTAAGGTACCTTAAGGAAAGCCAAAAAAAAGTGGTTGCTTACGACAAGTGCATGTTTAAAACAAATAAGTTTACTATTACTTTCCTTTTATGCAATTTGAAAACTGGTCTTTTAAGACAGGTGGTTCCTTAATACGGGTGGCCTTTATGACGGGTTTGACCGCATTATTGCTATAAGAAGCTTCTGCTAAGAACTAACAATGTCCACTAAATATCCTCTTTCTTAGTTTTAAAAAAAAACATCAGCAATTCAACAATGTTAATATGAGCATAAAGGCATTTCTTCACAAACACTATCCCCGCTCGAAAATAAAACTGTTTATACTTTTGTCATTTCTAAAATTGTATGATGTTGTAATAAAAAGAAGCGCCTCGTAGAGGTAATTCTAATTAGTTGTACGACTACTTATTATCAACACCTCGCAGAGGTACATGTATCTTGCTGACTCCAATAATATACAGTTCCAGAACAACTGAAAGTTCTTCGCGCGACGCAAAGATACTTGGCCTAAAATACGGACCAATGTAATTTTGTAAAATAGTTATGTGCATAGCGAGAGCTCCAACATGAATTTGGCGAGCCAAAAAAAAAAAAAAAAAAAAAAAAACATGAAGTCCGGTCAATATCTTTGCGGTATATATATATACCATCAGAAAAGTTTGTATTTGAGATGAAAGAGCTGTATAAACGTTGCAGTTTGATGCGAAATGCATCAAAATGGAGACGAATAAGGACAAAAAAAGTACAATTAAGGGAGCCGTACTTTCGCGCAGTTTGGTCAGTCCTCGCTAGGCGCTATATGTGGATAGTTAAGGATCGTAGGCTTCCATAGGCGGACAGTGAAGACTCTGACCAGGCTATGCGAATGCCAAGGCACACGTCATACGGTATATTTTCACATGGTTTGGCTCATGCACTACTCTTCCCCCCACCTCACCCCCCCCTACCAAAAAAAAAAAAAAAAAATATATATATATATATATATATATATATATATATAAGCATCCTTATCAGAAAATAAAAGGGGTCAGATAGCCCCTTTCTGACATTCCCTCTTAACAATTATCTTGAAAGTCAGACAAGTCTATTTTGCTATCTGTCGATGTGCCTAAAACTGTTGAATGATTGGCAGACAGTGTATACCTTGATTAGACGCCGCAGAATGCGGTGTCTAATCTGGGTTCTACATTGTTCGACCAAGCATATTTGTCCCTTTACTTAGGGTAATTAAATTCTAAAAGAAATGCCATTGATCCTTGAGAACAACTCACAAGCCTGAAAACAGCTGACGTGTCAAGATTTCTGGGCCAAACTACCTAGTTTCGGCCATTAAGGTCTCATCAGTGACCCTAATATAAACAAGAGGGCCAAGATAGCCCTGTATCGCTAACCTGATTACCAGATAAATTGGCCTTTCGGTTCAGGAGAAGAAGAGCAAAATAAATTTCTTATCGGAACGACTTTAGCTCTTTTTATCTACAAGTCACTTTGATGCTTCCTACCAAGTTTGGAGTCAAATGGCATTTCGGTTTAGGAGTAGAAGCAAAAAACAGATTTTCAAGATGGCAGCCACGATGGTCATCTTAGATTTCCGATAATAGTGATTTTTGTGATCTACCAGCCAACCCGATGCTTCCTTTCAAGTTTCAAGAAAATTGGCCTTTCGTTTCAGGAAAAGAAGCGGAAAATAGATTTTCAAGATGGCGGCCATGGTGGCCAGCTTGGATTTCCCAGAGCAACAATTATAGCTATGTTTTCATCCACAAACCACTACGATGCTTCCTACCAAGTTTCGTGTCAATTGGCCTTTCGTTTCAGAAAGGGAGCGAAAAATAGATTTTCAAGACGGTGGCCATGACGGCCATTTTGGACTACGGATCGGAACAATTTTAACTATTTTTGCTCTACAAGACACCCCGATGGTTCCTACCAAGTTTCAAGTCAATTGGCCTTTCAGTTCAGGAGGAGAAGCGAAAAACAGATTTTCAAGATAGCAGGCATGGATCTTGGATTTTCGATCGGAACGCTGTTAGCTATTTTTGATCTACAAGTCACTCTGATGCTTCCTACTAAGACCCAAGTTAATTGGCCTTTTGGTTCAAGAGAAGAAGCGAAAAATAGATTTTCGAGATGGCGGCCATCTTGAATTTCCGATCGGAACGATTTTAGCTATTTTTGATCTACAAGTCACCCCAATTCTTCTTACCAAGTTCCAAGTCAATTGGCCTGTTGATTCAGGAGAAGAAGCCAAAAAAATAGATGTTCAAGATGGCGGCCATGGTGGCCCTCTTGGATTCCCCATCGGAACAATGTCAATTGGCTTTTCGTTTCAGGAAAAGAAGCGAAAAATATATTTTCAAGACGGTGGCCATTGCGGCCATCTTGGATTTCCGATCGAAATGATATTTGCTAATTTTGATCTACAAGTCACCTCGATGCTTCCTACAAAGTTCAAGTCAATTGGCCTTTTGGTTCAGGAGAAGAAGCAAAAATAAGATTTTCAAGATGGCGCCATGGGAGCCATCTTGGATTTCTAACCAGAACGATTTTAGCTATTAGTGATCTACAAGTCACTCCAATGCTTCCTAACAAGTTTCAAGTCAACTGGCCCAGGGGTTCAGGAGAAGAAGCGAAAAATATATTTTCAAGATGGTGCTCACGGTGGCCATCTTAAATTTCCGATCGGAACGATTTTAGCTAGTTTTGATCTACAAGTCACCCAGATGCTTCCTTCCAAGTTTAAATTCAATTGTTTTTTTTGGTTCAGGAGAAGAAGTGAAAAATAGATTTTCAAGATGGCCGCCAGTGGATTTCCGATCGGAACAATTTCAACTATTTTTGATCTGCAAGTCACCCTGATGTTTCTTACCAACTTTCAAGTCAATTGGCCTTTCGGTTCAGGAGAAAATGCGAAAAATAGATTTTCAAGATGGCCGTCACGGTGGCTATGTTGGATTTCTGATCATTATTAAAACATGCATATTCAAATATACTGATAATTTTACCACCAAAAATGAAAAATTTCAGATAAAAAGTTCTGATATTTTCATATTTCTGCTCAAAAACATAGATTGTGGGTACTCGTTAGAACCGCCTCGACGAGGTGGTTTTAACGAGTACCTACAATCTAGGCTTTTGAGCAGAAATAAGGAAAATATTTTTTACCCCTGTAAATCCCAGTTTTACAATATTAAAGTAGGGTTTAAGGGGTTCAAAAATATATAGGCATGTCGGAACCATTGTAGCTACTTCTGATCCACAAGTCACCCTGATGCTTCCAATCAAGTTTCAAGTCAAATGGCCTTTTGGTTAAGGAGAAGAAGCGAAAAATAGATTTTCAAGATGGCAGCCACGGTGGGCATCTTAGATTTCTCATCGGAACGAGTTTAGCTATTTTTGATCTACGAGTCCCCCCAATGCTTCCTACCAAGTTTCAAGTCAATTGGCCTTTTGGTTCAGGAGAAGACGCGAAAAATATATTTTCAAGATGGCAGCCATCTTCGATTTTCGATCGGAACGATTTTAGCTTTTTTTAGTTCTACAAGTCATCCCGATGCTTCCTACAAAGTTTCGAGTCAATTGGCCTAGGGATGTAGGTGGAGTAGGCTTTTAAAGCAAATTGTTGACGCCGCACGACGGACGACGCACGCGGGATGACCGACGACGGACATTGACCGATCACAATAGCTCACCATGAGCACTTCGTGCTCAGGTGAGCTAATAAGGTACAGAATCAACATCAAGTGTCGAAGAAGGAGTTCAGACGCAATGCCCGCAAAACAGTTTTGTTAGTGTCTGGTAAGTAATCATATATATAACTGTCACTATGTAGAATGTCGCCCATCAGAAAACGCATGTAGGATTGCAATCTCAACGTGTCAACCAGTTCTTAAGTTAACCTTTTCATACCTAAACATCTTTGAATCTGGTTAGAATCATTGTTTAAAATAGGGATGTCAGTCAATCTCAAAACACGACGGCAAACAGCGTAGATCCTGATGAGACGGCTCATTATGAGTCGTCTCATCAGGATCTACACTGTTTGCAAAACACGGTTTTGGTCTGCAGGGCTGAAATAGTTCGAGATTGCTGCTGAGAACTAACATCTTAATTGATCTATGGGCTAATTTAAACTTACCACCAGATAAAAAGTAACCTTGTCCACTTTATACATATTATGGTACTTTTTAGAACCTCTATAACATGCGTTTCTCTAGAGAAATAAGGAAAAACGTTTCGACTTATTTGGAGCCATATTTAAAAATGGCTATTATCAGCCCCTAAGAAACTGTCGCCCCAGGAGTTTTTGGTACTTTGTCCGAGTTCCGCATACCGGTAGAATAGCAATGCCGTACTTAACCGGAATATTTGGACAGCTTAAGGAGAATGGATACATAACAGATTTGCCGCCATTGCATTACGAAAACACGCCTATTCAAATATATAGAAAAATTCACCTCCAAAAACTGAAAATTTTCAGATAAAAAAACTCGGATATTTTTTCATATTTCTGCTCAAAACATAGATTGTGGGTACTCGTTAGAACCGCCTCGGCGAGTCTAACGAGTTTCCACAATCTATGTTTTTTTGTTTTTTTTTGGCAGAAATAAGAAAAATAATGTATACCCCTGTAAACCCCAGTTTTACTATATAAAAGTGGGGTTTAAGTGGATCGAAATTATATAGATAAGTTTTCATGATGTTTACAAGGGAGATCATCATATTTATGACTTCTGTTTGGTTTCATATACACAAAACTCCTTCTGGAAAAAGGTCCACTCTAAAAGGAAAGAATTTGCTCCCCTTTTCAGAAGGGAGGTAAAACAATTTTGACAGATTTAACTCTCTTGCAAGTATATCGATTCTCCTTAACTTCTCAGCATACTTATAAAATTTAATACAAAATAGGCCGAGTCAAGTGAAAATGTGCCTTCGAACATGTGTAAAATGTGCGGATTCACATGATCCTGTGCATGCGCAAAGTATAATCCGGGCTTTTGCTTTCCATTCATATGTTCTGTAGTATCCAATGACATTGTTAGCGGACAGTGAAGGCACTAATCAGACTGTGCGGATGCGCAGGCTGATCTGGCCCTCGCTGTCCGCATGACCCTAATAAAGATAGAAATGCCAGAAAGGCCTAATCATGGATCACAGCTGGACATACATGCAAATTTAAGGAAACTCATATTTTCATGGGTCAAATGCTATCATCTAACCAGATTACGACCCGTAGAAAATGTGCCCTACTTGTAGACAGAAAAAATATGGCATTTTGTTAACAAAGCTTGGCCCTTTCTAGCTCTTATCTGAATAGCTAGGATCTCCAACGATTAAAATGAAACATAGCAACAAGCGCCATTAGTGGTTATGCGGAGATATAAAAAAAAAAAAAAAAAAAATCAGACTGAACTCATCCAACCTGGATATTAAGGGGTCAGATATGGAGCAAAGGAAATCCTTAAAGCTTAGCATGCTAGGTAAAAATTTCAGTCGAAGGCATTTTGTAATATTCTGAATTTGTCCAGAATATAGGGTTTGACATTTCTTGCAAATTTTCTGTTTCGGAGACAATTTGCTTGTATAAATGCCAAAGCCTATTTTCTGCGGAAAATCAGAAAAAAATGAACAATTCGTCGTCTGCTGAATTTGCCATGTGAGTGGTAAAGGTTAATCTAGTCACTAATGGGGCAAATTTTATTGATAGTAGTCAGGGTCAATAAGGAGAAGTGTGAAAAGCTCTATCAAAGTGACAGAGGAAAAAATACATGTAAACAAGAAGAATAGCAGAATACTCAAGAATGAAATTTCACATAAATGCAAATACATGTACATGTACGCATAGTATGGAAAATAAAGGAAAAAAAAATAAATAAAATAAAAATAAAGAAGAATAAAAGAATTTTGAGCTATATTAATTCCATTATTTTATTACAACTAGTTGTATAAATAAATTTCAGTAGCATTTGTATTTGTAAAACTAATTCAAACTAATTGACAATCATCACGAAAACACGCCTATATAATTTTGACCCCCTTAAACCCCACTTTTATATAGAAAAAACTGGGGTTTACAGGGGTATACATTATTTTTCTTATTTCTCAAAAACATAGATTGTGGGTACTCGTAAGAACCGCCTCACCGAGGCGGTTCTAACGAGTACCCACAATCTATGTTTTGAGCAGAAATATGAAAAATATCAGAGTTTTTATCTGAAAATTTTCAGTTTTTGGAGGTGAAATTTTCAAAATATTTGTATAGGCGTGTTTTCGTAATGGTAGAAATAAGAAAGGACTACCATGTGTATGAGTAAAAATATGTAGGGATGTGTTTGTAATATTTTTCGCGCCGTTTTTTTTTTTTTTTTTTTTTTTTTTTTTTTGCAGCTTACGGCAATGATTTTATTCACTTTCTTACAATAGAAAAAAAGTACAATAATTGGTGACTCTTTATAGTAAATGGATAATAATCAAGTAGCAAATGAGAGAACTTTTCATGATATTTCTAAAATAAACTTTAATCATAAGGATACATTTTCATGAAAAAAAAAAAAAAAAAGGGAAAAAAATGAAAATGATTTTTGTTATTAACACAATGCAAATTAGATTTTAATGTTGCCAGACAACCGAGGCACATAAAGGCCATGCAAAAGGTTTGTCATGGCTACATGTAGCTACTGATATTGATACATAAACATGGTGCGGATGCAAGGTAACCATGCAGGCTGTGAGTTACAAAAACTCTAAATTCGAGACTCCGAATAATAAGCAGCAATATGGGCTGATACTAATACATTATGTATATGCAAATCGCGAAGCCGGGAGGTAAAGGACCCCTATGGATTGGGGACATAATTGCTCAAAGGGTCTTGATGATAAAGCATTTAGACAGGAAAATCCCCTAATTCAATTTCAGGGTAGATAACTAAAGGGAATTCCAAGCTATTATATTATGATATATGGACCGAACATGAGCCGTAACGTAAAAAAAATCGGACATGTGCGCCCGGCGAAGATTCAGATCAGCCTGCGCATTAGCACGGTCTGGTCAGAATCTTCACTTGGCGCATTTTGGATTGCCAAGGGTGCAAAATTTCTTAATGCAGACAACGGAGACTCTATTCAGATTGCGCGGATGCGCAGGCTGATTTGAGTCTTCGTTGGGCGCACATGTCAGAAGGTACGTTTTCTCATGTTGAGACTCGTACAGGTGTAATTGTGGAGCTGCATCAGAATTAAATGTGAGGTTTCACACGAGTAAAACTGGTTTAAGACCCAAAGTGAAGGAGTTTTCTAACTGACCTTCCAAGGCGGTTCCTCTTTTGCAGTTTTTGTGTCGGTGGTTTCATATGTATCGTTTGTTTTGTTAATGTTTGTTACACATCTCGTCTTCTTTGGTGCCGCAGGAAGGATATGGTTCGTGATTGTAGCATTTCATGAGTGTCTTCACATATTTTCACCATCAGTATCGTGGATAAGCTTTTTGGGTGGCATGCAGGTAGCAAGCAAACATTCAATCTTCATGTAATTCAAACGAGCTTAGTCTAGGACTTTCCGTAAATGACAAACAGGGTGGTCGAGCTCGCATCATCTGGGATCCGGGTTTTCGCTGGAGGTACATGCCCATGGGTACGTTTTGCACGTTGCTGCTCAAATAAGACACAACGTCAGTAAACGTACTTTAGGACAAGTGCGCCTAGCGCAGATTCAGATCAGACTGCGCATTCGCGCAGTCTGATCAGAATCGTCACTAGGCACCTTTTGGATCGCCAAGGAATCGACATTTCATGAGGACAACGAAGAACGTTAGGTGCACATGTCAGAAGTTACGTTTTTTTCGGGCACTGTTCACATATATTTTGAGCAGCTGTAATCTTGTAACGTAATAGCTGAAGACAAGGCTATGATGATGGCTACATGTATATAGAATTTCGTTACAATTCACAAACAGCTTAGTATACTCTTCTAGTCTGTAACGCATTTACTCTAATTACTCGGAACTAAAAATAAATAAATATGGGTATACCTTTGGAAAGGCCACACTTACGGAGCACAACTTTCTCAATGTACCAAACAGTTAGAAGCATATAAAAAAAAAAACAGCACTCTAATGAAAATAGGACGAACATACAAAGCAAAACTGCAACAGAAATACCGCATTGAAATGGTCAATAATAAACCTGTCAAAGGAGTGGGTTGAGGTTGGGGTGTGTTGGGGGGGGGGGGGGGGGGAGGGGGGAGGGGGGGAGGGTATAAGCAGTCTTACATGTAAATCCTTACCATTCTTCTTAACTTTTTACAAGTCAACTGTACTACCTGCCCATGTACCTTAAAACGGCTGGACAAGTGACAGACGGCGTAGCTAGTTCCTGATCAGATAGCGGCGGTGCAAAGACTGACCTCGGTTTTCCGACAAGGCCTCGTTTAGCGGACCTTCTTTGGAGAGATGCTGTTCATATGTTATATAGCTCCAGATTAGAGAGGGTACCCACATAGCATTTTTCGTATTAGTCCGCGAAAGCATATACTGTGTATACTCATTAGTAGCGCCTCGATGAGACGCTTCTAATGAGTACCCACAACAGCTGTTTCGTCTACAAATAAGTAGAATGCCAATTCTTTTTCAGTTGAAAAACGTGGCCTATCTGGAACTATTTGTGATTTGCTCATTCATGTCACATTTACCGACATTTGTGTTAAACATAAGAAAACAGAACCATATAGCAGTTTACCGAAATTACCCGAAATAATCGGACAACTTAACTCATTACCATACTTAACCTAGCATTTGAGCACGTTCTTTGGGGACTATATGTACTTACCACTTAGCACTCTGGGTAAAAAATTCAGCAGATGACATTTTGAAATTTATTTGTTTTCCCAGAAAATAGGTTATGACATGTAATGCAAATTGCCCATTTTCTAGGAAAATTAAGAAACGTGCTTAATTTGGCATCTGCTGAATAAGCCCACAGAGTGGTAAAGGTTAAAATGTGATTAACTATTACTAACTGAATGGCAAAGGTCCTTATAAAATCGCTCCTTAGTAGCAGTTTGTTATCTACATATGTAGGTCTACAATGCTTAGGGCCGTCTGTCCGATCTTTTAGGGGTAATACGGTACGGGAGAGTCATTATTCATCATGTTTCATACAGAATGTACCTATATCTGTGTCATTTTTGTTCGTTTTATAATTCAACAGCGTCGCAATTACACTATAAAAGAGTTTTATATGTATAGTAAAGTATAACACAAGTAACTTTATAACTATGGGCAAAAAAATGCACATTAGAATAATTTCCGGCAGATAAATAAAAGGAAAGAAACCAAAAGTGTGAATCAAATAAACCTCAATGTCAGAAAACGTACCTTTGGACATGTGTGCCGGGCGACGATTCAGATCAGCTTGCACATTCTCGCAGTCTGATCAGAATCTTCCCTGGGTGTATTTCGGATAGTCAATGATGCAAAGTTTCCTCATGCGAACAACGAAGACCCTGATCAGTGCGCGGATGCGCTGGCTGATCTGAGTCTTCATTTGGCGCACATGTAAGAAGGTACATTGTTTCAGGTTCCAGACCAAATATTTTAGTCACACTGTGAGTCAGTATAAGTCAGCTTCTGCTGCATTGTCACTAAAGGCACAGTACTTCACACTCGCGGGAGGGGGGGCAGGGGTGGGGGAGAGGGGGAGGGTAACTTCCTATATATGACATAGTACGGATGTACGGATGTGCGTATACCGAATGGCCCCCTTTTTTCAGCGCTGCCAAGTATATGATTAGCCCCCTTTTTCAACAAAAAGTATATGAATGACTCCATTTTTCTGGATTGGTATATGAAAGGCCCACTTTTCTGATGTCTCCCGGTACATGCACATATTTTTAGTTCGGAGATTTTTCGAGGCTGTTTTTTCTCTTGGTATGAATTGGTTGCGATATTTGTCTAACTACCAGCAATAAATGGGTACAAAAATCAAAGGGCAGTTTATGAATGGGTCAACATTTCAATCGATCTAGTATATGAATGGGTCCATTTTTTTCAAAGGTCAGGTTTATGAATGGGGTAGATTTCGAACACCCGTACCACAGTTACCCCCAAGTTACCCCCACCCCCATGAGACTTTACATCGTTTTGTTCTGCTTGGAATCTTATCTTTCATTCGGCTACCAATAAAACACTTGCATGCATCAAAATTTAAACCACTTCACGTGCATGTGCTGATGTAAAATGGCCATAATGCCATATGCAAACAGCTAGTGGCCGTGTCAGCTAGTGGCCGTGTCAGCGTTACAACATATGCAAACAACTAGTGGCCGTGTCAGCGTTACAACATATGCAAACAGCTAGTGGCCGTGTCAGCGTTACAACATATGCAGATCAAGTATAACGTATTTCCCCTTTATTATGTTAACACACCTATTTAAAATATATATGTCTCAGTTGTAGCCCTGGATAACCCAGTTTTATACCCTCGATTACACAAATGGTTCGTTTACCTTGGCTGATTCGAACGTGTTTTTGAATCCCTAGGAAATTGTTCCGATAACTCGAGAAAATACATATTTAAGGATATTTTAGGATTTTTTCTCATTTAATCATGAACATGTACGTTGAGTGTACTCATTAGAATCGCCTCATTGAGAAAATTCTAATGAGTACACTCAACATATCATTATTTTTGTAGAGGATCGAAAAGACATTCCTAACAATTATTATCCCCATTTGCCTCCTCACATGGCAGCTATGATTAACCCTCAGTGCCTTGAGCTACCCGTGTCTAGAACACCTTTCCATGATCACAAAAGATGTTCGAGCCATTGAAGTTTGACTATTTATTGATAAATTAATTATTCAAAAAAAAAAAAAAAAAAAGTTGAAAGTACTCATTAGAGGTGTCTCCAAACAAAATAAGCCAGACCAAAACAAAACAAGACCAGAGATGTGTCCAAAGGACACGGATGCCCATGCATAAAAAATTAAACGCAAATTGCTAACGCTTGATAAATTTAAATGCAAATTGCTAACGCTGTCTCGGACGGACGGACAGGGCTGACACTATAGGCCCTTTCCACTATTCACCGTATGGCGGGGGAATAAAAATGCATGCATGTCAGGATGTGCTTTCCACCAAAGGACAAGATGGCTTGTCTTATAGTGTCTACTATGCAATAAGCCCAGAAACTACATGTATTATGTTTATAAAGCACATTACATGATTAAGACTGATTATAGGCAGTAAATAGGTTGCAAGGAGTAATAAACAAACTGAAAAGACTGGTTTAAACACGGAAACATTCAAAAACACTTCCTAATAATGTAGTCACCTGCATACCCGTGTATTTAGTATATATTAAAGGAAATATGGGGGTACACATTATATAATATCCGTGAGCGTAATGAGTGAGGACGCACAGGTCATACTGGCCAGTACTGCTAAACTTTTCGTTTTCTCTTGTCGCGGTCTAGTTTACAATACACTCACTCAAGCGCTTTACAAGGAATGTCCGGGTATAGTAGTCATTGTCATGGGGAAAGAAATAGTTACTGTCAGATTCATATCGGATAGAATCAACCGATTTATTACTTCGAATACACTTCCCCAAATGGGAAATATGAACCACTGGAAAATTTGCAAACATAATCATGGCCTATCACTGAAGAATTTTTCATTTATATAGGGGAAGACCAAATGATCCCCGAAACTCGAGCTGCGAAATTAAAACAAAGAAAGAGGCTAAGAATGGGAAACCTGAATTGATTGATACCTTACCAGGACATGTATACTACGGGTACGTCGAAATAATCCTGTCGAAGACAACAGACATACATTATTGAACACACTATCAGCTTACTCCAGGATATCCGTCTTATCTGTAAGCTATGGTATTTTTATCAGTGAGGAAAACATTCAAAGAATATTAAGACAGGTTTATTCAGTGCAAAAAGTAGTAGTCACAGACATAGATATAGAAGATTTATATTGTGTCGAATATCAACAACTTTACAAAACAAGCCATGCAGGGGTTTTACTTCGACAAACAAGAGTAAAGGGTAACAAATATCACAGACATAGAAGATCAAAATAATCACACACATCACAGCTGATGCAGGAAAAAAGAGCGCTTAAAGTTAAGAATTTGGTTGGATATCATTTTAAAATTTACAAGCTTAAAGTATAATTACATGAAGTCGCACTACAGTTAAACCTGTGTTAAGCAAGCACCTATGGATAAGCCAAAAAGTGGTTGCTTAAGACAGGTGTTTGCTTAATACAGGAAGATTTCCACTTCTTTGCCTTTAATGGTTTTTGAAATTGTGGCCTTTAAACGCAGGTGATTGCTTAAAACAGGTGGCCTTTAGGACAAGTGTGACTGTAGGTGAAACTATGGAATAGATAGAAGGTTGTCTATGAGGAAGAACTTAAGAAAGGATATGAACAGTCGAACCTCAATAGTTCGAAAACCAATGACTTGTTTCCATGGCTATTTCGAACGCGTTTTTGGGTCCCTACGAATTTCTTCCGATAGCTCAAGAAAACAAATATTTAAGGATTTTTTCTTATTTTATCATGAATCGCCTCATCGAAGCGATTCTAATGCATACACACAACGTACCATTATTGTCTAAAAGATCGAAAAAAGAAATCCCTAAATTACTGCCATTTGCTTCCTGAATTTGCGTCATGATTAATCTTGAGTGGCTCGAACTACTAATATCTCAAATAAAGTTCTATGCTCCCAAAGATGTTCGAGCCATTGAAGTTTTACCGTAATCTCCTTTAGTGAAACGTTAGCAAAAGGAAGCAGTGCACGCTAAAATCAGACAATAAAACAACTATTAAACTGTGGCGTGGACAGTATTAGCCAAATCGGAAAACGAAAAACAAAACAAAACGAAAAACAAAACAAAACAAAAAACCCAAGGTCATAGCAACATACAAGTACTTGAGAGGAGCAGAAAGGGACCATCCAAGGCACGAAGCTGTCTCCGAAATTGTGAGTATCATCATGAAAACAAGCCTATATAATTTTGACCCCTTTAAACCCCACTTTTATATAGTAAAATTGGGGTTTACAGGGGTATACATTATTTTCCTTACTTCTGCTCAAAAACATAGATTGTGGGTACTCGTTAGAACCGCCTCGACGAGGCGGTTCTAACGAAGTACCCACAATCTATGTTTTGAGCAGAAATATGAAAAATATCAATTTTTTTTATCTGAAAATTTTTCATTGTTTGGTGGTAAAATTTTCAGTATATTTGAATAGGCATGTTTTCGTAATGGACGCTGCCAGCCTTGACTTATTTGGAAGACTGTTCCATATCCTAGATACCTTAGACCTAAATGACCTTAGTCCAAACCTAGTAGTGTGCACTCTTGGGACATCTGCTTTTTTCTATTGTCTCTCAAGTTGTACATAGAAGTTTTTATATTTACGAGGTCCCTGGTGTAATTTGGCGACATGTCATTGATTATTTTATACACTTTGCATGCCATTAATATTAGCCTTCTAACGCGAAATGATTGTGTATAATAAGTTTTAAAAAGTCACTGAAAAATGATGACTAATCATTGTTTATGAATACAGGGCCCCTTCTTGAACCTTTTCAAGTTTATTTGTGCTAAATGCAATACAAAATGCCATGTTAAAGGACAGAAGCTAACATTTGAAGCATGAAAGATTTGTAAATTACCATTTTACCTTGTTTCTTTACATGCTCATCATTTAAGCATGAAATCTTTGTTCACACCTAATAATGTGACAAGATCATCACAGTTAATATTTGTTTAATCTATCTGAAAACTTTAATATTGTCGTGTGTTTTCTTGCCAATGCAGATTGCCTGAAATTGGTCATGGTTTGCCTTCATAAAGGTAAATTGAAATAATAAACAACTTGAAACAGGGTATAAAACTGCAGAGTTTCGAGCATTCTTCCAAACAGAAATAATAATAATAATATAATAAAACAAAACAATCGCCTAGTGATGTAAACCCCGAAATACCGTTTACACAATTAATTCCTCGCAGTCTAATCAGAGTCTTCGTTGTCCGCAAGAATAAACGGTGCATCCTTGGCGGTCCAAAATTCGCCAAGTAAAGATTTTGATCAGACTGAGTAAATGCGCAAGCTGATCTGAATCTTCGTTGGGCGCACATGTCCGAAGGCACATGTTCTGACATTGTGCTAAAATAAACATTGGACAAATTGTAGAGTCATTAGCTTGCACAGACCACGTGCTCAGTAGTTACATTGTCAGTGTACAATATGAATATGAAGAAAGAAAGGGTCGAAAGTTTGTTAGGAAAATATTTTTTCCCTGTAGAAGTACGTGTTGGCAAATACTAATTGATACAGTTAACGAATGCAAGTTAACATTTTCACTTAAGATAAGGTCAAAACGATATTCAAGTTAACATGTGGCCTTATAAAAGTCATGCAATGTGGTATTAATATATGCAGCATAAGAGTTCTGTTATCGGCGGGGAAGTTTATACAACGCATGACTGGCTGACTTGTTTCAAGAAGCTAGATTTTAGACTAGTCTCTATACTGAATATCTATTTCGAAGTGAACCCTATCAACCATGAGTTTCTGAAGTTGACTCGCCCATCTTTGAAACTGGAAACGTCCAATGTTGTAAATACAGTGAAACCTGTGTAAGAGAGCCACCTTTGAGACTGACTTTAAATAGTGGTTGATGTGGAAAAAGGTGTCTGTCTTATAAAGGTACATGTCATGTAATTTTGCTAGCAAAATTACATGACATGTATACCTTTATAAGACAACCATCTTTCCACATCAACCACTAAAGTCAATCTCAAAGGTGGCTGTCTTACACAGGTTTTACTGTAGGCATATTAGTCAAAAATCAAAAACGGAATAGCGAACAGTGCAGATCCTGATGTTACGAGCTGTCTCATCTGGATCTACATGTTTGCATAGGTATCCCTTTGGCCAGCAAGGTTGAAAAGATTGATTAGCTTTCTCAACGTAAGGTTATGGTCTAAAGTTCGATTCCACTGATGTTGAATCAACGCTGAATTAACTGTTGAAATGACACAGGGAAATCAATGTTGAATCAATGTCATATTCTGATCTTGATTCTACATTGAATGCAAGTTGAGACGTATATTCGTTGACTAGGGAAGTTAACGCTTAGATGGTATCACGGAATCGTTAGCTGGTAGAAAGTACATTCTTATCGGCGTAATGAGAAATCAGGCCCAAAACATACAGTTATGACGGCCGTAAAACGTTTCCCTGTACTTCAGCATAGTGCAGATTATATTCTTATTTCCTTTGGAATCATAGAGCCTATTCTGGTTACTTTGAAAATCGAATACCGCTTAAGCCGGTTTTAGTGGGGGTGCAGGGGGTGGGGGGTTGGGGGTTGGGGGTTGGGTGGGGGTTGGTGTGTGTGTGGGGGGGGGGAAGCTATGCAGCTACGCAAATAACATAGCTGTACATGAAGAGGCTTAATAAAAACCCAGTCTCCGATTTTCGTTTCTTTTGTGTTCTTTTTTTCCAAAGGCATTTTTTTTTTTTTAGATTTTTATTCTACGGTTTTACGACCGACTGAAATGTTTCGTCTCCGACTCCTCAGTTTGATTTATATTGTAATGGCATCAGTATGTTCCGGTCTTTTTCAGACCGATTCGGCTTGATTGGTTCGTTTTGGTTCAGAAGTTTCTGTCACTTTCGAACACCAGGTCCCAGTTATTCAAAGCGTCGTTAGCTTAACGAGCTCGTTAAGGGTCATTTTGTTAACTGTTTTAGCGGATTCAATATACAATATTCTGATATTTTTTGCTGAAAAAATGTGAGTAGCTTTTGCACTGCAAAAGCTACTCACATTTTTCAGCAAAAATTGCAGCATATTTGCGTATCACTCGATGTAAATTTTAACGAATCGTTAACTAACGACATCGTTAGCTTTGAACAACTGGGCCCAGGATTACGGCTACTGCCCGTAAGTAGTTGATGTCAAAATTAAATATTGCAGCTACATGTATGTAAATAGTCAAAGGATCACGATGCGAATTTTGCATAAAACAACAACACAAAAGAAACATCATACTTTAGCCGAATAAATACAAGTACAGTGAACTCTTGTTACAAAGACAGCATTTGTTCCCAAAGACGTTGTCAAAAATGAATTTGCTGTTATAAAGAATCCTTATTGAGCAGACTGACATGTAAGAAAGGTTTTGTTTTGTTCTTATTTCCTCAAAGAACAAATGTTTTGTATATTTGTTAGAATCGCCTCACTGAGGCGATTCTAACAAATCTCGAAAGCACGTATCTTTAAAGTGCAAAATACAATATTCTTACATAATTTGTGACTAATTGTTTCCTCTTAAGGGAAGGTTTCATGACAGTCAAATTGTCATTATAACGAATTTAGTCGTTGCTGTATCGAGTGTTGGTATAAAAAAGGGCTGTCTGTATACAACTGGAGTTCTGTATAAAGAATGTCTTGGCATTGCATCATACGAAATTACTGTATATTCAAAACGAATTGCCATTCTAAACAGGGGTCAATTCTAAAAGAACAAAAGAATTTGCTCACAAAGGCAGCAAAGTCTTCCTTTTTAAAGTAGACCCCTTTTCAAAAGGAAGGCAGATCAGCTTTTAAAGGTTCCTTCCCTGAAATCATATTCATTCCACTTATTTAGGCCGAGAAAAATCCTAAAACCTGCTATAACATTCTGAGTTCGCTTGTTTATAAAAGCCAAAAATATTTGATCATGAACAGTATCACGTATAAGGATATTCCAAGTACATGTTGCGGCCTGCGAATGGTTAGACCAGATTGTGCAGTCGCAGCCTAGTTTCACCCTTTGCTAGCCAACGATATATGAGCTGGGACACATCATTTATTAAAAGACAAGACATCCGCCAAGCAATGACTCAGATCATCTACTCACTTGCGCAGGCTAATCAGTCATGGCTTTGCGCTCAGTGGGTTTCCAAACACCTAAGCTTTCTTTAAACGGACGGTAGAGGTACTATTTAGTATGTGTGGATGCACACGCTGATCTGAGTCTTCGCTGGGCGCACGAGCAATCTTATTGGAAATATTGTGCCCCGGCTCATTTTCTACCGTCTTTGGTAAAAAATGACACCAAAGCGGACACCAAAGACCCTGATTAGACTACGAGACTGACCAGGCCGAGCTGGCTTATACATCGAGGGTCCCTTTTCATATGCAGTCACCTGCAAAATTCGTGACTTCTAGATTTACAACTGTGAACCAGGGGTCGAGGAAAAAATTATGATGAAAAGTTCACTAGAGGTATCATTGTTTGCATAATGTCTCTTGTCCGTGTCTAGGAAAACAAAATATAAATGAGCAGAACCACGCAAAATGGGTTTTTTATGCGGCCAGCGAAAGAAAAGGGACTTGTTTAGGAGGAGTTGTTGGTGATACTTCTGGGACTATCTTCTCATTTTCTCCATTATACCGTATGTTGTGGGTACTCATTAGAAGCGCCTCACCAAGGCGCTTCTAATGACTACCCACAACATATGCTTTTAGAAAAAAATATCTCAGACTTATCATCAAATAATCCTCTTTAACGAATGCTCAGGAAGGACAAGGTTTGTGTTGAGGTTTTACGGCCCAGTCAACTCAATGCGGTCATGTCGAGCGCAGTCAGTTTACCTTACTACAACTTTACTAGGCAGGCTTAGTCCTCTAAGAGGTTAACCAGTAGTGTGTACATTCCTTCGCCAGAAACTGACAACTGCGCTTCTTGAATCAGCGGGAGGGTGAGAATTACCGTAGAAAATATTTCATGATCAACTCACCATGGACAAGAAGGACAAGATATATGGTTGCCCGCATATGGAATCAGTGGTTATTATACGGGGCAGGGGCGAAAGACAAATGCCTGTTTCAGTACGATTATACTCGCAAGAAACACCTTGGTTCACTGAATATATCTGTAGGATCTTTATTTCATTGTGAGGCCGAGTGAAGCTTTGATACAGGAAATTGTCATACACGTAATATGGAATGGTTAAATCGTATCTGCTCAGAACTTATGAACCGATTTCAATGAAACGTTGCAGCTACATGTATGGTCCTTGGGTGAAACACGACCAGAACTATTTTTTTTTGTAGCCACCGCTCAAGTGGTTTAATTGCCATAGGAAATAAAATGTTGAAGCGGTTTGTTTTTAATCCTTCAACACGGCTGCACTCGTTTGGATAAAACTGAACAGAAGTGTTTCTTAAATTGGTTCTCCACCAGTTTTATGTCTTTCATTCCAGTCACTGTAACAGCTTGGTTGCCATGATACTCAACAGTTGAGATAGATTTGCATACTGAAATCATGTTTCACCTAAAAACATCATAATCTGGTCAATCCCAACAATGTGGCAGTTTCCAGAATTTTTTCTGCTGTTTTTTTGCCAATGACGCGCCATACGTAGACTTCCCAAATCCCGGACATACGCTTCTACCGATATTTCCTTCGTTCAGGCCTATGGGCATGGTGGGCGAAGCTTGCTTACCAAGTAATGCTTACTATTCGCGGACGCCTGATTACACCCTTTATTCTAGGGTCCATGTCTCTTGGTCTGAACATTCTGATTCGTCATTCGTTTACGGATTTATGAGTTTGGATTATGGCTTAGGTACCATGACCGCCACTACTAAACCATGAATCATTTTGAATAAAACTTAGAATCAATAGTCATTGAATATGCTCTGCCATCAGTACATACACTGTACGTATGCTTGATATGATGCTGCTTTTTAGATTCGGTTGTCATGACAACTTAAACTTCCCAAAGACTGTAATAGGAAATGGTTACGTATAATGGTTATACGGGTATATTCTCTAAGGCTGCTAAGCCGCATTTAATAAACTTATCAACAATGGTTGAGTGTGTCATGTGTTTCGTGGCAACCCTTGCTAGGATAACCAAATCTTTGCGGCTTAATCTCTTAAATTTTTAATAGATTTTTGATGACATTTATAGAATGTTTATTGGATGGGTCGCTGCCGAAGTTATATTTTATTGCAATCTCTCTGACCGCTAGGTTGCTATGACAGCCGATTTTTGCTATAATCTTTTCATTGGAAACTGTTGAAATGATAAACTGAGCAATAATATACCTTGGTTCTCAATATAAGTTATGTCTTCATTGCTGCCACGTTTTTATTAGTGTAAAGTGACTCCGCAAATTTGGATGAAACTTAACTGAAATGTTCCTTGAATGATTCTCTTCCTAATATGTTTTAATTGCAATCCTTTTAATCGCTTGTTTGCCGTGGCAGCCAGTAGTTGCCCTAGACTGGCAATAGGAAATTGTTCAAATGATGTCTAAACAACTTAATCGCCTTAAAAGAAACTTGGCAGCAATAAGTAATATGGTTATCTGCAGAAGTTATGTTTCAATTGTTGTCGAAAAAAAGGCTGAAAGGCAACTTCTCAAAAGGTGTTGAATATCTTTGAATAAAACATGGGAACAATGTTCTTTGGAAGACTGCCTAGTAGGAATTACAAGGAGTACGTTATATATGTTTTGTGATGACAACATGGTAAGCTTCCCCTAGGCTTTGGATCTTTGATTCAAATTTATCAAGTTTCATTTACCACAGCCCGCATCGGATATATTTGGACAATTAGGGCTTTTTAAGTCTCTACTTTACTTGGTAACTGTAAAAGATTTAATATCTAAATTTGTTCGGTTTTAAATGAAACACTTGTTCAGGATATCCAGCCTATTGCAATGCAGAAAATATATACTATTCGTAAATTGATAAAGAAATTGTATGTAATGATAAAAGAAAATATATAATTCTCATAATATTCGTAATGATAAAGAACATACATAACACTCGTAATGATAAAGAAATTATATAATACTCGTAATGGAAAAGAAAATATATAATACTCGTAAAGATCGATAAAGAACATATATAACACTCGTAATGATAAAGAAATTATATAACACTCGTCATAATAAAGAAAATATATAATACTCGTAATGATAAAGAAAATATATAATACTCGTAATGATAAAGAACATATATGATACTCGTAATGATAAAGAAAATATATAATACTCGTAATGATAAAGAACGTATATGATACTCGTAATGATAAAGAACATATATGATACTCGTAATGATAAAGAAAATATATAATACTCGTAATGATAAAGAACATATATGATACTCGTTAGGATAAAAACATCTGTAACAGCTACAGCATTGAGAACTTATGAGAAGCATTTTAAAGTGTTTGTGTCGTATACATGCAAATGCCTCTTTGTCAAAAGGGCACTTCAGAATTACACAACGAATCTACAAAAATTTTATCCTATCAAGATATCCTAATCTTCTTTACATTTAATAGCAAAACACTTCTGCGATTTTACACACTTCAATTCTTTATCTGTAATTTGATAGAAAGGGGTACTGGATAAAGCTCTGAGGGATAAAGCATTAAGTTATGACAACAGTAACTGTCACTTGAATTAGCCTTTCATTTGAGTGCAAAACATGGGAATCCCTGGCTACGTCGTACCGGTCGATGAATGTTTACTGACGTGGCATGGAATTCACATGTTAACAATGAAATTTCCCAACATTGTTAAACATGGAAATTCCATGCCATATTGTATGTCATCGATTTTTACGCCAACTTGATTCTTTATGAAGTATGTTTATCCTTTCAGATTGCACAACATGTGCCATTTCATGAAAACACAATCTCAACTTCTACATATTCATATTAGGTACGCTCCCTTTTAGCGTGATTTCTGGCTTTGAATAAAAGTAGCACAGTATGCTAAAAATTTGCTAGACTGTAAACATTTCCTCAGTGTGAGAAAAATGTACGCTGTGGGCATGTGCGCCGAACGACAATGATTTTATAAGCGGGTAACGGCCCTGATCAGACTGCGCATGCACCAGCTCCATCCACGCTGTCTGTTCAGTCTACAGATAGGATAGTACCCATAGTTATACGTACTTCAGTCAGAAAGCGAAGACTGTTCCGACTCTGTGAACCTGCAAGCCGATGGGAATGTTCGGTACCGTACATGTATATGCAAGAAGGGCCCTTTCCCGATATTTGCCATTAACCCATTTACAACGAGTGTGTTATCTATCACAACTCTTTGGACTTGTCTGTTTCTAATAGCAGGGTATCCGGTTAGTTTTTATCATTACTATATATATATATACATATATATTCAGTAAGGACCAAATTGTGCGGGTGGGAAATTTCGAATCTTATATGGGTCTGCGCAGTCTGAATATCTTATCTCTAATCGCAGCATTTTAACGCATTTTAGTCTAGAAACCCAGAAAGGGTAACTGGCATAATATGCGGCGTCTGATCAGGATTCAATGTAGGAATCTCTCTCTCTCTCTCTCTCTCTCTCTCTCTCTCTCTCTCTCTCTCTCTCTCTCTCTCTCTCTAGAGATTCCTACATTGAATCCTGATCAGACGCCGCATTATGCCAGTTACCCTTCTTGGGTTTCTAGACTAAAATGCGTTAAAATGCTGCGATTAGAGATAAGATATTCAGACTGCGCAGACCCATATAAGATTCGAAATTTCCCACCCGCACAATTTGGTCCTTACTGAATATGCAAGACGTAGTTGTGCATTTGTTGTCTGATCGTACAGCGAGGATACATGTACGTTGGTCTGTATGCCCTTTATCCGTCGATATATACATCTTAATCGGGTAAAGTTAAAACAGCTTTATCGCTAATGCGGACAACGACAGCCAAGATCAGACTGCGCATTTGCGCAGTCTGATCTGGGCCTTCGTTGCCCGCTTGAAAAAGCATTGGTTACTGTAGAATATATTAACGAAATGTAAAGGCCCTGGCCAGACTGCACGGATGTACAGACTTCTCTGAACATGTTGTTTGCAGATGTCATATAAAATCACTAAACTTCTCAATACGGTTTTTACTCTAAATATTTGGACATCTGAACTCCTTACCATACTTGTCCTAAAATTTGAACAAATCCATTTCAGTAACTGTTGCTGTGTCAGTAAACTGCTTGACGAATGTGACGTTACGCGGCGTCTGATCTCGGTCTACCCTTGTTTGCTCAGCCCTGTCTATCTGAAAACCTAGAGTAAATAATATTCTTGAAGGTTACATCTATAATCAACTTACCTGAAAACCTTGTTCCTTTTTGTGAATTGTTAATGTTCAACCATCAACAGTTGTTTACCACCGAAATCCATTTGTATGCATCTGTTTATAAATAGTACACCTTTAAAGAGTTTATGTTTTCAGTAAAAGTCCCTTTTACAAGTATAACATCTCAAGTCTCACTCTGGTATCCGATATGTTTTAACAGTGCCCTTAAAGTGACAATCAAAACTTCAGCAGACGATGTTTTTTGTTGTTGTTTTTTTTTATATATATATAGAAAATAAGACTTGGCATTTCATGTGAATCCAAGTTTAATTCCTCTGGAACTAATTTAAATAAAAAATAAAACGTCATCTGCTGTAATTCTGCTTAACGCTTTATGGGTTAAAATATACATAAAATTACACTGCTCAGAGATTTTGTAAGTTCAGATTTTCAATAGCTGACATCCCACGATAAAGTCAGTATAGTAACTACGGCGAGTCTGAGCAACACAGATTGTTAAATGTGTCCACTATAAGTGCTGGTTTGATTGTGATCTATGTTTGTGTTCAGTAACTTCCTGGTGAAAACGGTCTATTCTGAGTGGTTGGGTAGCTCATCTTTTGTTGATCTCAGCGAGTGAAAACTGGTTTAACCTTTATCACTTTCTGGGCTAATTCAGCAGACGACAAACCGGTGATGTTATTTTTTCCTTATTTTTTCTCAGAAAAAGGCTTTGACATTTCATGGAAATTAATTTGCATGAAATGTCAATACATGTTTTCTGGAAAAATAAAAAAAATATACATTTCTAAATGTCGTCTGCTGAAAATTAAAGCCAGAGTGCAAAGCGTTAAGCGAATACACCTTTCACTTAAAACTTCCTCGTAGTATTAATCCAATATGATCATTTATGGGTAAAAATCAAAGCGCTGTAGGCGCTAGTGGCCTGGACATCAGAAGACCCAGGGGCTTCAGAGCTCACCAGACTTCAAATTAACACAAAATCTGTAAAGACTAATATGAATATTTCAATAGAAAGTCTCAGCCTCGTAGAGGATATGGTTTCTGAGGTGATAATTTTAAGGAATTCTTTCTATTTTCCCTGGCAATCAGTAAAAATAAAGGCCTATTGCTGATAAAAGATTACTCAATGAACATTACAATATACGTTTTGTCAAAGTATCTGCAATTGCTGGGCAGTAAATACTTTCCCATTATAAGTATATGAAAACTGTAACTGGCATAGCAACCAAACCAAAGTGTCGATTTTCATAAAAAATACAAACTTTCAATCCCCCAGCCCAAGGATGTTGACAACATTAATTCAGAGATACGATAAAAAATCATATCATTTTTTATCCAGTTCAAAAATTAGAGACTAATTAAAATTTACAGGCTGTCAAATGCCATATTTTATGATAGTATTAATACCATATATCAATTTATTAAACCTTTCTTTGATAAAACAAAATGTCTATTTTTAAGCTATATGGAGCCTTTAATGTGCCCTTGTGGCTACTTATTGCGGGGCTGTTTCGTGTTTTGTCCTGTTTTATCTGATTATTATGTTAAGTCATCACGAAAACATGCCTATATAATTTTGACCCCCTTAAACTCCACTTTTATATAGTAAAACTGGGGTTTACAGGGGTATGCATTAGTTTTCTTATTTCTGCTCAAATACATGGATTGTGGGTACTCGTTAGAACCGCCTCGTCGAGGCGGTTCTAACGAGAATCCACAATCTATGTTTTGAGCAGAAATATGAAAAATATCAGAATTTTTATCTGAAAATTTACATTTTTTGGTAGTAAAATTTTCAGTGTATTTGAATAGGCGTGTCTTCGTAATGTGGACCCGCCTAGCATTGTCATCACCTTGATGGTTGGGGGAGAGGGAGCTAGTTGCTTTACTTTTCCTTGGTTTGTGGCTTGTGTATTGTCTGTCATGGTTTGTTTGCTCCTCCTCCTGGAGTCATTGGTAGGCTATGTCTCATGATTAAGATTATTCCTGGACATCTATACTATTTCTCTCAAGCAGCAGATTTAACCCTTTCAGCCATGCAGACCAAAGAACTTTGCAAACAGTGTAGATCCTGACGAGACGGCTCATCATGAGCCGTCTCATCAGGATCTACACTGTTTGCCGCTCTATTTTAAGTTTTGGTTGAGACCACTATTTGGAACAATGGTTCTGACCACATTCAACGATGGAAAAACCCACTTCCGAAATTTAAGGATTAAAGGGTAGTATATCACATGTTTATGTATTGACCCTACAAATGTATCTTTCATTGCACCTATAGAGCTCTTCTATATATGCACAGAATTTTAAGTTGGCTGCCCATATATACTAGTGGAAATCATAATAATAATAATAAAAAAAAAAAACCAAAAAAAAAACAACGCAAGTTCCTTTTGGTGTCATAACCCACGTTATTGATCAGATTTCAGAAATAGAGTAGGCTGTCTACGTTAAAACGTCATTGTGTACACGCTAACTGGTCTGATTAAAAATCAGTCAAAATTGTTCAAAGCACATATACGTTAAAACGTTTGATCGCATTCATTTATTGTATGAAGTATTTCTATTATTTTATTCAAAAAGAAGACTCGCGGCTTTTCTTTTCCACTAGTATATTTACATCTGAATTGTGTAATTGACAGAATCGAACGTATGCCATGTGGCGGTCGTAAACATCCCCCCCCCCCCACCCCCCCCCCCCCCCCCCCCCCGTACTTTGCCATACTGCTGTTTATATTTTTATTTTCTTTAGGATTATTTAGCCCATTCTGATTACTTTGAAAATAGAATATCGCTTAAGCCGGTGCTAGGTGGGTTGGGCGGGGCGTGCGGGGGGGGGGGGGGTGGGGTGGGGGGCGCGTGGTATGCAGCTTTGCAAACTACACAGCTGCATATGAAGGGACTTAATAAATCCGGCCTATGATTAAAAGTGATAATTTGGGAAATCTTCAACAGAGCAAAAACTAGCTACATGAATATGAAAATCATCTGTAAGAAGTCGGTTGTCATTCTCCTGAATAACTTTAATTAGAGACATCATGTTTCCTTAATTCACATTAAAAACGATATTCGCGGAAAAAAGATTTTAAGAAGATAAAAGAAAAAAATAATCTGATGGTTTTATTACATGCACCAGTTTCTCAACTTTAATTTCCTTATCACGACCTTATTTAACCCAAGTATCAGGACACTTTAACACATTACTGCACGTCCTTAAATTTGGACAAGTCCATTTCGTACCTGTCGGTGTGTCAAATAATACAGACCGCGTGTCGCGGCGTCTGATCTGGGTCTACACTGTTTACTCAGACATATTTGTCCCAATACTTTATTGTATGTTCATGTGTTTTATTTTCAATTACTTAATTGCCTTGGGAACATTGTTCTTCCTTGTCATACCAGGTACTGCCTCTCGATTTTAACTAAATGACTTTGTTTGTCAGTATTAGGAATTTACAAAGGGATATTCCGAAATGGAGGGCTTCATTACGCTGTGACCTCTGGACACTGACGTGACCTGTTATAACAGGTCAAGCAGAGAGGTGTACTATTTCAACATTATTAACCCGTTGTATACATCAGCCTATTGCAAAAAGAAAGTGCCACGCCTGCGTTCTATGTGGAGAAAGCAATCCTCATCGAATATGCGAACCAGGAAGATCCAGGTACGCCTGCACATCTGCACAGTTTGATCAGGGTTGTTGATGTCATTCATCCAGTCATTGATTCATTCATTCATTCGTTCACCAAATGATTGAAAGTGACGTGAATTAGAAATTCATTACGAAAATACGCCTATTCAAATATATTGAACATTTTACCACCAAAAACTGAAAATTTTCAGATAAAAATTCTTGTATTTTTCATATTTCTGCTGAAAACATAGATTGTGGGTACTCGCTAGAACCGCCTCGATGAGGCGATTCTAACGAGCACCCACAATCTATGCTTTCAGCAGAAATAAGAAAAATAATGTATGCCCCTGTAAACCCCAGTTTTACTATATAAAAGTGGGGTTTAAGGGGGTAAACATTATAAAGGCGTGTTTTCGTGATGTGGTCCTGTTGCTGATCTCTTCTTCTCAAATATACTGGACTTTTTTAGTTATGCCTTCCCTTGTGTGTGTGTGTGTGGGGGGGGGGGGAGGGGGGGGGTGCGAGGGGCGGGGCTCGGGGGCTCTAGTTGAGCCACTCTTTGAGTAAAATTTCATTTTCATGGGAAAATTGTGGATAAATTTTGTAAATTTGGGACACTTCCTCTTATACTTCTCTTCAAAAAGTCCATTTTACAACCGGTGAATGTGTGTAAAATGTCTCGGTGAGTGGAGTTCTGCTGTGTCTGATCTGGGTCTACAGTGTTTGTTCACGCCTGTCTGTCAGAATACGAAGAGTAAGTACGGTAATATGATTAAATATGATTAAATCGAATGCCCTTAGAAATCCTCCTCGATCCACCCTTGATATAGTTTGGTGACTGTATGGGCTGAGAGCATCATAAAATGAGCTACATATGAAGGTCTTTAAAATTGTCATTTGTTCCAGTTCCTTTAATTTTGATTTCAGAAAAACAGGTGAACCAAAGCACACACCCTAGTTATGCGTCTATCAGGGCCATACTGGAATTAACTGGCATGTGCTTGGATTGACGACTGTTGCAGGAAAAGGAGCTGGTCAATCCTTTGTTATCATCTTTACTTATATTTTAGAATAGGATTATCTCATTTTTGTCTAGAGATTCTCAAAAGGGTGATTTGCAAACAGTGCCGACCCAGATCAGGCGCCGCCGAACGCGGTATCTGATCCGTGCCTGCACTGTTTGCATTAACTAATAAATAATGTCTATAAAATATAATAATAATACATAACCAGGCACGCTGGAAATAGACCTGTCGAAAGAGTTTGGGTTAAATAAGTACAATGAAGCGTTCATTGATTTGAATGTTCATTACGACAACACGCCTATTCAAATATATTGAAAATTTCACCACCAAAAACTGAAAGTTTTCAGATAAAAATTCTGACATTTTTCATATTTCTGTTCAAAACATAGATTGTGGGTACTCATTAGAACCGCCTCGCCGAGGTGGTTCTAACGAGTGCCCACAATCTATGTTTTTAGGCAGAAATAAAACAAAATAACGTATACCCCTGTAAACCCCAGTTTTACTATATAAACGTGGGGTTTAAGGGGGTCAAAATTATAAAGGTATGTTTTCGTAATGGCAAGCAGAGTTATTCCAAAAGGCGCTTGTATGGAATAGAATGGAAAATCCATTGTGGGCCGCGGACAAGTCACACAGGCGAAAATGCCCCGATCTGAGTCAAACATGGCCACCACGGTGGTCATCTAGAATTTCTTCAAACGACATCACTTACCAAACCGTAAGTCGGATTGAGCTGAAACTTGATAGGAGGCACAGGAGTGACGTAGAGATTCAGAATTGCTAAAATAGTTCCGTTCCTAAATTCAAGATGGTCGCCATGGCAGCCTTCTTGAAAATCTTCAAACCACATCTGCTCCCAAACCCTAAGTGAAATCGAGTCCAAACTTGGTTGAATGCATTGGGGCGACATGGAAATTTAGAATTGCTAACTTCGTTCCGTTCCGATATCCAAGATGGCTGCCATATCCTCCCAAACCGTAATGTGCATTGAGCCGAAACTTAATGGGAGGCATTGGAGCTACATACAGATTCAGAATTGATTAATCGCTCTTTTTCCATGTATCCAAGATGGCCGCCACAGTGGCCATCTTTAAAATCTTCAAAACTCATCTGCTCCCAAATAGTAACTCGGATTGAACCGAAACTTGATGGGAGGCACTTTGGCAACATTGAGATTTCACTGCAGCCGTCTTGAATATCCTTAATTGTTAGCTCCTCTGGAGCTTTTCTCCAGGTCATCTTATGCCGTGGCCTGTTGTCCGTCGTCCGTCCGTCGTTCTGTTTACATAGTCGATATCTCCTCCAGAATCGAAAGTCGGACTGAGCTGAAACTTGGTGGGAGGCATTGGGGCTATATAGCAGCCATCTTCAACCTTCAAACGACATCTCCTCCCTAACGCTGTCGGATTGAGCTGAAACTTGGTGGGAGGCATTGAAGCTACGTGGAGATTCAGAATTACTAAAATCGGTCCGTTCCGATATCCTAGATGGCCACAATGGCGGACATCTTGAAATTGTTCAAACAACATTTCCTCCAGAACTTTAAGTCTGATTGAGCTGAAACTTGATGGGCGGCATGGAGAGGACATGCAGATTCAGAATTGCTAAAATCATCCTGTTACGATATCCAAGGTGGCCCATAAGTCTGTTTGAGCTGAAACTTGGTGGGAGGGCATCGGAGCGACATACTAAAATCGTTCCGTTCCGATGTACAAGAAGTCCGCCACGGTGACCATCTTGAAATTCTTCAACGACATCTCCTGCCAAACCGTAAGTTGGATTCAGCCGAAACTTGATGTGAGGCATTCAAGCGACTTAGAGATTCGGAATTGCTAAACTTGTTCCGTACCGATATCCAAGGTGGCCGCCAGGGCGCCATAGAGGCCATTTTTGAAAATCTTCAAACCACATCTGCTACCGAACCGTCAATAAGATTTGGCCCAAATTTGGTGGGAGGCATTGGGGCCACATGGAGATTTAGAATTGCTAAAAGCATTTTGTTACAATATCCAAAATGGCCGCAACGGCAGCCATCTTGAAAACGTTCAGTTGTTAGCTCACCTATAGCTTTGCAACAGATCAGCTTATGTCATGGCCTGTTGTCCGTTGTCCTTCGGGTTTCAGCATTGCTAAAATCGTTCCGTTCCAATTTCCAAGATGGCGGCCATCTTGAAATCCTTCAAACCACATGTCCTCCAAAACCATAAGTCAGATGAAGACGAAACTTAATGGGAGGCATCGGAGTAAAATGAAGATTCAGAATTGCAAAAACCTTTCAGTTTCAATATCCAAGATGGCTGCCCTAGCTGCAGTCTTGAAACTTTTCAAACAACATCAGATTCTGAATTGCTACAAGCAATCTGATTTGATAGTCAAGATGGCCACATGGTACAATATTACATATGATTAGCCGAATCCAGGTGAACGATTTTTGGCCCACTTTGGCCTCCAGTTTTGACTGGAAGCACTTTTAACTGTCAAGCCTTAACCCCACCCCTAAAAGTTAGTAAATTAGTATCTGCGCTTCAATCATATCTATATTAGAGGGATACGAGGCCCATTCAAGAATTTTAGAAAGTGATTCAGTCAATATTGTCTAATCTAGAGTCAGTCTTTCCACAGCAATTGGTGCTAAATGGGAAATAAATAGAAAATGAACAATACCAAGTAAATGAAACTATTATCTATAAACAATCAAACATACAAGCAAACAAATAAAAAAATACCAAACTAACAAATTTGCTAAAAATAACACAATAACTACGGTTTAATTAGTTTAATCAAAACTTTTAACAATCTTACTATAAATTGTCCAAGGAACAATGTTGTATGCTCTTCATAAACTGCAGCAAGGTAATCTTTAATCGTGTGCTTATATTTCCCTGCTACAAGCCATATCTTGTTTTAGCTAATCATAAACTACAGCAATGTAATCATGTGTATTGTACTAATATTTCCCTGCTGCTTTTATCGTGTAATGATATTTCCCTGCTGCAATCCATACTTTGTTGCATGTTTATCATATACTGCTACAAGATACTATGTAATGGTGTACTTATAAGTGCGTCTAACGGGAACCGAATCGCGGAGCGGTTCAGCGTGCAGACGCACTACTATAAACTACCGATGTGACCAGTGATGTGTGTGACCAAAAATGTGATGGTCCAACAAACGCTTGGGTGGTTCGGTGCTTATCCTGAAATACAATGAGCGTTCCTTGATTTGACAGAGACTATTGACATAGCGGCAATGCCGATAATAGCAACAAAACAGCCAATAACGCCAAGTATTCCAATTGCAAGGGGTTCAATCACGAGACTTATGGCGTCAGCCTACAAAATTTGAGATCGCGGCCATTTTGAATTTTTTCTCCACTTCGAATTTTATTTCTATCCATTCTCCGTCTATTTACAAGCTAAGCGTGATTCGTTTTGTGCATTAGGTACACTTTGATGCAGATTTTTAGATAACACATAGACTTTACGCTCTTTTCACGTGATAATCTTTAAAAAAAC
Source organism: Anodontia alba (assembly GCA_964016985.1). Taxonomy (NCBI): domain Eukaryota; kingdom Metazoa; phylum Mollusca; class Bivalvia; order Lucinida; family Lucinidae; genus Anodontia; species Anodontia alba. The sequence continues at coordinate 102,293,390 of OZ024822.1, forward strand.
TTTGGCACAATAATGTGTTTGTTCGACCGGTTTGTAAATTGTTGTTATTTTAATGTTGTTTTTTTTTTTCTTTTCATAATGTGTAGACTCGCAAAAACAAGACCAATAAGAAACAAACACACACACAAAAAAAAAAAAAAATAAAAAAAAAAAAAAAAAAAAATAAAAAAATAAGATAAAATAAAAAAAAAAAATGCACAAAGGTCAAAACTCTTTAGGAAAAATCCTAAAGCAGTAAAAAAGATTTCATTAGTTTTCGGTATTCGGAAAGCATGGTCCCCGCCCATCGGGGCCCGCGAAAAAGGTGGGCTGCTTAAAGCCTTCACGGCAGAGCTGCTAGTAACTAAGCAGGACCCCAATTCATGTGATCGGGTCGGGTTTAAGTCTCACAAATTTGGAGGCAATGTCTCTGAACTACTGAAATATTGTTGGCTTGGATATTATATCGCAATTCATGCAGTGGATTCAGAAGTCAAGCGTGGTCTGAAATCAAATTCAGTTAGATCTAGCCAACCCACCTATGAAGCATGTGATGATAATGTGGACGCACAGATATAGGTAGCACCTATTAAATGAATATTATTTCCCCTTTTCAAGTCATACGTTGTCATTTGCTTATCAAACACTGCAGCAAGGTAATCTTTTATTTTGTGCTTATATTTCCCTGCTGACAACCATATGTTGTTGTATGCTAGTCATTACTTGCAGCAAGGTAATCTTTTATCGTGTGCTAATATTTCCCTGCTGACAACCATACGTTGTTATATGCTTATCAAACACTGCAGCAAGGTAATCTTTTATCGTGTGCTGATATTTCCCTGCTGACAGCCATACGTTGTTGTATGCTAGTCTTTACTTGAAGCAAGGTAATATTTTTTTCTGTGCTAATATTTCCCTGGTGCAAGCCATAAGTTGTTATACGATAAACATAAACTGCAGCAAGGTAATCTTTGAATCGTTTGCTAGTATTTCCTTTCACAAGGCATACGTTGTTGTATGTAAACTATGTACTGCAGCAACGTAATGTTTTATCAAGCAATAATATTTCACTGTTGCAAGCCTACGCTGTTGTATTCTAGTCATATAGTGCATCAAGGTATCTTATACCGTGTATTAAGATTTCCCTGCTTCATGCTATACGTTGTTGGATGCCAATCATATACTGCATGAAGGTAATCTTTTTTAGTGTGCTAATATTTCCTGCTGATAGCCATACATTGTTGATGGGTAATCATGTACTGCGGCAAGATAATATTTTATCGTGTGCTTATATTTCCCTGCTGCAAGCCATATGCTGTTGTGTGCTAATCATAAACTGCAGTAAGAAAATCCTTTATCGTGCGATGATATTTCCCTGCTGTAAGCCATATGTTGTTGTGTGCTAATCATAAACTGAAGTAAGAAAATCTTTTATCGTGCGATGATATTTCCCTGCTGTAAGCCATATGCTGTTATGTGCTAATCATAAACTGCAGTAAGAAAATCCTTTATCGTGCGATGATATTTCCCTGCTGTAAGCCATATGTTGTTGTGTGCTAATCATAAACTGCAGTAAGAAAATCCTTTATCGTGCGATGATGTTTCCCTGCTGTAAGCCATATGTTGTTGTGTGCTAATCATAAACTGCAGTAAGAAAATCCTTTATCGTGCGATGATATTTCCCTGCTGTAAGCCATATGTTGTTGTGTGCTAATCATAAACTGCAGTAAGAAAATCCTTTATCGTGCGATGATATTTCCCTGCTGTAAGCCATATGCTGTTGTGTGCTTATCATAAACTGCAGTAAGAAAATCCTTTATCGTGCGATGATATTTCCCTGCTGTAAGCCATATGCTGTTGTGTGCTAATCATAAACTGCAGTAAGAAAATCCTTTATCGTGCGATGATATTTCCCTGCTGTAAGCCATATGCTGTTGTGTGCTAATCATAAACTGCAGTAAGAAAATCCTTTATCGTGTGCTTATATTTCCCTGCTGTAAGCCATATGCTGCTGTGTGCTAATCATAAACTGCAGTAAGAAAATCCTTTATCGTGCGATGATATTTCCCTGCTGTAAGCCATATGCTGTTGTGTGCTAATCATAAACTGCAGTAAGAAAATCCTTTATCGTGCGATGATATTCCCTGCTGTAAGCCATATGTTGTTGTGTGCTAATCATAAACTGCAGTAAGAAAATACTTTATCGTGCGATGATATTTCCCTGCTGTAAGTCATATGCTGTTATGTGCTAATCATAAACTGCAGTAAGAAAATCCTTTATCGTGCGATGATATTTCCCTGCTGTAAGCCATATGCTGTTGTGTGCTAATCATAAACTGCAGTAAGAAAATCCTTTATCGTGCGATGATATTTCCCTGCTGTAAGCCATATGCTGTTGTGTGCTAATCATAAACTGCAGTAAGAAAACCCTTATCGTGTGCTTATATTTCCCTGCTGTAAGCCATATGTTGTTGTGTGCTAATCATAAACTGCAGTAAGAAAATCCTTTATCGTGCGATGATATTTCCCTGCTGTAAGTCATATGCTGTTGTGTGCTAATCATAAACTGCAGTAAGAAAATCCTTTATCGTGTGCTTATATTTCCCTGCTGTAAGCCATATGTTTTTGTGTGCTAATCATAAACTGCAGTAAGAAAATCCTTTATCGTGCGATGATATTTCCCTGCTGTAAGCCATATGCTGTTGTGTGCTAATCATAAACTGCAGTAAGTTTGTTTGTGTTGAGGTTTTACGGCCCAGTCAACCCAATGGGGTCATGTCGAGCGCGGGTCAGTTTTTACCTAACCACACGTTTACTGGGCAGGCTTTGTCCTCTAAGCGGTTAACCAGTATTGTGCACATTCTTTCCCCAGAAACTGACAATTGCCCTTCTTGAATCAGCGGAAGGGAGAGAATGACCGTAGCAAATATTTCATGATCAATCTCCACGAAAGAATGTTGCCGACCTCGGCGGGAGTTCCAGTCGGACGGCGCATCCAACTGAGCCACCGAGGCCAGCTAAACTGCAGTAAGAAAATCCTTTATCGTGCGATAATATTTCCCTGCTGCAAGCCATATGCTGTTGTGTGCTAATCATAAACTGCAGTAAGAAAATCCTTTATCGTGCGATGATATTTCCCTGCTGTAAGCCATATGCTGTTGTGTGCTAATCATAAACTGCAGTAAGAAAATCCTTTATCGTGCGATGATATTTCCCTGCTGTAAGCCATATGCTGTTGTGTGCTAATCATAAACTGCAGTAAGAAAATCCTTTATCGTGCGATGATATTTCCCTGCTGTAAGCCATATGTTGTTGTGTGCTTATCATAAACTGCAGTAAGAAAATACTTTATCGTGCGATGATATTTCCCTGCTGTAAGCCATATGCTGTTGTGTGCTAATCATAAACTGCAGTAAGAAAATCCTTTATCGTGCGATAATATTTCCCTGCTGCAAGTCATACGTTGTGCGCTAATCATAAACTGCAACTATTTATCTTTTATCATATGATTTTTTTCCCGTCTACAACCCCATTGTTGTTAAGTGTTTATCATAAACTGCAACAAGATTATCTTTTATCGTGCGCTAATATTACCCTGCTGCAAGCCATTCTCAGAAGACTTCTTACCAAGTTCGTACACCTCACCCTCCCGTCCTCTGCATCCATATAGAATCCTATCGACCGTTAAAACTTTGGCCGAAAAGCTCAACCCCGTTCTTTGAATCCCTGCCCTTATTTATAATATTTTGCCGAAACAATCAACTCATAGATTTATCTTAATTGCTGCACCGTGTTCGCTTAACCCTTTAAGGACTAAGCAAATTTGCACAAACGACATTCTACTTTTTTTTTTCAGAGAAAATAAAGTTTAACAATTCATGTGAATCTTCTGCAATCAGTTGTTGCATACCACGTGTTGCATTTAGTGTTTGCATCAAATAAACAACAAATGAAACATAAGTCGATGAAGCATTTCACATGTTCATATTGTTAAATGTATTGGAAACAGTTTGCAAACATAATGCAAAACAACAAGCCGGCGTGCTTATTTATTTTTTATTTTTATTTTTTTTTTCCATAAAAACTGGATTACTGCAGGGAGGCAAAACAAGTTTGATGAAGTTGCCTCCCTTGAAAGTGTATCCATTCCTCTTAAGTCATCGTGGAACGTACTCCGTCACTGTCAGAAAGTCTTCGAGTTTGGTGGAGACCATTTTGGACAGCATCAGCAATGTTTGTATTCATCGGAGCCTGAAGCATATGAAGAGCTAAAACATGAAAATATATGTAATTTAAGGGGAATAGATACACTTTTAGGGGAGACAACTCTGTCAAAATATCTATATATATATGTATATGTATGCATGTGTATATGTATGTATGCTGTGTATGTAGATGTGTGTATATATATGTATGTAAGTATATATGTGTATATGTGTGTATGTGATTATATGTGTGTATATATATGTATGTATGTATATATATATATATGTATATATATATATATATATATATATAGGTGTGTGTGTATGTATGTGTGTATTTATATGTGTATATTTGTATGTATATGTGTGTATGTGAATATGTGTATATAAATATGTGTATATATGTATATATGTATGTATATGTGTACATGTGTATATATATTTGTATGTATGTATGTACGCATGTATGTATGTGTATATGTATATGTATATATTGATATTCATCCAAATCCAACAGCAATCTTTCTTTTTCGCCGAACCTCCTATATGCTTTGATGTTTTTTCTTCTTTTCATTTTCCTGTTTTTCTGCAACAAAGGGGAGTTTTTAAGGAAGAGAGCATGGATGGGTACAGGGTCTTGGGTAGGCTGGGATACACTGACTGTGAGTACAAGAATTGAGATTTTTATATTTAAACATGTTGTATTGCATATTCATACGGTGGCAACCGTGTTTCATCTGTTTCGCATATCAGAAATAACATGAACAGTATTGATGACTCTTCGGTTGCTATCGTGCGTATATGCGTCCTTTCGAAATTATTTCCGAGACTACTCGTTATTCTAACCCTGAACGTTATTCTAAGAGATGTAGTATCAATGTTAGTGATATCTACAGAATTACATAATAATTCCCGCCTAGCTAATAACATTGTATTTCCATATAATATGAGGCGTTGCACGGTTGACTCGAAACGAATGGCGAATAAGCAGTTCACCTCATATTTAAGTATAATACTGTTCATTATAGTAGCCGTTATTTGGTTGTGGATTTTTCTTTTATCCTGTGGCGATGTACATCCCAACCCAGGCCCAGTTTCAGTGCATTTTAGTAGTATTTCTTCAGATACATCATTGAATATGTCTACTTCAATCCTTAACTCATCTCTTATTTCAAACCACTTCTCTTTTGTACACTATAATGTACAAAGTTTAGCGTCAAAGCTAGATATTTTATACAGTGAATTATATGATTTCGATGTATTAGCATTTTCTGAGACTTGGCTGTCCCCAGCAACTGAAACTGGTGATCTACAGCTGTCTTCTTTTGCCATTCCTGAGCGAAAGGACAGGGCTGGGGATAATCATGGCGGAGTAATTCTCTATGTGAAAGAAAATTTATATTATCATCGCAGATTAGATCTCGAAATAGGTGGGATAGAATGTATTTGGATCGAATTAATACTTAAACAAAAGCACGTACTCTTTGGGCTCTTCTATCGACCGCCGAATTCTGATGCATTGTACTATAACTCTGTTGAAGACTCCTTACACTTAGCAGTAGATACAGGAATAAATGATATTATCATCACAGGTGACCTCAACTTTAATATGTTAAACCCGGTCACCGCTAGGAAAATTCGCGATTTCTGTGATGAATTCTCTTTATGTCAATCAGTTCAGGAGCCAACGCACTTTACGGAAAGCTCTTCATCTTTAATTGATATTCTCTTAGTAAAAGATGTGAAACATCTTATAAAAAGCGGCGTAGGGGAACCATTTTTGCAAAATGTTCGTTTTCATTGTCCAATTTACGGAATTTTTAATTTTTCAAAACCGAAAAAGAAATCTTACATGCGCCATATTTGGATGTATGACAGAGCAGATTTTGACCTGCTTCGTCAAAAGGCAGCCGATTTTGATTGGGCGTCTTTACGAAGTGATGACATTAACATATATGCCAACAGTATCACAGAAAAAATATTTTCTCTTTCAAAAGAATGTATTCCAAACAAACAGGTACGAATAAGACCGTCAGAGCCTGTTTGGATGACTTCCATAATACGTCATTTAATTCGTAAGCGTAAACGAGCTTTTCGGAAAGCAAAATCAACAGATACTCCGGCTAACTGGGAAAAATTTAGAAAATTGCGTAATAAAGTTATTTCATTAATTCGGGAGTCAAAAAAGAATCGAAATGAACAATTAACTAATACTCTAAGAAACCAACGCTTAACGTCTAAAGATTGGTGGACAACACTGAAAACTTTCATCTCTCCTTTATACAGAAACTCAAATGCTCCACTGGTAAAGGATTGCATTATTTATTCAGAAAGTATAGATAAAGCGAATCTTTTAAATGACTATTTCCGTGACCAGACTCTTTTGGATGAGCAAAATGCAACTCTTCCGAACATGCCTGTATATAATGGGACTATTTTGAGTAATTTTGTTGTTACAGAGGCTGAAGTAAAGGCAGCGCTTTTGTCTTTACCACTTGGCAAAGCATCAGGCCCGGACGAAATTAATAATCGAGTACTACAGGCATTAGCTACAGAACTTTCTCCTGAATTCACGACTCTTTTTAACCAGTCTCTACAGCAATCAGATGTTCCCGACATTTGGAAAAGATCACATGTGTGTCCAGTTTCCAAAGGCGGAGACGTTTCATCTCTTTCTAATAACAGGCCGATCTCTCTCCTTAGTAACATTGATAAGACTTTTGAAAGAATTGTATTCAAGCACTTGTATAATCACTTTCATGATAATGATATCCTTACACCATTACAATCTGGCTTTATTCCTGGCGACTCCACTGTAAACCAATTGACATTTCTTTACGATACATTTTGCAAAGCCCTTGATTCTGGAAAGGAAGTAAGAGTGGTTTTTTTGCGACATAAGCAAAGCTTTTGACCGCGTTTGGCATGCCGGTCTCATATATAAATTACGTGCGTCTGGTGTTTCCGGTAATCTATTGAGATGGTTTGAAAACTACTTACAGAATAGATATCAACGGGTTGTTATTCCTGGAGCAAAATCAGATTGGAACTATATTCGCGCTGGTGTTCCCCAAGGGTCTATCCTTGGTCCACTCTTATTCTTACTTTATATTAATGATATCGTAAAAGACATAGGTTCAAATATCCGTCTTTTCGCTGATGATACGAGTTTATACATTATTGTTGAAAATCCGGAAGTTGCAGCATATATTTTAAACACAGATCTAGCGAAAGTGGCAGCTTGGGCTAAGACATGGTTAGTTACCTTTAACGCTTTAAAAACTGAATCTCTTCTTATTTCTCGAAAACATAATCAAGCCTTGCATCCACCGGTCTACATGCAGGATCAACCAGTAAAAGAGGTTGATGTTCATAAGCATTTAGAGTTGTATTTTTCGAAGGATTGTTCCTGGAGCAAGCAAATTGAATACATTTCAGAAAAAGCTTGGGCAAGGGTTAATATCATGAGGAAATTTAAATTTGATTTAGATCGTAAATCACTAGACATTATATATACTTCTTTTATTCATCCCTTGCTAGAGTATGGCAGTGGAGTTTGGGATAATTGTAATCTACAAGAAAAGCAAAATTTAGAAAAGATACAGTTGGAGGCGGCAAGGATTGTAACAGGTGCAGCTAAGTTAGTTTCATTTCAGGCCTTATACAATGAAACAGGGTGGGAAACCTTAGAAGTTCGCAGAAAGAAACAAAAATTAACACTTTTCTATAAAATGTGCAATGGTCTTTCACCAGCTTATCTTTCTTCTCTGTACCTCCAACAGTGAACTCTATCTCACGCTATCATCTAAGAAATGAGAATGATCTTCAGACAGTTAATGCAAGGACAACTCTATATTATCAATCATTCCTTCCTTCTGTGGTCCGTGATTGGAATTCTCTGCCAGATGACCATAGAAACGCAACAACGATTGACTCATTTAAATGCCACTTAAACCATAATAAAAAAGTTGTACCGAGACATTTTTATATAGGACATAGAAAGCTACAGGTTTTGCATACTCGCTTGAGAACAAAATGTAGTGCTCTTAATTACGACCTTTTTATAAAAAAATATTGAAGCCTCACCGTTATGTCGATGCGGAGAGGTAGAAAACGCAGAACACTACTTTTTGAAGTGCAGTTTTTACAGAAACCAACGAGCGGAATTAATTCGTACTGTTTCTCAGTTTTGTAGGGTAACTATTGATTGTTTGTTGCGTGGGAACAGCGATTTATCATATCAAAGAAATGTCCGTATATTCGAGGCTGTGCAAGCATACATCAAAGACAGTAAAAGATTTTAAGACAGGTCTACTGGCACTGTTTTTTTTTTTTTTTTTTTTTTTTTTTTTTTGCTAGTCTTGAAAAGATATATATGTATACATAATATAGAATCTCTAGAAACTGATCATAATATCCATCAGCTGCCCGGGCATTGTACGCTTTACCCATGCTCTTAATCCCTATACATTTGGTATAATTAATCTCCACCCTCCCCGTTTATATGGATCATGCTATGAAATATTTTTTTTTCTTTTATATTAACTCTTCTTTCCTTCTTGTCCAGTTTTACTAGACTGCATTTTGTTGATAGCATTATATGCTAATCTATTGTAACTACTCATAATTTCAGTCTCTAATATAACCATCTGCTTATTCTATAAATATGTTTTGGCCATAAATGTTCACAATAGATATTGTATGTATTAGGAGATGAACTAAATAAGCAGTATGCTTTCGTTCAAATCCTAATGAGTATTGTATGTATGTATGACTGTGTTTTCGATGAAATAAAATATGTTTAAACCAAAATATCTGCCCCACCCCCATCCCTTCTGAAAAGGGGACTACAAATAAAGGAAAGAATTGGCTCCCCGTGGGAGCAATTTTTTTTTTTTTTTTTTTTTTTTTCGTTTTAGAGTAAATCCTTTTCTAGAAGGGTACAGGAAAGCAACTGAAAGTCACAAAAGTTGTCTCCCTTGTCAAATATGGAGGGAAAGTAGTACTAAGTGAATCCAGTCCCTTAAATGAAGACGTGTAAGCGGCAAAAAAATCTTTATGTGTGTAAGGCTCCTATATAAAGGTAGATATATATTATTTCTTATAGAGCTATTTTGTACATGATCAGACTGTGCCTTTTCAATCACAGAGAGAGAGAGAGACAGAGAGACAGAGAGAGAGAGAGAGAGACAGACAGACAGACAGACAGACAGACAGACAGACAGACAGAGAGAGTGACAGAGAGAGAGAGAGAGAGACAGACAGACAGAGTGACAGAGAGAGAGAGAGAGAGACACACAGACAGACAGACAGAGACAGAGAGAGAGAGAGAGACAGACAGAGAGAGAGAGAGTGACAGAGAGAGAGAGAGAGAGAGATAGGGGGGAGGGAGAGGGTGAGGGAGAGAGAGTTTGAACCCTGCAGAATATAAAACGAGATTTTGTCGCAGGAAGTAGTTGCTGATCGACTACATGAACACTAGGCTTACCTGGGCCTTCGTTGCGTGCATGTCTGCATTTAGTGCGGGTCATGTGGTACTACTGTCTATTGATATTAAATATTCATAATCACAGACGATTATAACAAATAAAATATCTTAAAAGTAATTCACGTTGGTGCGTAGCTGTTTTTAACGTTGAGCGGCAGACTGAGTACTTCAGCAGACGAAATTTTGAAATATTATTTTTTCTTATTTTTCCCAGAAAATTGGCTTTGATATATCATGCAAATTGTCTCCTAAGGAGACAATTTGCATGAAATGTCAAAGCCTAATTTCTGGGAAAAATAAGGAAATTATCGTCGATTTGTTGTCTGCTGAATTAGCCCAGTGACAGGTAAAGATTAAGCGGTTTTATACAAATAATTGAAAAATCCAGGTTATTCAAGCAATCAGGAAGTGACTTTCCACTATTCACAGGGGACGCATGCGGCTCGCCAGTCAACTGTCTCTTCTATGCACCCTAGGGACATGCTACTTATTCACGTTCTTATTTACCTTTCACGCATGATGGGTTAAAATTACTTATTTTTACGAGAAACTTGGTTTCATTCACGCTCTATGTAAATCGACTCCTAGCGAGAGAATTTACATTAAATTCCAATAAGGAGTGGACAATTCTGTCCTTCTCGGCTGAAGGACCTACTACTTAAAAAGAATGAATCTGTTCCCCTTAAAGAGGTCTACTCTAGCGGGAACAATATGCTCCCTAATGGGAGTAAATTCTTCCTTTTTAGAGAGAACGCCTTGTACAGAAGGGCAGCACAATTAATTGAGTCGTAACGTCAAAAACATACCTTCGGAAAAGTGCTCCCAGCGAAGATTCCGATCAGACTGCGCATTCGCGCAGTCTGATCGGACTGTTCGCTGGGCGGATTTCGAGGCACAGACAGATTTTAGCCTTCGCTGGGCTTATATTTTACATGTAAAAGATACGTTTTCTCACGTTACGGCGCACTTTATCAGGTGCCTCCCAGAATTTGAATCAATATCTTTAACATCAAAGCACTGACAGTACTGGTGGATCGATTGTCTCTGAGTGTAGGATGGGAAAATGGTCCTAAACGGAGACTTAATTAAAACAGTTTCATTTACCCTAAACTTCCTATAATTTAAGCAAACAGTGCAGACCCCGATCAGGCGCCGCATTCTGTTTGCCAATGTCCCAAATGTCCCAGTCCAGGTTTTACAGATAATTTTCCATCAATAGCACTCTGACGTCACAGAGACAAAAATAATCGTTACCTGCATTTCGTCTAACGCGCAGTTTGATTGCATTGGACAATGATAATCTTGTGGACAACTCTACCTTAAGAAAATTTTGGCGCTTGTATACTATGGCTCGATTGTAAACAATCATCCCACATTTTTGGAACTTCAAGGAAAATATTGAAGTCCACTCTGTTTTAGATGTACTCTTTGTTAAAATGTTACTGTCTTGTTTACTTTTATTTACATCTAATAAGAAAATTTCCGAGTTTTCTTTTTTTTTTTTTTTTTTTTTCTTTTTTTTTTTATATGCTTTTTCATGCAATGTTTGCGTGTACGTATAATAGTAACCCATTTATGCCTTATGCTTCACAAACGTGATTCGGCAAATAGAGATCCATTGTAGCCTCTTCCAGGAATGTTGCACGTATTAGCAGGTTGACATGGTTCCACACTGGTTGGCAGACTTGGCAGAATGGGATTTATATGATAATTCCAGATAAGAGGGAGTTTCAATATTTGTTTTTCTTATTTTATATGTTGTGGGTACTCATTAAAAGCGCCTCGCCGAAAAAAATTATTGTGAGTATTCATTAGAAGCGACCCGCTGAGGCGCTTCCATTGAGTACCCACAATATATGTTTTGTTCAGAAGTAAGAAAAATATTCATACATGTATGTTTTGGTTGAATACAAAAGCAGTCTTATCTGGAGCAATGTTGGAACTGCCTCCCCACCCCCTCCCCCATTGCAATTGAAACCGGGTGCTACAATGGGCTAAAAGTTAACGAAAGCAAGTTATTGTCATTATTATTATTATTATAATTATTGTACAGGTCTCATTACACTGCCCGCAGTATACTCTTTTATGATCCAGGCTTTTTTATGAGGCAGAACAAACAGTAAACGGATTTTTACTTTTAATGACACTGAAAAAATTTCCTTCATTTTGTCCAACCCTGTTATTGTTAAGACAAGTGTCAAAACCTGCTATTCAATTTTAACCCTTAAAGCGCAAAGAAAAACTGCATCTGAAAATGTCGTCTGTTTATGTCGTCTGCTGAATATTCTTGCAAACCTATTTTTGCATACCGGCAAACAGTATGGACCCAGATCAGACTGCTCCTAAAGGAGCAGTCTGATCTGGGTCCACACTGTTTGCAAAAATGACTTTTAAAATCACATGCAGATGACAAAGCAGACGACAATAGTTGTGACTGGCGCTTTAAGGGTTAAGCAAAAGACGTAATTTGATTATAGTGTATGTATATATATGTATAGATGGAGTTGTATAAAATAACTGTTAATGCTTAACGCATCACGAAAACATGCCTATATAATTTTGACCCCCTTTTATATAGTAAAATTAGGGTTTACAGGGGTATAAATTATCATTCTTATTTCTGCTCAAAAACACACTGCGAGGCGGTTCTAACGAGCACCCACAATTTATGTTTTGAGCAGGAATATGAAAAATATCAGAAATTTTTATGTGAAAATTTTCAGTTTTTGGAGGTGAAATTATCTATATATTTGAATAGGCGTGTTTTCATAATGGACTTTGTAATCCTTCGACTACCATCCATCCCATATATACTTTGTCCCTCTTTTGCTCTGAGCACACTGTCCCTCAAGAAATTGGCGGTGGTACTAGGAGAAGAATGTGACTCTCTGGTAACAGTTCCTCGGTGATTCAGTATGTGAAAATTCACGGGTTCTTTCCTCCGTTCCTTGTACGTGTGGGGTGGAAATTTTCCTTCTTATATACAGTCGACTCTCGTTATCTTGACTTCGCTTATCTCCAATAACCGCTTATCTCGAAATGATAATCTGGTCCCTGTTTTAACATGGAATTCCAACAACAGGTAACAAAATATTGTGGAAAAGAGGAGAAATCGCTGCTAAGGAGCAATTTCTCATCTTTTCCACAATATTTTCAATATACCTCTAACTTCAGGAGTCAAATTACATATTTATTTGTGAAATATGGTTGTTTGATTTATTTTTCTCCTGAATTCTGCAAATCTGATATGTCGAGGTACGGATATCTCGAAGTATTTCAGAAAAACCATTGGACTTCGAGATAACGGGAGTCGACTGTTTTACATATTCGTACGGTAGTGCTTCATTTAATCACAGGTGAGTTAATGTTATGAATTATGATTTGTTTTTAGCTATAGAACACATTTGTTTACATTTTGTATGATAGTCTCTCATAATTCTATATAGTATGGCTTGGTGTAATTGTATGGTCTTTATACTGTACGCCTTGACGAGACTCTAATAATATAATAAATTGTACATTGTAAATGATGTTATATATCATTCTTAAAATTAACGCCTGGTCTCCTTCTTGATTGGAGTCCTGCTTGCAAATTGAAACTATAAGTCCTTTAGTCTATTCAAAGGTGTGTTACGTTTGTATATAGAAACTATATTACTTCTATTATTATTGTAAATTGATAATTACATTATTATCAATGCAGACCCAGATCAGACACCACGTTTGTGCTGGACCAACACTATTTACAACGTCTGTTTTTGACATAAAGAGGGTTAATTGTATGTTATTATTATTTTTTATCGTCTTTTTTGTACTACAAAAGAAAGCCAAGCTGTCCAGTAAATACGTGCCTGAAAAGCAAACACTCATATCGGTGAGTATTTCTGGTCAGGGCTGGGATGTTCGTACAGGCAATGTTTGAACTGTTGCCATGCCACTCTTCCATTTACACTACTTGCAGACCTGAAATAGTCTGGCCCAAAATCCTTTCTTTATTTTTCTTTTCTTTCTTTTTCTTCTTTTTTTTTGAGGGGACACAACACTTGTATAGCTTGTAGAATTTTTATTTACTTCAGTCCCTTGGCTAGAAAGAAAAAAAGGTTTTTGTTCAGCCATAGGTAACTTGAAGCTGGATTAAAGAGGATCATGATAAAAAAAATAATGTAGAGAAAGAGAGAAATAGATATAAAACAAAAACGACTGGAGCCAGTCTAGACCTGAAAGATCACGTCAAAGCACCATTAATCCTTAACGTGCAAAGCAAAATTTGTAACAGACGAAATTTTATATATATATATATTTTTTTAAGAAAATAAGTCTTGACATATCGTGTGAATCATCTGTTTCTTTGAAAAGTAAAATCAAAAAAAAAAAAAAAAAAAAAAAAAAAAAGGAAATGTCTTCTGCTAAAAATTTGCTTGGCGCTTTAAGGGTTAATATGGGAAAGAACTTGATTTTTGTGGATTTTATCGATGTATAAACGCTGACGATTCATACAGCAACGCAATAAAATCACAGACTCACTGGTGTTTGAACGTCGATAAAATATCCACAAAAATGAAACACATTTCTTATAATTCAAACTCGGTCATGTTTACTTTGAAAACTTGAGTTCAGAATCTTATTTTAGAAGTATATGCAAAAAAAATAGCTCCAAGATTCCAACTCAGAGGATTAATTTATTACGAAAACAAGTCTATTAAAATATACTGAAAATTTTACCTGCAACAGATTTTTTGTTGGTAAAATTTTCAAATAAAAATTCTGTTATTTTTCATATTTCTGATCAAAACATAGATTGTAAAAACTCGTTAGAACCGCCTCGGCGAGGCGGTTCTAACGAATGCCCACAATCTATGTTTTTGAGCAGAAATAAGAAAAAGAATGTATACCCCTGTAAACCCCAGTTTTACTATATAAAAGTGGGATTTAAGGGGGTCAACATTATAAAGGTATGTTTTTCGTGATGTTGAAGTGTAAATATCGTTTTCAATTTGTTTTTACCAATCAAGTCACGCTAATTAAGTGTAAGTCTGTTGGGACTGAGGCGTCATGTACCAACTTCTTGCGACACATTTCATAATTTCTAGTATAATTTCCGATAACACTAGTCAAATCATTATTTCATCGATATTCTAGGAGTTATTTCGTAACTTCCTGAGGAAATTGGTAGATTATCAATAAATTTCTTAAGGAACGTGGGTACACTTGGTAGATATTTGCTATGTTTTACAAGGGGTAAACTTTTATGACTTCCTTTTTGCTTTTCTGCACACCAATCCCAAGAGAGCAAGTGTTTCCTTTTGGAATAGAACCAATTTCATAAGGGAGGAACAGTTTTGACGAAGTTAACTCCTATAGTTAAACTGCAGCATAGTGGCTGCTTCAGATGATCAAGTTTTATATATACAGTGAAACTTCAATGACTCAAAACCCGATGACTCATTCACCATGGATGATTTGAACTTGTTTTCGAGTCCCTCGGAAATTATTCCAATAGCTCAGAAAACACTTATTTAGGGATATTTTAGGATTTTTTATCTTGAAAATGTATTTTGTGTGTACTCATTAGAATCACCGAGGCAATTCTGATGCGTACTTTCAATATACCATTATTTTATAGACGATAGGAAATTCGTCCCTAAATTATCCCTTTTTGTATCCTGATCAGGTGCTATGATTAACTCACAGTTGCTCGGAGTACCACTCCCTATGATTAACTTACAGTGGCTCGAACTACCCATGTCTCGAATAAATTTCCATAGTCCCAAAGATGTTCGAGCTATTGAAGTGCGACTGTATGAAGCTACCCAGGAAAGGCTACAATGTACAATCATAGAATTTTATCTTCCCAAGCCACCGAATGAGGTTTGGATGACATAAAATGACCTCACAAAATATCACAATAACGGTTACAGAAAGAAAACAGATGCTCTCTAAAGTGGGTGAATGCCCCCGCTGCTGCCAGATTGGCTTTGTATGGCATAATTTCTAAGCATAATTTCTAAGTAAATCAAAGGTAAGTCACTCTGGCAATAAAATGTGTTTAATTTGATCAGAGTTCTGTGACGTTAATGCACTTGTCCTGCCAAAATTGATAGTTTGTTAGTATTGTTTGTTTGCTGCAAGTTTCAAATTATCATTTCGAAAACTGAGGACGTTGTGGAGACACCAATCATACTATGCCATGTGATTAAGGCAAAATTTCTAAGTAAATCCAGAGTATGTAATTCTAGCAATAAAAAAATGATCAGAGTTCTGTGACATTTACGCAATGCCAAGACTATATTTTGAGTTTGCTTAAAGTTTCAAATCACTATCTTGAAAACTGTAGGAGGAGAAGTTGCGGAAACACGAACCCGACTATTCCTCATGTACATACTCAGTTTACACCCGTACCATCACGAAAACACGCCTATATAATTGTGACCCCCTTAAACCCCACTTTTATATAGTAAAACTGGGGTTTACAGGGGTATACATTATTTCTTATTTTGTTAAAAAACATAGATTGTGGGTACTCGTTAGAACCGCCTCGGCAAGGCGGTTCTAACGAGTACCCTCAATCTATGTTTTGAGCAGAATAATGAAAAATATTAGATTTTTTATCTGAAAATTTTCTCTTTTTTTTATGGTGGTAAAACTTTCAGTATGTTTGAATAGCCTTGTTTTCGTAATGTATGGTGCAAGTTTCAAACTATTTCCTTCACAACTGTAGGAGGAATTGCGGAGATACGAACACTACAATAAGCAACCCTATTATGCCATATGTATAAGACAAATTATCTAAGTTAATCAAGAGTATGTAACTCTACCAATAACAAAGTCAGAGTTCCTATATTCTTATTTTGCTGAATGTTTCAAATCACTATTTTGGAAACTGTAGGAGTAGTGCGGAGGCACGATCTTTACTATGCCATGAGTATAACACAAATGTTCTAAGTAAATCAAAGTTATTTAACCCTACCAATGATAATTCGATCAGAGTTCTGTGACCTTTAAGCACATGCTAAATATTAATTCTTCAGTGGTGCAAGTTTCAAACTATTACCTTAAGAACTGTAGGAGGAGGAGTTGCGGAAACACAAACCCTACAATGTCACGTGTATAAGACAACTTTTCTAAGTAAATCAAGGACATAAAACTATACCAATAATTTTTCGATCAGAGTTCTGTGATCCTTATGCACATGCTATATCTGTATCCTTACTCTTACTATGGTGTAAGTTTCAAACCATTACCTTGAAAATTCATTACGAAAACATGCCTATTCAAATATATAGAAAATTTCACCCCCAAAAAACTGAAAATTTTCAGATAAAAATCTCTGATATTTTTCATATTTCTGCTCAAAACATAGATTGTGGGTACTCGTTAGAACCGCCTCGGCGAGGCGGTTCTAACGAGTACCCACAATCTATGTTTTGTGCAGAAATAAGAAAAATATTGTATACCCCTGTAAACCCCAGTTTTACTGTAAAAAAGTGGGGTTTAAGGGGGTCAAAATTACATAGGCGTGTTTTCGTGATGTGTAGAATGAGTCGCGGAGACACGAAGCCTACTATGACAAATGTAAAAGACAAACTTTCTAAGTAAATCAAGGGTATGTAACTCTACCAATAATAATTCGGCAATCAGAGTTCTGTGACATTTATGCACGTGCTCAGTCTATATTTCAAAACATTACCTTGAAAACTATATAGACACGAACAGTTCTATAAAGTGTGACGGACAGGCGGACGGTTACACGGACGGACAGACACACGAACGTATGACTGAGGATAAAATTATATGCCCTCTTCCATTTCATGGCGGGGTATAAAAACGAAGAAGAACTGAAGCAGAAATTGTCGAGCGCTCAACCCTCGCTCTTAACCCTTCCGCCCTGAGTTTCTGAAGTGGACTCTTCCGTCTATGAAATTAAATGTGCCCTCTCTCTCAAAAAGGGATGTCGCGTAGACAAAAATCGAAAACAAAATGGCAAACAGAGAAGTGACAAAATAGAAAAAATCTTCCCTCTGTGAGTAACCCCGATGAAAAGACATATTCAAATTTCTATGTCAGAGTTATTGCCCTTGGAAGTATATGCATTCCGCTTGACTCTTTCAGCGCTGCTGACAAACACAGTTATCCAATCAAACAATGTAGATCCTGATGAGATGGCTCAAAATTAGCCATCTCATCAGGATCTACACCGTTTGCCCTTTTTTTTTTTTTATTATAGACTAAACTAAAACCCCGCTTTGCCATAATGAACATGTAAAAATTTAAACCAGAGAACTAATGGTCCTGTAGTTCACCTGAGACTATTTGTTATGAGCAAGCTTATGGTAACAATTTTAAAGAATGAAACATATGGGTATAGTAGCCGGTAAAGTTTGAAAAAACGTTGATCTCTGTATCCTACAGCAACTTGTTATGGAATTTAGCTTTAATTAGTTTGGCAAAATAGAATTGTTTAGATAAAATGTGGCTTTTATAAAGTGTCATACCAAATATCAATGGCTTATGCCTTCTACTTTCACACAAGAAGATTTTTAAAGTTTTTCCCCATATGAGTCTACGTAAAACAAGTGACCCCTAGGGCGGGGCCATTTTTTACTCCAGGGCTATAATATAAACAATCTTTATAAAGGTTTACTAGATAAAACTAAGTACTAAATGTCAGTCTAGGCCTTCTAGTTTCATACAAGAAGATTTTAAAGTTTTTTTCCCATACGAGTCTATGTAAATGACCTCTGGGATGGGACCATTTTGATCCCAAGGCCATAAATCTGAACAATCTTGGTAAAGCCCTCTAGCTGAAGCTACATGCAAAATATCAATGGGCTGCGCCTTCGAGTATCAGACAAGAAGATTTTTTAAAGTTTCTCCCTGTATGTGTCTATATACAAAAAGTGACCCCCAGTGCAGGATTACTTTTTACCCAGGTGCTATAATTTGTACAATCTAGGTAAAGGCCACCTAGATGAAGCTACAAACCAAATATCAAAGGCCTTGGCCTTCTAGTATCAGGTAAGAAGATTTCTAATTTTTTCCCTATATGAGTCTATATAAAACAAATGAGTCCCGGGACAGGGCCATTTTTACCCCTGGGCTGTAAGCTGAACAATCTTGGTAGAACCCCATTAGATAAAGTTATATACCAAATATCAAAGGCCTTGGCTTTCTTGTTTCAGAGAAGATTTTTAAAGTTTTTCCCTATACAAGTCTATGTAAAACATGTGACCATTGGCATGGGACCATTTTTGACCCCAGGGCTATAGTTTGAATAATCTTGGTAGAGTCCACAGATAAAGCTATATTCCAAATATCAAAGGCCTGGACCTTCTTGTTTGGGAGAAGAAGATTTTTAAAGGTTTGCCTATAAGAGTCTATGTAAAAAATTTGACCTTTCTGTCAAAAAGGTCAAGGTCAACCAAAGGTTTCAAGCTTTTCAAACTTTATTGGATCTAATTCCCCCCAGCTGCATACCAAGCCCCAAGGCCATTGGTCCTTTGGTTCCGAAGAAGAACATTTTTAAAGGGTCTAACATATACGGGCATAGCGGCCATCTTGGTCATGTGACGGAGATGCGGAGACCAAACTTCCGTTCCCCCTCTCCACTGAGGATTGATATCAAATTTGGCTGATTGGCCTAGTGGTTTCTGAGGAGAAGACGTTTGAACAGTTTTCCTTATACGAGTCTATTTAAAAAAAGTGACCCCTACGGCGGGGCCATTTTTGACCTTAGAGCTATAATTTTAACAAACTTGGTAGAGGTTTACTAGATAAAGCTACACATCTAATATCAAAGGCCTCGGCTTTCTCGTTTCAGACACAGAGAACTTTAAAGTTTTGCCTATAGGAGTCTATGTAGAAAAATTAACCTTTCCGTAAAAAAAAGGTCAAGGTCAACCGAAGGTTATAAGGTTCTCAAATTTTATTGGGCCTATGTCCCCAAGGCTGCATACCAAGACCCAGGGTCATTGGCCCTTTGGTTCTTTAAAAGACTTTTAACGGGTTTTGCCGTATATGGGCATGGCGGCCATGTTGATCATGTGACCCAGATGTGGCGAAAAAACTTTCGATCCCCCAGCCAATGAAGGTTTCATATGAAATTTGGCTTTGATTGGCCCAGTGTTTTCTGAGAAGAATATGTTTGAAGAGTGTGGACGACGGACGGACGACTGACTGACGGACGGCGGAGCCTGCCTATACTATAAGCTCAACTATTTCATCTAAAGGCTCAGGTGAGCTAAAAATGGAAGAGTCTACCTCGGAAACTCATAAGGGTAAAAGGGTCAAACCATTCGGAACATGTGCGTCGTCAGTGTTCTTCGGCAGAAAACACAGCTGCTGACGTGTGGGACTTGTTTATTCCCTCAGTATGTCCAGGTCTGTCTTTTGAAATTGGTATGCCAACAGCAATAATTGTTAAAGCAGTTATATGGGACTCGCCATGCGAAAGCGTACCCTTGGGCACATGCGGTCAGCGAAGGCCCACATCAGCCTGCGCATCCGCACAATCTGATTAGGGCCTTCGCTGTCTGCAAACAGAATCATTGGATACTTTAGACGGGGAGGAAATGCCCGGATCAGACTTTGCGCATGTGCAGGATGTGATTCCGCACATTTACTGCATGCCCGAAAGCACTTTTTCGCTGGACGAAGTACATACATGTATGGTCTCAGTCTTTCATGCTATTTATAAAAAATTGAAAACTTAAATCCCGTTTACATTTCTGATTTGTATATTTCACATAATGTAATATATAAAAATATATTTATAAAACATCTAGAAACGTATAAATATACAAACTTTGTCTGTATGTCTCCCTCTTTCATACTCACACACGTTCGCACGAAAAACAATGTGTTTCAAAAACATAAAAAAACATAAAAAGAATTCTCTCTCTCCCTCTCTCTTTCTCTTACTTAAAATTTCAACAAGAAACATATATATATAAACTACTTTCGAGTGGATATGGGAAATATTTAAAGTTAACTATCACATACATTCCACTGAGGACTTATTATAAAACAGACGATTCAAAGGAGTTGTTCTACCTTTGTGTTCTACGTATAAAAGGGAGATAAAAGAATAACGACTGCTATCTCCCCAGCAAACACATAACGTCGTATTAACGTTGTTTCGATGTCACTCGACGTTATGACGTCGAAGCGATGTCGAAACAACGTTAAGGTCAAGAATACGTAAATGGACTCTCCTATAGATTTTTTTAAAACTTTGCATAGCGGTATACACATTACGGCATGAAAAAAAGACCTAAACATATTACATCAAAAAATGAAAAAAAAGAAATATATAGATCATCGGGTTCGTTTAGGCGCAAGGACCCTTAGAAATCTAAATGGGCAATAGGAATCAGAAACAAATCGCCGAATTTTGCACCTTATTTACATATAGCAAATTAACTGGCTCGTATTTTTTTCCCGAACTAATATTTCATGGCACTGTTATTGTTGTTTATAATAAACTGAAACAAGTCCTTGGCTATCGAGTTAGTTTTTGAAGAACAGTCAGATAAAGACGTATGAGGTATACGTTTTTGACGTTATTTATAAGCGACGTTACTGTCGCTTACCGGCGACGTCATTAGACGCGCGAAACCGTTATTTCTAACGGTATTTTTCTTAAAAGAAACGAACTCTGGAATATGTTTACCTACCGTGTTTTATCGTGATTATCGCATGATTTTAGACGGCTGATTGTGAAATATCAATTCAAACTAGAAAATAATGCAAGCAGGATGAGAAGTTTCTTGGTGTTCTGGGGTAAAATGACAAGTGCAGTCAGTATATACAAATATCACATGAGACGCGAAAAGCAAAATATGTGCTTCTTCGCGCAGCTTGTCGCGACTCATATATACTCTTGCTCAGTTCAAATAAATAAATAAATAAATAAATAATCTCGCAAGTTTTTTTGTTTTGTTTTTTTTCTGTGGTACACGCTGTTTGATTTTGTTAATACAGAGTAACTGCCCTTTCGATTTAGTTAAAGGACTTGAGCATGAAACTTCTAATGCGGAGTTTATTTGTTCTTTTGAAACGCTGATTTTCATGCAACAACATAAAATAGCATAAAATAAGCAGGAGTTTATTTTTATTTTAACACAATACTTTGTGTGACTATTACACTTCAGTCATTACATTTTATATCTAGTCTATTATCTAACTCTATTTTTTAACCCTTAAACTGCCAATCACAACAATTGTCGTCTGTTTGTCATCTGCTTGTGATTTTAAAAGTTATTTTTGCAAACAGTGTTGACCCAGATCAGACTGCTCCTCTACGAGCAGTTTGATCAGGGTCCACACTGTTTGCCTGTATGCAGAAAAAGGTTTGAAAAGTTTCCAAGAATATTCAGCAGAAGACATAAACAGACGACATTTTCAGATGCAGGTTTTCGTGGCTTGTTAATGTTTAATTCAAAACACTGACATTATTGGTTGGACGATAGTGTAAACTGAAAAAAAGAATGGTCCTGGACTGTTTCGTTTAACCCTCAAATTCCTATACTTACAGCAAACAGTGTCGACCCTGAATAGATGCCACAGAAACAAACATTGCGTTCTGCGGCGTTTGATCTGGGTCTATATGTTTTGCCAGTTTTAGGACTCTAAGAATGTCCAATTCAATACTGAAACTCGGTACTTCTGTCCGATGCGCGTCTGACTATTAATAAGGAGGTCACGGATTCGATACCTGCCGGGTCGGCAACATTCTTTTGTGTAGACTGATCATGAAAAACATGGTCATCCTCTCCCTGAAGGGCAGTTGCCAGTTTTTGGTGAAAGAATGTGGACTGTACTGGTTATCCGCTGCTAGGAAAAGTGTGGTTAGGTTAGGGTCGAGATAACCTATATAGTGTTGACTCGGCCGTTAAACTGCAAACAAACGAAACCACTATCCGTTGCTTGAGGTCCCTGTATTTTCACCTTCATTTAGCTTTCGTCCATTCATCCATCCATCCCTCCATTCATCCATCCATCCATCCATCCATCTGTACGTATGTACGTAGGCATCAGGGTGAAATATTCATCTAACAATATGAAGAATGAATGTAGATGGCATACGCGTACACACACGCACAGCTCAACTACACGCCTCTCTTCTTTCCTGTCTCCTTGTGCAAGTTCTTCTGTATCGGACTGGTGCTCCTTTTCTTTAGTGCTCGCTAAGTTATGTGCTAGAGCTTTTCCATACAGTCTTTTCTGCCATATTTTACCCTACACCGACGAAGTTGATGAACGCAGCCATATTGAAAGTGACGTTGTAATGTAAGTACGTCATAACGTAACATCCTTCGCAACGCACATAATTAATTGCATCATATTTTAAGTATTCTTGACTTTAATATGCCGTTGTGTAATTGCTAGGTCTCACACTGAGGGTATATACGGTAGTTTAGTCCTGTAGATTAGTTTTGAGCCAGTCAGGACATTTTACCCAGATATCATTGAAATTGTGGTAAAGATACAAACATATTTGGCAATATACATCACAAACAAATGTCTCCTGAGATGCTGCTTCAACAGAGCCAGGTCTCGTTGAAGCAGGTGTAGAACTAGTTGTTGGAGTAGTATTAGTTGTCGTAGTAGTAGTACTAGTTGTCGTTGGAGTAGTACTAGTTGTCGATGAAGTAGTACTAGTTGTCGTTGGAGTAGTACTGGTTGTCGATGAAGTAGTACTAGTTGTCGAGGGAGTAGTACTAGTTGTCGAGGGAGTAGTACTAGTTGTCGTGGGAGTAGTACTAGTTGTCGAGGGAGTAGTACTAGTTGTAGGTGACGATGTTGTTACTGTTGTAGTGGTAGACTCAGTTGTAGAAGTTGTAGTCCTTCTGACTACACAGAATCCTTGTTCACAGACCTGCAAAACAGAATACCAGACAAGGCATGACAAAAAAAAAAAAAAGAAAATATGCGGTGACTGAATGGTCAAGGAAGAATCCAGGAAACTAGATTCTGCGCATGACAGTCATCAAGAAGAAATTTCGGCAGTTGTCAGTTACTAGAAAAGGTATGTGCACAAACTACTGATCAACGGCTAAGAAGACTAAGCACTGAGCCATAAAATACTAATCAAATAAATAAATACATAAATAATTATAAGAATACAGGAACATACCACTGATACGTTCTAGAGTGTTCAATGATTCTGTTTGCAGACAGTGAAGGCCCTGATCAGACTGCGAGGATGCGCAGGCTGATCTGGGCCTTCGATGCCCGATGGTATTTTTGCATAGGGCAGTCCCTATATCAATGTTTTTCCAGCAGAAAAAAATGCTTTCTTTAAAAGGGACATTGACACGCAGTGAAGAAAGATCAGACGCCAGACAATGCGGCGTCTGATCAAGGGTCAACACTGTTTGCATTAAGATCTGAAATTTCTACAAAACATGATAATGATGAAAACTATCCAGACATCCTTTATATAGGAAATGGACCTGTCCACAAAGTTAAGGTAGATGTCCACTCGGCATAAATGTGTTAAAGAGGGGCTCCCTTAATAGTTTCAGGTAAGCGTGATCTCCCTCTGGAGATGAATCCATTCTGTTAAGGGTAATGGATTGACTTTAAGAGGAGACAACTCTCTAAACCTTGTTTCTGTCCCCCCTTTTGAAAGGAGGTCTACTTTATAAGGAACGCAGAAAGAATTTGCTCCTTATAAAGTTTCTTTCCTTATAGAGAAGACCTTTTCAGTAGGGGATTGGCGTGCAATCAAGCAAACAGGAAACCCCAAAAGTTATCTCCCTTGGCGGAAATGGGGGCAAACCTGACAATTCTATCAATGTTCTTTAAGGTGTATAGATACACCTGGAGATTTTGCCGCAATTTTTGAACAAGATAGACATTTTTTATGACCTGCCTTTTTGCCTCCGGCACGCCTAGCCTCTTCTGAAAATGGTTCTTCTCGTAAAGGAAAGAATTTGCTCATAAGAGAGGAGGGAATTCTTACCTTTTCGAGTAGAACCATTTTCTGAAGGTAAGCGAAAAAATATAAAGTGTATTATTTCCCCTTACTACCTTTACTTGTTAACCCTTGTCATGCTGAATAAATTATGATGCAACGCTTTCTAAATCAACCAATCAGATTACTTGATCCAAACTGCTGATACAAATTCACACACAGAATGACAAACAGTGGAGATCAAGATCAGTTGGCTTCTTCAGAAGCCAACTGATCTGGATCAACACAGTTTGCAAAGGTGGGGCATAAATGGGTTCAGCAGGACCAGGGTTAAATTGCACACATATTTGTATTAAGTTGAATTACTTGCATCAAAGAAAGCAATGAATAAGGGGACAATACACCTGGTAAATTTTTACAAGGGAGACAACTTCTATTGCACCCTGCTTCTTGTTTCCTTCACATCAAACCGCTCCTGAAAATGGTTCTGCTCTAAAATGAAAGCATTTGTTCCAACCGGAGGAAATTCTTTCCTTTTCTTGGAAGCAAATTTTTTTGAAACAGACTGAGTTGCCTTCCGTGAAAATGTATCATTTTCCACTCATTTGTTATGG
This sequence comes from Anodontia alba, assembly GCA_964016985.1. Lineage (NCBI taxonomy): Eukaryota > Metazoa > Mollusca > Bivalvia > Lucinida > Lucinidae > Anodontia > Anodontia alba. Next base: position 102,318,593 of record OZ024822.1, read on the forward strand.
GAATAGATACATTTTTATGGTGGGGGAGAGAACTTTGTCAAATTGTTTTATTTTCCTTCTTAAAAGGGGTCATCCCTGAAAAGTAAAGAATTTGCTACACATGGGAGCACATTCTTTTCTTTCAGAATGGACTCCTTTTTCGACGGGAACGGATATGCAGGAAAACAAACAGAGAGTTGCAAAAGTTATGCCCCTTGTGAAAATGGCAGAAAATATTCCGCGCGTATGTAGTCCTTAAGTTGCAATTTGGCCATTATACGGACCGCGTCCGGCAAAAAAGTGCCTTCCAACATGCGCAAAATGTGCAGATTCAGATCATTCTGTGCATGTGTAAAGTATTAACCGGTCATTTGCTCTTCATTCATATATTCTCTAGTATCGAATGATTCTGTGCGGATTGGTAGTCTGATCTGGGCCTTCGCTGTGCGTTCATGTCCGAAAACACGTATTCGCATAGCGTAGTCCATATATATGTATGCCATCTATCCCTCACCTTGTTTTCTCCCTTCCTGCTACAATCGGTACCTTCCATAACGTACACAGATCTGCAGTAGCCGGGCCTTCCGGGGATCCTACAGTACACCCCTATTTTACAGATCGTGTTCATGTTACGCTGAAATGATAATAAAAACTACTGTGATACAGAGTGCCGCAAAGAGAGTGAGAGAGAGAGAGAGACTGACAGACAGACAGAGACAGAAACAGTCAGACATAGAGAATGGAAGTTATTGATAGATTCATTCATTCATTCATTCATTGATTCATTCATTGATTGAAGTGAGGTTTTCCTTGGCAGGATTAGTGTTCTAAGCAGTTAACTAGTATTAGTGCACATTCTTATGCCAGAAACTGACAAACTACCCTTATTGAATCAGCGGAAGGGAGAAAATGACCGTAGAAAATATTTCATGATCAATCTCTACGAAAGATAGTTGCCGCACCCGGCCAGGATCGAACCCACGACCTCCTTATCACGTGCATCCGACTGAGCTACTGAGGCCGGCAAGAGTGAGACAGTCAGAGACACAGAGAGACAAAGACAGTGAGAGACAGATGCAGACAGACAGATATACAGACAGACAGACAGGGACATACAGATGCAGACAGACAGATAGACAAGGTGTGACCATAATGATGCTTAAAATCTATCTATCGCAGAACGGACCCAACACAAACACGCTCTCTCTCTCTCTCTCTCTCTCTCTCTCTCTCTCTCTCTCTCTCTCTCTCTCTCACACACACACACACACACACACACACACACACACATGACTTTTGTAAGGAATAGAGGTCGTTTAAAAAATCTAATTGTGTGTACGCGTCCGCCTCAGACCAAGATCTGGCACATTGATACCATCAATCAGTGACAATTCAAGGTCAGGACAGACAATCACAACAAATCATTAGTTAACAGAGATAACTTTAAAGACATCGAAATGTTGGGCATACAAATTAGGCCTTCCTCAATAGAAGTACAAGCGTGTTCAGATCGCAGGAAAGTGATGCATGGTATATAAATATGTATAGAGATGCATCATGAGCATATCTGAGGAGGCATGGGGAGGAGGTGGGCAATTTGAATTTCGAGTGTTTGATCTCTCGTGGGACAAAATGGCGTGTGTTATTAAAGAAACAAGCTCCGAAACAAGATCCTTTCCTACAATCTGATTGGTTGCTGCTCGTAAAACTACGGCCAAGTATCGTTTCGTAACCGCATGATAACTGGCTAATAATAGATTTAAACAGAATCCCTTTTATGTCATAAAACGTGTTAAGCAATACAGCTTACCCATGCTGAATATATATTTAGCTGACTACACACAAAACGCATTAGCTACAATAATGGACCTTTGTGTGTTCGTGCGTCAGGCCAAGATCTGGCACACTGATACCGTCAATCAAAGTGGCAATCCACGGTCAGAAGCAGGCAATCACTAGGCAAGTCCAGCCTGTTTGAGATGTCAATAAACAGCCAAGATTGTGTAAGATGAAAATGTCATTTAATGAAAAATGACTAGTATATCAAGATAATACATGGCATGTTATCTCAACCTGATACAACAAATCATTAGTTAACAGAGATAACTTTAAAGACATCGAAAAGGTGGGCATACAAATTAGGCCTTCCTCAATAGAAGTACAAGCGTGTTCAGATCGCAGGAAAGTGATGCATGGTATATAAATATGTATAGAGATGCATCATGAGCATATCTGAGGAGGCATGGGGAGGAGGTGGGCAATTTGAATTTCAAGCGTTGTGATCTCGTGGAACAAAATGGCGTGTGTTATAAAAGAAACAAGCTCCGACGTGATCCTTTCCTGCAATCTGATTGGTTGCTGCTCGTAAAACTACGGCAAAGTATCATTTCGTAACCGCATGATAACTGGCTAATAATAGCTTTAAACAGAATCCCTTATATGTCATAAAACGTGTTAAGCAATACAGCTTACCCATGCTGAATATATATTTAGCTGACTACACACAAAACACATTATCTACAATAATGGACCGTTTACATCTGGTGGCCATTTTAGAAATCTTGGTACAGAACCATTAGAGGAACAAATTTGTGAAATTATTTTGAAATTGGGCAAACTGGCCTAGGAAGAAATGTCGTTTAAATAATTTCATATTCTGGTGGCCATTTCGTTCAGCGGAGCGGAAACATTTTAGCAATTTTCATAAAATGCTATAAGAGAACCGTTTCTATGAAATTATATTTCGAATCGAGCCATTGGAGATGTCGTTCAAAATTTTTTTTTCTATTTTTAACTCTGGTGGCCATCTTGTTAAGTTCAGTTGAACCATTTGAACCATTTCGGTTAAGGGGCATGAGTGAAACAATACTTTGAAATAATTTTGAAATCCGGCCATGAGTCAAGAAAGAGGTCATTTAAAATATGTTTTCTACTTTTTGCTCTGGGGACCATCTTGTTCAGCAGAACCCATTACGAAACCACGCCTATTCAAATATATTGAGAATTTTATCACCAAAAAGTAAAAACTTTCAGATGAAAAACTCTGGTAGTTTTTAAATATCTGCTCAAAACATAGATTGTGGGTACTTGTTAGAACCTCTTTGGCGAGGCGGCTCTAACAAGTACACACAATCTACGATTTTTAGCAAAAATTAAATAAGAAAAATAATGTATACCCCTGTAAACCCCAGTTTTACTATATAAAAGTTGGGTTTAAGGGGGTCAAAATTATATAGGCACGTTTTCGTGATGCATTCGATCAATTTTAAGGAGCATAAGAGAAACCTGTCTGTGAAAATTATTTTAAAATGGAGCTACTACTCTAGGAGGGGATGCCATTTTAAGTTTGTTTTTCTAGTTTTAGCTCCGGTGGCCATATTGTTCAACGGAGCGGAACCATTTGATCAATTTCAGAGGTAAAGAGGCATAAGAGGAGCATGTCTGTGAAAATATTTTGAAATCAGACCATTTGCCTAGGTTGAGATGTTGTTTAAAGCTTTTATTTCCCCATTTTTAGCTCTGGCGGTCATATTGTTCAGCGGAGCTAAATAATTTGAGCAATTTTAGTAACAGGCCATGAGTGCAACGTTTTTGTAAAGTTTGGTGGAAATTTGTCCAGTAGTTTAAGAAGAGATATCACTAGAAGAAATTGTTGACGACGGACGACGCACGACGGATAACGCACGACGGACACAGGGTGATCACAATAGCTCATTTTGAGCCTACGGTTTAGATGAGGTAAAAATAGCAAAAACTGGCATGACCGCTAATCTAGCATTGATACCGCTTTTCCGGTGTTTCGATTGGACGGGGTGTAAAAACGCTTTCTAAAGCAGTGAGATTTCAATGCATACAGTAAAACCCACTGTTTATACACAAAATCTTGACATATTATCGAAGTAATATATAATGGCGTCGCAATGTTAGAAAATGTATGCCCAGAGCCTAGGCGGGATATAGATAGCTTAGGCTCTAAGGTCTCGTCAGGCGGGCAGCGAAGACTCTCATCAGTCTGCAGATGTGCAGGTTAATTTTAGTCGTCGCTGCGAACACATGTCGGAAGGTTCATTTTCTAACATTCCCAGCAGGTACACAACGTTGAAACAACGTCGTTTCAATGTTGTTTCGACGTCTTGACGTTGAATAAACGTTGAATCGACATTGTTTCAACATTGTGTGCTCGCCGGGATTACGACTCAAAACAAAGGGATACTTACAGTTAGACCGGAACAAAAGTTTGAGCTTTTTCCTAACGTTAGCCTGCACTGTTCATTTAGTGTGTAAATTTCACCGGATGCTGGTAACTTTTGGACACGTTCGTTATAATCTGTGACGTCATAACTGCTTTCCTGCAAACATATCTTTCCATCTAATAGCAAACTGCAACAAGCAAAAGTGTAAGTGAGAATACGAAGGAAAAACCACAATCCCGAGGCACCAAAAGAAGGAGAGACAAAGAACAAATAATGACAACACAAACGCCACATCTGAAACCACAGATGCACCAACGAAAAAGAACTGTAACAGAAAAAAACACCTTGGAACGGTCAGTTTGTTTGCTTATGTTTAGGTTTTACGGCCCAGTCAACCCCATGGGGCCATGTCGAGCGCGGTCCGTTTACCTAACCACACATTTACTGGGCAGACCTAGTCCTCTAAGCGGTTAACCAGTATTGTGCAGTATTCTTTCGCCAGAAACTGTCAACTGCCCTTCTTGAATCAGCGAAAGGGAGAGAATGACCGTAGAAAATATTTCATGATCAATCTCGAAGAAAGAATGTTGCCGACCTCGGCGGGGTTGAACCCGCGACCTCCTGGTCTCCAGTCGGACGGCACATCCAACTGAGCCACCGAGGTCGGCTGGAACGGTCAGTAGGACACTACTGGGGGGGGGGGGGGGGGGGCTGGCGTGGGGTTAGGGTGGGGGTGGGGAGGGCTTAAGCCACTTTTATTCGCGCGAAACCTCATCCTTCATTCTGATGCAGTTCCTAATTATAGTTATGTGTTTAGTCCGCATAGGGGCTCTCCACCTCATCTGTGAAACTTAACAGTGAAACACATATAATCAAAATGACAAAACAAAAACAAAGGGTTCAGTGGCGACTTGAAGCCAGTACACACAAAACAACAAAAAAGGACCACGATAAGCCCCACCACAGACATTGATATAAACGAAAAATGTAAAATTACCGTTAAGAAACGAATTAAAGCCATCAACATACTGTGAGTATATATATATATATATATATAAATATACTGTATCAACATTATATGAGCTACATGTATACTGTATCATCAATATATGAGCTATACTGTATCAACAATATATGAGCTATACAGTATCAACAATATATGAGCTATACTGTATCAACAATATATAAGCTATACTGCATCATCAATATATGAGCTAAACTGTATCATCAATATATGAGCTATACTGTATCAACAATATATGAGCTATACTGCATCAACAATATATAAGCTATACTGATACTGTATCATCAATATATGAGCTATACTGTATCAACAATATATGAGCTATACTGTATCATCAATATATGAGCTATACTGTATCATCAATATATGAGCTATACTGTATCAACAATATATGAGCTATACTGTATCATCAATATATGAGCTATACTGTATCGTCAATATATGAGCTATACTGTATCAACAATATAAGAGCTATACTGTATCAACAATAAATGAACTATACTGTATCAACAATATATGAGCTATACTGTATCAACAATATATGAGCTATACTGTATCAACAATATATGAGCTATACTATATCATCAATATATGAGCTATACTGTATCAACTAGACAAAGTGCCCAGTGGGGCACGTATACCCCCGACCAGCGCTACCGCCAGTTTTTAAAGAGCACAAATAATGTAGCTTTGACTCTGGAGATGGCAGTTGTATGCTATATGTTATAACATCGATAAAATCCAATCACACATAATATGAAGCCCTTGACCTCAAAGATCAGGCAGGGATTGAGCTAAATAAAACTTCAGCCCTATAACTATCACCATATACTAGTGAAATCAAGCAGTCTTTATAATATAAGCAAAAATGACATTAGTATGAAAATTCTGTGACCGTGACTTAAAAGCCATGCCCAATCTTGGGGATGGTGCCGAGAAAAACTTTAGAACTATATATACCATCATGCTTAATATTAATGAAACCAACAAAAGGGTCTTCATAATATAGCTATTTAAATTTTAATGAAAAGTTTAAGGTCACCTGCCTACTCAATATCGGTAAAGTATCACAAAAATATCTTAAAGAATTTTTAGAGTAATTGCCCGCACAAGATTTAAATAACAAGGGAGAAAACTGCAGAATGGAGTCAGAAAGTCATTCTTGAATGTGATATGCCTACTCAATGTCCTATACGTACTGGTGAAGTATCATGAAAATATCTTATCATGTTTTAAAGTTATGGTTCGAACAATTTTTTTACAATTCTGGAGACAAAGGGAGATAACTCATGGACCAAGTCAGAGTTGTCTTTCTTGTACCTGACACCCTACCAAATGCCCTCTACAACCTGACAGTTTCCTGAAAATAGCTCAAAGGGTAGTTAGGAGTTATGGGGAGCACAATAATACGTTTGTGGACAGACAGATGGATGGCTGGACGGATGGATTTCATGCTGAAAGCTATATCTCATAAACCTCTCGGTAGGAGGATAACGAAACTCAACAAAAGGTCTTGATGGTATAGTTATATAAACTTAGATGCAATTTTTTTTACTTTTATATGAAATTTCTAAGTCTGTGACCTTGACCTCAAGGTCATACCCGGGATGGGGATGATGCTGAGTAAAACTTTAGACCTATATCTACCAAAATGTCAAATATAAATGAAGTTCCTCAAAGGGACTTGATGGTATAGCTATATAAATTTAAACACAAAAACCTTTGACTTTTTTATGAAAATTCTAAGCCCGTGACTTTGACCCCAAGGTCATCCCCGGGGTTGGGATGGTGCTGATAAAAACTTTAGACCTATATCTACCATCATGCTAAATATGAATGAAATCCATCAAAGGGTCTTCAAAAATTAGGTGTTATAAACTTTAACGCAAAAACTTTGACCCTAAGACAAATATAAAGTATGAACAAATAATGCTTCAACGGATGGACGGACAGACGAACAGATTTCTTGCTGATAGCTATATCCACTCAACCTTTCAGTTAGGGGATAATAAATTCAACTAAAGGTCTTGATGATATGGCTATATAAACTTTAATGCAAAATGTTTTACTTTTATACGAAAATTCTAAGTTCGTGACCTTGACCTCGGTCACACCCGGGGTGGGGATCATGCGGAGTAAGACGCTAGGCCGATATCTACCAACATGTCAAATATAAATGAAATTCCTCAAGGGTCTTGATGATATAGCTACATCAACTTAAACATAAAAAACTTTGACTTTTTTACGAAAATTCTAAGTCCGTGACCTTGGCCCCAAGGTCACTGGGGTGGGGATGGTGCTGATAAAAACTAAAGACCTATATCTACCATCATGCCAAATATGAATGAAATCCATCAAAGGGTCTTCCAAATATGAGGTCTTATAAACTTTAACGCAAAAACTTTGACCCTAAGACAAAAATAAAGTATGAACGAATAATACTTCAACGGACTGACGGACAGACGAACAGATTCCTTGCTGATAGCTATATCCGCTGAACCTTTCACTTGGGAGATAATGAAATTTAATAAAAGGTCTTGATGATATGGCTATATAAACTTAAACGCAAAAATTTTTACTTTTATATGAAAATTCTAAGTTCCTGGCCTTCACCTCGGTCACACCCGGGGTAGGGATCATGCCGAGTAAGACGCTAGGCCGATATCTACCAACATGTCAAATATAAATGATATTCCTTAAGGGTCTTGATGATATAGCTATATAAACTTAAACATAAAACCTTTGACTTTTTTACGAAAATTCTAAGTCCGTGACCTTGACCCCAAGGTCACTCCCGGGGTGAGGATGGTGCTGATAAAAACTTTAGACCTATATCTACCATCATGCCAAATATGAATGAAATTCATCAAAGGGTCTTCCAAATATGAGGTCTTATAAACTTTAACGCAAAACTTTGACCCTAAGACAAAAATAAAGTATGAACGAATAATGCTTCAACGGACTGACAGACAGACGAACACATTCCTTGCTGATAGCTTTATCAGCTCAACCTTTCAGTTAGGGGATAATGAAATTTAATAAAAGGTCTTGACGATATGGCTATATAAACTTAAACGCAAAATTGTTTACTTTTATATGAAAATTCTAAGCTCGTGACCTTGACCTCGGTCACATCCGGGGTGGGGATTATGCAGAGTAAGACGCTAGGCCGATATCTACAAACATGTCAAATATAAATGAAATTCCTCAAGGGTCTTGACGATACAGCTATATAAACTTAAACACAAAAAAACTTGGACTTTTTTACGAAAATTCTAAGTCCGTGACCTTGACCCCAAGGTCACCCCCGGGGTGGGGATTGTGTTGATAAAACCTTTAGACCTATATATACCATCATGCCAAACATGAAAGAAATTCATCAAAGGGTCTTTAAAATAAGAGGTCTTATAAACTTTAACGCAAAAACTTTGACCCTGTGACGGAAAGACGAACGAACGAACGCACGCACGCACGCACGCACGCACGCACGAACGGACGAACGTACGTACGAACGGACGGACGGAAAAGCGAAAACTATACACCTCACATGCTTCGTATGTCGGGGGTATAACAATATATGAGCTATACTGTATCATCAATATATGAGCTATACTGTATCAACAATATATAAGCTATACTGCATCAACAATATATGAGCTATACTGTATCAACAATATTTGAGCTATACTGTATCAACAATATATGAGCTATACTGCATCAACAATATATGAACTATACTGCATCAACAATATATGAGCAATACTGCATCAACAATATATGAGCTATACTGTATCAACAATATATGAGCTATACTGTATCAACAATATATGAGCTATACTGCATCATCAATATATGAGCTAAACTGTATCATCAATATATGAGCTATACTGTATCAACAATATATGAGCTATACTGCATCAACAATATATAAGCTATACTGTACAACAATATATGAGCTATACTGTATCAACAATATATGAGATATACTGTATCAACAATATATGAGCTATACTGCATCAACAATATATGAACTATACTGCATCAACAATATATGAGCTATACTGCATATACTTCATCAACAATATATGAGCTATACTGTATCAACAATATATGAGCTATACTGCATCATCAATATATGAGCTAAACTGTATCATCAATATATGAGCAATACTGTATCAACAATATATGAGCTATACTGCATCAACAATATATAAGCTATACTGTACAACAATATATGAGCTATACTGTATCAACAATATATGAGATATACTGTATCAACAATATATGAGCTATACTGTATCAACAATATATGAGCTATACTGTATTAACAATATATGAGCTATACTGCATCAACAATATATGAGCTATACTGTATCAACAATATATGAGCTATACTGTATCAACAATATATGAGCTATTCTGCATCGTCAATATATGAGCTATACTGTATCATCAATATATGAGCTATACTGCATCATCAATATATGAGCTATACTATATCATCAATATATGAGCTATACTGTATGAACAATATATGAGCTATACTGTATCATCAATATATGAGCTATACTGTATCATCAATATATGAGCTATACTGTATCTATACTGCATCAACAATATATGAGCTATACTGTATCAAAAATATATGAGCTATCCTGTATCAAAATATATGAGCTAGCTCTGGCCCGGCTGTGCCATCTACACAGGAACCACACAGAAACCCGATGGACGAAAGAGCATGTGACGGAAACTTGCAACAGAATATTAGTCCAAGCACAGCATTTCTCAACAAGACTGCATGAGCGTCCAGCGAAGATTCAGATCAGCTTGCGCATCCGCTCCATGTCTTCGCTACTTGAAGATTTTTCGGATCGTTGACTTCCCACAAAGTGCCCTGTGTAGACTCTGATCGGCCTACTGTGGGGATGCGCAAGCTGATCTGAGTCTTCGCTAGGCGCACATGGAACAATCGAGGACCTGCTGTACCCCGGTTCAGATCATATTACGCGTAGTGTCTTAAGAAATGCTTTAATTTGTTACATCGTATTGGGCCACAGATCAGACGCCGCAGAATGATACAATTTGTTAAAAGCATGCGGAAACGTGTCTTTCGGTACATGCTGACAGCGATGGGCCAGATTAGCCTGGGGATCCGTGCAGTCTGAACACGGCCTTTGTTGTCAGCTAATATAGACTGTATTAATGGAGAGCATATTCCCGGATGAGACTCGGATGAATCTAAATCTGGGCATTTTGTGCAAGCTCGACGACAATTGGCGCGGCCGAATTGTGTTAATTGATTTGATTATTTTCTCCAATCTAAAATGCTACTTAACCCTTGTCCTGCTGAATAAAGTAAGATGCAACGCCCACTTCTAATTTTCAGCCAGTCAGAATACCTGATCTGGATTATTGCTATAAATTCACATACTTAATGGCTAACAGTGCAGAGCTAGTTCAGAAGCGAACTGATCTGGATCTACACTGCAAAGGCAGTGTATATCCGTGTTCAGCAGGACAAGGGTTAATCCTTTACATCTGCACATTTTGCGCATGTTGGGGTGTGCTTTTTCTCTTGACGCGACCCATATATAACATTTTTAAACAGACAATTATTATCAGCCCTAGCATCAACAGGGTTTTAATTATTACTCGCCACTTTACAAAAAGTCAAAATCAATTTCAACACTTTTCAGACACTAATCAAGAGAATCTTCAGCCAATATAATAATGATGTGGATTGCGTCATGCGAAATCCTGTCTTCGGGCTTATGCTGACAGAGAAGTCCCATTTCAGCCTGCGCATCCGCACAGTCTGATCAGAGCCTACACTGTTCGCTAACATAATCATTGGACACTATAAACTTGTTCAATGGAGAGCAAATGCCGGGATGATACTTTGCGCATGCGTAGGATGATGCAAATTCCTAAATGTCGCGCATGCTCGAAGGCACTTTTTCGCTTGAAGAGGCCTAAATGATGATCGATTTGAGTATTTTCTCCAATCGAAAATTCTTCTCAATCCTTCAAACAGCGCCGTTTATAACCATACATGCATACTAGATTTGTATTAAAGACACCGTCGTTATGACGAGTTGTGGAAACGTACGTATTCAATGTATATATGTTAACGCTAGCACAATTAATCGGATAAGCGATTAATTGATCGATAAATTCCACAATTACTGATTTGCTAATAATCGATCATTTGATTTCTGTGTTTGTTGCTTTACTGTATTTACCCTTAGTATTCAGACACCTCAACTCCTTACCAAACTTTATCTAAAATTTGAACAAGTACATTTTATTACCACTGTTGTGTCTAAAAATAGCTGGATGAGTGGCAAACAGTGTATACCCTGATGAGACGCCGCGTTTGCGGCGTCTCATCAGGGTCTACACTGCTTGCTCAGGCCTGTCTGACCAAATACATACAACAAAGTATAACAAATGGTAAGAGTCATGCTCAGACAGGTAAAATTACAACCAAATCTTCAGTGATTATTAATCGATTATCGATCACAATGGCAGGACTGATAATCGATTATCTTTTCAGCTCCGATTAGCCAACCTTAATATATGTGTCACGCCATGCGAATACGTATCTTCGGGCATATGCGGACAACGAAGTGTTAGATCAGCCCGCGCATCCGCGCAGTTTGTTCAGGGCTTTCCCTGTCCGCTAATATTTACTACAAAATAAATGACTTGAGAACAAAGGCCCGGATAATACTTTGCGCATGCGCAGGATAATCTATTTTGCGCATGTTCGACGGCACTTTTTCGCTTGACTCGGCCCATATAACCATTGAAGGCCCAGGCCAGTCTGCGAGTCTGCACTCTCTGTTTATCGGCTCTAACTTTTGCAAAAGTATTTAACAGTATCCATAGATTCTGAAAGCAAATGTACTGGCTTTCGCACGCTGATCTGGGCCTTTATACTGTCCATGTAGGCACTCACTACATATTTGATTTGAGTTTTACAGTACAGTCAACACTGTTAAGGTTATGTCAAGGTTATGTCAAGCCGGTCATACTACTCAAACTTTTCTTGGGTAGACTTAGTCCTCTAAACCGTTACCCAGTAGAAATACTTACACACAATTTCGCCTTTAACTGAAAAACTGCCCTTCTTGAATCGGCGGATGGGTGAGAATGACCATAGAAATAATTTCTTGATCAATCTCCATGAAAATTAAGTGGCCGAGTAGGGATTCGAACGAATCTGCGACCCGGCTTGGATCTGCAGTAAGACGCCACTGAGTGAGCTATAGAGACTGAATACTTATAGTGGGCTTTTATAGGGCATAAACATATTAAAATTACTCTTACCGATTAAGTGAAAAAGACATGTCATTTACGGAGCATTGCGAGAATGTCCAATGAGCCCCGGGACTCGCCGTTTGTGCGTAGATTCTGCTTCTTCCGGACGCCATAATGAATTGGTCCTGATATGTACATTCTGCTTGATTGTCGTGTGAAACTCCGAGACTGAAAATTAAACAAACGGTATTTACCCTTAGTATGTATCCTAAAATCTGAGCACCCTTTACTTCGTGTGTTTTAACGCTTGGCAGGCTGAGCAAAATTTCAGCAGTCGAGACTCAAGTACCAAGATAGATAAGAGAGATACAAGTATCTAGATGAAAAATGATAGATGCAAGTCGGTGTATCTTGATAGTTAAGAAAGATACAGATATCTAGAAGGTTAAGATAGCCGCAAGTATCTTGATGAATAAGAGATATGCAAGTAGAGTGTATCTTAGTAGTAGTTAAGAAAGGTATAGATATCTAGACAGATAGATACCCGCAAGTATCTAGATGAATACGAGATATGCAAGTACAGTGCATCTTGATAGTTAAAAAAGATGCAAGTACAGTGCATCTTGATAAATAGAGATGCAAATACAATGTACCTAAAAAGATAAGAGAGATGTAAGTACAGTGTGTCTTGATGAATAATAGAGATGCAAGTACAGTGTATCTTGATGAATAATAGAGATGCAAATACAATGTAACTTGATAAATAATAGAGATGCATGTACAGTGTATCTTGATGAATAATAGAGATGCAAGTACAATGTAACTTGATAAATAATTGAGATGCATGTACAGTGTATCTTGATGAATAATAGAGATGCAAGTACAATGTAACTTGATAAATAATAGAGAATCATGTACAGTGTATCTTGATGAATAATAGAGATGCAAGTTCAATGTAACTTGATAAATAATAGAGATGCATGTACAGTGTATCTTGATGAATAATAGAGATGCAAGTTCAATGTAACTTGATAAATAATAGAGATGCAAGTACAGTGTATCTTGATGAATAATGGAGATGCAAGTACAATGTAACTTGATAAATAATAGAGATGCAAGTACAGTGTATCTTGATAAAAAATCGAGATGCAAGTACAGTGTAACTTGATAAATAATAGAGATGCATGTACAGTGTATCTTGATGAATAATAGAGATGCAAGTTCAATGTAACTTGATAAATAATAGAAATGCAAGTACAGTGTATCTTGATGAATAATAGAGATGCAAATACTATGTAACTTGATAAATAATAGAGATGCATGTACAGTGTATCTGGATAGATAAGACAGATGCAAGTACAATGTATCTAGATAGATGCAAGTGGTATGTATGAGATGAATAAGAGATATGCAAGTACAGTGTATCTTGATGACTAATAGAGATACAAGTACAGTGTATCTTGATGAATAATAGAGATGTAAGTACAGTATAACTTGATAAATAATAAAGATGCAAGTACAGTTTGTCTAGACAGATAAGACAGATGCAAGTGCAGTGTTTCTAGATAGATAAGACAGATGCAAGTGCAGTGTATCTAGAAAGATTAGATAGATGCAAGTGTAATGTATCTACATGAATAAGAGAGGTGTAAGTGTAGTGTATCTACATGAATAAGAGAGGTGCAAGTAAAGTGTATCTGGATAGATAATATAGCTGCAAGCAGAGTTTATCTAGATGAATAAGATAGATGACAGTGTATCTAGAAGAATAAGACAGATACAAGTACAGTGTGTCTGGACAGATCAAAGAAATGCAAGTACAGTGTATCTTAGACAGATATAAGCGAGATGCAAATATTTAAATAGATAAGAGAGATTTAAGGAATGTGTATCTAAATAAATAAGAGACGCGTTAATACCTATGTAGATAAGACAGATGCAAGTACAAGACATCTAGATAGATAGCGGAGATGATTATCTAGATAGATGTTAGATACAAGTACAGTGTATCTAAATAAATAAGAGAGATGCAAGTGCAGTGCATCTAAACAGATAAGATAGATGGAAGTCCTTGATGGATAAGAGAGACGCAGGTTCAATTATCTAGATTGATAAGAGAGACACAAGTATCTAGATAGATAGGAGAGAAGCAAGTATAGTGTAACAAGATAGATAAGAGAGACACAAGTTTCTAGATAGATAAGATAAATGCAAGTTCAGCGTATCTCGATAGGTACGAGAGGCGCAAGAACCTAGATAGATAAGAGAGTTACAAGTATCTAGATAGAAAAGGAAGATGCAAGTACAATCTATCTAGATAGGTAAGAGATATGAGCCTACCTAGATAGATAAAAACAGATGCAAATACAGTGTATTTAGATAGATCATTCAGATGCAAGTAGCTAGATAGATAACACAGACAGAAATACGGTTTACCTAGATAGATAAGAAAGATGCAAGTACCTAGATAGACAAGACAGATGTAAATATAGTGTATCTAGATAGATAAGGGAGATGCAAGTAACCAGATAGATAAGATAGTTACAAGCTCCCAAATCGATAAGATACATGCAAATATAGTGCATCTGGATAGATAAGAGATATGCAAGTATCAAAGCATATAATTATTTGCACTTGTTACGTTGCCGTTGAAATAAATGATTTCTGCATTTTGTTAAAACATTCTAAACATCACCTCACAAAAGAAAACTTCATGGAAATACACGAGATTAAAGCTAAAAACAAAACGCAGTATTCAAATGAATAGTTTATTCTTTAAGTATTTAAGCCATTACTATTTCAAGTGAGCCTCGTAAATTCTTAAACTTTAAGATTTCTGTTCGTGTTAATAATGTTAATAATGACGTCACCGACAAATAAACATTATTCGTTTCTTGGAATTGAACACAATTTGAAGGTAAACACATAAAAAACATCAGTTTATAGACCATAAACCTCTTGAAATTATGTTTATTGCGCTTATCAGTTTACCACTTTTGGTCTAGTTTTCATTATTGTAGCCTCAATAATTGCAAAATATGGAAAAACATTGTTTACACGGCGACATCACAAAGTGGAAGATTATTATGTCCACTGGCTGTACATAGATAAGGTAGATACAAATAGAGTGCATCTTTAAAGAAAAGAGCGATGCAAGTATCTAGAGAGATAAGAAAGAGGCAAGTATATATTTGTTTGTGGCCCAGTCAACCACTCGACATGCGGTCAGTTTACCTAACCACACGTTTACTGGGCAGGATGCGAGTATATGTATCTAGAATGATGTGACATGCAAGCATCTAGAATCATAAGAGAGATGCTAGTACCTAAAATGATAAGAGCCATGCAAGTATTTAGAATGATAAGAGCGATGCAAGTATTTAGAATGATAAGAGAGATGCAGGTATAAAAAATGACGAGAGATGCAAGTATCTAGAATGATAAGACAGATGCAAGTATCTAGAATGATAAGACAGATGCAAGTATCTAGAATAGTAAGACAGATGCAAGTACATGTATCTAGAATGATAAGAGAGACATGCACGTATCTAAAATGATAAAAGAGATGCAAGTATCTAGAATTATAAGAGGGATGCAAATATCTAGAATGATAAGAAAGATGCAAGTATCTAGAATGAAAAGAGCGATGGAAATATCTAAAATTATAAGAATGATAAGAAAGATACAAGTATATAGATATATAGATAGATAAGAGCGATGCAAGTATATAGAATGATAAAAGTGATGCAAGTATCTAAAACAATATGAGAGATAAAATTATTTAGATAGATAAGAGAGGTGCAAGTAAAGTATAACTAAATGGTTAAAAGAGATGCAAGAATCTAGAATGATAAGAGAGATGCAAGTATCTAGATAAGAGGGATGCAAGTATCTAAAAGGAAAAGAGCATATTAAAAATGCGCAAAAGTGTGACTTTGGGGGTGAAAATTTAACATGCTCACTGGGAAGTAATTGTCATCTAGAACTGATCTGCATATGTTAAATCGTATACAAAATGCATAAGTTTGGTGTCTTTTGTAGCATTTTTCTTGTTCATTATTCATAAATATTCTGCAGTAATAAGGCCTGATATTCACATAATCTAAAAACACTTTTACGGTGCAGGAATCATTTTGCTGTATTTCATTGATGTTATATATTGAAAGGAAAAATGTTGAACCTGTATTTCAATTCTAAATTTATAATTTTGTATATTTTCAAATTTTAAACTATTTTTCTTCCCAAATTTTACAAGTATGACTGGATTTCTTTTTGTATCTCACTTCAGATACCTAGTAAAATCTTTTAAAATACCTTGTGTTATGGACATGTGGTTAGCTGCACATTCTGCGAAAGAATTAGCATGATATCAATGTTTTGGCAAAAAGTGCTATCATCACAAAATAACATAAAACAAAAGGCCCATGAGCCACAACGTTCATCAGAGTTAACTGCTGTAAGTTAATCAGGTCATTTACCTATCATTCCCTATTAGCCCGTCAAGTTTCAAGGCAATGGCTGAAACAGAGATATCTTGCTTACAAGGTTAAAATGCTGAAATTTTCAAAGGGCCATAAGTAAAACCAGTTTATAACCTAGGGGCTTAATTGACAGGATTTATGTAGGGGACCACTAAATATTGCTACATACTAAATAAATAAGCTGTGGTCCTCATGGTTTCAGAGGAGATTTTTTTTCCATTATAAGTCTCTGGGAGCTAATGACCCCAGGGGCGTGGCCAGTTTGGACCCAGGGGCTTGATAGGTAGGATTTATGTAGGGGACCACTAAACATTGCTACATACTATATATATATATATATATATATATATATATATATATATATATATATATATATATATATATAAGCTCTTGGCCTCTAAACATTGCTACATACTACATATATAAGCTCTTGGTCTCATGGCTTTCGAGAAGAAGATTTTTTTTTAAGTTTTCCTATTATGTCCATGGGAGCTAATGACCCCCTGGGCATGGCCACTTTGGGCCCCAGGGGCGTGATTGGCAGCATTTATGTAGGGGACTACTAAACACTTCTACACTCTAAATATGTAATCTACGTAACAAGGCCACTAAACTTGATTGGCAGGATTTATGTAGGGGACCACTAAACATTGCTACATTCTAAATATGTAAGCTGTGGGCCTCATGATTCCAGAGAAGAAGAGTTGTTTTCCCATTTTAAGTCTATGGGAGCTAATAACTCCGGGGGCGTTGCCAGTTTAGACCTCATGGGCTTGATTGGCAGGATTTATGTAGGGGACCACTAAACATTGGCAGGATTTATGTAGGGGACCACTACACATTGCTTCATACTAAATATACAAGCTCTGGGCCTCATGGTTTCAGAGAAGAAGATTTTTTAAGGTTTTACCATTATAAGTCTATGGGAGCTAATGACGCCCGGGGCGTGGCCAGTTTTGGCCACAGGGGCTTGATCGGCAGGATTTATGTAGGGGACCACTAAACATTTATAAACACTTTATATGTAAGCTGTGAGCCTCAGAGTTTCAAAGAAGCAGATTTTTTAAGTTTTTTATTCCATTATAAGTCTATGGGAGCTAATGAACCCCGGGGCGTGCGGTCAGTTTGAACTCCAGGGGCTTGATTGGCAGGATTTATGTAGGGGATCACTAAATATTGCTACATACTAAATATATAAGCTCTGGGCCTCATGGTTTCATAGAAGAGGATTTTTTTTTATGTATTTCCCATTATAAGTCTATGGGAGTTCACGACCCCCTGGTACATGGCCAGTTTGGACCCCAGGGGCTTGATTAGCAGGATTTATATAGGGTATCACTAAACATTACTACATACAAAATATATAAGCTGTCGGCCTCAAAGTTTCAGAGAATAAGATTTTTTTTTTTTAATTTTTTCCCATTATAAATCTATGGGAGCTATATATCGGCAGGGCGACCACCTTGATTTACGGACCGTAACTGTTTTTAAAACCCCTTTAATACAAGGCGCCTCATAAAGTTTGAAGAAATTTGGCCCAAGGGTTTCAGAGGAGAAGTCGTTCAAAGGTGTGAACGGACGGACGGAAGACGGACAGAGAGTGATCACAATAGCTCATCCTGAGCCTCTGGCTCAGGTGAGCTAAAAATTAGAGCTAATTTGTTACACTCCTGACATTAAAAAAAAAAACAAAAAACAAATGTGTGTCAGGAGTGTAACGCTCTTTATGTAACCAGATAAAAAAAAAACAAACAAGATTTTCTGCAAGTGACTTTGTTAAACATAAATATTACAATCTGTGTATCATGTAAGCAAACTGCAATGATTACTATGCTAAAAGGACTGTTTCTATTGAAAACCATAAAGCTTAACCCCACATCTGCCTGCTGCTTCTTTTTTTTTTTTTTTTTTTTTTTTTTTTTTTTTCATTCTTTTTACAGTATCCTTCAGTGATACTGTTTTTTATGTTTTCACTTTCAAATTGTCAAAAATATTCTTTATGTCTGAAGTTTGGCAATACAAGTATATTTTGTCAATTATTTTAGTTTACACACAATAATATCCTAAATGCTAACAAAGTTTGTTATGCGCTATTTAAAAACATATTTCTGTATCATTCATTGTAGAGATGTACAGCATAAAAACTAATATTAACTTGGGGCAAGAAGTTTTGTGAAAAGTCAAAAGCAACATGGCTATTTAAGTACCTAGTAGAGTAAACAAATGCATGCAAGAGTCTGCAAAGAAAGTTTAATGGGACAAATTTATTATGTCAGGAGTGTAGCGCTTTTTTGAAAACGATGATGTGACAAGCGTAAGCATATACACTGCCATGTACAAAATCATAATTTCAAGACTTTTAATCATAATTTCTACACACGGAATAACTAATGTTTCTCTCTATATCAAATTTTATCACCTTTAGTTGATATTTATGAAAGTATAACAGTTCAGATTTTCAGAAATTTGGGAAAATTTCTTTCAATATTTCCCTACATGGCCTTAAATAGTCAAGGAAATGCTTTTGAAATGATAAAATACTTATGTTCTCTATGGTTCTTTTACAAAGAGATATCATTTTTAAGCTCTGTACTAACATTATGACCACTTTTAGGTTTTTTATAGAAAACGTTGCATTTCTGACATGGCTTTATTGGCAGAAAAAATGAAAGTAGACATTCTGGCACAGTAAAAAAAAGGTTTCAATACTCTCCGTGAGTCAAAAGCTTCTTGAAAATAGTAAAATGGGATTGACTGAGTACCCCACTGACCTTTGGGATCATCTTTTAGTTGAAGCGTTACATTCCTGGCATCAAAGGGTGTCTTCATATAGTTAATGCTCAAATCTTTCAAGCATCAACAAATGACAGTTTAGATTATTCAAACTCGGGTACAAGCATAAAATCATTTAGTGAAGCATTTAAATACATTTCATACCGGTTTCATTTCTCATTCATACTTTAAAGGGTTCTCAAAGTTTGAAGGATATCATCAAACAGTTACGGCAGCACCTCTGAAAAATGTTTGACCTCCTTAAAATATATGTTTCTATAGAGCCAAGATGACAAATACTCGAAGACAGTTTTTTTCTCATAACAGTTGCCATATTACCAAAATGTACTTCTAAAAAATCAACTGCTGAAAAAATGTCACACTAAAAGCGTTACACTCCTGACATTTTTAGATACATTTTTGAGCATAAAACGTTTAACATTTGATGGAATCAACTGAAATTTGGAAGATGCTTGAGGGCGTCGTGATACATTGTTTATAATATAGAAATTTCAACAGGACCGGCAACAGAACTTTAACATTGTTAAAGGATTTGTGCCATTTTTAAACGTCCATAATAGTTATGCAAGTACAGTGTATCTACATAGATAAGAGAGCCGTTAATATCTAGAATGATAAAAGTGATGCAAGTATCTGGATAGATAAGAGAGATGCAAGTATCTAGTATGATAAGAGAGACACAAGTATCAAGATAAATAGGGGAGACGCAAGTATCTAGAATGATAAGAGAGATGCAAGTATCTAAATAGATAAGAGAGATGAAAGTATCTAGAATAATAAGAGAGTTGTGAGTATCTAGAATGTTAAGAACAATGCAAATAGCCAGATTGATAAGAAAGCTGCAAGTATCAAGAATGATATAAGAGATGCAAGTGTCTAGAATGATAAGAGAGAAGCAAGTATCTTGATAGATAAAAGAGATGTAAGTATCTGGAATGATAAAAGAGATGCAAGTACAGTGTATCTGGATAGATACGAGCGATGCAAGTATCCAGAATGATAAGAGAGATGCAAGTACAGTGTATCTAGACAGACATGAGAGATGCAAGTACAGTGTATCTAGATAGATAAAAGCGATTCAAGTATCTGATAGATAGGATAGATGCTAGTGTATAGATAGGTAAGACAGATGCAAATATAGTTTATCTAAATAGATAAGACGACTTAAGTATGTAGATAGATAAGAGAGATGCAAGTTTTGAGATGGTTAGAGAAATGTAAGCATAGTTATCTAGATAAAAAAGCGATAGAAAAGAGAAATGCAAATATATAGATAGTTAAGAGAGATGCAAGTACATCATATCTAAACAGATAAGAGATATGCAAGTATTTACGTATATAAGAGAGAACGCATGTTTTTCTACTCATTAGAATTGCCTCATCCAGTCGATTCCAACAAGCTGCAAAACACATCCCAGCAGGCTCATGACTTTTACTGAACGTCACAGTAACTGCGATGCGACGTTGTCTCGGCGTGCCGGCTCGGATGCCTGTTTGGTTTAAAATAAGGGCCTCTTTACTGTTGGCTTAGCAAGAAACTTACTTATGAGCTAGCTCATGAGCAGCTATGTTGGCCGGATCCCCTGTATACAGATCTTGGACAAGACTAACTGCAAAATTCTGTGGTTGGGCGTTATATCTAAACCTATACTTCCTGCATGGAGTAGCCTCTGGTTCGTTCTTATTATTCCGTCGTCGATAAAATCTATAAGCTATACCTAAAAGAAAACAATATTACACATTCAGCTATTTAACCTTTACCAACCGCTGGGCTCTTTTTAGGGAACGATGACATTTTTTTTCTAATTTTCCCCCAAAAAACAGATTTTAACATTTTTTTTATGTATAGTTTTATTCAGTTAAAATTCTTCATAACATATGATATACACAAAACATTCTTTTTTAAGAAAAGAAAAGAAAAGATGTAAGCAAATATCTATCTTTACGAAGATCAAAATAGTATTACTCACACAACCTGGCTTGTGTTTATGTCATGTCTTATCAAATGGCAATTGCCCCATAGTCTCCTCACAAATTGGATAGACAAACAGTGAAGACCCCATTCGAAAAAGAGGCAATTCTTGCCATTTTAGATGAGTATTAACTTCACTTACTCCAGTAATTATAACATAAAATATTCTACTGCCCTTTTTATTCTTTATTACAAAGTTCACATAAACATTACATTTTACGTTTGTCTTATTTAATATAAAGTATACTTTATTATCGTTAATAACTTCTTTCCAAGCATTAGGTATACTATTCAAGACAGTTAAGTAATTCAAAAAGATGCCTTTAATCCCGTAAGCTTCTTTTAACCTTTCAAAATCATACCAATTTCCGTTTCGATCAATGAGGTTATATATAGTTGTTATTCCTTTTTGAAACCAGTCTTTAATAAAACGGTTACCAATATCAAAATTAGAATTAAACCATAGGGGTGAATCTAATATTTGTTTTACTGACTCAATTTTAACTTTTTTTACAAAAAAGCGCCCCGTGGCCAAGAAGATCTTTCCAAAATGGGTTATTCAACTGGTTAATCAGACTTTCTGCATACTGCCCGCTGACTGACAATAATTGTTTGAAATCTACATTTGATAGTTCAAGGCAGGAGCTGTTATTCGACTGCGTTACAACTCTTCTTAATCACGAAAGTTTTAGAGATTTAACGAAATTTGGTATATGAGTCATTCTGAGTTCCCCAGAAGATATATTTTTTTATTAAAACCTTTCTACTTATCCGGTCTGGGCCTTTATTTCATATAAAACCGTTTATCCAGTTCTCTTAAGCGATCTGGCGGAGGGTCAGGTAGCGATATTAAAAAGTGTACAAATTTTGATCAAACTAAAGATTTAACAATTGTAATGCACCAATAATTTTACCAATAACTTTCTTTTTGACCACTGGTTTAATAAATGTGTGATTTTATTCATAAGATCATGCGTATTTATGTTCCAAATCTCGTTTACATTTGCTGAAAAATTTACTCCTAAATTTTTAAAAGGCCCTTGTCCCCAGTCTAACTTATAATGTTGACATAATCTGTCATTTGAAAATCGCTTGGCGCCTATCCAGATAGCTCTACTTTTCTCCACATTAATTTTTAAACCCGTCATCGGATAAAATGTATTAAGAACATTTAAGGTTTCATTTAATGTACTTTCCGTACCATCAAGTAAAAGCTGAGTGTCATCAGCATATTGACTTGTTTTATATTCTTTTTCATTTATAATAATACCCTTAATAGTCTTGTTTTTTCCTTATCATTTTTCCTAGAACTTCAGCACATAATATAAAAATATATGGAGAAATAGGATTTCTTTGTCGACACCCTCTGTTTAAATAAGAAAATCTGACATAAATCCGTTCTGTAGTATACATGCTTCGGCCCAATTTTGAAAATTTTTTATCCATTGTTTAATCGAGTCTCCAAAATTAAATAGCCGAGTGTTTTACTTATAAACTTCAATGAAACAGTATCGAAGGCTTTTCCAAAGTCTCATACCTAGCATACTTCACGTTTAATATGATAAAACTACTATCACCATAGATGAACTAAAGTTCTCCAAGTGATTGAAAAATAGTCCTGGTAGATTTTGGAGCTGTGTCTCAAAAATTGCATGATCATATATTAGCCTTATATTTTCTCCTATAAATCTGCCTGCTATGGAACCGTTTTGATCATCGTGTATTAATTTATGCAGGACACTTTTTAATTTATTTGAAATTACCGTCGACGCTAATTTATAGAGGACATTTAAAAGTGAAATCGGACTCCAGTTTCTAAGATTTTCTCTGGACTTATTAGGTTTTGGCAGACAGGTAATTATTTCTTGTTTCTGCATAACACTTAATGACCCAGTTCTATATACGTAGTTCACAGAGCGATGCACAAAATGTCCATTATCTATCTAAAAAGATTTGAAAAATTCCACTGTGAAACCATCAAGTCTTGGGGTTTTATTATTTTCATTGTTTTAATGCCTTTCCTAGTTCTGTATATAATATTTCTCTTCCTAATATTTCTGCTTCTTCATTTTCTAATGTATTTGAATTAACTCTAATTTTAGATTCAAAAGGTTCGTCGTCAAATACATTATGTATAGAATATAAGTTAGTATAAAATTCCTTTGGCAGTTTAAAATTTCTTTCGTAGTATTGTATTCAGTACCCTCATCATCCACTAATCTTGATATAACTTTACTAGTATAATTTCTACTTTTGAGTTTAAAAAAGTAATTTGTTGGCTTCTCTACTAGATCTTCATATCTAGATCTTGAGCGTAACATTACCCCTTCAAGTTTTTCATTTCTTATTTGATTTAATCGGTCCTTCTTCTGATTCAATAACTATAAATTATCGTCAGAAATATTATAAAAATTTTGCATTATGTCTTGTTCTAGTGTTTTTATTTCATTTTCTAATTCTAACTTCTTCCTCTTGTGTCCTTTTTTCTTACCTGAACTATATTGTATGCTGTTACCTCTTAACATCATTAACAAAGTTTCCAAAAAAAAAATGATCTTTTATTTTGAGTTGTACTAATTCTTCAGGAACAGTAAAATCTTCTTCGTTGTCTTCTTCATTAGTTCTCAGCATACATGTATTCTTAACTTCCTTTGTTGTATCCTTAACTATTCTTACATAATCCTTATCTTTCAATAATGTATTGTTGAACTTCCAATAACTACCCCTCTTTCATTATCATTGATTTTAAATTTTAATAATTTCCCATGATATTAGCTTCGCTAACC
The DNA here is from genome assembly GCA_964016985.1 of Anodontia alba. NCBI lineage: Eukaryota > Metazoa > Mollusca > Bivalvia > Lucinida > Lucinidae > Anodontia > Anodontia alba. Next base: position 102,343,084 of record OZ024822.1, read on the forward strand.
AAAAAGAAATCTAACCTTGCTAATTTCCTAACGGGGTTTCTTTTGCTCCAAGTAAAACCTCTTTTCTTGTTCATAACATACTCTCCATACATCAATAAAATTATCTTCATCTAAAAATTTTAAAACCGTTTGCCTAGATCTAGGATTGTTAACATGTAAATAGTTTACTGTATCTGTGTCTGGGTCAATAACCAAATTCCAGTCACCGCAGTATATAGTTAAATCATTATCATATGCCATACATTTTTCTCGACTATTTTTAAAAAATTTAGGTTTGTCATCGTTTGGGCCATACAGGTTAGCAAGCGTTATCCTTTTCCCTGAATTGCGATATCCAAAATAATGTAATTACCGTTTTGGTCAGTTTGTACCCTTTCTTCTGTATTTTCGAAATTGTTGTCCAATAAGACCATTACACCACGGCTATTATTTGAGAAAGTACTAAAGTAGGCATCAAAACCTCATTCGGCTTTTATAAAAGGTACTAATGTATCTTGAATATGAATATCCTGTAAACAAATAATATTGTATTTTTCGTTACGAAAACACGCCTTTTCAAATCTATTGAAATTTTCACCACCAAAAACTGAACATTTTCAGATAAAAACTCTGATATATTTTTCATATTTCTGCTCAAAACATAGATTGTGAGTACTTGTTAAAACCGCCTCGGCGAGGCGGTTCTAACGAGTACCCAAAATCTATGTTTTTGAGCAGAAATAAAAAAAATAATATATACCCCTGTAAACACCAATTTTACTGTATAAAAGTGGGGTTTAAGGGGGTCAAAATTTTACAGGTATGTTTTCGTGATGTACATCTCAGATGTCTAAATAGACCTCTTCGTTTCTGTGGATTGGCTAGCCTGACAATTTTGAAAGAAGATTTTTACTTCATCACCCATTATCAAATATCAGTCCTTTTGCCTGAATACCGACCCCTCTACTCCAGTGCTTACCTATTTTCTGATGATTTATCACTTTTAACACAGACCAAGTCGTATAAGCAACACAATATGTACTCCCTATCTTAGAATATACTACAGGCTTATACCGAATAGATGTCATTTCGCATTCCGTTTTGGGACGACCGAGAGACGCACTACTAATTTGTTATTAAACCTTTATCAATTATATAATTATTAATTTTTTTCCTAATTTTCGTTGGGAAAAGGAAAAGAAAATAATCTAGTTTGTAGAAACAAAAAAAAAAAAAAAAAAAAAAAAAAAAAAAAAAAAAGGCAAAAGTTTATGCTTATATAAAGGATCTTGAATTTTACAATAATACTCGTTATTCATTGCCACTCTTCGTAAACATTTTTTTTTTTTTGAAATATAAGATTGAAACCTATTTATAGCTCCATACTGACTCTATATTCGATCATGTCTAGTATGAACCTTTAAAGGTAAACACCGTTTACATTGTTATAAACCATAACTTGTTTATATTTACTCTCCACCAACATATTTATACTACTTTATTATTTTCCAGACTGTCTAATTAATAAGTGTTTAAGCATACGGTGCATTCCCAGAACTGAGTGCTCTTAGGAGCAATCTGATCTGGGTCTACAGCGTTTGCCATTTTTTTTTTTTCTATCTTCCAATATTTTAGATTTTTGAAAGTTAAGGATATTTACAATACTAATTATTAACTACCTTCTTTATTTCCCAAAATTTCGGATTTAAAGCTTCACGCAGACGTTGAAGTCCCGGATCAGAGTTGCTCCTAGAAGCAGTCTGGTCCGGTTCTTCATCGTGTTCCATTCCTTCTCTATCAAAGAATATTTTTTTAAGTTTTCGAAAGTTTAGGATTTTTAAGTAATTATTATTAATTATATGTTGAGTGTTCATACTCATACCAAATCTTATCTGGAGCACTGCGTATATTCAAAGTGTTACACATTTAGAAGACACGATTTGATTTATAAGGCAATTTTAGCCTAAATTCAAGAGGGACCTGATCAAAAACATTGAAGACACAGCTCAGCGTATTCCTTAGTCTTATCAGTCTACTCTGTTTATCATTTTTAATCCATAACATTAACTGTTTTTTTTTTGTTTTTTTTTTTTTGTTTTTTTTTTTTTTTTTTTTTGTTGTTTTTTTTTTTTTAGGTTTTCAGCGATACACATTTTCTACAAAACTGGAAAGGTTTTTCTTTTTTCTTTTTTTTTTTTTTTTTTTTTTTTTAGAAAGAAACGAATGCTCTCCCCACTCCCCACCAGAGTTTTCATTCCTAAACGCAAAACATCCTATTGTCCTGTTTCGGGGTACAGTATACAGTGCACACCTAGATAAGACGCCTCAGGATGGGACGTCCTATCGGATCTACACTGTTCCAATCCCACAACCATGTAGCATATACAGTGTTATCCTATAAATTACCAGACATTCGGGTCGGAAACAATAAGTTTTGACTCAGGTGTGACGTCACAAAACAAAAATTCGACAATCCCATCCTACTAAAAATCTTAGAAATATGTCTTATTACAAAAAGTACTCAGACTGTTAGCCCTGTGTAAATAGTGTAGACCACATTCAGATGCCGAAAACCGTGGCATGTCATCAGGGTCCACAGTGCTCGAATACTAGAATTTAAAGTCATGCATCACATATACCATAAGCATTTATACAGTCAGACCTATTGATACAGTGCAGACATAGATGTGATATCGCATAATGCGACATCTCACAGGGTCCACACTGCTCAAATGTTAAAACAACACATATCATGTATACCATAATTATTCAGTCTGAGGTCTGAGCATACAGTGTAGACCCAGAAGTGGCAATACAGAATGTGGAGTCCCTTCAGGGGCTACACTGTGCAACTCTTGAAACATTATATCATGTATACTATAAATATTCAAAACTCAGCCCTGAATAAACAATACAGACCATCTATACCCAGAATTTTGAAACACTATATATCCTATATACCTTAGGTATTCAGAAAATCAGACCCATGCACACAGTGTGAGGCTCTCTCAGGGCTTTTGGGGAACATGTGGACATGCCCACCTCTTTTGCGGGAACTAGGGAGGACCCGCAAACACTCCAAGGGAACATGGGAACAGAACTAATCTTGAGGAACAGGTATCATAGAATTTCTACAAATTACTTTTAAGTAACATTGGCACATGCTCAATTAATTTTAGGGAACAAGAGAACATGATACTCACTGAGAGGGCCTTCAGAGTAGACTAGATTTTAACATTTTATGCAAAAGAAATTGCATGAAATGTCAGTTCCTATTTTCTGAGAAAAATAAGAAAAATAGTACAAAATTTAGTTTGCTGAAATGTTTACCTAGCATACTTCGCGTTAGTATGATAAAACTACTATCACCATAGATGAACTAAAATTCTAAATGAGGATTCTTTACAGCAGTAAATTCATTTAAATGGCAACAACTTGTTGTTTTTTATTATTATTATTTTTATTTTCTAACAGAATATATGTTTGGATATTTGTTAGAATCGCCTCAGAGAGGTGATTCTAACAAATATCCAAAATATGTATTTCTTGAAGTAGTATTTACAACACGTTTGCATAATTTTGATTAACTCTTGAACGGTTCTCGTGCCAGTCAAATTACTATTATAATGAATCCTGTCTTTGTGTCAAGTGTCGGTATAAAGTGGGTTGGCTATATTAGAATAAATCTAAACATGATTCATCAGACACGAATACAGTAATAGGTTCTCATTTCTAACATAGCATTTAACTTTCTGGGCACCCTCTCGGAAAAACCAAACAACTACAAATTGCTAATTTTCTTCTTTTGCCACCAAAAAAAAAAAAAATGAAATTTCATGCAATTGTTTCCCTTGGACCACCGGTATTCAGAATAAGAATGTGTCCGTGCAAATTGATTTTAAACAGTTTACCATATATTTATTCTAAATATTGGACACTTTCACTCATTATCTCATTTTCTCTAAAATATGAATTGGTGCTTCAGAATTGCCTAAAACTGTTGGACGGGTGGGTGGCAAACAGTGTAGACTGATCAGACGCCGCGGCGTCTGATCTGAGCCTATACTGATTGTTTGAGCTTACTGTATTAACGCTAAATATAGGGACACATAAACCTATTTGAATACGTGTTCTAAAATTTAATCAAAGTCATTTTACTTCATTGTACATACTGTAAATGTGTGTCTATGAACTTAGGATGAATGACAAAAAAGTGTAGACCCTGATCAGACGCCGTTTAATACTGGTCTTTACTATTTGCTCAAGTCTGTCTATCCATTTTCTAAAGTATTACCATATGGGTCTCAACGTGAGAGAATGTATCAGATTACATGCTCACTACATGCAGACTCTAATCAGATCAGTCTGATCATACTCCTAGCTGTATGCTGATTCAAGTAGGTCAGTTACTGGCAAAGTAATAAGCACAAGTATTGGAGGATTAAGCCTGGCCAGGAAAAAGTGTGTAAAGGTTTACTGACTGCCTCGATCTGGCCTTCACAGTGTTGTTTTGTTTGTGTTGCGGTTTTACGGCCCAGTCAACCCAATGGGGTCATATCGAGCGCGGTCAGTTTACCTAACCACACGTTACTGGGCAGGCTTAGTCCTCTAAGCGGTTAACCAGTATTGTGCACATTCTTTCACCAGAAACTGACAACTGCCCTTCTTGAATCAGCGGAAGGGAGAGAATGACCGTAGAAAATATTTCATGATCAATCTCCACGAAAGAATGTTGCCGACCTCGCCGGGGGTTGAACCCGCGACCCCCTGGTCTCCAGTCGGACGGCGCATCCAACTGAGCCACCGAGGCCGGTGTTCACAGTGTTGGCTAAACCGTAAGTCTCCAACTCAGCTGACCCATGTATTCTTCCCGTCCATCGGTAAACAAGAGGTCAGGAGGGACCATGCCCCTGTATATCTCACAAAACGTAGAATATGATATTTAAACCCCAAAATAGTTGTGTTGTGGCCAATTAAATAAAATATGTACCCTACGTAGGCTTGATTAAACAGCGCAGAACCAGAGCAGACACTTCTTCTTCCTCCCGGTTGAGGTCATGAGTCCTCGCAGATAGTTAACATTTTGAACTTTTGGAGGGAGGAGATAACCATCAAAGTTTATAATTCTAGTATTTACAATTTAAAAACTGCATGATAACTCTTTTGTTACTGAGTTTCTGAAATGCTCTCTTTCATTCTTGAATTTGGACATGTTCACTGATGCAAACAGGAGTTTCAGTTTAAAAATTAAAAAAAAAAACAACAAAAAAAAAAAAAAAACAGAATGGCAAACAGAGTAGATCCTGATGAGACGGCTCGTCATCTGGATCTACACTGTTTTTATATGTATCTGTTTGGTGTACCGGATTGAAAGGATTACAAACAGCAGCATCTGATCAGTCTACGCTGTATGCCACTCATTCAGCGAATTTTACAGACAAAAACTCATTTATCTCCATACTGTGCATTTGTTTGGTAGGACTTACCGACAGTACTTGAAAAGTATCTCCGGGCTGCGCTGCTATACATGGCTATGTCGTCGCTGAAATAATAGCAATTTTTATAGTGCCAAGCAAAAACTGCAGCAGACGACATTTTATAATTTTTTCATAGATAACAAGTTTTGAAATTTCATGCGAATCGTCTGCTAAATAGGAAAATAATAAAAACAAGAGGACCATGATGGTCCTATATCGCTCACCTGACCAAACAGATTTGCATATTTACTGTTGAAGTTTCAGCCAAGTTCACTGCTCTAGGATTTTTGTATAAACTTTATAGCACTAACCACCCCCACCCCCCTCCACCACACCCCCGGCCATTTTTTTTTTACAAATCTTGACGACTTGAGCTGAATCTTAAAAGAGGGTCTCCAAAGGAACATTTCTGCCAAGTTATATTGAAATTGGTCCAGTGGTTTAAAAAGTTTTATATAGCTATAAAGCCCTACGCCCTAACGGCGGCCATGTTTTTTGACGAATCATGAAAGCTTGAACAAACTTGGTAGAGGGTCACCAAAGAAACATTCCTGCCAAGTTATATTGAAATCTGTTCAGTGGTTTCTGAGAAGAAGATTTTTAAAGTTTTCTATTTAGATACATAGGGAAAATAAGCCCCACCCCATGGCAGCCCTGTTTTTTGACGAATCATGACTGCTTGTACAATCTTGATAGAGGTTCACCAAAGCAAAATTCCAGCCAAGTAATATTGAAATCGGTCATGGGGTATGTGACAATAAGAATTTTAAAATTTTCTATGCAGATATAGACGAAAAATAAGCCCCCCCCCCCCCACCCCTTTGGGGGCCATGGTTTTTGACATATCATGAAGGCTTGAACAATCTTGGTAGAAGGTCACCAAAGCAACATTCCTGCCAAGTTACATTGAACTCGGTCCAACTGTTTCTTACGAGAAGATTTTTAAGGTTTTCTATATAGATATATAGGGAAAATAAGCCCCGCCCCCTAGCGGCCATGTTTTTTTGATGAATCATGACGGCTTGAACAATCTTTGTAGAGGGTCACCAAAGAAACATTCCTGCCAAGTTGTATTGAAATCGGTCCATTGGTTTCTGAAAAGAAGATTTTTAAAGTTTTATATATAGATATATAGGGAGAATAAGCCCTGCCCCCGGCAGCCATGTTTTTTGACGAATGAGGATTACTTGAACAATCTTAGTAGAGGGTCACCAAGGAAACATTTCTGCAAAGTTATAATGAAATCAGTTCAGTGGTTTCTGACAAGAAGAGTTTTAAAGTTTTCTATAGATATATAAGGAAAATAAGCCCCGACTCCTGGCGGCCATGTTTTTTGACGAATCATGACGGCTTGAACAATCTTGATAGAGGGTTACATAAGAAACATTCCTGCAATGTTACATTGAAATCGGTCAAGTGGTTTCTGAAAAGACTATTAAAATTTTCCATATAGATATATAGGAAAATAAGCCCCGCCCCCTAGCGGCCATGTTTTTTGACAAATCATAACAGCTTGAAGAATCTTGGTAAAGGGTCACCAAGGAAACATTTCTGTGAAGTTATATTGAAATCAGTCCTGTGGTTTCTGACGACAAGATTTTTTCAAGTTTTCTATATAGATATATATGGAAAATAAGCCCCGCACCCTCTAGAGGCCATGTTTCTTTGACAAATCATGACGGCTTGAACAATCTTGATAGAGGGTCACTAAGGAAACATTTCTGCCAAGTTATATTGAAATCGGTCCAGTCGTTTATGACATGAAGATTTTTAAAGTTTTCTATACAGATATATATGAAAAATTAACCCCTCCCCTTAGTGGCCATGTTTTTTAACGAATCATGGCGGCTTGAACAATCTTGGTAGAGGATCATCGAAGAAACATTACTGTAAAATTATATTGAAATCCGTCCAGTGCTTTATGACAAGAAGATTTTTAAAGTTTTCTATATAGATATATAAGGAAAATAAGCCCCGCCCCCTGGGGGCCATGTTTTTTGACAAATCCAAATGGCTTGAACAATCTTGCAACAGGATAACCAAAGGAACATTTCTGCAAAATCATATAGAAATCGGTCTAGTGGTTTCGGACAAGAAGATTTTTAAAGTTTTCTATACAGATATATAGTGAAAATAAGCCCCGCCCCCTGGCGGCCATGTTTTTTGACAAATCCAAATGGCTTGAACAATCTTGGTACAGGATCACCAAGGGAACATTTCTGCAAAATTATATTGAAATCGGTCCAGTGGTTTGGCACAAGAAGATTTTTAAACTTTTCTATATAGATATATAGGGAAAATAAGCCCCGCCCCCTGGTGGCCATGTTTTTTGACGAATCCAAATGGCTTGAACAATCTTGGTAGAGGATCACCAAAGGAACATTTTTGCAAAATTATATTGAAATCGGTCCAGTGGTTTGGACAAGAAGATTTTTAAAGTTTTCTATATAGATTATATAGGGAAAATAAGCCCTGCCCCCTGGCGTCCATGTTTTTTGACGAATCCAAATGGCTTGAACAATCTTGCAACAGGATCACCAAAGGAACATTTTTGCAAAATTATATTGAAATCGGTCCAGTGGTTTTGGACAAGAAGATTTTTAAATTTTTCTACATAGATATATAGGGAAAATAAGCCCCGCCCCCTGGTGGCCATGTTTTTTGACGAATCCAAATGGCTTGAACAATCTTGCAACAGCATCACCAAAGAAACATTTCTGCAAAATTATATTGAAATCGGTGTAGTTGTTTCGGACAAGAAGATTTTTAAGGTTTTCTATATAGATATATAGGGAAAATAAGCCTCGCCCCCTGGCGGCCAAGTTTTTTGACGAATCCAAATGGCTTGAACAATCTTGGTAGAGTATCACCAAAGGAACATTTTTGCAAAATTATATTGAAATCGGTCCAGTGATTTCGGACAAGAAGATTTTTAAACTTTTCTATATAGATATATAGGGAAAATAAGCCGCGTCCCCCCTGGCAGCCATGTGTTTTGACGAATCCAAATGGCTTGAACAATCTTCCTAGAGGATCACCAAAGGAACATTTTTGCAAAATTATATTGAAATCGGTCCAGTGGTTTCTGACAAGAAGATTTTTAAACTTTTCTATATAGATATATAGGGAAAATAAGCCCCGCCCCCTGGCGGCCATGTTTTTTGATGAATCCAAATGGCTTGAACAATCTTGGTAGAGGATAACCAAAGGAACATTTCTGCAAAATTATATTGAAATCGGTCCAGTGGTTTCTGACAAGAAGATTTTTTAAAGTTTTCTATATAGATGTAAAGGGAAAATAAGCCCCGCCCCCTGGCGGCCATGTTTTTTGACGAATCCAAATGTCTTGATCAATCTTGGTAGAGGATCACCAAAGGAACATTTCTGCAAAATTATATTGAAACTGGTCTAGTGGTATCTGACAAGAAGATTTTTAAAGATTTCTATATAGATATATAGGAAAAATAAGCCCCGTCCCCTGGCGGCCATGTTTTTTGATGAATCCAAATGGCTTGAACAATCTTGGTAGAGGATTATCAAAGGAACATTTCTGCAAAATTATATTGAAATCGGTCCAGTGGTTTCGGACAAGAAGATTTTTAAAGTTTTCTATATAGATATATAGGGAAAATAAGCCCCGCCCCCTGGCGGACATGTTTTTTGACCAATCCAAATGTCTTGAACAATCTTGGTAGAGGATCACCAAAGAAACATTTCCGCAAAATTATATTGAAATCGGTCCAGTGGTTTCTGACAAGAAGATTTTTAAAGTTTTCTATACATATATATAGGGAAAATAAGCCCCGTCCCCTGGCGGCCATGTTTTTTGACGAATCCTAAAGGCTTGGTAGAGGATCACCAAAGGAACATTTCTGCAAAATTATATTGAAACTGGTCCTGTGGTTTCTGACGAGAAGATTTTTAAAGTTTTCTATATAGATAAATAGGGAAAATAAGCCCCGCCCCCTGGCAGCCATGTTTTTTTACGAATCCAAATGTCTCGAACAATCTTGGTAGAGGATCACCAAAGAAACATTTCTGCAAAATTATATTGAAATCGGCCTAGTGGTTTCTGACAAGAAGATTTTTAAAGTTTTCTATACAGATATATAGGGAAAATAAGCCCCGTCCCCCCCCCCCCCCCCCTGGCGGCCATGTTTTTTGACGAATCCAAAAGGCTTGAACAATCTTGGTAGAAGATCACGAAAGAAACATTTCTGCAGAATTATATTGAAATTGGTCCAGTGTTTTCGGACAAGATTTTTAAAGTTTTCTATATAGATATATAGGGAAAATAAGCCCCGCCCCCTGGCGGCCATGTTTTTTGACGAATCCAAATGGCTTGAACAATCTTGGTAGAGGATCACCAAAGGAACATTTCTGCAAAATTTTATTGAAATCGGTCCAGTGGTTTCTGACGAGAAGATTTTTTGAGTTTTTAGTTAAAAAATCTATTTTTAGCTCCTGTGACCTAGATATGCAATGGACCGGAACCATTTGAACAACTTTGAAAGAGAATCAACCAAGGATTATTCCTGTGAAATTTGGTCAAAATCCAATCAGTGGTTCAGGAGGAGATGTTGTTTAAAGATTGTGAACGGACGGACGGACGGACAGACGGACGACGACGACGACAACGGACGGTGAGTGATCACAATACCTCACCTTGAGCCTTCGGCTCAGGTGAGCTAAAAAGTATTTAAAGGTTCCATATTCCTCTAAAAATGACATTTTTTTTTATCCAAGAAAGGTTTGATAAATTGATTTACACCGGGTATCTACTTGATGTTGTTTTGCATAATGTGTATGCATTTGGAGAACATCGGTTTTCTTCCAGTTTTATGAGGTTCTTAGTGGGATTATATATAACTATTTACCCCCACTTTTTTTATTATTATTATTCAAAGTCACACTTTTGCAGCAGAGAACTGTGCTATTGGTAACATAGTGAAATAAAAAATGGTACTGTGCAGAATGAATGTGGCAAAGTGGGTTTTGCACATTTAAAAGAGAAATGAGCAGTTTTCCCGTCGGAGCCCCAATTTGACCATTCGACCTGAACTGAGCTTGTTGCTGTCAGTATTCGTATACGTTTGAATTTTTTCATTTCGTGAGTTTTGTCGTACTACGAAGAAGAAACAAAAGGTATTTTTCTTTGTTTTCGACTGGAAATATGCATTCTCAAATCGAACGGATTATAAGCTGGTTTAATAATACAGTTTAATTTGATATTCAAGCATGGAAAGATTTGAGCCGAAAGAAAACGTTATGAGTGGAGAAATGAACGAAACACTGCTACATAGATGATTTCGGATATAGTATGTTTGGCCTAAGCTATGGATGGCGACATGTGATTATGTATGCGGGCTAGAAAACAGACGATCATAGTTGACTTTTTTACATAGCTCTGATAACGTCTGTAAGGTTTTTATCGTTGAGTATTGCGATAATTTATATAATTACAACCTTTCATAAATTATAACATTTTTTCACTATACTACGATCTATAGGGAGCTAAGTAATGCATGACAGATTAGTTTCCCGGGGTATTGATGCTTTGCATCAATGTTTTCTTGTATATAGTATTAATACGATCATAAAATGTAGCATCTGACAGCCTGTAAAATTTCAATTAGTTTCTCGTTTTTGAACCTGGATAAAAAATGACACGATTTTTTATCGTATCTCTGAATTAATGTTGCCAACATTAATTCAGAGATACGATAAAAAGTCATTTCATCTCAAGAACGAGAGACTAACTGAAACTTTACAGGCTGTCAGGTGCCACGTTTTATAATTGTATTAATATAATCTGTCAGTTTATTGAACCTTTCTTGGATGATAAAATGTCTTTTTGAGGAATATGGAGCCTTTAAAAGTGTCGTTAGCTGCAGTTGTGGTAGACGCCTTACGGGTTAAACAAATTTTACTAACTACATGAAACATATATTCTGATGCCCCATACCTTAAAGCGCCATACAAAATTACAGCTGATGACTTTCTCATTTTTCAGAGAAATCTAAGGGTTGACATTTCATGCATGTCGTCAGCTGCTGTTGTGATTGGCGCTAAAGGATAGTTTTAAACCAGTCCCAAGGGGAGCAAATTCTTTCTTTTTAGAGTAGACCCTTTGAAGAATGGAGAAAAAAAAAAACAATTTTGAGAGAGTTGTCTCCCTTGACAGTGAATCCATTCCCCTTATGTCGATGATAGAGGGCGTGTGAAGCGTTCCCTATTATAGTGCCGCTCATGAACAGACTGCTATTTTTGTTCAGATTAGGGTCTACACTGTTCGCCACTCACCCAGCCGTGCATTCATATGGGTCATTTATTCAATTTATATGGCGTGTGGTGATGAGGCAAGGATTTCTTATATATCATCACGGAAACATACCTATATAATTTTGACCCCCTTAAACTCCACATTTATATAATTAAAACTTAAACTGCGTTTTACAGGGGTATACATCATTTTTCTTATTTCTGCTGAAATACATAGATTGTGGGTACTCGTTAGAACCACCTCGCCGAGGTGGTTATAACAAGTACCCACATTCGATTTTTTGAGAAGAAATATGAAAGATATAAGAATTTTTAGATTTTGGTGGCGAAATTTTCAAAATATTTGAATAGGTTTGTTTGCGTAATGTTTTATTTATAGAGTAAACGTGTATACGTCTGCATCTTCGCCGTCTGATCGGGGCCTTCACTGTCCGCAAACAGAATAATTGGATACTACAGAATATTTCAATGGAGAGCAAATGCCCGGTTGATACTCTGAGCATGTGCAGAATGATGTGAATCCGCATGGGCGGTTCATTTACCTTGTAAACATCATGATTGCGTCATAGTTTGAAAGCCTCTGTCTATTTGCATCGGACCACTGTTGAAATTTTCCTAAGGCTTTCCCGGCATCCACCAATCCTCCGCTGACCTTACTTTCTTCTATCCATGGTTCTCCGTTTGGGTCCTGGAAATACGCGCATGTTGAGCGAATTCAACCCGGTAGTATTAGGAACCGGCCAGAAATTCAAAGTCGAGACTGATCATCGGCTAAAAGTCGACTTGTAGAAAATCTATTCATTCTTGTTAAAGTCTTTTTCCAGGTACTTATACATGTACATCGCTTCAGATCGATGAGAGATTGATAAGAGAGTATCCAGGTAATATTTTCCTTATTTCTCCATGAAAACATAATAATCTTCTAGTTAGTACCCTCAGCATATGTGTTCATGGAGAAATAAGAAAAAATATTATTTCTATTTGGTTGATTGATTGTATTGGGGTTTAACACGTCATCACTTGTGGGCCAGTTTGTCGTCTCCCAGAGAAAGGGAAAAAAGAGATAGAAGAGATAGTAGAGGAGATAAAAAGAAAGGAGTAAGGTAGAAAGAACAACAGGAATGAAAGTGAAGAAACAGAAGAAATAACACACACACACACACACACACACACACACACACACACCTCAACCCATACCAGCTACAAGGATAGCAGGCCTTGCCCATCTGTAAGCCAGTATAACATGGACGCCTCGGTGACGTAAGATACACGACACCCTTACACCACCCGACCACCCCACTAGTCAATTCAAAAACAAGTCTTATTGCAGCCTATTTTATCAAATTTCTTCACCTTTATTGACCACTAATCTAAAAATAGCCATCAGAAGAGATGGCAAATCCCCCAATCAAACCGCCATTTCTAAATTTGGTGTATAGTTCAGTCAGATATCATGAAACATGAGACAACACAAAGTGATAAGATGCAAAGAAAGTGTAAAATGTGACAAAAATAATAAGTGAAAACAATAATAGGTGTACTGTAAATTATTTTATTTTTCATGCTCTCTTATTTATTTTACTATTTTTGTTATTTTTTTTTATCAAAATTGATCTATTAGTAACTTCTGATGTGATTATTTGTACAGGTTACACAATATTTGCAAATACTTTGAATTTGTGACTATACATACGCAGAAATCATAGCAAAAATAAATGTCTTGTAAAGGTAAAGTGACTTGCTGTAGGTTTATTGGGGTGAAAATCTACAGAGCAACAGTTGTGCTTCTCACATGCGACACGCCTACATGACCTGATATATGTCACTACCTAAAGTTATCAACTTGAAGTTCTCTCAAACAGTATGGGAGTTATTTCAGTACAGGGGAGATCAGTACATAATGGAGAATTGTGATAGTACTCTTGAACACGATATGCCTACTGGTCCTTACCTATGCCTCTACCAAATATTATCAAAATATTTTAAACCACATACACAACAATTTGGCTTAGAAATTCATTCAGGGGAGGTAACTAGAAAACGATGCGCCTTCTCGTCCTTATCTATGTTTCTACAAAATATTATCAAAATATTTCAAACCATTAACTCTTTCGGTGCCGAATTTCTGACGACATTTGTCGTCTGCTATTTTTTTTATTTATTTTTTTTAACAAACTGTCGCTCGAAAAGAAACTTATATGTACAGTTGAAAGACTACTGGGTGTCAAACGGCATAGATCCAGATGAGACCGTCTCATCTGGATCTACGCTGTTTGCAAAAGCCTATTATTATCGCCTGTGGCAGTGAAAGAGTTAAGAAGTCATTGAGTGCATAAGAATTAGGCTTAGAAATTTATTCAGTGGAGTGTACAAGAAAAAAAAAACAAAGCAAGAGTTGACCTTCTTGCATGTGACACTCCTTCTTGACCTGACATGTGTCCCACCATAATATTATCAAATTATCTCAGACAATATGGGAATTATAGCCTGCACAAGTTTTCAGCTACAGGGGAGATAAGAGCATAACAAAAAGAGACAGTTGTCTCTCTTGCTCGTGACACGCCTACTGGTCCTTATATTTCCCTGTACCAAATATTATAACACGCTTACTTGTCCTTTAACTTTGCCTCTACCAAATATCATCAAAATAATTCAAACCATTTAGAAGTTATAAAGTGCACAAGAATTTGGCTTCGGAATTTATTCAGGGAGATAACTAGAATATGTGACATGCCTACTGGTCCATATAGCCTGGACAAGATTTCAGCTCCAGGGGAGATAAGAACATAGCAAAACGAGACAGCTGTCTCTCTCGCTCGTGACACGCCTACTGGTCCTTATCTTTGCCTGTACCAAATATTATCAAAATATTTCAAACCATAAAGAAGTTATGGATTTCACAAAACTTTTCGTAGAGGTTCGTTCAGGGGAAGCAACTAGTACAAAGAACAAAACAAGAGTTGTCCTTCTTGCATTTAACACTCCTACTTAACCCAATATATGTATCTATGAAATATTATCAAATTATCTCAGAGTATGAGAGTTACGGCCTGCACAAGATTCCTGCTTTAGGGGAGATACCTATATAAAGAAGAAAGTGAGAGTTGTCTCTCTTGCTCGCAATATCCCTTCTGGTTCTCTTTATCCTTACCAAATATTATCAAATATTATCTCAAACAGTATGGGAGTTACGGCCTGCACAAAATTTCGGCTTCAATACTTAACGAAGATATGAGAGTTATCTCTCTTGCATGCGCAACGCCTACTGGTCCTTCTCTGTATTCCTACCATATATTTATTATTACCAAAATACGTTTAAAGGTATCAAAGGTATGGACAGCACAAGGATGCGTCTACGGACGGATGGACGCCATGCTGATCGCTATATCCTCCGAACCTGTCGTTGGGGGGATTAAAAGATCCAAATAGACAGTTAAGTATTTCATTGTTTCACAACTTGCCTATTGGAATAAAAGGTATAAAAATCTTTCTAGAAATAGAATTTTCGGATAAGTCGACTGTAAAAATTCTTTTCGATCATCAGTACATAGGTACGAAAGAGCATTAGAGCCACATATACTTTTATTTCTTTTGATAGGTTCTCGGATTTTCGACATAATATCTCGAAATTTCGACATAATAAGTCGAAATTTCGACTTAATGACTCGACATTTCTACTTATTATCTCGAAATTTCGACTTATTATCTCGAAATTTCGACATAAGAACTCGAAATTTCGACTTGTTATCTTGAAATTTCAACTTAACTCGAAATTTCGACTTGATAACTCGAAATTTCGACTTAATATCTTGAAATGTCGACTTATTATCTCGAAATTTCGACATCTCTTGAATGGAATTCAAACCTGATAATCTCGTAAGGGGCAGCCGCTAGTTACGCTCTCAAAATCTTTACGCGAACTTCCGGCCATGACTTACAAGACATCCAGATGTCAACAAACGGATACATTCTCCGGATTTATTAATTTTTAGTAAATTTCATAGACATATTTTGAATCAAACCGCTGTATGCGCTGGTGGCCTGGGAAGGCCGAGCTTCAAAGCTCGCCAAACTTGAAAACGAGGAACTGCATGTTCATGTTGTCCTACAAAGGTTTGTATAGACTAGATAACAAATATAATTTGCATCCATATTGAAACAAGATTAAATATTTGCATGCAATGACAAATAACTTGAGATCCATTTGAAAGCCTGTAAAACATACAAAAATAAATAAATAAATAAATAAATAAATAAATAAAAATAAAAAATTAGAAATTTATCCATAGTATACGGATTCCCCCGCTTTGGGTACCTCTATTAAACTGTCAAACCTTGCCAAATTAGCCTACGTCAATGCGGGGGTATCTGTATACTTTGGACACATTCCTAGTTAACAAAGAATCCAAAAATAATAAGAACTATAAGGCCTTTTGCCTGTAAGGTCAGTAACTCTTAAACCATTGAGAATAAGAAACTCAATTTTGTGTTCTCTAGTGAGTGATTCTCAATAAAGGATCCACAAAATTAATGAGAAATATAAGGCTCTTTGCCTGCAAGGCCTGTAACTCTTAAAACATAAGACTAAGAAACTCAGTTTTGTTTTCCCTAGTTAGTGATTTTCAACAAAGAATGCAAAAATAAGGAGAACTATAAGGCCCTTTGCCTGCAAGGCCTGTAACTCTTAAACCATAAGACTAAGAAACTCAGTTTTGTTTTCCCTAGTTAGTGATTTTCAACAAAGAACGCAAAAATAATGGGAAATATAAGGCGCTTTGCCTGCAAGGTCAGTAACTCTTAAATCATAACGCTAAGAAACTCAGTTTTGTGTTCCCTAGTAAGTGATTTCAACAAAGAATGCAAACATAAGGAGAAATATAAGGCCCTTTGCCTGCAAGGCCTGTAACTCTTAAACCATAAGATTAAGAAACTCAGTTTTGTGTTCCCTAGTAAGTGATTTTCAACAAAGAATGTAAAAATCATGAAAAAAGACAAGGCGTGAATCCAGGGTATAAGGGAGATAACTCCGGACGGATTGATGGCCGGACACACGGACGCTTAGGCACCTTTGCCCGCAAGGCCTGGAACTCTAAAATCGTCTGAGAAACTCAATTTTGTGTTCTCTAGTAAGTGATGTTAGATTTTAATGCAGCCGCGTCAGTTGCGCGTGGAGTTACGCAATTGTAATAACATGTACGGGAACTGACTAGTATAGTATAAACATATTTTATTGTCTTTTTTTCAAATAATTGTACAAACAATGGGGTCCCCGGAACAAATGCTAAGGAAATTTAACATCTTGTGTATTTCAACGTAGACATAGGTTGCAGTGCGTCTTATTTGATATGTTTATTAAGCATTTCATAGTCCAGATAGCTGAAAATACCTTCATTTTGCATAACCAGCGGCTACCCCTCACGAGATTACCAGGTGTGGATCTGCAAACGAAGAATCAACTTGAAATATCATGTCGATATTTTGAGTTACTAAGTCGAAATGTCGAGGTCTTATGTCGAAATTTCGAGATAATAAGTCGAAATTTCAAGAAAGTAAGTCAACATTTCGAGTTATTAAGTCAAATTTTGACTTATTATGTCGAAATTTCGAGAAAGTAAGTCGAAATTTCGAGATATCTATCAACAGAAATAAACGTATATGTGGCCCTAATGCTCTTTCGTACACTGGGACAAAAGGAATCGGTGCTCGATTATATTCGATCATCGGCGGCAACACTACCTTTCTACTGGAGAAAATGTTTTGTTGCACAAGTCATCACGAAAACATACCTATATAATTTTGACCCCCTTAAACCCTAACTTTATGTAGTAAAACTGGGGTTTACAGGGGTATACGTTATTTTTCTTATTTCTGCTCTAAATATAGATTGTGGGTACTCGTTAGAACCGCCTCGTCGAGGCGGTTCTAACGAGTACCCACAATCTATGTCTTGAGCAGAAATATGAAAAAAATGTCAGAATTTGTACCTGAAAACTTTTATTTTTTTGCGGTGAAATTTCCAATACATTTGAATAGGCGTGTTTTTTTTTTTAATGTAAGGTACAAGTTAAACGCTTCCCATCAACGTTTTGATATTAATAGCCTTAATACTCATACATCTAAAAATGTTAAAATGTCTTCATGGCGAATAAAACCAAGCCATATACTTTTAAGAACGAACGACCAATTCCAACATATTTAAATTATTACTACAAGAAATGACTTGATGTGCACTGATCGGTTAATTTTAATGCATGAGCAATGAACAATCTACATTCTATTTTTAACCTTAACATCGTTTTCCATCTGAACAATGGTTATAGCCCGAATTAACAAGTTTTTGTATACTTGGATTTGGACAAGTTTTGTCCGGTCCTCCGTAGAAAATTGCACATTATAACCCAAATGCTGTTCATACAAATCTGTTGTACAGTGGTTTTATATACAACATGGTATACAAGCTCTTGTTTAGTAGCAAAATTAGCCTTATATCTTTCGGGTCCTAGAGTTAGTGAAATTTTCCCTCTGCCCAGTGAACATATGACGTCGCATTAACATCGATGTACAACCTCATACAATGTCCGTCAACGTTAATGCGACGTTGTATAAACACAAGGTTCCCGCTGGGTAGGTCCCTCACGAACGGTAGTTAAAGGTACTCTATCACCTGATCTATCTGATAGTATCAATAAGGACAAAAGAAAAAAGATGGAAATGCTGAAGAAGCAAACTTTGATTATATTTACTTACCGTGATGATGTTTATTTCAAGAGGTATGACGTCAATGGTCATCTCTGACGTGGTAGCAGTGACAAAACGTGTGTCCACCTGAAGGAGTAATCGTATCGTATTAACGCTTAGTATGCTGGGAAAAAATCAGCAGACGACTTTTGGAATATTTTTCCCCAGAAAATAACCTTTATCGTTTCATAGAAATTGTCTTCTAAAGACAAAGCCTATTTTCTGGGAAAAATAAGAAAAAAAAAACTTTAAGATGTCGTTTGATGAACATTTCACTCAGCATACTAAGCGTTCAAACATAGACCACTGTAATTACCCATAATAGCCATACACTGTGTGGGAACTTATTACACTTGGTAGATTTTCCGCCAGCTTTACAAGGGGGATAACGTTTGTGACTTCTTGCTTGCGTTCCTATATACCAATCCCCTTATTAAAAGGAGCCTACTATAACAGGAAAGAATTTGTCCCAATGAGAGTGCATTTGTGCCTACCAATTTTGCGAAGGAGTGCAAACAATTTTGAAAGAGTTTCCTCCCTTGAACTTTTATTCCCCTGAACATTGCATCTGAACTTTAAACAGGTTCATTTTACTATATATACCTGGTCTTGTGTATAAAAGTACTAGATGAGTGACACACAGTGAAGAACCTAATCGGACGTCGCTATCTGCCCTGTGTTTACACTGTTTGCTCGAACCTGCTAGTCTGAATACGTACCGTATTTACCATATGTATTCGGACAGACAGGCCTGAGCAAACAGTTTAGACCCAGATGAGACGCCGCAGAATGCGGCGTCTCATCTGGGTCTACACTGATTGCCACTCATCCAGCAATTTTTAGACACAACATCGGGTAGTGAATTGTACTGGTTCAAATTTTAGAACATGTATGGTAAGGAGTTGAGGTGTCCGAATACTTAGGGTAAATACGGTAGTGTAAACACGATATTAACCTTTACCTCCCTCTGGGCATATTCAACAGACGACATATTGATCATAAATGATGTTATTTTTCACAGAAAATTGGAGACCATTTGCATGAAATGTCAAATCCTTTTTTTTCTTATTAGAAAATTAAGAAAAATTATTTCAACATGTCGTCTGCTGAAATTTTATCCAGAGTGCTAAGGGTACAAATATGACCGCAACAGAGAAATTCTGTGTGATGTCTTGTGCGAAGAAGGAAGCGCCATTCAGATTGCGCATCGGTCCATTTAGGTCTTTCAGTTATGGCTTCACTACAAAGACCATGTAGTGTGTGCGAAGACAGAGGCCCGGCAAATTCTATGGGAATGTGCAGACTGGGACACTGACCGTCACTGCATATACTCACATTTGAGCCGCACTATGTGCCTTCGGGGCATGCGCGGACAGCAAATGCCCAGATCAGTCTCACCAGGGCATCTCGGGGGTGGGGTGTAACTTTCTATATATGGCATAGTGCCGGTGTGCGTGCCGAATGAACCCCTTTTTCAGCGCTGCCAGGTGTATGATTGGCCCCTTTTCTGACGTTCCGGTATATGCTTATATTTTTCGCTTAATTTTTCAAGGCTGCTTGTTCTCTTGGTATTCAATGAATTGACTGCGATATTTGTCTAACTACCAGCAATAAATGGGTATAAAAAATCAAAAGGCAGTATATGAACAGGTCAACATTTCGGACGATCAAGTATATGAATGGGTACGTTTTTTCAAAGGCACGGTATTTGAATGGGGTAAGTTTCGAAATACTGGCTCGCACACCCGTACCACAGTTACCCTCAAGTTACCACACCCCCCCCCCCCTTACACACACCCCACCCCGAGCAGGGCATTTGATGTCCGCTGCCAGAGTCAAAGGATATTATAGCCTGTATCAATGGAGAGCAAAGGCCCTGATGAGACCTTGCGCATGCACAGGATGATGTGAATCCTGTCCGCTGCCAGAATCATTGGATATTAAACAATGTATCAATGAAGAACAAAGACCCGGATGACACCTTGCGCATGCGCAGGATACTGTGAATCTGCACAACGGGGCGTGCGCCAAGGCACTTTTTCGCTTGACGCGCCCGATTTGATGTTCCGTTCCATACGATTTTAAGCTTTAGCAATCTGTAGGCTTATTAGCAGACGAGAATTCGATATTTTTTTTTTTTTTTTTTTTTTTTTTTCATAGAAAATAAGGTATGACATTACCAAATCTTATTTTCTGTGGAATTTCTTAAAATGTAACTGGGCTACTTTGGTGATCTTGTGAGCC
This sequence comes from Anodontia alba, assembly GCA_964016985.1. Classification (NCBI taxonomy): domain Eukaryota; kingdom Metazoa; phylum Mollusca; class Bivalvia; order Lucinida; family Lucinidae; genus Anodontia; species Anodontia alba. The sequence goes on from OZ024822.1 coordinate 102,363,804, forward strand.
CAGTTGCTAGTAGAAAATGACAAGCCAGCACGCAACGTTGAGACAACGTTGCATCAACGTCGATGCAACGTAACAGCGAGTATAAACGTCATGTGCCCGTTGGGTATATTGGTCAAGTAATTTATCGCCTACAACAACCCAAGTATCATGATACATGCAACCTCTGAGGGAGGGGGAAGGGGTGTGCTTTCTAACTCTCAGTGTATCAGAGTTCCACTTACGTCATTCACAAGGACTTCATAGTACTCTTTAATCTTTTCAATAGCTGCATTTGCTACGTTACCACTGCGTTCTAGCCAACTGGAAAGAAAATACAATAATAATGATTAAAATTAATGATCAAAATAATTGCATTTTACGGCCTCTTCTCCAATCTGCAAAAGGATCTTGCCCTTACGAGCTTTGTATCAGAAAGACAATAATGTTCAAATGATTTGTGAAACTATAGACATTCTACAAATCTGTTGCAAGATGCACAAACATAACTAATGTGCGAGGAAGAAAGAATAATTTTCTCGCATTATTTTAGATGATGGACTGGAAAAAGACCCCGACTTTCTTACTATTTGATATTCCCGGCCGCCATGTCTTGGACTTTCGTCTTATTGGTCCCGCCGCCGTGGCAATAGGCTCTGCTATTGGCTGGTTTTAACAAATCACGAAAGCGCTTGCATTACTGCATTAGCACCGAAACGCAAAGCGTCTATGTAACTATTATATTTTGGTTACATCTATCATGGGAAACACGATGAGTTTTTGGTATGCGTCGAGCATGTTGAACCGCCCCGGAGGAACTGCTAAGACCGTTGACCGCACATACTGTATAGCTATACGTATAAAATGCTAAATAATCAAAAATGTACGATAAAGTCCTAGGAAATCGCTCGATATCACCACTTTTACTTAATATTGTACGCTTACTCGAATGCCTCCGAATGTTACCGGTATATGACAATGTTTTTGGTGACGTCTTAGGGCAATGGCGTTACGCTAAGTTCTGAATATTAGAAAATAAAAATGCCTATTTTAAGGTAAAATATCTATAGCTAAAATAACGAGAGGGTTATTGCACTGTTATTGGTAAATATTGCCTCTTGTAGGGATACCAAAGGCTGCTCGCAAACTCGAGTCATTTGCTCATTGTGTGTATGTATGTGTATGTGTGTGGGGGTGGGGGTGGGGGCGAGAAGCTTGCTGGTTAGCTTGGTACCGATGCGTGAACAAAAACATAAATAAACGATAAGAAAAGCCTCAAAGCTTTCTTAGTACTAGAGAAGAAATTTTAAGCGTTTTTGCGATATATGGGCATGGCAGCAGATATATTGTTCAATGGTGCAAAAACATTTGAATAAATTGTCAACATCCCTTCGACAGAAGGCCCCATGTGAAATCTGGTGGATTCTGGTCAAGTGGTTTCAAAGAAGAGGCCGTTAAAGATTTCATGATTCTATACCTGTATATAGCCCAGGGGCAAGGGCAGATAACACCATGGGGGGCGAAATTTTTATTCTAACTAAAAAGTTTTACTACTTTAATCATACATTGTAAGTTTCAGTCATTAGTCTTATATACATATTGAAAAAAAAATTAAACTTTCCCCCGTACAAATCTATAGAGACACACATGACCTTGGAACTGACTCGCTGTCTGAAACAAAACGTTGTATAGCAACCAGACAAAACAAAATGGCGGCGCCCGACGTAGTCAGTGTCCGTTTTAGGAAATTAAATGTTTTTTTTTGTTTTTTTTTATTTGTTTTTTTGTTGTTTTTTTTTGTTGGTGAATTGTGCATAAGTGACCATAGAACACAAAACCAATCGCTGAAGCAAGCACCGCTGGCTTTTTACGAGAAATTCCCGGTTTTAAAATCGTGTCATTTTGGCAGACATTTTAAAAAGCGCTCACATCAAACGGACCGTTGCATAGCAAGAACAAATCGCTACAGAGCGCTACCTTAAAGCGCTTTGCTTATACAACTTACCCCTGGTGACCATTGTAAACAGTGAGGAACATTTAGCCGAAACAACCTCGTTAAGTAGTTTCACCTTTCTCCCGACATTTCTGAATTTGGATACACCTTTGAATGGTTTCCCGCTTTTGACGACAAGAAGCGTAAATGTGTAATTATTGAGTAGAAGCTTATGAATATCTCCTCTAAAATCTGTATAAGATTGGAATTTGTCTCATCTATTAACAATATGTATCAATAAGATATTAATTTTTATATTTTCATGCCAATAAATATTGTTCAGTATTAAATCCTTTATTTGTTAAACATTTTGTGGTCTTAGTCACTTGCTCTTAAAATTCTATGTATACAGAATGACATATAATCTTAAATTACTACATCTGTGATTATGCAACATAAAAGTGTGTTGTGGCAATGTACAAATCAAACCTTTCAAAAGAGTGTATCTTTGTTTGTTTCTATTGAGGTTTTACGGACCAGTCAACCCAATCATGTAAAGCGCGGTCAGTTTACTTAACCACATTGGGCAGGCATAGCCTAGTCCTCTAATCGGTTAACCAGTATTGTGCAAATTCTTTCGCCAGAAACGGACAACTGCCCTTCTTGAATTAGCGGAGGGGAGAGCATGACCGTAGAAAGTATTTCATGGTTAATCTCCTGGGCCCAGTTGTTCAAAGCGTCGTTAGCTTAACGAGCTCGTTAAGGGTCATTTCGTTAACTGTTTTAGCGGATTCAATACACAATATTCTGATATTTTTTGCTGTAAAAATGTGAGTAGCTTTTGCACTGCAAAAGATACTCACATTTTTTCAGCAAAAAATTTCAACATATTTGCGTATCACTCGATGTAAATTTTAACGAATCGTTAACTAACGACATCGTTAGCTTTGAACTACTGGGCCCTGATCACCAGTCGGACGCGCATCCAGCTGAGCCAATGAGGCCGGCGTTTCAAAAGAGTGAGTGTTTTAAATGTCTGCTGTGCAAAGGGGAATTTTGTATTACACAGTGAAAAGGATTATCTTTTAGGAGAATACAGTGAAAAGGGTATCATTTTTCTTATACAGTCGATCTCGTGATCTCCGCCTCGCTTATCTCGAATAACCGCTTATCTCGAAGTGAAAATCTTGTCCATGCTTAAACATGAAAATCTAACAACAGTAAAAAAATATTGTGGAAAAGAGGAGAAATCGCTCCTAAGGAGCAATTTCTCCTCTTTCCCACAATATTTTTAATATACCTAAAGAGTCCAATTACATATATATATTTGTTAAATGTGGTTGTTCGAATTATTTTATCCTCAATTCTGCACATCTGATATGTCGAGGAACGGATATCTCGAAGTATTTCAGAGAGTCCCTTGGGATTCGAGATAACGAGAATCGACTGTATTACAAGCACACTGTTTTTGGTATGTATCGCAATGCTTCGTTCAAGTATCGGTAAAAAGCTGACCAGCACGCGCCCCGGGGTCCTTAGATATCCCCAAGTAGGGTAATATTTACTAACATAGTGCATTAACCTTATACTAGCTACAATTCGGATATCAACATTATTTTCATCAATGAATTTTAATTATTAATGAATAAAGGGTCATCTACTGCTTACTGCTTACTGCTTGCCTCACCTCTTTGATAGCAGCAACTGATTTTGGAGCTTCATGTCAGAGACCAACTATTAAATACTGGCTTTACAAGGTATCATACATAAATTTGAATCAGCTTATAGTAAGGAGTGATAGAACAACATCAAGGTCTAGGAGCTAGTCTATATCGCCCTGTACTTACAACTGATATATTTTGTAGCCAACAACTATTGCCAGTTCGATCTCGTGTGCCACTTTTTCTGTATTTCTCCTCTCTCTGGTTCCTCTCTTTCTTCTAGTCCCCAGCTCCTCTGTGCCCGCTTCTTCCAGGTCCGAGTCATCTTGATTAAAATGTAGTAACTTTTACCACTCTGGGGCCAGTTGTTCAAAACTAACGATGTCGTTAGATAATGTATCGTTAAAACTTTGATCATGAAATACGGCATGTATGCCAATAGTTTTGCTGAAAAATTGTGAGTAGCTTTTGCAAAAGCTACTCACATTTTTTCAGCAAAAATACTTGTGAGTTAGATAATATACTTTCTAGAACAGTTAACATTATGGCCATTAACAAGCTCGTTAATCTAACGATGCTTTGAACAACTGGGCCTTGGTTCCAAATACAGCAGACGGCATATTAATATTTTCCCGGAGAACAGGATTTGACATTTCAATTAATGTTAATATTTCCTCCCGAAAACAGGATTTGACATTTTATGCAAATTGTCTCCATTTGAGACAAGTTGTATGAAATGTCAAAACCTATTTTCTGGAAAAAAAAATGAGAAAATATTTCAAAATGTCATATGCTGAAAATTTTCAGAGTGCTAAGTTTTAATAAAAGTTAAGGTGAAGAAATGAGAAAAATATGTATCTTGATTAGTCTCTTGCAACAGAATGGCAAGACCGAATATTACAGGATAGCAACCTGAGTAAATTTATAACTACATGTATACACAACAGATATGAGCCATGCGAGTTTTGAACATTGTCAAAAAGAAATGTAAAATGTAAAGTACTCACGGATGTGTGTCAAATTAAAAGCTTTGCGTTTTACAAATAGCGATCCCCTGTTTTGTCAGTCATGTGGTATTTTTACCATACTTCAACTACCGAGCATGTCGTATTACAGTCGAACCAATGGCTTGAACATCTTTGGGACCATGGAAAATTGTTCGAGCCAATGAGATTTAATCATGGCACCAGGTCAGGAAGCAAATGGCGATAATTAATGCAATTGTTTTCGATCTTCAACAAAATAATAGTATGTTGTGTGTACTCATTAGAATCGCCTCATCGAGGCGATTGTAATGAGTACAAACAACATACAGTTTCATAACAAAATAAGAAAAAATCCCTCAATAGTTGTTTTCTTGAGCCATCGGAAAATTTCCGTAGGGACCCAAAAATGAGTTCGAATAAGCCATAGTAAACGAACCATCGGTGTTCGAGCCATTGAAGTTCGACTGTATACTGTAAGTCATCCAAAATTGCTAGTATCAAACTCTGGAACAACATTCTGTCAAGATTTGGCGTGCATGCATATAAAACATTTATTTCCTTAGAACCATATGATCAAGTGACAGCTTTGTTATCCTCATTTAGAACTTTTTTGAATGAAGATAAAGACATACATGATTGCATGAAAATAACTATGTTTGGTGTGCATGATATTGCTTCCTGTAATGCTCAATTCCTTTTTTACTGGTCTTTAAACCAAGAAACAAATGTGACAATTTGCTTACGTGGATATAAAAAAAAATATATATATTTATGTATTTTCACTTAATAAGCTCAGGAACAGAACTCTGAATATACTGTTCAGCGGGCGATATTAGAGAGGTGTCTGTCTTGCTTTTTTTTATTCTTTTCTTTTTTTTTTTTTTTTTTTTTTTTTTTTTTTTTATTGCGGGGTTGGGGGGGGGGGTGGTGGGGCAGGGGATTTGGCATTTCACGCGGATTGTCTTCAGTTGAAACAATCTACATGAGGCGCCGGATCCTATTTTCTTGTGGGCGGGAGGGGTGTATCCGGTGTATCGTCTGTTGAATTATCTCAAAGAGTAGTAAAGGTTTACCATGTGACCAGTGGAGTTAACATTATAATTGTTTGTTTGTATAAATGACTGGAACAGAGAAAGTAGGCACTTCTCCCGTATAATCTTTATGATATTGTCGTGTTCCAAATTCATAAAACTTTTCAACTTGAAAATTTAAGTATGGTAAAACACAATTCACATAGAATGCAGTGCATTGCATTTGTCATATATCATATGCACATGCTATACTTGTTTATTTTTAATGTTAAAGCTTAACGGCAAGAATGATTAAGCCACTGTTGCTTATTGAACGATTATAAACCTTTAAAGTTTACTTGTGAATGCAACTGGAAATGATCTCTTGTGTTTCGTTTCGGCAAGGGTGCATCCCTAGTTGCTAAAACAGTTAAAGTGACCTCCCAAAGTTTTCTTGCATTTTGTTGGATGCAATGCAACTGTATGGGAATTAGAGGTCAAAAAAAAAAAAAAAAAAAAAATGTATAACATTTAAACACATGTGCATATGTGAAGTTTGTATATTTTCTTTTTGTTTGCTTTGATATTGCAGGTTTTGTCTTGTTCTTGATGTTTATGCGCTTTAGTGTACTATTTATTTGTATATTTGTTCTGCTCTCCTTGACTTTGGAGGAAATAAAGAATCTATCTATCTCTCTATCTATCTATCTATCTATCTATCTATCTATAAGCCAATGCATATTCACCATTTAGTACTGGAACTACGTACATATAAGACTTTGTTTAGTTTAAACTTTATTTTATTTCTATAATATATATGTATATAAATTATACAAGAAACCATCAGTACCACAAATGCAAACATAAAAAGACAGGGACCCAGAAGAAAGTCCAAAGACTTATTTAAATCTGTTTATCTAAGATTTTGTTTAAGCACATCAAGACAGATTTATGCGGTATTAAAAAGTTGCTAGAATTAAATGAAGATTTAAAAAACTATAAAATTCTAAAAATCCCTCAAAGAATGTAAACCTCTACATACCTATGTTTTCAACATATATTATGGTGAAATCGGGAATACATACGTATTTCATACGTATAACGTAACCTTTTTTGACAGACAATATTTTGACCATAAAGTTCAAAGGGGCGGACTCAGAAGGGGTTCTGGAGTGTGGGGGAGGGGGAGCAGGTTTAGTCCATTTTCATGGGAAATTAAGGATAAATTTTATAAATTTGGGACATTTTTCCTTATACTTTTCATCAACAAGTCCATTTTACTACCTGTAAATGGGTGTCAAATTGCTGGGTCAGAAGCAAAGAGTGAAGACCCTGATCAGACGCCGCCTTTTGCGGCGTCTGATCTGGGTCTACACTGTTGCTCAGGCCTGTCCAAATACATAGAATAAGTACAGTGATATGATTATATCGAATGCGCTCAGAAATCCTCCTGGATCTGCCCCAGCGCCCCGCGAAGACAGATCAGCCTGCAATTCCGCACAATTTGATCATTCTTCGCTTGGTGCTGTGTGGATAGCTAAAAAATCATGATTTCATGTGTTTTGGAACGACCAATAAGACTGTGCGAATATGTAGACTGATCTAAGTCTTCATTGGGAGCAAATGTTCGAAGGTAAATTTTCTCACGTTGCTACATGCATATATAAAACATATTGTCCGGTGACCTGTGACTACAGGTTTCAATTTTCTATTTGACGTAATGCAGCTGGGAACCAGAGTCCCGGGTCACCGGACAAGGTTATATCTTGAGTTATACGTGTATCTGAGAGGAACAATAAACTTACCGATGGTAAAGACGGTTGTGTCGTCCTTAAATTCCTGAGATGTATCATTTTCGTTGCTAAATATCGCATAGGCCACGTGGTTTGTACCTGATAGCAGAGTCGCCTCGTGTGTTGTCGGTTCTATCACGTAATCTTTTTCTCCAACTCGTATATGTCCCACCTAAATTATACAATAAGTACTAGCTTTCACAAAAAAAAGCTTTGTCTACGCTTTGTGCGTGCTAAGCGTTTACCCAATTTTTTTTTCAGGTTACAGCATAGATCAAAGTACTGGAAGTACTGAGAGGCGGGCAATTAGCTCACAATTCTTTTTACTCTGCAGTGCTTTTGCAAAGGAGCCAACATTTGAAATTTGATTTCGTATCAAACGGGCTCCGGAAAGCTGGCATTTGCTGCCGATAGGCAAAGTACTTTTAGTTCCAGTGATTACTGCTGAATTCCTGAGTGTGTGTTTTTTTTATCTGCAAAGTGTCTATTTTTACTGAGGGAACTAAACCACTTGGAGGATGTAGAGACTTTGTTACAAAGAAATGGTGTGCGATGTTAATCGTACAAAACTGTTTGACTAAGAAGTTTTAGCTTTAATGATCTTATCCATAACTGCAAATTAATACGCTGTAACATTGAAAGAAAGCACGATTGTTTACGGAGACAGCCGGTCTAGATAGCCGATAGTAGAACGGAAAAGTACGAGACAGTCCGGTGCCATGCGCAGATAGCGGGGCGGTGCCTTCGTAAAAGGTAAACAATTGGCTTTTTTATTTACAAGGGATGTTTTCCGTCTATGAGTCGCTACCACTATTCAAAATAATATCATGATGTCCAAATAATATCAACGATCTGTACAGTTTCAATTAAGTATGGATTTTATCATCATTTAAAGTGGACACTGTGCTACTGTTTACCCTCAGTCGACCAGCTATCAAGTGTGTTTAAGAACTGAAACAAACACTCGGTTAAATACCACATATACTGGGAGACTTGCGTTTCGGATGTTCCGTGACCAGAATGGCTTTACTAAATGTGAGGTGTTTCCGATGAGTTATACTGTCTTTATCTAACATCTCTTATCTTTGTGTCCATTTTACACGAACAGAGTCCTAAACTAGCGCAATGTAAAATGATGAAAACATCCGGAGTTGACTTTACCTGTGCGGTCCAGATCGCCACTAATTCCATCAACTGATAAATTCAAAGTTTCATGATGAGATTTCTCCCATATGCATGTCTTCGCACATGAGCGCTCAGCGAAGATTGAGATCAGCCTGTGCGTCTGCGCAGTCTGATCAGAATCTTCAGTGGGTGCATTTTGAATTGCTAAGGATGCGAAGTTTCTTCGTGCATACAATAAAGACTCTGATCAGACTGCGTGGATATGTAGGCTGATTTGAGCATCACGAAAACATGCCTATATAATTTTGACCTCCTTAAACCCCAATTTTATATAGTAAAACTGGGGTTTACAGGGGTATACATTATTTTTCTTATGCGACAGTTATCCATCTATTCAAAAGGAAAAGGAATCTTCGTCTGTGACAATCATCGAGGCATCTCTTTATTGTCAATTGCTGGGAAGATTCTTGCTAGGGTCCTACTGAACCGATTGAATGAACACCTGGAACGGTCAGGGCTTCTACCAGAAAACAAGTATGGATTCAGGAAAAACAGAGGAACAATAGACATGATCTTCACAGCACGACAGCTTCAAGAAAAATGCCAGGAACAGAATGTGGACCTCTACATGACCTTTGTCGACCTTACCAAAGCATTTGACACAGTTAGTCGTGAGGGACTTTGGAAAATTATGACAAAGTTTGGTTGTCCTGCCAAATTCATAGCAATGGTGCGGCAGATCCATGACGGTATGCTTGCAAGGGTCCAAAATGATGGCGAATTTTCTGATCCATTTCCTGTGACAAATGGAGTTAAGCAAGGCTGTGTACTAGCTTCAACACTGTTCAGCATGATATTTTCTGCCATGCTTGCAGATGCTTTCCAGGATGGTGACAATGGTATACCTATTAGGTATCGCTTTGATGGGAAACTTTTCAACCTAAGAAGGTTGCAAGCTAAATCTAAGGTGCAGACAGAGGTGCTAGACGAGTTCCTCTTTGCTGATGACATGGCAAAGTGTGCTTCAATAGAAGAGAAAATGCAAAAAGGTGTGGATCTGATTCATGTGACAGCTATGATCTCAAAATCAGCATAAAAAAGACTGAGGTAGTATATCAGCAAGCACCTGAAAAGCCTTACAAGGAGCCTACCATCACAGTGAAAGGTCAACGACTGCAAGTGGTAGACAAGTTCACCTACCTTGGAAGCACATTGTCTAGAGTTGTGTACATTGATGATGAAGTCAATGCTAGAATTGCCAAAGCTAGTGCAGCATTTGGCCGGTTACGTGGAAGTATTTGGGACCGAAGTGGAATCAGACTTGACACAAAGCTGAAAGTATATAGATCGGTAGTGCTGCCAACACTATTATACGCATGCGCAACTTGGACAGTTTACCAACGGCATGCCAAAAGACTGAACCACTTCCATACAAGCTGTCTTAGAAAACTTCTAAAGATCAAGTGGCAAGACAGGATTCCAGACACAGAAGTCCTGAAAAGGGCAGATATGCAGAGTATACATACTCTTCTGAAATTGGCACAATGAAGATGGACAGGCCATGTTACCAGAATGCTTGATGAACGTTTGCCAAGAAAATCCTCTATGGAGAACTTCAAGTAGGAAAACGCTCCCATGGTGGTCAGAAGAAGCGATACAAGGACACCCTCAAAGCCTCCCTTAAAGACTTCAACATACCAACAGTGTCATGGGAACAGATTGCACAAGGTCGTACAAAGGGCGAGGCCTCATAAAAAGGGGAGCTGGTGAATACGAAGCAAAAAGAATCAGCGAAGCCGAGCAGAAACGTGCACAGCGGAAAGCCAGAGCTAAGGCACCACCAACAGAGCTTTCTTCCCCAGACCTCTCTTGTTCTATCTGCAACAGGCATTTTAGAGCTAAGATTGATCTCATCAGCCATCTTAGAACACACAAATAATAACACATCACACTGTTGATTAGGATTGGTCATTGTCAGTAATGACAGACGAACAAGAACATTATTTTTCTTATTTGCTTTAAAAAACATAAGTTGTGGGTACTCGTTAGAACCGCCTTGCCGATGTGGTTGTAACGAGTGCCCACAATCTATGTTTTGCGCAGAAATATGAAAAGTATCAGAATTTTTTATCTAAAAATTTTCCTTTTTTGCTTGTAAAACTTTCAATATATTTGAATAGGTGTGTTTTCGTAATGGTCTTCGTAGGGAGGGTACGATTTCTCATGTTGTGGCTCAAATAGTTACAACTTGTTTATTTTATTTTTTGGGAATGGTTTGTCTTGGCGGTGCTCGTCGGCAAGGAAACAACCACTTTTAATTCATTGTATTTCAGGCTGTCATAAAATATCTTAACACACCAGCTAATGAGACAAACCTTTAAAATGTTCTCGCCAGCTCTCAGTCGTGCAAAGATCGGTAGTCAAACAAATGACACCGTCATCTGCGTGCGTGCGTGTGTTTGCTGTTGAACTTAATTGTCTTTTTTCGCGACATTTAGTTACATGCACTATCAAATATGTGTGCAGAAACAGCCAAGGCGAAGATAAACTGGAGAACAGATAACCCACCAAGGGAAATAAATCTGACAGACCTTCTTGTATCTCTTTTTTTAATGGAAGATATCTTAAAGAAAAGCACCTATATTCTTTTCTTCACAGTAACCCTTCTACTGTCCTTTCGATAACAAAGGGAAGACCGTTTTATTTTAAATGAAAATATTTTGTTCTGATTGACCATATCTTAGCAGAAACCATTTGTCTTTTCTGTTTTTATTTTGTTCTCAAATATTTATCCTAAAATTAAATTTACGGCCTATTCAATTTCTATAATAAAGTGATGTTTTGGAAATTTTGCCTTAGAAAACTATTTTTTACTTTTCTTTGCTGAATTTGAATTATTTATGTTTTACAGCAATATTGTAAAAAAATTCAGAAGAAACAATGAAAAGCGGAGCTTATTGAAAATCTGCCCCCAAGTTATATACTCTACATATTCCTGCATAATTTGTATTCGTTTTTAAATCTTTTCGTGCATGGGTAGTTACGACAAATGGTTTTGCATTAAATCATGACAAAGTTTGCAAACTTACTTCTACAGCGTAAACAGGTTAAGCGCCAAGCAAAGACGACTTTCTGAAAGATGTCGAAAGAACAGTTATGTTTGAAAATACTAGGTACTCAATTTTCTGTTTAACCATTTCATCCCTGTGTTTCTGAAATGGACTTTTGCATCTCATCCATTGTTTGCAAGTATGGGTTTCAATGAAAAATCCATAACAGAATGGCAAATAGTGTAGCTCATGTGACGTTTCGTTACGAATCGTCTCATCTGGATCTGCTCTGTTTGCATGCGCAAAGTCTCATCCGGGCATTTGCTCTCTTTTGATACATTCTATAGTGGCAAATGATTCTGTTTACGGAAAGTAAAGAGCCTGATCAGACTGTTTACTGTTGAAGTTTCAGCCAAGTTCACTGCTCTAGGATTTTTGTATAAACTTTATAGCACTAACCACCCCCACCCACCTCCACCACACCCCGGCCATGTTTTTTTTACAAATCTTGACAACTTGAACTGAATCTTAAAAGAGGGTCACCAAAGGAACATTTCTGCCAAGTTATATTGAAATTGGTCCAGTGGTTTAAAAAGTTTTATATAGCTATAAAGCCCTACGCCCTAACGGCCATGTTTTTTGACGAATCATGACAGCTTGAACAAACTTGGTAGAGGGTCACCAAAGGAACATTCCTGCCAAGTTATATTGAAATCTGTTCAGTGGTTTCTGACAAGAAGATTTTAAAAGTTTTCTATTTAGATATATAGGGAAAACAAGAAGATTTTTTTCAAGTTTTCTATATAGATATACAGGGAAAATAAGCCCCACCCCCTTGCAGCCATATTTTTTGACGAATCATGATGGCTTGAACAACCTTGGAAGAGGGTGACCAAAGACACATTCCTTCCAAGTTATATTGAAATCGGTCCATTGGTTTCTGCCAAGAAGATTTTTAGTTTTCTATATAGATACATATATAGGGAAAATAAGCTCTGCCCCCTGGCGGCCATGTTTTTTGACCCAACGGCTTGAACAATCTTGGTAGAGGATCACCAAAAGAACATTTCTGCAAAATTATATGGAAATCGGTCCAGTGGTTTCGGACAAGAAGATTTTTACATTTTTCTATATATAGGGAAAATAAGCCCTGCCCCCTTGCGGCCATGTTTTTTGACAAATCCAAATGACTCGAACAATCTTGGTAGAGGATCACTAAAGGAACATTTCTACACAATTATATGGAAATCGGTCCAGTGGTTCTGACAAGAAGATTTTTAAAGTTTTCTATATAGATATATAGGGAAAATAAGCCCCACCCCCTGGCAGCCAAGTTTTTTGACGAATCCAAATGGCTTGAACAATTATGGTAGAGGATCACCAAAGGAACATTTTTGCAAAATTATATTGAAGTCGGTCCAGTGGTTTCGGACAAGAAGATTTTTAAAGTTTTCTATATAGATATATAGGGAAAATAAGCCCTGCCCTCTGGTGGCCATGTTTTTGACAAATTCAAATGGCTTTAACAATCTTGGTAGAGGATCACCAAAGGAACATTTCTGCAAAATCATATGGAAATCGGTTCAGTGGTTTCGGACAAGAAGATTTTTACATTTTTCAATATAGATATACAGGGAAAATAAGCCCCGCCCCCCACCCCCACCCCCCCCCCGCCCCCTGGCGGCCATGGTTTTTGACTAATCGAAATGGCTCGAACAATCTTGGTAGAGGATCACCAAAGGAACATTTCTGCAAAATTATATGGAAATCGGTCCAGTGGTTTCTTACAAGAAGATTTTTAAAGTTTTTTATATAGATATATAGGGAAATTAAGCCCCGCCCCCTGGCGGCCATGCTTTTTGACGAATCCAAATGGCTTGAACAATCTTGGTAGAAGATCACTAAAGGAACATTTTCGCAAAATTATATTGAAATCGGTCCAGTGGTTTCGGACAAGAAGATTTTTAAAGTTTTCTATATAGATATACAGGGAAAATAAGCCCCGCCCCCTGGCAGCCATGTTTTTTGACGAATCCAAATGGCCTGCACAATCTTGGTAGAGGATCACCAAAGGAACATTTCTGCAAAATTATATGGAAATCAGTCCTGCGGTTTTTGACAAGAAGATTTTTAAAGTTTTCTATATAGATATATAGGGAAAATAAGCCCCGCCCCCTAGCGGCCATGTTTTTTGACGAATCCAAATGGCTTGAACAATCTTGGTAGAGGATCACTACAGGAACATTTTTGCAAAATTATATTGAAATCGGTCCAGTGGTTTTGGACAAGAAGATTTTTAAAGTTTTCTATATAGATATACAGGGAAAATAAGCCCCGCCCCCTGGCAGCCATGTTTTTTGACGAATCCAAATGGCCTGCACAATCTTGGTAGAGGATCACCAAAGGAACATTTCTGCAAAATTATATGGAAATCAGTCCTGCGGTTTCTGACAAGAAGATTTTTAAAGTTTTCTATATAGATATATAGGGAAAATAAGCCCCGCCCCCTAGCGGCCATGATTTTTGACGAATCCAAATGGCTTGAACAATCTTTGTAGAGGATCACCAAAGGAACATTTCTGCTAAAATACATTGAAATCGGTCCAGTGGTTTCTGACAAGAAGATTTTTGAAGTTTTCTATATAGATATATAGGGAAAATAAGCCCCGCCCCCTGGCGGCCATGTTTTTTGACAATTCCAAATGGCTTGAACAATCTTGGTAGAGGATCACCAAAGAAACATTTCTGCAAAATTACTTTGAAATCGGTCCAGTGGTTTCTGACAAGAAGATTTTTAAAATTTTCTATATAGATACATAAGGAAAATAAGCCCCGCCCCCTGGCGGCCATGTTTTTTGACGAATTCGAATGGCTTGAACAATCTTGGTAGAGGATCACCAAAGGAACATTTCTGCAAAATTATATTGAAATCGGTCCAGTGGTTTCTGACAAGAAGTTTTTTAAATTTTTAGTTAAAAAATCTATTTTTAGCTCCTGTGACCTAGATATGCAATGGACCGGAACCATTTGAACAACTCTGAAAGAGGACCAACCAAGGATCATTCCTGTGAAGGTTGGTCAAAATCCAATCAGTGGTTTAGGAGGAGATGTTGTTTAAAGATTGTGGACGGACGGACGGACGTACGGACGACGACGATAACGACGACGACGGACGGTGAGTGATCACAAAAGCTCACCTTGTGCTTTCAGCTCAGGTGAGCTAAAAAAACAAGTCTTGGGTGATCAGTGGAGTAAAGGGAATAAAAATTATTTGTACTTACAATATTACAAGAGTCGAGCTGTCTTTCTATACATCTCACCATAACAGCTGCCTTGTTCTCTGAGTTAATTTGTTGATAAAACGCATAATCCTGAAAACAAAATTCACTATAAACATAGAACCATTGTAGGAATTCACCATTAGCATAGAACCTTTGTAGGAATTCACTATAAGCATAGAACCATTGTAATATTTCACTATAAGCATATAATCATTGTAGGAACTACGCTGTAAGCATAGAACCGTTGCATGAATTCACTAGAAGCATACAACCATAGTAGGAATTTTCTACAAGCATAGAACCATTGTAACAATTCATTTTAAACATAGATACATTGTACAAATTCACTATAAGCATAGCAACATAGTAGGAATTCACTTTAAGCATAAAACCGTTGTAGAAATTCTAAAATATGCAGAGCACCATTGTAGGCATTCACTTTAAGCATAAAAGTCAAAAAAGGATTGCCTTTGGAAAAAAAGAACACACAAAATCACGAAAATCGGAGCTTGGACTTGGTTTGACTGAGTCTCTTCATATGCAACACTGTAGTTTGCGAGGCTGCATACGCCCCCTAGCGCCGGCTTAAGCGGTATTTGATTGTCAAAATCATCAGAATGGGCTCAATGATCCCAAAGAAAATAAAATATAACCTGCACTATGATGATGTACGGGGAAACGTTTTACTTTTTACGGCCGCCACACGGCACAACATCAGCTACAGTACAGTAAAATGCAAGTAAAAACGGATTGCCTTTGGAAACAAAGAACACACACACAAAATCACGAAAATCGGAGACTCGGTTTGATTGAGTCTCTTCATATACAACTATAAAACCACCAAAAGAATTCGCTACAAACAAAGAACCATTTTAAGATTTTATTATAAGCATAGAACCATTGTAGGAATTCACCAAAAGCATAGAACCATTGTAGGAATTCAATGTAAGCATAGAATCATTGCACAAATTCGCTGTAAGCATTGAACCATTGTAGGAGTTCTCTACAAGTATAGAACAATTTATGGAATTCACTTAAAGCTTAGAACTATTGTACGAATTTATTAAAAGCATAGGAATGTTGTATGAATTCTCTATAAGCATAGAACTATTTAAGTAAGTAAGTAAATTCTTTATTTTACGAGGGTAGCCCAATTGGTTTTACCAATCTTCCTTGGGGCCCTCAACAAAACTACATACATACAAATACATACAACAAGTTATTTAAAACAATGATTAAAATGGAGCGGTGCACGAGATAATGGTACTTATGGTATATGTGACCAGCAAAGGCCCAAGGAGCGACTGCCTGCTCGCAGACATGAAGCAAATTGACCAGACAACGAAGGTAATCAGACAACCGCAGAACCCGGGGAAAAACCACCTGACCTACGGTAAGCAGAACTTGGGTTTCACACATGTCACCCGAGCGAGGTTCGAACCACAGCGGTGAGAAACATAATGGATTAAGAGTCAACATTCTTATCAACTGTGCTACGGGGGGCCGCCTCCGCTAGATGAATCGGCATGCGTATTTGAGAACGTTCTCACAGAGGACAAAAAGTATCTTTATCTCGTGTCACTACTCCAATAGAAAACTATGCCAGGGCATATTGTTTTACGCGTAAATGTAGTATCTATGACTGATTAAGGATAGCATGTAACATATACATACAACATGACAACAAGCAAGAGAGAGAGAGAGAGAGAGAGAGAGAGAGAGAAAGAGAGAGAGAGATTCATTATAAAAAAACGCAAATACAAAATACGTATTCGAAGTACTGAATTACTGACGGCGGAGGCCTAAGTATTGTATATGTAATAAAATGATTATTAACCTTTAATCCAATCAGTACACTTCTCTATAAAAATGTCCAGTGAGTTAGAATTTTTTATGTTAATGGCGATGCTGTTCCAAACCACAACGCCTGAGTATAACAAACTACCTTTGAATAAATTGCATTTTGGTTGTGGCAATAAGTAATTCTTGTGAGTCACAGATCTTAAATTAGACGCAGTATTATCGAGGTTCACATCGCGCATTTGGAATAACTCCTGTAAATAGGTTGGTGCCAAGTTGTTATAAATTTTGTACATAATTTTAGCTTTGTTAAGAAATACAGCTTGATCAAATGACAGAATATCTAACCTTCGAAGCGCCTCGTGAAAACCATTATAAGTTTGCGACAAGATTAATTTACAAGCCCGTCTTTGTAATGTATTTATTTTACTTATATTGCTATTCGACGTATTAGACCAAACCGTACTGCAATACCCTAAATGCGGCTTAATGTAAGCGTTATAAAATAACATTCTATGCTCTTTGGATAAATACTGCCGTATTTTGCTAAGTAGCCATAAATAAGAAGATACCTTTTTGGAAACGTGGAGAAGCTGATTATTCCATAACAAATTTTCATCAACTTGTACACCCAGTATTTTGCTGATAGTTGTCATTTTGATATCAATTTCATTGTATCTCAGAGATAAATTGGGATTTTGTAAGTTTCTTCTTCTCTGTCTGCTAGTAATCAACATAACATTTGTTTTCTCGGTATTTAAAACCATGCCATTTTGTCTACACCAAACATGAAGTGCATTTAATGACAATTGTAGATTGGATTCAAGCTGATTTGTATTACATTGCACATCATAAATAGTGGTGTCATCAGCATATAGGTCAACATTTGCTGAGTTCTTTAACACTAATGGCAAATCATTAATAAAAAGTAAGAATAATAAAGGTCCTAATATAAAAACTTGAGGAACACCACATGTTACATTTGCAGGTTCAGATACATTATTATTTAATGAAACGCGTTGCGTTCTGTTTGTTAGGTAGGACTCGAACCATTTTAGACAATTTTCTCTAAACTAGTAACACTGCAATTTTTTAAGTAGAATTTTATGGTCAACCAGATCGAATGCCTTTCGGAAATCTACCAAAACACAACCGATAAGTTTTCCGTCATTAATGGCTTTTAACCAGGAATCAACCATAAGAGTAAGTGCAGATTCTGTAGAATGTTTAGGACGAAAACCACAATGAGATTTATGAAGCAAAGTATAAGTATTCAAATATGTCATAAACTGATTATCAATCCATTTTTCAATTAGTTTTGATATAGTAGGGAGAATAGAGATTGGCCGATAATTGTTTAAATCATCTTTAGCATAAGAGTTCACTATAAGCAAAGAGCCATTGTAGGAAATCACTATAGACATAGAACCATTGAAGGAATTCTATAAGCACAGTCACTGAAGGAAATTACTACAAGCATTGTACCATTGTAGTTCACTGTAAGCTAATTACCTTTGCAGAAATTTACTATAAGCAAAGAACCATTGTGTGAATTCACTATAAGCATAGAAAAATTGTACAAATTCACTATAAGCAAAGAACCATTGCAGTAATTCACTATAAGAAAAGAACATTTGTAGAACTATTGTAGGACTTTCCTATAAGCATAGAACCGCGGAAGGCTATAAGCAAGGAACCTTTGCAGAAATTCACTTTAAATATAGAACCATCGTAGAAAGTCACTATAAGCATAGAACAATTGTAAGAATTTACTATAAGCATTGAACCATTGCAGGAATTCAGTATAAGCGTAGAACCATTGTAGGGTAAAATAACTGGATCATAGTTGTTCTAAATTAGACATATAAGCATACCTTAACCGAACAAATCAGAAGACGCAACAACTTAATTTAATGAAAGTTTACTGGTTTATTTTTCATAGAATCCCTTATTTTCAGTGAAACACTCAATAAAATGATAAAACAATGTCTACTGCTTTACTTAACTGTTAACATTTTTCAACTTCGCCATCTCAGAAATTTCCTTATGATATCTGACTACACTCCCTACAGCAAAGAGAAGTTGGTGAAGTTTTTCATTTGCTTGTTTTCGTTTTTCACTTTCCGTTTTTCGTTTTTCGACATTCGAACTCAGGCCATATATCGTATTTTGACATTCAAAATCCTGGTTTGATATTCGAACTGACGTCGAATATCGAATTATGACAATCGAAATCCTATTTTGACATTCGAAACGGGACCGCATATCGAATTTGACATTCAAAATCCTATTTTGACATTCGAAGTGAGGAAGATTATCGAATTTGACATTCAAAATCCTATTCTGACATTCAACCGGCTGAGGCCGAATATCGAATTTTGACAGTCGTAATCTTATTTTGACTTTCGAACTGAGGCCGAATATCGTATTTTAAAATCCGAAATCATATTCTGACATTCGGACTGAGGACGCTTATCCAGTTTTGACTTTCGACATCCTATTTTGACAGTCGAACTGAGGCCGAATAATCGTATTTTACATTCGAAATCCTATTTTGATATTCAAACTGAGATCGAATATCGTTTTTTTTATATTCGAGATCCTGTTTTGATATTCAAACTGAGGCCGAATATTGAATTTTGACATCCCAAATCCTATTTCGACATTCAAACTGAGGCCGAATATCATAATCTGATATTCAAAATCCTATGTTGACATTCTAACTGAGGCCAAATATCGAATTATGACAATCGAAATCCTACTTTGACATTCGAACAGAAGCCCGATGTCAAATTTTGACATTAGAAATCCTATTTTGACTTTCGAACTGAGGCCGAATATCGAATTTTGACATTCGCCATCCTATTTTACATTAGAACTGAGGCTTAATATTATATTTGGCATTCAGTATCTTATTTTGACTTTCGAATTGAGACCGAATATCGTATTTTAAAATCCGAAATCATATTTTGACATTCGGACTTAGGACGATTATCCAATTTTGACTTTCGCATTACGAAAACACTCCTATTCAAATATATTGAAAATTTCACTCCCCAAGAACTGAAAATTTTCAGATAAAAAACACTTATATTTTTCATATTTCTGCTCAAAACATAGATTGTGGGTACTCGTTAGAATTGCCTCGGAGAGGCGGTTCTAACAAGTACCCACAATCTATGTTTTTGAGCAGAAATAAGAAAAATAATGTATTCCCCTGTAAACTCCAGTTTTACTATATAAAAGTGGGGTTTAAGGGGGTCAAAATTATATAGGCGTGTTTTCGTGATGAACATCCGATTTTGACATTCAAATTTATGCCGAATATCATATTTTGACTTTCAAAACCCTATTTTGGCATTCGAGCTGAGGCGAAATATTGTGTTTTGACATTCGAAATCCGATTTTGACATTCAAACTGAGACCAAATATCGAATTTTGACATTCAAAATTCTATTTAGACATTCGAACTGACGGAGGCAGAATATCAAATTTTGACCTTCAAACTCCTATTCTGACACACAAACTTGTGTCGAATGTCGTATTTTGACATTCGAAATCCTGTTTTTACATTCGTAGTGAGGCCGAATATCGTATTTTGACATTCGAAATCATTTTGATATTCGCACTCAAGGTCGAACATTGTATTTTGACATTTAGAAATCTGATTTGACTGACATTCAAACTGAGGCCGATTATCGTATCGTGACATTTGAAATCCTATTTTGACATTCGAACAGAGGTCGAATATCGTATTTAGACATTCGAACTCCAATTTTTACATTCGAATTGAGGTCGAATGCAGTATTTTGACATTCGAAATGATACTTTGACATTCGCACTGAGACTGAATATCGAGTTCTGGCACTCGAAATCCTATTTTTAAATTCGCACTGTGGCTGAATGTCGATTTTGACATTTGAATGTCAACATACTGTATTCCGCCTCAGTTTGAATCTCAAGCTTCAGCACGAATGTCAAAATAGGACTTCAAATGTCAATATTTGGCCTCGGCCTAAATGTCGATATAAAATTTTGAATGTCAAAGTTCGTTATTTTGGCCTCACTTCGAATGTCAAAATAGGATTTCGAATGTCAAAATTTGATATTCGGCCTCCTTTTGAATGTCAAAATAGTATTTTGAATGTCAAAATTCGATATTCGGCCTCACTTCGAATGTCAAAATTTGACATTCGACTTCAGTTTGAATGTAAAAATAGGATTTCGAACGTCAAAATTAGATATTCGGCCTCAGTTTTTAATGTCAAAAAATTATTTCGAATGTCAAAATTCGATATTTGGCCTCAGTTTGAATATCAAGATAGAATTTGGAAAGTTAAAATTTGATATTTGGCCTCACTCTGAATGTCAAAATAGGAGTTTGAAAGTCAAACTTCGATATTCGGCCTCAGTTTGAATGTCGAAATAGGGTTTTTGATTGTCAAAATTCAATATTCGACCTCAGTAAGAATGTCGAAATTGGATTTTGAAAGTCAAAATTCGATATTTGGCCTCAGTTTGGTTGTCGAAATAGGGTTTTCGATTATCAAGATTCGATATTGGACCTCAGTACGAATGATAAAATAAGATTTGGATGTCAAACATCGATATTCAGCCTCAGTTTGAACGTCGAACTAGAATTGCGAATGTCAAGATTCGAAATTCGGCCTCAGTTTGAAAAATGCCCTCTATCACAATCTACCGCGATTTTACACCATGAGAAATGCCTTCACAGAACATCAGAACTGCCCCAAACTCATAATCACCCCATTTAGGTACAGAGATGAAGTCCGCCGCTTCGTTGCAGTCCCTCTATCAACTGATTTTACAGCGTGATAATGCACGGTACAACGTAGGCAGGATTTGTCGTAATTGGCTGACCATAACATTATCCCACTCGACTGGCCACCATATCATCATTACGAAAACATGCCTATTCAAATATATTGAAAATTTTACAACAACAAAAAAGGAAAATTTTCAGATGAAAAAATTATGATATTTTTTCATATTTCTGCTCAAAACATAGATTGTGGGTACTCGTTAGAAACGCCTCAGCGAGGCGGTTCTAACGAGTTCCCACAATCTATGTTTTTGAGCAGAAATAAGAAAAATAATGTATACCCCTGTAAACCCAAGTTTTGCTATATAAAAGTGAGGTTTAAGGGGGTCAAAATTATATAGGCGTGTTTTCGTGATATAGTCGTTGTTGTTTCGGTTTTCTTCTTTAGTGCAAGGAGGGAGGAGGGGTGGTGGGGTCCCAGGGTACGAAACCATAACATGCACAACCCCTGCACTTGCATTCGTGCGTTGTCTATCGTCTGTTAAATGTTTTTTGTCGTCCGTCTTCCTTGCATTAGTCGAATCAGCAAGAGGAAAAAGTGGAAGTATTATAGGCGACTGAGCAGCATGGGCACCAGATTCCAGATTTGTCTCCGAGCATTTGTGGGACGAACTGGACAAAGGGGTACTGAGGCGCTGGAATCACTCTCGCCCAGTTAAGAAATGCATTGTTATACCCCCGCCTATTCGAACGTACGTACGTCCGTCCCAGTTCATGTCCGGGCTATAACTCCTAAACCGTATGGAATATATTTATGAAACTTTACAGGTGCATGCATGACATTGAATCGATGTGTCATGAACAAGGAAGACAACTCTTGCTTGTTTGCTTAATGAATTATCTGCCCTTGACTGTTCCACATAGTAAACCGTGCCCTTGACTTAGTTCCATAGAGTAAACCGTGTCCTGGCCATAACTCCTAAACAGTATGGAATATATTTATGAAACTTTACAAGTGCATGCATGACATTGAGACGATGTGTCATGAACAAGGAAGACAACTCTTGCTTGTTTGCTTTCTGAATTATCTGCCCTTGACTTAGTTCCACATACTAAACCGTGTCCGGGCCATAACTCCTAAACTGTACGGAATATATTCATGAAACTTTACAGGTGCATGCATGACATTGAGAAGATGTGTCATGAACAAGGAAGACAACTCTTGTTTGTTTGGTTTTTGAATTATCTGCCCTTGACTTAGTTCCACATAGTAAACCGTGTCCGGGCCATAACTCCTTAACCGTATGGAATATATTTATGAAACTTTACAGATGCATGCATGACATTGAGACGATGTGTCATGAATAAGAAGGCAACTCTTGCTTGTTTGGTTTTTGAATTATGTGCCCTTGACTCAGTTCCATATAGTAAACCGTGTCCGGGCCATAACTCCTAAACCGTACGGAATATATTTATGAAACTTTACAGGTGCATGTGTAACATTGAGACAATGTGTCATGAACAAGGAAGACAACTCTTGCTTGTTTGGTTTTTTGAATTATCTGCCCTTGACTTAGTTTCATATAGTTAACCGTGTCTGGGCCATAACTCCTAAACCGTATTGAATATATTTATGAAACTTTACAGGTTCATGCATGACATTATGACGATGTGTCATGAACAAGGAAGGCAACTATTGCTTGTTTGAATAATCTGCCCTTGACTTTGTTCCATATAGTAAACCGTGTCCGGGCCATAACTCCTAAAACGTATAGAATATATTTATGAAACTTTACAGGTGCATGCATGACATTGGGCCGATGTGTCCTGAACAAGGAAGATAACTCTTGCTTGTTTGGCTTTTTAATTATCTGCCCTTGACTTAATTCCATATAGTAAACCGTGTGTGTGTCATAACTCCTAAACCATATGGAATATATTTATGAAAATTTACAGATGTATTCATGACATTGAGGCGATGTGCAATGAACGTGGAAGACAACCCTTGCTTATTTGGTTTATAAATTATCTGCCCTTGACTAAGTTCCATATAGTAAACCGTGTGTGGGCCATATCAATCTTAATAATAACTTTATGCTGTACCTGTCACAATTACATATGTAACCTTTTTCTGAATGGCATTTTGGCGGGGGCATCCGTGTGCTATGGACACCTTTTCTAGTTAGAAGAATGGAACAACATTCCAGGGAGAAGGATCAAGCTATTAATGAGCTCCATGCAGAGGAAATAAGGGCAGCAACAGCAGCGGGCGGTGAGCATACCAATTACTGCGTAATGTAATTCAGTTGATTTTTAATTTACAGCTATTGGGTATAACGTCTAATGCGCTTCAGTTACTGACGAGTTTAAAGTCACAAACTAATGTAATGTTGGATAGTTCAATAAAGGTGTTGCTTCAAAATCATTTGAAAATAGTTTTGGTGCCTTACAAAGTCATTTTCATTCAGCATAAAAGTTTAGGGTCCCAGTCAACTCATATTCAAGTCAACTCGTACACAAGTCAACTCGTTCTCATTTTGGTCATTTCTGACTCATCGATTTGGTCAATTCGTACTCATTTGGTCAATTCGTACTCACTGTTTGGTCAATTCGTACTCATCTTGGTCAATTCGTTCTCATTTTAGTCAACTCCTACTCATATTTTTTTGGTCAATTTTGGGACCTCTATTTTGGGATATATGCATCGGTGAGTGTTAATGGTGCATAATACGATGTAATTAGAAGTGACAAATGGCAATAGTTTACATCTACTCGCATTTCCGCACGACACATGTCTCCGCCTACAAAATCAGAAGGGGTGGGTTGCAGGAATGATCCCACCTATACGTGCCCGTCCGTTTGGGCGAACAAATAGAATTAGAGAGACTATTTTGGACAAAATACAGTGGTGGAGTGTACATCCGTCCATCTATCTAATCAATTCACGATTAAGAGGTGAGAAAAAAAACTTTAATAAAAGCACATTATATATTTTGTATAAATGCGATTTTAGTCCATATAAGCATACAATAAGAAATTTGTCATGAGAGTTTTCCGACAGCAGAAACTTGCAATCTGAATTGTAAATCATATACAGTCTTCTGCAAAAAAGCAATCATTTGTTATTTCAGACGCCATTAAATGCAAAGTAGTCGAAATCTACATGTATTAAGCAACCAGTTTTTTGGTTTTCCCATAGGCGCTTACCTAACACAGGTTTGTCCGTAGGTCACATAACAATTGCTGATCAGTACCAGAAATATTCTGGATTAACTGACAAAAAGACAAAATGACATTTTTTATAAGAATAGACGAAAGGATGAAACTCCGCTCTATTGTTACATGTACAAAACACATGTACTACAGAACGAGATTTTGTAGGGACATTAACATTTCAAATGATCTCTCTCTCTCTAGCTCTCTCTCTCTCTCTAAAAGATTAATTATCTTTACATCCTGTCAATAATCCACCATTTAATAGCGGCGATCAATTAACCTTTAAAGCGCCAATCACACATTGTCGTCTGCTTTGTCATCTGCTTGTGATTTTAAAAGTCATTTTTTGCAAACAGTATGGACCCAGATCAGACTGCTCCTCTAGGAGCAGTCTGATCTGGGTCCACACTGTTTGCCGGTATGCAAAAATAGGTTTGAAAAGTTTGCAAGAATATTCAGCAGACGACATAAATAGACGACATTTTCAGATGCATTTTTTCTTGGCGCTTTATGGGTTAAATACAATTGAATTATACTATTGAAAATACAGAAAATTCGTCGAACATTGTGGGAAAAGAAACTTTTTCAAACCTTGGTTAACGTTTTCTTGTTTACGCGATAAAGTCCACACTTTTTATCCATTTTTTTGGGGGGTGGGTGGCAGGGGGGGGGGGGAACTTGCACAGATTGTATCATCATAGACATCAACCCTGTTGAAAATTTGTCAAATGGTTTTGGAAAAAAAAAATGTTTGAAATTTTGAATTTTCTATTGTATATCATATGTACGAGCAGACAACATAGTCTTTTACAACTTGGGGTCGTGGGTTCGAATCCCGGTGGATCCAAGCAAAAAAAAATGCATTTTAATGTTTCATTACATCACTATATCATTTGTTTTTATCATTAAATACTTGAACACTCTAAAAATGAAGAAAATCTAATAATTTCTTTTGAGAAAGAATTTTTTTTCTTTTCTTTCTTTTTTTTTTTTTTTTTTTTTTTTTTTTTGCTAAATAGTGCTTGTTTTCCGTATACAGGATAAAGGATGAATTATTGATTATCCTCTTTGTAATTATGGTTATGTTCAATTCCTACTGGCGGAAAGATTTTTTCTTGGTAAGCACTTATCATGTGGAAACAGTCTTTTACCTGCAAAGAAAGGTATTGTACCGGTGGTGAAAACCGAAAAAAAACCCAACAGATATTATACTTGCCAGTAGAGCGATTCAGGCCCTCATGGGCTTCTTGGTTGTTTGTTTTTGTTTTTTTTTTTGTTTTTTTTTTGTTGTTGTTTTTTTCTTGCTTTTCCTCGAAATAAGTCGATTTCAACGTGAGCTCAATGGAAAACAACTTTAATTGGCAATTAATGAAAAATAAAAACGACTTGTTTATTAACTTATGTTGTTTTCGTTATGCGATATTTTAAAGTATTTCTTTCTTTTTATCTTTCTTTCAAATTCAAAAATTTAAATCTAGAAAAGTGAATTGACTGAATTTCTCATGTAATATTTCTTTTCTTTTATATTTTGATGTTTTCTACTAGTTTTTCTTTCTATATTTCCTTCGAAATTAGTCGAGAATAGTGGGAGAACGAATTTACCAAAATGAGAACGAATTGACCAAAATAAGTACGAATTGACCAAATGAGCACGAATTGACTGAAGAAACATTTTATGAGTACGAATTGACAAAAAATAAGCACGAGTTGACCAAAATGAAAGCGAATTGACTTAAGTACGAATTTACTTGAGAACGAATACGTTTACACTGCGTTTCTTTTTCAATTCGGTATATAAATATGGAGATCTGTTTCTCTCTCTGCATACATTCCCTGAATGTTTTCAAATTAAACTTTTTGAACACATTTTTAAAAATTATTCATAAGATTCATTTTTTCCTCACGAATATTGAGCAAAACCTTAAAATCTTAATAACTGTGTTTTAGCATTTGGAACATTTCAATGGAAGTTAACCACTGGACTTAACGTAATAACAACCAAAAAGTGCAATTTTGGAATGCGTTTGCTTTAAAACTTCGGAAATATTGTAGGAAGTTTTATTTTGATTTGTATGCCCACGACATATGTTATAATGGAAAATATTACAATACATTACCTTTAAAAAGTGTCTTTATATCGTAATAGCGACACTAATCCGCCCAAATATCTTTAACGTCACAGCCTGCTACTAGATTCATACAGGTGACAGTGAGGAAATGTATAGAATTATATAAGAGCCTATGATTTAATTTCAAATTTCATATTTTTTCTTTTTAGCAGATATTTTTATAACCTCGAAATTGATAGAAAAATTATTTTCCCTTCTTGTGATACCAAAAAAAACGATGAAATCATCAATTGTTTAAAATGGTCGAGCATGCAATGTTTTTTCTTCTTTGTGCTTTATATTTTATGCAAAAACTGGAGTATTGCCGAAGCTTAAATGGGTGCACGACATTTCGTCGAATGACATTTCGTGGATACGAAGTTGCGTCGAATGCGACATTTGGTTGCTGTAACGTTTTGTCGAGTGTAACGTTTGTTTGTCACTATTGTTATTTACAATTTTGTATGGCTATAAATGTATGTATGTATGTTTAATGCCGAATAAACTTATGTTATGTTATGATATGTTTGGTCGAGAAAAAAAATTGTCAGGCACGACATGCAGTCGAAAATGTCAAACAAGTTGTTTTTTTTTTATTTATTTATTTATTTTATTGAAAGACACTTAAGAAGTTAATCTACCGTTACGCGTAATTGTTATCGCAAACTTACCTGGGCAAACTCGATTATTTTATGAATATGCGATTTACGATCCTGAACTGTCAAGGTGCAGTAAATATTATACGATTTTGTTGAAGACTACGACAATCGCCCTCTTCTGGATTACCTACATGGGATTGCATACAATATAAACTATTGATAAACTTATCAGTTGACTACATGACCGTTTTTTTAATGGAATAAATTCATTATGTACCAAGAAACACGTATTTTCTTTAAATTCCATGTAAAACAGATAAGGCCGACCCCCGATTTTAATTCCGGCTATTACTCTGTAGTGTACTTGCTAATCAAACACACTCAGGTAACGCTCTTCAATAGGAGATACAAAATATGTAAATAAAGTATCTTATTTTCGGAAATATCATGGTTTTAGCCTTTTCGACTAAATTTCGACCAATTCGACGAAATTTAGACGTAAAAATTGTATTCGATCAAATGTCGTTGGCCACTAAACGTCGTATCGACCTCGGACCCATCAATATTGATCGAGT
This sequence comes from Anodontia alba, assembly GCA_964016985.1. Lineage (NCBI taxonomy): Eukaryota > Metazoa > Mollusca > Bivalvia > Lucinida > Lucinidae > Anodontia > Anodontia alba. Next base: position 102,391,700 of record OZ024822.1, read on the forward strand.
ATCGACGAGATGTCGCATTCGACGAGGCGTCGTAGCGACGAAATGTAATTCGACGAAATGTCATGGAAGCAGTTTAAATGCCTCAAAATGATATTACTATAAATTTCACAACCTTTTATAATCTCTCATTCGGTAGATATATTTAAGATGTAAACGAACATATAAAAATATTTAAAATTTTATTTTGATAAAAATGGTCCAGATGTTGTCAACTTTAACCATATTTTCAGCTTTTATATAAATATGCCCACCTGCGGAATTTAAATAATGGCAAGCAAAATACTTATATATATATATATATATATATATATATATATATATATATATATATATATATATATATATATATATATATATATATATATATATATATAATATATATATATATATATATATATATATATATATATATAATTAACAAACACTGGCCCATCATTGAGTCCTCCAGCACTTTGAGGGAAATAATTAACAAACACTGGCCCATCATTGAGTCCTCCAGCACTTTGAGGGAAATAATTAACAAACACTGGCCCATCATTGAGTCCTCCAGCACTTTGAGCGAGATCTTTACAGAAAGACCGACCATGGCCTACAGAAGACCCAAGAGTCTGTGGGATCTTCTTGTACGTGCCAAGCTCAAACCAGACATGCGTGATGATGAACTACTTGGGGAGACACGACCGTGCGGCAAAGCAAGATGCAAAACCTGCAAAATGATAACCCCCACGCAGATCGCGAAGTCAGCGTCTGGGGCAATAATCAAGCTTAGATGCAACACCAGTTGTAAGACAACCAATGTTGTCTACCTTATTACATGCACCAAGTGTGGAAAGCAATATGTTGGTGAAACCGGTGACCATATGAACCAACGGATGAACGGCCACCGAGATGATTGGAAACACAAGCGGTTCGAGAGGTCTCCTGTCGCAGAACATTTCTGTTCACCGGAGCATGATTTCCTCAACCACGCCACCCTTTGTTGCTTAGACCATAACCCGGAGTGGACATATCGAACCAGGAAAGCAAGAGAGAGCTATTGGATCCGACGTCTGAACACTCTACGGCCATATGGGATCAACAAGGGCGACCAGTAGAGGGAATCATCGTTCCTAAGTCAGGGCATGCGACAGCTTATGTGGTACGTTTTGTTCATATGATTTTACGCAAGTTGGGCCCATTTGCCTTATGTATTGGTGTAAAACACTCAGTTTGGTGTATATCCCTTTTGGTGTAAGGTTTATGTGCATCGTATACATTGCGTATATGGACACAGTGGTGTTGATAGTAAAGATAAGCTTTATACGTTTTGAAGATAAACTTTCTACTTTTTGCACGTTGTGTTTACATTTCACACATATCTAAACACGATCAGTTATTAAGTCGCAGCGGGCTAGATAACATGGGCCAGAAAAGGGCATAATCTTTTATTCGTAAATTTTACATTTTTATGTCCTTTGTTTTTAAAATAGAAAACCTCTGAAGAAGGCGAAAGCCGAAAGGCCTCAGGTAAACAAATTATTTGCACTGTTAATGATTAACTCTCAACATATAGTTTATCGCCTATCATTTCAGCATCCTTTCTGGATCCAGTGCTACCAAAATGATTTTTTTGTCAGATGTTATGCTCCTTTTCCCAACTTATATATATATATATATATATATATATATATATATATATATATATATATATATATATATATATATATATATATATATCGAGTGAGATAATGATATGGTCAGCCAGTTACGTCATTACGACAAACCTTGACTACGTTGGGCTGTTCATTATTATGCTGTATAATCAGTTGATAGAGGAACTGCAAAAGGGCGGGGGACTTCATCTCTGTATCTAACTGCTGTAAAATTACACAATCAACCGTGATTTTACACCATGAGAAATTTGAAAATATATATGAGGGTGCGGATGGGGTTAACTGATTAGAGAATAATGGGCATGTTTTATACTGATTAATATAAAAATAAACATTAATAAAAAAAATTACTGATTACAGAAAAATTAACAATGAAGCTGAAAGTGTAGGGAATAATCTGAAAATTTTAAAGCATAACAGAAAAAATAGAGAAAACTGATTAATGAGAAATAAATATGTAAAGAATAAGTCTAAATAAGGATATTAAACAGTGTTTGATGGCTACTCTTGCATTCTAGAAATTCAAAACATTTCCTGTGGAGAATCCCTGGATCCCCCTTGACTCTGACAAGAATCCCAGACCCCATCCCGCCATCAGGACCCTCATATTATTATTATTATTATTATTATTATTATTATTATTATTATTACTAGTTTTCTAGCAATACATTAAATGCACGATTGATGATGTGATATATAATTCAAATTGAGATTTTATCACAAATTGAAATTTTGTGACAATAGATATCATTAAATTACTTGTAAATCACAAAATCTTGAAAGCAACAAGTCAACAAGTTACTTAAGGTATTACAAGAGCCCGTTTGTGTTACTTACACATTCACTTCACAGGCTGGATGACACTGCCACATAGGTGTTACATGTACATGTAAAATAATGATCGATAAATGAATATCCTACGTTCCCCATACTGGATATGCTGGGGTATATATTGTGAGACGGTTTTTGTGTTAGATGATCAGACAGCAGACAAAGTTTCTGATCAGGAGTTACTCTGTTTGATTTAAATATAGAAAATTCTGTATAACATTGTAATTATAAAAACTAACCAGATGCCCACAGAACGCGGCCTCTGATCAGGGCCTGTGCTACATTGTTAAATATAGAAATTTCTGTAAACCGTTGTAATAATAAACTGGATGCCCCTTATATAGGAAATGAACCAGTCCATAGAGCTGAGGTGGAAGAGTCCAAACTGCATAACAAGGTTAAACAGCGTTATTCACTTACTCGAGGTGAAGAATCGTCGAACACTGTGAATTCGCCGTTGTTGTACAGTTTCACAGGAACATGATCAGACTGGTGTTCGTTCAGTGTCAAATCCAGTCGTACTTCTACCCCTTCCAACGTCAACGTAAACGTCATGTCTTTAGGGAAAGTAAACCCGTCAGAGGTTCCGGCGTCCCTACGTACACGTCCATTGACATGCCGAACGAAGGTTTCTGAAACATAGCGAAGTACAGATTATTCTTATTAATTATTCTTACTCTTTCGGCGCCAAATTTCAAATTTCAGACTACATTGGTCGTCTGCTCTTTTTTTTTCTTTTTTTTTTTTTTTTTTTTTCACCAAACTGTCGATTGAAAAGAAGTTTATATGTAAAGTTGAAAGACTGGATACCAAACAGCGTAGATTCTAATGAGCCGTCTCATCTGGATCTACGCTGTTTGCAAAAGTCTATTATTATCGCCTATGAATCCGAGTATTCGGACAGACGGGCCTGAGTAAATAGTGTAGACGCCTCAAAACGCGGGAGTAAATTATGTAATATTTTAAAACGAGTAGAAACAATTCACTTTCTGAGTAAATTTAGTTTTTGTTCATTTATTTATCTTTCTTTTATTTATTTATTTATTTATTTATTTCACTGATTTCCGAAAGATAGCAAAAATAATATAGAGGATATGAAATTTTTTGTCGTGAAGACATTACGAAAACATACCTATATAATTTAGACCCCCTTAAACCCCACTTTTATATAGTAAAACTGGGGTTTACAGGGGTATGCATTATTTTTCTTATTTCTGCTCAAAAACATAGATTGTGGGTACTCGTTAGAACCGCCTCGGCGAGGCGGTTCTAACGAGTACCCAAAATCTATGTTTTGAGCAGAAATATGAAAAATATCAGATTTTTTTATCTGAAAATTTTATATTTCTGGAGGTAAAATTTTCTTTATATCTAAACAGGCGTGTTTTCGTAATGTGACTTTAATTTCATTGTGTGAAGTGAAAAAACATGGATATTTCATGAGTGGCGAAGCCAGGAAAGAAATATTCATTTTTCAGTTCACGAGTTGCAATAAAAATTATATTCATGAGAAGAATTTGAATGTTAGCTTTACTATTCACCCTTTTTTGGAGGTCTTGCAGTTACTTCCCTATGAAATTTTGATCTCCATTCTTGAGTACAGGCAGAAATAACACACTATATTGAGAAAATCACAGAAAGCAACATTAATTTTTAATTTGGTGAAAGAAAACACTTGAAGAGACGTATGCTGTATAATACACTAATTATCATACAACATGAGCAAATTTGTTGAAAACGTAAAAAATGACACATTTTCTTAGACTTTTCCCTATTGTTGCAATGTAAACTTGCACTCCAATATGGTGGACAAGCTTTAACTCCAACTCTTTCAGAAATGGGTCTATATACAAAACGAAAAAAAAAATCATATTTTGACTGGAAATGGACAGATGTTTGAAACTCAGCTATTTTGGCAAGAGCGACTAAAATCCTTAATTTAATAAGATTCTGAGCGCCACAGCTCATTTCTTCACCATCTCAACAAAAAAATAGTCAGTGAAAGCGGTTTTCCGTGCAGGAAAATGAACATTAACTCCTAGTTTGAGTCCATTAACGCAAACAAAAAAGTAGTTTCTCAGTTTTAGATTTCACAAGTGAAAATATTTTCAATATTTCAATTGTGAAAATAACTTTTTGAAAACTATGGCACTAAATAGACTGATTCATCATGAAAACACGCCTATATAGTTTTGACATCCCCACCCCGCTTAAACCCTCCTTTTATAGTAAAACTAGGGTTGACAGAGGTATAAATTATTTTTTCTTATTACTGCTCAAAAACATAGATTGTGGGTACACGTTAGAACGGCCTCGCCGAGGCGATTCTAACGAACACCTACAATCAATGTTTTGAGCAGAAATATGAAAAATATCTGATTTTTTTATCTGAAAATTTTCCCATTATTTTTTTTTTTTTTTTTTGGAGGTGGGAGGGACAAGGGGGATTGTAAAATTTTCAATATATTTGAAAAGGCGAGTTTTCGTATTTTTTTTTTTTTTTTTTTTTTTTTAATGTATTGCATTAATTTGTATATAGTAAATAATTGCATTAGATTTGGCAGTTTAAGAAAAAAAAATCAAAGCAGCGAATATTTTACAGGAAATGAAATTCTCTTTTAAAATTATGTTCATTATGTTAACTCCTTATTCTAGAATAACTCCTCATCATACTGATCATAAAATGATTGACATTTGACTAACTAGTCATTACGGAAACATGCCTATTCAAATATACTGAAAATTTTACCACCAAAAAAATGAAAATTTTCAGATAAAAATTCTGATATTTTTCATATTTCTGCTCAAAATATAGATTGTGGGTACTCGTTAGAACCGCCTCAACGAGGTGGTTCTAACGAGTATCCACAATCTATGTTTTCGAGCGGAAATGAGAAAATAATGCATACCCCTGTAAACCCCAGTTTTACTATATAAAAGTGGGGTTGATGGGGGTCAAAATTATATAGGCATGTTTTCGTGATGGATGCAGGTTAACTGGCTAAATGGCAAACAGTGCAGACCTTGATCAGATACCGTGTTCTGCAGCGTCTGATAAGAGTTTACACTGTTTACCCAGGCATAACTGACCGGTAATAAAGGTAAAAACGAAGGCACAATGTCCGCTGATAAAGGCTAAATACAGTTAAGAAAAAAGTATCCTACCTTCAACCGCGCGTAGATTCGGGTAAAACGAACTCGCAGCACAAAGTGATGTTGATAATATAACGCCGACGGAAAATAAAATAACCCGACGATACATGGTACTTGTAAGATCGTAGTCTTTGCAAGTGATTTTTTTTCCTATTTTCTAGCTGAGAGAACCAATTTTATAGCAGACGGTTGTTGTTCGCTAGACAATCCGACGGTGATTGACGAAAGATTATCAATCACAGACTTAACCAAGACAACAGTTTCGAGTTTTGACAAGCTCTTAAGCTTGATATGAGGGATTAAATCTCTTTATTTATGTCTAATAATAACAATATGTTATATTAGATAATAGATTTGTAAAATGGCACGTATACTGTTTGTGAGAAACAGTTTGAAAATAGACTGGCACTACCAAAAAAAAGCCTTTTTTGAGTTGGGGATTTTGGTACAGAACAGAACAGAACAGAACCAAAAACTTTATTTAAGATTAGCTTTCTTACCAGGCCATATGCAGTTGGCATTTGGGACGTTCACGTGCAAATACCAATCAAAGTACTGGAAGTACTGAGAGGCGGGCAAGTCTTTTTAAATTGCAGTGCTTTTGCAAGGGAGCCAACCTTTGAAATTTGATTTCTGCAAAGCGTCTATTTTTACTGAAGGAACTAAACCACATGGAGGATGTAGAGACTTTGTTACAAAGAAATAGTTTCCCTTTTTAGCTGTGGGTATACACTACTTTTGTTTTTACCTCCCTGTAAATGAATTAATTTCCTTCGATTATTCTGACTGATGTTTTCAATCATTCATCGGAGAACATTACACAACTTGTTTTACATGTACCATGAAATCTTCATTTCCACATTTTGGAAAAGATAGCTTTCCAAACAAGAATGTACCACACTTTTGCGAAGTTGGATAACAAACAGTCACAAATCCATTTTAAATTTAAGTAGTGTCAGAGTTGTTTTATTTGTTGTGAGCTGTACAAAAATTCCTCTAGATTAAGCAAACAGCGACGACCCAGATCAGACGCCGCACTAATTCTGCGACGTCTGGACGCTAACAGCGGTGACCTTGATCAGACTCGGCGTTCTGCTCTGAGTCTACACCGTTTGCAAATGTCCGCAAAATGCTTTGGACAGAACTATTTTAAATTTAGGGGGTGTCCGTTTTGTTTTGTTTGATGTGAGTTTGCAAAACAAACTCCTGCACTGTAAATGAACAGCGACGCCGCGTTCTGTGGCGTCTGATCAGGGTCTACACTGTTTGCCAAAGTCCCAAAAATGTCTTTGGACAGATCCATTGGTCAAAGTCATTTGAAAGTTAAGGGGTGTCAAGTTTGTTTTATTTGTTGTAAGTTACAAAAGTTCCTGTACTTTGGCAAATAGTGTTAGCCCTTAACAGACAGGCCGTTCTGCGGCTGTCGGACCTGGATCTGCACTGCTGAGATGGGTTGCCCATTCCCGCAAGAAGAAACTGCGTGACCCTTATTGACTTCACGCGGCACAGTGACGGGAATCCGCTTTATGAGAAAAACGATCTTATTATCATGTTCGTTTTTATTGTTTTGCTGGAATCAAGTTTAATTGTACAGACCGTGCGAACAGATTACCTGTCGTCACCTCCATAAAAGTAAAACGTTGAGATGACATGACTCCGGAACCCCGGAGGGGACATTTCTTTTCCAATTATCAGAAAAGAAATCAAAACAATAAAAGTAGAATTGAAATGAAAACAAAAGATATGATATATCGTTTAAACGACATCTTTATCTTTCCATTCCAAAAAAGTAGAATGGAAATTGGAACAAATAAATATATCGTTTAAACGAAATATTTACTTTTCCATTCTGAAAAATTAGAATGGAAATTAAAACAATTAAGAGGCCTATGGGCCATAGCTCGCACACCTGAGTGAAATAGCCACTGCTGATATGCAGACGTTATACATTTTTTTTTTTTTTCAATTCTGTCATTGCAAGTAATAAAAGGATCATCATTTGAGTGAGATCTGAATGCTCTCTGCGTTATAAACCTTATGTGAACTTGAAGGGGCAGGGACTACCCCCTGGGGACCCTTGGTCGGTGTCATTGAATGCATCTTATCATCATGAACAACAATATATATGTTTTAACGTGGGGAGCTGAAAGGTTACTGAGATATTTATATCAACTGAAGGGGTCCGGCAAACCCCCAGGGGACCACAGGTCAGTGTCATTAAATGTGTCTTATCATAAGGAACAACAAGATATAAGGTTTAGGGATGGAGTTCTGAATGGTTCCTAAGATATTAAGACTTATATGAACTGAAGGGGTCGGGCGTACCCCATGGGGACCATAGGTCAGTGTCACTGAATGGTTCCTAAGATATTAAGACTTATATGAACTGAAGGGGTCGGGCGTACCCCATGGGGACCATAGGTCAGTGTCACTGAGTGGTTCTTATCATAAGAAACAACAATTTATATGGTTTAGGGGTTAAGATCTGAATGGTTCCTGAGATATTAAGCCTTATATGGGGATGGGTATACCACCTTGGGTCCCATGGCTGGTGTCATTGGATGCATCTTATCATATGGAACAAGAATATATACGATTTAGGGATGGGGATCTTATCACTTTCTTATATATTCTGCTTCCATGAACCGGAGGGGGTGGGGCATTATCCCCGGTGGACCCCCGGTTTATGTTATTGGATGCGTCTTATCATAAGAAACAACAATATATATATATATATATATATATATATATATATATATATATATATATATATATATATATATATATATATATATATATATATATATATATATATGTGGTTTAGGGGCGGGGATCTGATCTGAGATATTTGGCCTTTAATGAACTGGAGGGGATAGGGCATAAGTCTATGTCATTGGATGCACCTTATCATAAGGAACAAAAATATATTACCTTGGGGAGGGGAATTCTGAACAGTTTCTGAGATTTAAGGCCGTTTATGAAGTGAAGGGGGTGTGGCATGCCACCAGGGGACCCCAGGTCGCTGTCACTGGATGCATCTTATCATAAGGAATAAGAATATATTTGGGTGGGGGTCTGAATGGTTTCTGTGATATTAGGCCTTTTATTAAATCCAATAGGTGGGGCATACTCTCACAGGGATTCTTTGAAACCATTTGCAAAACCTCATGTCCATATGTATCATACCTCAAATTTCAAAACAATCCGTGCAGTGTTTACTGAGAACTAATCCGGACAAAATTTGGGCAGATTTTGGCATGTCTCAGAGGAGCCTTTGAGTCCGCCATTTGAAGTTTGAACCCTTTAATGGTATAGAGAAAATGCAATTTAACCGTTTTCCCGTTATAAGTCTATGGAAAATTTCTTTTGCCATAGCAACCGATTTCAAGAGGCAGATCATCACAATTTCAGTTATTTTTAAAGGCCCCTAACCAAGCAAACTTCCTACCAAATAGACCTACTCCGGCAGTAGCTGATAAGCGTATGCTGTGTGTAAACTTTACCTGATTGGGTACAAACATTTTTCAGCTGCAGTTATAATTATATAGCTCTGCACAAGGAGAAGTCAGTCAAATTCCTTTTTTTTTTTTTTTTTGTTTATTTTTGTATGTTAATTGACCCAACATTTTATGAAAATGTGATTTGATAGTATCAGATGTATTTAAGATTTAGATTTAGCATCAACTGTCATGATTTCAACATCACTTAAAAAAGACGCTTTTTTCGCTTGGTGTATTATTTTAAATGAAAAGGTTTGACCATATCTTATCAGACACCTTTTGTCTTCTCTGTTTCTGTGCTTTATTCTCAAATATTTATCCTAAAATCAAATTTATGGCAAAAAAAATGAATAAAAATAAAAACAATAAATAATAAAAAAAAAATAATAAAAAAATGGCAATTTCTTCAGTTAAGTGATTTATTTTGATTTTTTTTTTTATTTTATTTTATCTTTTTTCTTTTATTTTTTTTTTTATTTGTCGAGGAAAATATTTTTTACTCTTTTTTGCTGAATTTGAATTTGAATTATTGATGTTTCACAATACTGAGAAAATTTCAAAAAAAAAAAAAAAAAGAAAATGACCAAGCAGAATTTGTTGAAATTCTGCCTCAAAACTACCTATCCTACAGACTTCTGCATTCTTTTTTTTTTTCTATGGGGAAGCAAGTGAAAATATTTGACTTAAAAAAAAAACAACAAAAAACAATGACTAGAATAAAACTGTTTAGAACAGAAGTAGTTAGGACAAAAGGTTTTGCATTAAATCATGACAAACGTTTGTAAATTTACTTCTGATGTGTAAATTGCTAAGTAAAAACAAACAAACAAACAAAAAATCTACTTGCTGAAAGATGTTGAATGCTCGGTAGCTATTTCTTTGACATGCATATCGAATATAAGACAAGGCCAACTAAGAGGTGTGCTTGAGGAAAATGTAGAAGTGACATTCGCTACAGTCACAAGCCACACACATGGAAGATCTGAGAGTTTTTCCCCCCGTTTCTGAAGCCATGGATGAACCTTGATAGATGTAGACCATGGCTCAAAGCCTGCACAAGACCCCAAGAACAAGTGAACATAGACACCAGTCATATCATTACATGTGCCATTTGATCCCCATTAGTAAGTCATTACAAAGTTTTACTAAAAATAATTAAGCGATTCTTCAGAAACTGTCGTAACTCTTTGACAGACATTGTATTTAAATTTGCAGAACTGATTTTCTTCTAAATATCATTTATTAGTCAAATAAACTAAGCAAAGTGTATCAAGCTCAGTCTACTTCCATAGAAAATCCATTAGGTTCATACAGCAGCTAGCAGATATTTGTACCCAATTATGCTGTGTGTAATATCTGATACCTGTGTAAGTAGCACTGCCGGATAAGCCCTATTAGGTACAAATGGCTTCAATGGCTTTGGAGAAGTTGTCGTTTGAAAGTGCATACGGACAGACGGACAACCAGACGGACGACCGGACGGACGACAGACAAAAAGTGATCACTAATATACGATATAAAATGTGTCGTTTAAACGACATCGTTTTGTTTAAATTTCTACTCTACTTTTTCAGAATGGAAAGATAAAGATTTCATTTAAACGATTTTTATATCACATTATCCATTCTCATTGAAAATAGCTCAATAATGGACACGTTTATTTCACTCGTCAGTGCGCACGTGACATTTTACCAGGTAAATTAACCAGGTGTTAACATGTACATAATGTATTTATAAATACACCACTTGGTGCTAACTTTGTATTTGTTTTTGAAAACTGAACTGCTTTATTGTGACCAGTACATGTTTATTATATGTTGTGAAAGACGAGAAACTGTATAGTTTAAGTCTGAATAAAATTTCTGTTCTTTTCTTTCATCTTTTCTGTTGTGTATTTATATGCGTTGATCAATGTTCGTTGTGGAAGGTATAGGTACTGATTTCAGAAGCAAACTGAAGCCAATTTCAATTTGAATAAATCTAAAATGATTGTTATGATTCTTTTGGCAATGTACAATGTGGATAAATTCTCGGAACTATAAAAGAATTTTTTTTTGAGAACTATTTCTCTAGCGTAAGATTATTAGAATAGAGATACCTAAAACGGTCCCGCAAATCGAGTCGAAGACCATAGCTATAGACGGGCTTAACAGCCTGCCTAATAATACAATAAACTGACATCAGTATGTTACAGGGTAGTATATTTCCAAACAAACCGGGACTTAGCTGCAATCCACTCTTTGTGTTCTGCGTGTGGCATGCATATGGAATCCTCATGCATGACAGAGAATAATGTTCGGCCGCTCCTTCCCGGCTTCGTTAGCAACATGATCAGCTTGCATACAAATCAAATAAGAATAAGTATGAAACACGAAGCAGAAAAGGTGTGGGGCGGGATAAAAGTAAACTGGAGAGAACGATGATTACACGAATTCTAACTGACTGACTGACTGACTGACTGCCAGACTTACTAACTGACTAATTAACTAACTCTATAACTAAGAAACTGTAAATCACAAGCAATATATATATATATATATATATATATATATATATATATATATATATATATATATATATATATATATATATATATATATATATATATATATATATATATATAGCATACCTGTTTGGGGCTGATCAGGACCGGTTCTGATCTGGCTCTATACTGTTTGCTAAGCCGTATCTGTCCCAGTACTTATGATTATTACAATATCTACATTTTCCCTTAACACCTGATCATTATAAAACAGTTCAGTGAAACTTGAATTTGCTTATCAGGTTCTCTATTTCTGCAAATATTCAGAGTATTATAAAATAGAATAACTCAAATTTATCATTATTTCTGGAAATTTTTCCCACGAAAAATTTCAGCCTAAGGGCGGGTGCGCCTGAAACACCGAACTCTCCCGGGTTATCCTGAATCCGATTATACTGTGTGAATGCGCAGACTTGTCTGTATCGTCATTGTTACATGTCATATATAAATAAGCCCTAGTAAGTAAATAAGTGAGTAAGTAAATTCTTTATTTTACGAGGGTAGCCCATTTGGTTTTACCAATCTTCCTTGGGACCCTCAAAAAACTACATACATACAAATACATACAACAAGTTATTTAAAACAATGATTAAAATGGAGCGGTGCACGAGATAATGGTACTTACGGTATATGTGACCAGCAAAGGCTCAAGGAGCGACTGCCAGCTCGCAGACATGAAGCAAATTGACCAGACAACGAAGGTAATCAGACATCTAGCTCCACTAGATTTTTTTTTTTTTTTTTTTTTTTTTTTTTTTTTTTTTTTTGATTTGGGTTTTACGGCCCTTTCAAGAAGATTTCACTTATATAAAGCCGATCGTTCATCAAAGGTGAACGTAAACCGGAGAGAGAACCCGGGGAAAAACCACCTGACCTACGGTAAGCAGAACTTGGGTTTCCCACATGTCACCCGAGCGAGGCTCGAACCACAGCGGTGAGAAACATAATGAATTAAGAGTCAACTCTCCTATCAACTGTGCTCGACTCCGCTAGATGAATAGGCATGCGTGTTTGAGAACGTTCTCACATAGGACAAAAAGTATCTTTATCTAGTGTCACTATTCCAAAAGAGAACTATGCTAGGGCATATGGTTTTATGCGTAAATGTAGTAGCTATGACTGATTAAGGATAACATGTAACATATACATACAACATGACAACAAGCAAGAGAGAGAGAGAGAGAAAGAGAAAGAGAGAGAGTATTCGAAGTACTGAATTACTGACGGCGGAGGCCTAAGTATTGTATATGTAATGATTATTAACCTTTAATCCAATCAGTACACTTCTTTATAAAAATGTCGAGTGATTTTGAATTTTTTATGTTAATGGGGATGCTGTTACAAACCACAATGCCTGAGTATGATAAACTACCTTTGAATAAATTGCATTTTGGTTGTGGCAATAAGTAATTCTTGTGAGTCACAGATCGTAAATTAGACGCAGTATTATCGAGATTCACATCGCGCATTTGGAATAACTCCTGTAAATATGTTGGTGCCGAGTTGTTATGCATTTTGTACATAATTTTAGCTTTGTTAAGAAATACAGTTTGATCAAATGACAGAATATCTAACATTTGAAGCGCCTCGTGAAAACCATTATAAGTTTGCGACAAGATTAATTTACAAGCCCGTCTTTGTAATGTATTTATTTTACTTATATTGCTATTCGACGTATTAGACTGCAATACTCTAAATGCGGCTTAAAGTAAGCGTTATAAAATAGTCGTAAGTAGCCATAAATAAAAAGATACCTTTTTGGAAACGTGGAGAAGCTGATTATTCCACAACAAATTTTCATCAACTTGTACACCCAGTATTTTGCTGATAGTTGTCATTTTGATGTCAAATTCATTGTATCTCAGAGATAGATAGGGATTTTGTAAGTTGCTTCTTCTCTGTCTGCTAGTAATCAACATAACATTTGTTTTCTCGGTATTTAGAACCATGCCATTTTGTCTACACCAAACATGAAGTGCATTTAATGAAAATTTCAGACTGGATTCAAGCTGATCTGTATTACATTGCACATCATAAATAGTGGTGTCATCATCATAAAGGTCAACATTTGCTGAGGTCTTAAACACTAAGGGCAAATCATTAATAAAAAGTAAGAATAATAAAGGTCCTAATATAGAACCTTGAGGAACACCGTATGTTACATGTGCAGGTTCAGATACATTATTATTTAATGAAACGTGTTGCGTTCTGTTCGTTAGGTAAGACTCGAACCATTTTAGACAATTTTTACTACACTTGTAACACTGCAATTTTTTAAGTAGAATTTTATGGTCAACCAGATCGAATGCCTTTCGGAAATCTACCAAAACACAACCGATAAGTTTTCCGTCATTAATGGCTTTTAACCAGGAATCAACCATAAGAGTAAATGCAGATTCTGTAGAATGTTTAGGACGAAAACCACTTTGAGATTTATGAAGCAAAGTATAAGTATTCAAATATGTCATAAATTGATTATCAATCCATTTTTCAATTAGTTTTGATATAGTAGGGAGAATAGAGATTGGCCGATAATTGTTTACATCATTTTTAGCACCGGATTTAAAAAGGGGTTTAACTTTTGCTTCCTTCCACGAACATGGAAATTCACCAGAGTGTATGCTTTTATTCCCAATAAAAGTAAGGCTAGGTGCTAAAACATTTGCTGCAATCGTTAGAACGCTTGGACCTATATTATCTAGATCAGTTGAATTCTTCACATTTATATTGGTTAGAAATTTTTTTTACAAAAGTTACATTTGTTAATGGAATGGTAAATTCAGTGTTGCTTGTGACTTTAGATTCGACATAATTTTGTAGTTCTTCGAAGTCAGAATGCACAGTTGGCTCTTTAATACTTGAAGCGACATTGACGAAGTAAGAATTGAAAAGTTGAGTCAAATCAACTTCGTGTGTCACCAATTTTTCACCTAATTTGATGTTTATACTGGATTCAGAGTTGTTTCCCTTCCATTGGCTCCAAGTTCCTTAAAAAGTTTCCATATTGACTTAGGGTCTGATTTACCCTCTTCGATTTTAGACTGATAGGTCTCTTGTTTAGCCTTCTCAATCAAATGTAACACTTTGTTCCACACAAACTTATACCTATCATTGTTACCATTTAATCTACATTTATTTATTTCTTCCATGTAATCTAAAATTTCAGGATTTAGCCAGTCAGGCTGGTATTTCTTTTTTATTCTGCGACTTTTTATGGGGGCATGTTTATCAAGTATTTCTAAAAATAGGGCACTCCAAACCAATAAAATATCATCGACTTTGTCAAAGTTCTGAATAATTTCCCAAGGAGCAAGACTTCAGTCACGGAGAAATTTTAACTCATCAAAATGTTTGAACGACTTGTATTTTATGACTTGGTGTGTCTTGTTACCTACAACAGAGTGCGATTTTCGAATACAGAAAACACCAAAATGATAACTCAGATATATTTTTTTCACTGCAACGCTTTGGATGTTTTCCTCAGTATTAGTATAAATGTGATCAATTAGAGTTTGTGATTCTGTTGTCACTCTTGTAGGTTCGTCAATTAGCTGAGTAAGACCTAAGGAAGTTGTAAAATTCCCCCATTCTATTTTGGTATCTACATTCAATAAATTTTTGTTGAAATCGCCCATCAAGATATATTCTTTGTCTTCACCAATCACCTTATCAATAAATTCTTCAAACCTGTCATTGAATTCTACTTTTGAATCAGGCGGCCTATAAATGTTTCCAACTAAAATGGTTTACGGTTAATAGGTGTAATTTCTAGCCATAAACATGGAATATTATTTGTTTCCAAGTCTTTTCTGCGTTTGGCATTTAAGCCATTTATTACGTAGACAATTATACCTCCGCCGCCATTAGAGTTATTATCTTTTCTAAACGGCTGGAGCAGTCATTTCCGCCGACACTAATTATGACGTTTGAAAACGACTTCAGATCATACACGGAAATGTCATCGCATATGCCCTGTATAGTGGCCCCACTTCGGGCACAGAGTTTAATTTCTTTTTTCAAGCCTCTGGGGTTTATTCCCTTAATGAAGGAGTCACCAATAAGAAGGGTTCTTTCTTGATGAGTTGAAAAAACTCGGCTGCTTGTTGCTGTTTTCGAGCGCGGCTCATTTTCATTGCTGAGCGATGTTGGTCGGCATTGAAATTGTGCATTCCGATTCGACATATGCATTGGGATAGGTCTGGGGTCAGTAACTCCACTGGGTCTCTGCTTAGATTCTGTAGCTAGAGGAAACAATGGTCTCTTCACTTGTGTCTCAGATGATGTACTAGATTCCCCATTTCCGGTTTGGTCTCCGTATCCTTCATCAGTAAGGTCCGATGTAGACATGCTCTGACTGTTTCCGTTGGTAGACTGTTGCATCACTGGATCGGGGCTTCCGCGTCTAACAGCTTTAGCATATGACGTATTTGGGTCTTTATTTTCTATAATGTTAACGAGAGAACATTTCAGTTTATTCAATTTAAACTCCATTTGATTCAGAATGTCTTGTTTGATTGTTTTAATTCCACCCTCAAGCTGCTGTATTCTGTTCAGAATCATTGATACATTTCCCTACCATGAGAGAAGGTATTTAAGAGAGTATTTGAACAGTAAAGATCCAAATCAGTCAGCGCATGAGCCGACATCAATGGCTCACTCCATCACGAAAACACAACTATATTATTTTGACCCCATTAAACCCCACTTTTATATAGTAAAACTGGGGTTCACAGGGGTATACATTATTTTTCTTATTACTGCTCAAAACATAGATTGTGGGTACTCGTTAGAACCGCCTCGGCGAGGCGGTTCTAACGAGTACCCATAATCTATGTTTTGAGCAGAAATATGAAAATATTAGAATTTTTATCTGAAAACTTTCAGTTTTTGGTGGTGAAATTTTCAATATATTGGAATAGATGTGTTTTCGCAATGCTTTGTCGGCCTTCGTTGCGCGTCCGACTGGTGATCAGCGGTTTGCAGGTTCGACCCCGCCGGATTGGCGACATTCTTTCGTGAATATTAATCATGAAAATTTTTCTACAGTCATTCCCTTCCGCTGAAGAAGGGCATTTATCAGTATATGGGGAAAGAGTGTCCACAATAATGGTTAACCGCTTAGAAGACTACGCCTGCCCAGTAGTATGTATGTATGTATGTATATAAGTATGTATGTATGTATGTATCCATGAAATTTCTAATGAAAAAAACGTGTCTAAAACTGTTGTGAGGCAAACCGTGTAGACCCTGATCAGACACCGCCCATTACGAAAACACGCCTATTAAAATATATTGAAAATTTCACTACCAAAAGACTGAAAGTTTTCAGATAAAACTTTTGATAGTTTTTCATATTTCTGCTCAAAACATAGATTAAGAGGCCTCGCCGAGGCCACAATATATGTTTTTGAGCAGAAATAAGGAAAATAATGTATACCCCTGTAAACCCCAGTTTTACTATATAAAAGTGGGGTTTAAGGGGATCAGAATTATATAGGTATGTTTTCGTGATGTTTCGTCTGATCTGGGTCTATACTGTTTGCTAACCCCATATTCATCCCATTACAATATGTACATTTTCCCTTATCTCATTATCATATTAAAACATTTCAGTGAAACTTGAATCTGCTTATCAGGTTCTCTTTTTGTTTTACTTTAGTATTGTTGATAATACTAACATAAATCATCTTTATCTTGTTTATTCCACTTGTCGCATGAGTTATTGTTTGTCACATCCTCCCACGCTACTGCTCCTAAGTTCAAAACTTATGTGGTCGTTGCATATGAAATTTATGAAACGAGCCTTTGGCGAGTTTCATAATTTTCATATGAAATGACCACGAATTTAAGATTTCTGTTTATCATAAGACTGTTAAATACATTGTGCGCATGCGCCAAACTGTTCAGGTAAGTCTCGAATCTGCGTTTTTTTTCTGCGAGATTACAATCGTGGGGAGGGGGGCTGTGTAGGGCGGGGGCAGGGTAGGGGATGCAACCTTCATATTAGCATAGAGGTCCTCGAAATTCTTAGATGGGAACATATCAATGCCATACAATAAATTAAGAAGGAAAAAAATCGTCTTCCTTTAAAGTGTCAAACTGAATTTTATTGTTTTATTAAAGCAGTATTAATAGTCAAAATATTGCTTAAAGACTTATAAAGGAAAGATTTCGTGTACTGCAAGCTGAACTTCCGTGTTCATGAATTTCATTTTCATTTATTTCCACGTAAAAACAAGGTTCCTTTCAAATAAATAAATAAATAAATCCATATGGTCAGAAATCACTCTCCGCAAAAAAAAAAAAAAAAAAAAAAAAAAAAAAATTGGGGTAATATTCAGCAGGCGTTTGATTACTTTATTTAGGTGCTAGACCATCCATTTAATCAAAGCTTACTTGCATGCATGCATCATTGATATGATTCGTTCGTCTGTCATTACTGACAATGACCAATCCTAATCAACTGTGTGATGTGTTATTATTTGTGCATTCTAAGACGGCTGATGAGACCAATCTTAGCTCTAAAATGCCTGTTGCAGATAGAACAAGAGAGGTCTGAGGAAGAAAGCTCTGTTGGTGATGCCTTGGCTCTGGCTTTCCGCTGTGCACATTTCTGCTTGGCTTTGTTGATTCTTTTTGCTTCGTATTCACCAGCTCCCCTTCTTATGAGGCCTCGCCACTTTGTTCGATCATGTGCAATCTGTTCCCACGACTCTGTTGGTATATTGAAATCTTTAAGGGAGGCTTAGAGGATATCCTTGTATCGTTTCTTATGACCACCATGGGAGCGTTATCCAACTTGTAGTTCTCCATAGAGAAATTTCTTGGCAAACGTTCATCAGGCATTCTGGTAACATGGCCTATCAATCTTAACTGTGCCAATTTCAGAAGAGTATGTACACTCTGCATCCCTGCCCTTTTCAGGACTTCTGTGTCTGGAATCCTGTCTTGCCACTTGATCTTTAGAAGTTTTCTAAGATAGCTTGTATGGAAGTGGTTCAGTCTTTTGGCATGCCGTTGATAAATGTCCAAGTTTCGCATGCGTATAATAATGTTGACAACACCATCGATCTGTATACTTTCAACAACGGATATACGCTCGTGATTAAAGAGGTTAAGTAATGTTTTGTTTATTATCAAAACACGTGAGTCTTTATACAAGACAATAAATGTGATCGCATTTTTTTTTCGTGTCAAAACAGATGATTGGATTAAGGACGCGCTTTGTGCAAAGTTCTATTAAGTGTGCGATTGCAAAAACGCCACCCCAACAACATTATTCGTCTGCTTTTGGGTCTCAATCAATATATTACGAAAACAAGCCTATTCAAATATTCTGAAAATTTTACCAGCAAAAAAAAAAGAAAATTTTCAGATAAAACTTCTGATATTTTTTTTTATATATATATTTCTACTCAAAACATAGATTGTGGGTACTCGTTAGAACCACCTCGGCGAGACGGTTCTAATGAGTACCCACAATCTATGTTTTAGAGAAGAAATAGGAAAAATAATGTTTACATATGTTAACCTCAGTTTTACTATATGAAAGTGGGGTTTAAGGGGGTCAACATTATATAGGCATGTATAATGCTGCTCTGTGTTTTTCCCATACTCCCAGCTCGGGATCATAATGAAGTGGGCCTGTCTGTCGAAGCCAAGACTGTCAAAATATATATATATATATATATATATATATATATATATATATATATATATATATATATATATATATATATATATATATATATATATATATATATATATATATATAAATACTATCTGTTTCGTCCCTAAATGAGATTACCCAATGATCTCTGCCAGTGTGATGAATCTGGCAGGCTAGCCTTTTATCATTTGGAACAGAACTCATAACTGTTTGACTTTGAACATGCCAACGGTTTTCCTTTGGAAGATATTCTGGGACCTTTTCTGGGAGCTGAAGATTTGATATTATTGGGCATTGTTTTCTTGCCAGAATATTTACTGCTCCTACTATTTGTGAATTGAGTTTGTGATTGTTTATAATTGCAATTTTATCCGTTGAAAATAAACCTAAAGACTTCATCTAAAAGGATTCTGGTTTTGGCGGGTTTTTATTTGTCGAAATGATGACGGGCAGATCTTCAATATTTTCCTCGCGGGAATCATTAGTATCCATCAAAATCTTTTCACCTTTATCGTCTACGTGTAAATTGGCATATCTGGAAGTTCATGTTTCTTTCTTTTAGCTTTCTGCGATTCTGAGTTTTCACCTTTAAACGGAATTTTCTTACTAGATTTCTTTAAAATTGATGTGGGGTCTGTTTAGGTGAAACAGTGACAAGTTTTGGGGTTTTGGGCGTTTTTGGTGACAACGTTGGAGTGTTAGTTAGGGGAAATGATCAGATGTATTGTTCTTTTTGGATTTAAGTGGTTTCGGAGTGGAGTGAGATATTTTTAAGTCATCATCGGGCTCTGAATCTTCTTGGATGGTTCGATTCATCAGAATTGAATCCGGCGCTGCCATTACCGATGTTTGATCAACGTCACCTTTTCTTCTACGTTTAGTGCCTGCTTTTTTGTCTTTTTTAACTCGATAATTTTTTCTTAGTGCAGTTAAGCTACCGACCCTTTTTTCTTCTACTGGTTCTATTGCTATCATTGCTGGACATAGGACCGGGCCCGTAAGAATAAAAGTTTGAAAGAACGTTAAGTAACTTGTGATGAAAATCGATTTTATGGTTAGAAAGTTTCGTTGCTATTTACATTTGTTTCGTTGCCTGTTATGAATGCCAGACCAGTGTGAATATGTACGTTTTTTTTTTTTTTTTTTTTTTTTTTTTTTTTTGTTTTCCTCAGTTATAGGAGGAAGGTTATAAGGTTTCATATAATTCCACCAAAATTGAGAAAAACGTACAACCAAAATACCTGTGAATTTCTAACAACAAAACGAATTTAAAGTTGGGCCTCATTCATATTTGAAGACCAAAGGTGACTTCTTCATTGTGTAATATTACAAGAATAACCAGACAATCTAATCCAAAACTGACGCCGCTCGGGGAACTCACACCCTTATCACCTATTCAAATTAATGACGATAATCCAGTTAACAGCCAGGCGCTTAGGTAGCAATCATAACTTAGTCAAGAGATTATCGACTGTCTTGTATGCACTTACCTGGTTGAAGATGAACAGAATAGAAGAGAAGTTTATTTCGAATTCCAAAAGGCGCTGAGGCCCATGAGGATATACAATTTACATATACAGCGGTAAAGGACAGTGCAGTACAAATTGACAATATATGGCATACTACATGAAACATTCACTTTCAAAATATATATCATCGGGAAACTTGCCCATAAAACTGCTTAGCTATTGCGTTGTGTATGCGGAGAAAGTCTAATATTTCGAACTACATCTTCATTCCATGTAATAAGGATGACATCAGACAAGCTATACATTTATAATTGTATGCATACACATTTCTTAAACACTGTCTAAATTTCTAAGAGCAAATCTAATCAAATCTGATAACTATTACTTTTATAAACACTATAGAATTAACGTCTGCTCAATAGTTTTGATCTGAGCTTAAATGCTTGATATATAGATGTACTAAATTTACGTATGCTGGTTTCGTTACTAGAATTTATCACCTGAATTAAATTTGTGCATACTAGGTCTATTCCAAAAATGTCTAAAAATATACTTTTTTCCGCAAAGTGATAAACATACTACATTCTAGTACAAAATGGTATTCATCTTTAATAATATTATATACTTGGCATTTTCTATTGTCTACTCATCATGAAAACATTCCTTTATAATTTTGACCCCCTTAAACCCCACTTTTATGTAGTAAAACTGTGGTTTACAGGGGTATACATTATTTTTCTTATTTCTGCTCAAAAACATAGATTGTGGGTACTCGTTGGAACCGCCTCGTCGAGGCGGTTCAAACGAGTCGTCGAGGCGGTTCCAACGAGTACCCATAATCTATATTTTGAGCAAAAAATATGAAAAACATCAGATTTTTTTTAACTGAACATTTGCATTTTTCGGTGATAAAATTTTCAGTATATCAATAGGCACGTTTTCGTAATGTGGAAACTGTTTGGCCTTGCCCGTCTACCTGATTCGGTTTCTAGACGATGTGAAGACATTCTTAGGCGACTTAAAGCTTAACATTTTATTTTACATTAATCTTTTGAAGAATCATTAGAAAGAAAACTTAAAAAAAATATAGTCAAAGCAATACACAAGTAGACATGTACCGGATTTTCTGTTAGCAGTTACTGTAAAATAATAATTTTATTGCTAAATTTTGTGTGTTGACAAATAGGTATCTGTAATCAAACAAAATGTTTATTATAGTAATAAAATGTCTATCATAATAAATAATAATTAACGCCAACCTAATCTACCCAAATATACATGAATTTTCAAATAAGTGTTAATATTGTGTTATGGGTTAACCTTTACCACTCTTTGGACAAATTCAGCAGAAGACGGATTAATGATATTCTAATTTTCCCAGAAAACAGGATTTGATATTTCATGTAATTTTTCTCCACCTCAGACAATTTGTACGAAATGTCAAACCTGGTTTCTTAGAAAAATAAGAAAAATATTTCAGTATGTTGTCTGCTAAAACTTTTACCCAGAGTGCTTGCACAAGCATTAGGATTAATCCTTACCCAATTTGAATGAGTCCATTTTACTGCTTGTTGATATGTCTAAAAGGTGCTTGATGAATGATAGTGGTGTTAGGTGCCTTACAGTGTTTGCACAGGCCTGTCTGTCTGTATATTTACGTTACGAAAACACGCCTATTCAAATATATAGAAAATTTCATCTCCAAAATCTGAAAGTTTTCAGATAAAAAACTTTGATATTTTTCATATTTCTGCTGAAAACATAGATTGTGGGTACTCGTTAGAACCGCCTCGCCGAGGCGGTTCTAACGAGTACCACAATCTATGTTTTTGAGCAGAAATAAGACAAATAATAAATACCCCTGTAAACCCCAGTTTTTTCTATATAAATAGGGGGTTTAAGGGGGGTCAAAATTATATAGGTATGTTTTCATGATGAGGTTAATGTGGTACCGGATAATTGGACTTTTACCATTCTCTCGGTGCCGCTTTGGTGGCTCAGTTGGATGCGCCGTCCGACTGGAGACCAGGAGGTCGCGGGTTCAACCCCCGCCGAGGTCGGCAAAATTCTTTCGTGGAGATTCATCATGAAATATTTTCTACCGTCATTCTCTCCCTTCCGCTGAGTCAAGAAGGGCAGTTGTCAGTTTCTGGCGAAAGAATGTGCACAATACTGGTTAACCGCTTAGAGGACTAAGCCTGCCCAGTAAACGCGTGGTTAGGTAAACTGACCGCGCTCGACATGACCCCATTTGGTTGATTGGGCCGTACAACCTCAACACAACACAACAACAAACATTCTCTCGGCAAATTCAATAGACTACAAACTGATGATATTTTATTTTTCCCAGAAATCAGGATTTGACATTTATGCAACTTGTCTCCATTAGAGATAATTTGCATGAAATGTCAAAATATGTAGTCTGGGGAAAATACTTCAATATATCGTCTGCTAATTATTTTACCCAGTATGATAAAAGCTCATCATCAAACGGTTGTATTTTCTCCCATTTTAAAACATTAGAAACACATTCAATATAAAAAGTCATGAAAATAAAATTTTTCTCACTTTGTAATATTACAATATATATATATATATATATATATATATATATATATATATATATATATATATATATATATATATATTACATGCGCGGCCAGTAATGTGGCCAAAAACACCGGAATAAACTAATATTCAGCAGTTCAGCAGATCAGCCTTTTAGTCAGTCCCGAGAAAAATGGCGCACGGAATTATTATAAATCCGTGGAATGTTGTTTTGTTTATGGCAAATTAATTTATTTATTTAAGTGTAGTCTGCATGCTTTTACGATAAATGGGATCATTCGTAAATTGATATCCACTGAAAAGATTTAGTAGTTATGATCAAAAATTACTAACTACTAAATCTTTTCAGTTACACCTTTCATATTTGGTCAACATCTTCTTGGGGTGAAGCCATTCTATCGCATGATCCCCACCAATCAGTTTGATATTTTTAGGCAGATCAAGTTACTTAACAATATGCGTTTAAGAATTTGTAATTGATTATACTACATCTTTTTCAATTACAGCTTTCATATTTGGTCATCTTCCTTTGGGTAAGGCGATTCCATTGCCTTCCATGGGATAAAGGCTTACTATTGTTTAGGCCTCACCCTCGGTTTGACTGTTTATTCAAGATCCTACTTAATGCTCCAGGTTGGCGTTAGTAATTTGCGTGTTACTTCTGTCCGTCCGTCCGTCCATTCCGAGATGGCGTAAGCAATCTGTGTTTAGGTGAATTTCATTTGACAAGAATGTAACAGTAATAGGAAATACAAACACATGTTGCAGGGTCTGACAGTAAGCCAAAGCTTGAAAAAATCATCTCTTGCGTCATTGTGGAACATACAGTATATATAGATAAATGGCTGTGTCAAAGACAGAGAGACAGACAGACAGACAGACAGACAGACAGACATAGGAGTCGTATTATGTGTACACACGGCAAGAGCGTTTCCTAATACATGTACATAAAGTTTATTTTCAAGAGATTTTTAAAAAGCAAACTGCTCATGCCATCTCGGACGTGGACGGAGACTGACGGACGGAACATGCGATGGAAAGGCTTTACCCTACAGAAGATGACCAAATATGAAAGTTGTAACTGAAAAGATTTAGTAGTTATGATCAATTAAGAAAACTTAGTCACAAATAGCTAACACCAACCTGCATTAAGTATGCATTACGAAAACAAGCCTATTCAAATGCACTGAAAATTTTACCACCAAAAAATGAAAATGTTGAGATAAAAATGCTGATATTTTTCATATTTCTGCTCAAAACATAGATTGTGGGTACTCGTTAGAACCGCCTAGGCGGTTCTAACGAGTACCCACAATCTATGTTTTTGAGCAGAAATAAGAAAAAAAGATACCCCTGTGAACCCCAGTTTTTCTATAAAAAAGTGGGGTTTCACGGGGTCAACATTATATAGGCATGTTTTCGTGATGGTTAATGCCGAATAGTCAAACTGAGGGTGAGGACTAAGCAATGGTAACCAAATATGAAAGCTTTAAATGAAAAACTGTAGAAGTTATGACCAATTAAGAAAACTTAAACGCAAATTGCTAACGCCATGTCGGACGGACGTACGGACGGACAGAGGTAACATTATATGCCCTTTCCACCAGTCTTCGAATGGCGGGGTGGTAGATATAAAAACAGCACCAGTAATATGAGAGCAGTTTAGACCCAGATTAGCCATCATATTGCTATTATAACTTCTGATCAGGCTTTTGTTACAGGTAATTAGACCAAGTATACTAAAATTATTAGTGCTATTGCATATCAACATTATGGTTGAAGTGTCTGACTATCCAATGCGCTGCACATTGTCCGCTTATTGTATAAGGTCCATTTTCGTGCGTTACGCATCATATAATAAAATGGCTTATATATGGTTTTAATATTTTCTACTACATTTACTTAAAATTACCATAAAGCCGGTGATAGATTGGTGTTACGTGGGAGGGATCTTATCAAACGTAATACACCAGAAATCCTTGACGATGTTTTCCGATTGCAATGAAAAGAGATTAGTGTCGGATATATACTTGTATTTGATAAGATTTGTTTAACCCCGGCCCTTCTGAACCTGGATGTGTTCCGCCTTTGCAAACGTACAGATCCGGATCACTTGGCTTCTGCTCTGGATCTGCATTGTTTTGTCAATCAGTATGTAAATTTATACCAACAATCTGAATGAAATAATCTGATTAGGCTGACAATCAGAAGTGGACGTGGGATCTCACATTCAGCACGATAAGGGTTAAGTTGCTGGTAATATTGCATTTAAAGCCCAAGTGTTTTCATTGATTTCCTTAAATTGTTATATAATTATTAAAATGATAATAAAAAAAACGTGTACTATATCTACCATGCTAATACTGAAATGAGCAGACTTGTAAAGTCTGAAAGCACTCATTCACGTTAAAAATGAGACGGTGCGGTTTGTTAAGGTAACTGTCCTTTGTCAAGAATGGTATGCTGCAGGTATGCTGCAGAGATTGTTATCATGATTTATTTAAAACCCCAACACAGCTGGTTTACATACATGCTGGTAGCTAGATGGTCATGAGTTTGTGCCTGAAAAAAAAAAAAAAAAAAAAAAAAGAGAGAATGAATATTTTGAGAGAAATAAGTATAGTGTACATTTTATAGAATAGAAACCTTAGATTTAATGTTTACGATTATTGCCAGTTTAAGTTTATTTATTTTGGAAGTTATGGTATCTGCAACATCAAAAAATTAGTTTCAAAATTTTACAAGTAACTGCCAAAACAAAAGTTACTGTACAAGCCTTGTTTGTGTTCTGTTTGGTAACAGGGCAGAAGTATTTAAGTGATAACAGAAGAAAAATTACTTCACGGCAATACATGTACAAACCCTTAGTACTGTTTACTGATTGAAGATTTCCTTGGAATAAAAGAAACAGAGGCTTATAATTCTATTAGAATTATTAGCCTCTAACAGAACTGAATACTGGCACAGAATTATCAAATTCAGTATTAAGTAAGTCATAATCTACATATAGCCGGGCCTTGCATCTCATGCAGTATGATTCCTAATTATTATTTATCTCAATCTTGGCTGATGTGAAGGGAGGGCTTGGGGTGGATAAAATTTTCTGTAAAACGCAGTACTAAAGCGTTTTTCTAATATTCCTGGAGGCACCTGTATTGGTCTATATGTTGCAGTTTTAGGCTGCTGTAAAGATTCTAAAAGGAATGGCCCTTGAGAGCAATCATTACGAAAACACGCCAATTCAAATATATTGAATTTAAAAACCAAAAAATGAAAACTTTCAGATGAAAAGTTCTGGTAGCTTTCATATTTCTGCTTAAAACATAAATTGTTGGTTCTAGGTTTACTGTATAAAAGTGGGGCTTAAGGGGGTCAAAACTAAATACCGTATTCGACCTAATTACCGCACTGTGCGCTTAGGTCTTTCAAAAGCACTGGGAAAACTTGTGATAAAATATCCACCTAATAAGGGCACACTTTAAAGAAAGATCAGCAGAAGACTTAATGAGCAGCGTATTAAAAATGCTTTTGCAATATTATTTTCTGATTTTCTTTATAAAAACATATATTGTGGGTACTCGTTTGAATTGCCTCGACTTGTGGAGGCAATTCAAATGAGTTCCCACAACATATGTTTTTATAAAGAAGTAGATAAAAGTACACTGAATGTAATCTAAAGGCTACTTAATTGCTTTACTGTGCGCTTATAGGAGCATGTGCGGTAATTAGGTCGAATACGGTAGGCGTGTTTTCGTGATAGAACATATTCAAAAAACTGAAAACAGCTAAAGTATCAAGTTTTCAGGACTAGACCAGTTAGTTTCGGCCTCATCACTCAGCCTAGTATAAATTTTCCAAAATTCCGGAATTATTAATGGTCTCAATGACCACAAAGAACCAGAAAATATAAACTATTAACCCTTGTCCTGCTGAATAAATTAAGATGCCATGCCCACTTCTAATTTTCAGTCCATCAGATTGCTTGATCTGTATTGTTGCTATAAATTTACATACTTAATGGCAAACAGTGCACCAGTTGGCTTCAGAAGCCAACTGATCTGGATCTACACTGTTTGCAAAGACAGGACATATCCGGTTTCAGCAGGACTAGGGTTAAGCAAAAATAAACACTGCTATTTTTTCAGGCCGGTATACAAGAATTGTCTACTTTCTTTGAATGAGGGAACATAAATAGATGTTTACTTAAATCAATGAAGACTGATAAGAAATTTCCATTAAATTTTATATTTTTCCATGAAAACATTATAACTCGAACAAGCAGCTGTATATGGGTATTATTGCTTTCTTGAGGCTATGTCATGGTTTGTCACTGTTACTGTAGACCCAAGAAAAACTATTTTCATGCAACAAACTGAAAGAAAGAAGTCCACCAGAAAATAGCAAGATTGCACGTTACATAACTGCTCATAAAGAATCCTAATAAAATTATTGGAACTTGCTATATTCATTATTTGATGTGGTTTATGCTTTCGAAAGATACCTCTTTTCAGAACTGTTTATAAAAAAGGTAGAAAAGCCTAACTGTTTTTCTTTCATTTGGCAGGTTTTCCGATCATCCATTTCATCAGCATCGTCCGAGCAAAACTTTCGCTACCGGCATACAGTTTTGAAACTGTCGGATATTATAAAATAAATTAATGACATGATTGTGTGGAGCTGATCTGATCTGGACATTTGCTTTTCACACATAATAATTGTGATATTTGCATTCTTTCTGTGTGTAGGCCAGGTACTTGGGTGGGGGTTGGGCGGTGCATCGCTGTGGCAGTAAAGGGGGAATAGATACGTAGCTCCTGGCAGTGGGAGCATCTCAGCCGATGTTTCCTTTGACCTCTTCACACCAAAGAGGTGCGGAGGTGCGGCGGAACACCGATGGGGATGCTCAATCTAAGTGAAGGGTTGCTAATCAGTGCTAATGCCGGGGTGCTCACGTGTACACAACCGCCTACCCGAAGTGATGTAAATACTGTATATGTCGAAAGTCTTAACTTCTGTTTGTATTGTACGTTGTACAGCCTAAAAAATCCCTTATAATTCTATTTATTGTATGTGCTTTTATGCTGTTTACGTGTATTTTATGTACCATGATGAGACTGACATAAACAAACAATACATAAGATGACGGCTTTTCCACTCTCTCCCTCTCTCTCTCTCTCTCTCTCTCTCTCTCTCTCTCTCTCACACCTTTTTTAAAGTATTTTGAGACTGTCATTTTGTTCTTTTCACTTTTAATAAAACAATAAAAAGGGACATGGAAAAATTACGTTACAGAAAACTGACAATAATATGGTAACAAATCTTAGACCTACTACTTTACAATGTGGTGTACTTCTTATACAAAATTGATTTGGTTTTATTGAAGTATAAATGTCTTGCTATCTATCCAACGTCGCCGATCGATCCTCTCTACAAGCTCTCGGTTTTCTGTTCTTTACTTGTTCTTTACATATTTCTCAAATAAACATTTTTCTTTGTTATGAGCATGGCTTTGTGATTTCATTAAATATGAAAGTGATACTACGATTATATATTACTCTGAGGCTTTCAACACACCAAAGGTGAAATTTCAAAACAGATGAATTTCGACTCCCTGATAAAACATTCTTTTTTTTTTCCATGTATACTTCTACAACTTTCTTTTAATTTGGATAACCAAGTATATAATATATATATGTACTGAACAATTCTGGCCTATTCAATTATCAGAATAACCACTTAGCATGTTGGGTAAAAAAATCAGCAGACACTATTTTGATAGATTTTTTTCTCTTTTTTTTCCATAAAATAAGCTTTGACATTTCATGCAAATTGTCTCCGTTGATGAAAGCTTAATTTTCTGGAAAAATAAGGAAGATATCATAAATTTTTTCTCACTGCTAATTCAGCCCAGAAAGTGGTGGTAATGAAAATGCTATTAATTCGAATTCGGCTCCAGACGAAATGGGATACCTAGTCAACAGGTTTTCTCCTGCAAAACATATTTTGTAGTTACTCATTAGTATTGTTGTGGTGAGACAATTCAAGTGAATTCCCACAGCAATTGGTTCACTGGAGAAATTGTGAAATTAGCAACCACCCACACATGAAATGTAAGGCTTATCTAGAGCAAATGACTGGTACATAATATATATAATGCTTCATAAGGCATCTGATAAAACTTTCATGTTTAATGATATCAACAAAGGGTGTTTATTTACAAAACAAAGGGGCCAAGGTGGCCCTGTATCGCTCACCTGATTACCAGACAAGTTTCGAGTCGTTTGGCCTTTAGGTTCAAGAGGAGAAGATCAATACAAATTTTCAAGATGGCGACCGCCTTGGATTTCCAATCAGAATGAGTTTAGCTACCTTTCATTTACAAGTCGCTTCTATACTTCCAATGAATTTCGAGTCAATTAGCCTTTTGGTTCAGGATAAAAAAAATCAAAATATATTTTCAACATGGCTGAAAGGGCGACCATCTTGGATTTCCGATCAGAATAATTTTAGCTACTTTTGATCTACAAATAATCCTTATACTTCCTTTCAAGTTTTGAGTCAGCTGATCTTTCTGTTCAGATGAAGCTTAAAATAGCTTTTCAAGATTGCGACTGTGACGGCAATATTGGATTTCCGATCAAAACAGATTGAGCTATTTTTGAACTACATGTCACCCAGGTACTTCCTACCAAGTTTCGAGTCAATAGGCCTTTCGGTTAAGGAAATGAAGCGCAAACTAGATTTCCAGTCTATTGATGACGGTCGTGGCAGCCATCTTGGAATTTAATCGGAACGATATTTAGTATTTTATATCTACAAGTCACCCTGATACTTCCAACTAAGCTTTAAGTCAATTGCCTTTTTGGTTCAGGCGAAGAATAAAAACATATTTTTCAAGATGGCGGCCACAGCGGTCGTCTTGGATTTCCGTTCTAAACGATATAAGCTATCTTTGATCTATAAGTGATGCTTCCTTTCAAGTCAATTTGTCTTTCGGTTTAGGAGAAGAAGTGAATATAGATTTCAAGATGGTGGCCATGGCGGCCATGGCGGCCATTTGGATTTCTGATTGAAACGATTTTAGCTGTTCTTGATCTGCAAGTTTCCCTGATGCTTCCTTCCAGGTTTCATATCAATTGGCCTTTTGGTTCAGGAGAGGAAGCTCAAAATAGATTTTCAAGATGGCGGCCAATTTGGATACCCGATCGAAATGATTTTAGCTTTTTTGATCTTCAAGTTACCTTGATGTTTCCTCCTACGTTCCAAGTGAATTGGCCCTTTGGTTAAGGAGAAGAAGCGAAAAATAAATTTCAAGACGGCGGCCAAGGCGGCCATCTTGGATTTCCGATCGAAGTGATTTTAGCTATTTATGATTTACAAGTCACCGTGATGTTTCATACCAAGTTTCAAGTCAATATGGCATGTTGCTTCAGGAGAATGCTAAAAAAAAAAAATAAATAAAAAAAAAAAATAAATAAATAAATAAAAGCAAATTTTCAAGATGGCGTCCATTGCGGCCATTTTAGATTTCCAATCGGAACGATTTTATCTATTTTTGATCTACAACAACACCCCAATGCTTCCTATCAAGTTTCAAGTCAATTGGCACTATAATGTAGGGGAAGTAGTCTTTTGAAGCAAATTGTTGACGCCGCACGACACACGACGGACGACGGACATTGACTGATCACAATATCTAACCGAGCCCTTCGTGTTCAGGTGAGCTAATACAAACTGACTGTAGACAGCTAATTCCCCTTATCAGCAATTGTAACATTCTAGAAATACCGATTCAATCCTGGTCGGCTCAAAAAGAGACTACATTCAGAGATAAAAGCTAAAGGGCTGTTACAATAAACGTTTCCAATAACAAGGAGGGCAAATATAAATGTAGGGACTTGGGCAAGTCTATCTTGCGTCACAAGGAATCATTTAATTTCAAAGGAAAATAAGACAATTTAATCATTTTAAATGCTTACCTACTTAATAACCATTTGCACGTTTAGCTCACCTGAGCACGAGTTGCTAATGGCGAGCTATTGCGATCGCCTAATGTCCGTCATCCGGCGTCCATCTACAGTTTAACTTAAAACATATTTCCTCTGAAACTCTTTGGCCTATTTTGTTGAAAATTCACACTAAATATCGTCTCAACACCTTCTCATGCCTTATATGGCAATAGTACAAACTCTGAAAATCTTCTTCTCAGAATCTATTTTAGGAATTTCAATGCAATTTTACAGTGCTGTTCATTTTCTTTATTTTTAAGGGAAAGCAGGGCTTGACATTTTATGTGAATTTTCTGTTAGAAGAAAAATTCACTTAAATACCAAGTGTCATTTTCTCTTTAAAGTTAGAAAAAAAAACTGAACAATCAGAATGGCATCTGCGACAATTTTTCTTTACATTTGAAAGGTTATAATTAAATAGTGAATAAATTGGTTAAATGCCAATATATATTTTATAATAAAAATGTCATGTCATTTTACCAGTAGCTGTGGCCTGATGGTTGCGGTTAAGTTGCCCTTGTCTCCTACATGTACTGGTTTATAACGAGCTTAAGCGACCTGCGAAGCAGGTCGCCACCTGCCTAGCAGGTGGAGAAGCTTAAGCTCGTATTATAGGTATCGTGAGTCTCTCACATACTGTGCAGAAGAATTCGCATGCGGCGGCTGACTGGTTTCCCAAATCTAAAGCGGAGTGTATCGGCTTAATGTTGAACCTGAAAACAAACGCTAATTGATGTCCGTTGCCAGCCTGGTTTCCGAAAAAAATGATGATCAGATACGCTCAGCTGCAAACATGGAAATCTAGTCAGCCGCCGCAAGCGACTTCACTGGATGTAATGAATCGTATAGCCAATGAAATAGAATGATACATTTGTTTTACGACATTGACCCGGAGGAGTGCGTGACTGATCTGCGTTTTAGCCGCCATATTTAATCTATGACTTCTCTCGCATTAAACAACTGTTTCGAGTATTTAAGTGGTTTTGCCGTAAAAAATGGATTACATTCCTACAGCACATAACAGGAATTATGCATGGAGAAGAATTTATCGCTGACAACATGATAAAGGTAGGATATGCGGTGATTTCAGCTGACTGGCGATCAGCTGATCGTTCGTGGTATAGCTAAAAGGAGAAAGAAATCAAGTTTTTTTTTTTGTTTTTTTTTTTTTTTTTGTTTTTTTTTTTTTTGTTTTTGTTTTTGTTTTTTTGTTTGTTTTTTTTTTGTTTGTTTTTTGACGAAATCAGCCTATAAAAATAAATTATCGGGACAGATGCATAATTTCTTCTTACTATAATATTAGACTTAATATTTATTTATACACTTGTAACAGGTGAAAAAAAAATTGTGCCACGACCGAGGATTGAACCCGGGCCGACCGCGTGACAGGCGGATACTCTACCACGTTCGCTATAAAAGCCGGTTTGTACCGTAAGGCAGTACAAGTGTATCATATACCTATACCCGGTGACACTGTGGAAAATTTCATGGAAAAAAAATGTTCGATGTTGTGCCCTTTGCCTCGGACCTACATTTAAACAGGTTTTATCTCGTCCACGACTTTGTATAGCTGATGGAAAAAAGAAAGTGCATAAAAAGCTTAAGCTCGTTTCACCTATTTATTTCATATTATAAAAAGATAATGCTTGCCCCATTGAACAGATTCTCAAAAAGATAGCGTCATAGCATGAAACGTTCAGTTTATTTATTTATTTATTTATTTTTT
This sequence comes from Anodontia alba, assembly GCA_964016985.1. Classification (NCBI taxonomy): domain Eukaryota; kingdom Metazoa; phylum Mollusca; class Bivalvia; order Lucinida; family Lucinidae; genus Anodontia; species Anodontia alba. Next base: position 102,424,819 of record OZ024822.1, read on the forward strand.
TTTTTTGTATGTTTATTTATTATTTTTTGTTTGTTTGTTTTTTTTTTGTTTTTTTTTGTTTTTTGTTTTTTTTGTGTTTTTTTTTTTTTTGTAGTATTATGGAATAGGTCGCCAGTTAAAATTGACTTTCAGAAGTCTCTGATACAACCTGAAATGTTTCAATTGTGAACTTACTTCCAACATACATAAAGTAAAATATGCTGGCACTTAATGATGAGGAGCTCCCCAGTGATGACATGTTCTATTTTCAAGACACACAATAGTATAACTGTCCCGTATAATACATACATTAGTCCCTTAAAATACCTTTACAGACGGTTGAAGTTCTAAAGCGTAAGAGCATTTCTTTAGATCAAGTGACTGATGTGTGTTTAAATTGAATCCTAGATGAGTTTTTGAAACTTCGTACCCAAAACGAATGATAATTTTGCAATTCTCAATAGAAAAAAAGACAAAAAAAAAAAAAAAAAAAAAAAAAACGTTTCCTGGGAAGTCTTCCTTAGGGTTTATGTTCCATAAATGACATTCGTAAATCATTTGAAGCTATTCCTGACATTACTAATTTTCTTGTTTAAATGCATTGATTGTTTTAAAAATGAACACTTAAACGTCCTTACTGAGGTTGTTTTAAGTTGGGACCATTTTCTTATCGTAAACGCTGAAAAAATGTCCCGTAGAAATACATTATAGATTTCCGCTAATACAAATGGAAAACCGTTTACCAAAATTACGACCATGGCTCTCTAACAGTTTCTGAACAACGAAACAGGTACGTGGAACATCAAGAAGATTTTTAGAATTTTGTGTCGTTTTAATTAAAGTGTTTCAAAGTTGTCGAGTCATCAGGATATGAGTAACCCCGATTTCTCTAACAGTCGATTTAACGGTAAAAACTGTAACTGTGGTTTAAACATATTTTATTTCTAAATAAGTCACATTATACATTTTACACAAAAAACAATGACTTACAAAAGAATCTAGAAAGAAGCCGATAGGCCTATATAAATCTGTTTCCCATCTAACTTGTAAATTGCACATATAATCGGTGAAATGAATAATACCAAGACAAGAACATATCTATTTAAACAAAATATAATAAAAAAAAAAAGATATATGAAAATATCATAGAGAAGGCAAAATACAAACCAACAAAAGCTGAACTTATCTTGAGAGAGAGAGAGAGAGAGAGAGAGAGAGAGAGAGAGAGAGAGAGAGAGAGAGTTCAGGGTTTGAAGCGCTTACTATCAATAATGAAGTTTTGTACAGCTCGAAAATCTCACAGTTTTGGTTATAATCTAACTCAGTGTTATCAAACAAAAGAGTGTTAGTAGTCGGTTGACAGAGTGTACTGAAACTTTTACTAGCATATCATTTCGTATTCTACTGTTTGTTTGTTTGTTTGTGTTGAGGTTTTACGGCCCAGTCAACCCAATGGGGTCATGTCGAGATCGGTCAGTTTACCTAACCACACGTTTACTGGGCAGGCTTAGTCCTCTAAGCGGTTAACCAGTATTGTGCACATTCTTTCGCCAGAAACTGACAACTGCTATTCTACTGTATCTCTGGTATTTTTCCGCAAGTACAGATGGAGTTATTCACGATGTTTTTTAGGAAGAGACGATAATTGAGTGGACTGCAAGAAGCTCTGAGCCTAGTATGTTGAATCTGAACAAATCTTTCACCTATGAAATAATATCTAGTGTGTATGTGTGGGGCGGGGCGGGGTGGTTATGGCATTTCCATTTATGCGATTTTTGAAAACTGCCAAAGAATGTACATTTACATCTCTGACATCAGGACTAAGTTCGTTCCAGGCTCTGATGCAAGAAGGTAGGAATGAATTATGGTATAAATGGGTTCTGTACATTGTCTGTCTAATGTTCGTTGCATTTCGAAGTTCATAAACTGTGGTATCTTGTAAAAGAGGAGGTATTAACAATGAAAGATAAGAAGGGGTAATGTTATTAATCATCTTGTTAACTAAATACAGTTTATAATTTCTACGTCTAGTTTCTAAGGTTTCCCAGCCTGGTTTTCTATACAGCATATCCAAGAAACCAATTTAGTTGCACCTGTAACAATTCGTGCTGCTTCAACTTGTATTTTCTCTAGGGCATTTACATTATACTTGGTGAAATTATTATACATATATATCCGAGCAATAACATTTGCAGGGATGCATTGATTTTATTGAAAGTTTGCAGAAGGATATATCATTGTAAAATACAGGACAAGTTCGATATTAGTAATCATCCGCAAAAGTTTGGCTGTTATGGCCCTTTTTCGACTTAGTTTTTGTTGTTGTGTTGATAATGGTTTCCACTCAATATCTTTTGTAGGGATGCATTGATTTTATTGAAAGTTTGCAGTAGAATATATACTACTCAGAGTTTGATAGGAATCACCTTTTTAATGCAAAATAATTTTTGAATACATGACTTAGCTGTATCCAAAACCGATACAAAATGATAGAGAACATGTTTTTCATTAATTCCATTGATTCATTTCGTCAAATGTCAGTGTATTCAAGCGTGGCAATAGCAAACGCCTGGGCACCCCTAAAATGTGCCGTAACACTCAGGGTTTTCGGCGACTGAATTTTCACAAATTTCTAAATTCGTTGAGACAAACTTCCCTAATAACGCGTATGACGTCCACGGGCATCAATTACAGCACGACATCGCCTGCGAATGCTCGTAATCAGAGTCCGTATCCGGTTTTGTGGAATGAGTCTCCATTCAGCAACCAATGCATCCTTGAGCTCCTGTAAAGTCCTTGGCTGCACAGGTCGGGCTGAAGCATGTCCCACGCATGCTCAATCGGATTCAGGTCCAGTGATCGAGCAGGCTAGTCTATACGCACGATTGTCTCGCGTTCCAGATTTGCATCAGTGTCGTATGCACGGTGGGGACGGGCATTATCGTCTATCAGAATAAAGTTCGGACCGATAGCACCGGCATATGGTCTCACAAACGGATCAAGAATCTCATTACAGTACCTCACTGCCGTTAACGTTCCGTTTTCAACAACATACAAGTCAGTTTTTCCACTGACGCTAATATTTGCCCAAACCATGACTGAACCCTTGCCATAGCGATCATGTTCTGCCACATTCAAGTAATGAAATCGCTCTTTGGACATTCTCCACACCAACTGACGTTAATCAGTGAAGTCGAGACAGAATCTGGACTCATCAGTGAAAAGAACTGGTGTCCAGTCACGAGTCGTCCACCTAAAGTGAGTTCTGGCAAAGTCTAGCTGGTCTTGCACAAGCTGTCGCGTCAACGGGACACGTACTGCGGGTCTCCTGGCAATAAGTCCGAACTCATGGAGTCTGTTTCTGACTGTTTGCGTGGACATGCGTACTCCAGTTCCGTTTCTAAACTCGTTATTCAAGCGCGTAGCGTTCAGGAACCGTTGACGTTGAGATTGAATCAACAAAAAACCGGTCCTGATGTTGAGTTGTAGCACTGTCTCAACTTCCGCAATGTCTATGTGAAGGATTTCCGTGGGTTAGATAACGATTCCACATTCGGGATACCACGCTCTGTGACACATTCAGAAACCCAGCAACACGACGTTGAGAGACGCCAGATTCTAGCATTCCAACCCCACGGTTCATTTCTTCGGGACTTAGACGTTTTCTGAATTGTCCTCGAGGCATTAAAGGGTTTCAGGAACCACATGAAAATCTTTTCACGCTTAAAAATGAAAACTAACAATTTCGATGTTCTGGCCCGAATGCAGTGTTACAAAAGATTTTGAGGGTGCATGGGTTCATTTGCAAAGTGTGAAAAGTGTGTACTTTCGCCAGTGCTGAAATGCACGAGTTGCACCTAAAGATAATATTCAATATACGGAGTGCAAACTCTGTCATGAATTTGTACATTTGCACTGCAAAATTTGATACATAAAACGTAATCCCTATCAAACTTTGAGCAGTACATTATTGTAAAATACATGTCAAGTTCGATATTGTAATCATTCGCAAAATTTTGGGCGTTATGACCCTTTTTCTACTTAGTCGTCTTTAGGGATAGGAGCGATTATAAGGACCAGTGTTTTTTTTTTTCTTTTTCATATCAAATGGTTGGCGCTTTAAGCAGGCGACACATCCAAATCTCGGAATTCTTGTTTTCTAAATATGAATGTTTGACTATACACATGTGATGTGTCTAGCAACTTCATGAGGGTCATCGACGATCATGTAAAATGTTGTATCATCTACAAAAAGACGTACAGTAGAATCTACGTTGACTACGATATCGTTTATGTAAATAAAAAAAGAAGATATATAGAGCCCTGTGGCACACCTGCTTTAATAAAACGCCAATCAGACATCCTCCCCCCCCCCCCCCCCCACCCCACCCCACCCCTTGATATAACTACTCTCTGCTTTCTATTTGAAAGATAAGTAGCTAACATCTGAAGAAGAATTGATTTTATACCTACTTCTAATTTATGCAACAAACCTTTATGCAAAACTCTGTCAAAATCCTTGCTTATATCACAAAATATTGCCCGCATCTTTTTGCCATCATACAAGGATTTGCAAAATGTTTTATAAATGTCAACAAGTTGATCGACCGTTGAATCACCGGGAGAAAAAAAGTGCATGAAATGAGCCAGCGCATGAGAAAAGGGTACTTATTGACCTGGTAACCCACCCAAGGTCCAGACGAGTCGGTGCATTAACTCATCTTGCCAAAACTCCCCGCTGCCTTCAGACATGCAGAGCCATGCACGTACCTGTTAGTTGTATACGCACATTTAAAGAAAGCAGTTCGAAGAATCCTAAGGGTCCTTTCTCATGCGTTGGCTCAATGTACATCTCAAAGACGCATGTCATTGATGAGGTAGTGCATTATGGAGACTAACTGTATACATATTAGAATACTTATCAGACAATATGGTCAAACGGATAATGCTGAGAGAACAGCAACATACATCTTGTACATACACATATTACCGACATACAGTTCATTTGTCTATATGCTGTATGAAATCTCGTAACGTCACAAAAAAAAAAAACGTGCTTATAATAATAATAATGATAATAATAACAAAAATCATGATAATGACGATGTTGATGAAGGTGATAATAACGACAATAATAGTAATAATAATAACAATAACATTGATAACTATAAGGACAAAGACAATAATATTTCACATGTGTATAGTCAAACAAGATAAATAGAAATGAGTTTAACTATTATTTACATAACAAACGCAATCTTAAGTTTGTAGTTTGTTCCAATTCCACTTTTGAAAAAAAAATAAATAAAAAAAAAGGGAAAAAACATCAAGGTAGAATAAATAATGTCATACTGGGAACCCTGCTTCCATGAGTCAGCCAACAATGATCAACAACAATTACCTGTACAAATCCTGGCCTGTTTACAGACGTGGCATTGTACTTTTAATTTGGACTGCTCCGTCATCAAATAGGTGGTGCAGGTTAGGATCTAGCTACTAGGATCAATGGGCCCATTATGGTACATTTGAAAAAGGAGTTCTGCTCATGTATACACTAGAAGGCGTAAGCAGTGTTGCAAACTTCATTACTGCTTATGAAGAGTATCAATAAAACCGAGACTCCCATTGTCTGATCTGTGGTGTGTTCTTTGTTTCCAAAGGCAATCTTTTTGACATTTATTTTATTACACTGCAGCTAGTGCCGTGTGGCGGCGGTAGAACGTCTTCCCGTACTTTACCATAGTGTAGATTATATTTCACTTCCTTTGGGCCCATTATGGTGCATTTGAAAATGGAGTTCTGTTCATGTATTCGCTAGATGGCGTAAGCAGTGTTGCAAACTTCATTACTGCTTATGAAGAGTCTCAGTGAAACCGAGACTACCATTTTAGTGATCTGTGGTGTGTTCTTTGTTTCCAAAGGCAATCTTTTTGACGTTTGCTTTCGCTAATATTCGTATAATGATAACGGAAACAGCCGAATAGATGTTCATATTTGGGACAGTTTTAATGAGACAGACGACCTCTGACACGTCCGTCAACACAACATGACCTATACAGGTACGACCACCAATATATGAATCCCGTCACCAGAAAACCTGTTATCGGAATCCGCTACTAGACAAGAGATGGACCGCCCAGTCATGCATGCAGACAAGCAACGAACTAAGATAATTAGCAAAAACTAAAGCGCAATCAGACTGCTCGGATGCGCAAGCCGATCCGCACCCTTGCCGTTCGCAAATGACAAAAACAACAAAAACAGGCCTTTCCGCGACGTGGCTCATTTTTCACCTAATAACTTTGAACAAACCTATTTTAGATTTAGGGTGTGTCAGATTTGCTTTATTTGTTTATTTTTTTAAAGTCCATTCTTTATGCGGACAGTGCAGACCCCTATCGGACACTTCGTTCTGTTTCGTCCGAGCTGGGTCTACATCATTTGCCAGTGTCCAAATTCTGTGACACTAGGCATATATGGACTAAGTAGTTTCCATCTTAAAAGGCCACGTGCCGTTCAACCTTGAAAAGTCAAATACACATGCAGGATATTTGTATGCAGATGCAAACTACAGGTAAAATTGAATATCTGCATATAAAGAAACGAGAAAACCACACACCTTATAGCTTTGAACAAATTGTGGTAGGCGGTCGTATAGGGTGGATGTGGGTTAAATACGATACGGCACCATATGTGGTAAGTGGGTCCAAACTGATGTGTAACGGTACCCAAAAGTGATCAGGTAATAACAGACAGACGGAAATACAGACATGATGGACAGACGGACGTAATAACGAAACCATCTAGAGTGTCCTGTACAATCAGGACACTCCCGTAGATCGTATAGGAAGTTCGACCAAGAGTTTGACTGCTGCTACACAATGAAACCAGCCAGTTTAAATTAAATAAATATATTTCTTTTTACAATAAATCAATGACGTGATCTTATATGAGATGAAATTGTCAGAAAGTTGTCAGCTGGATGAAAAAAATATGAATGAAATCCAAAACTGATTCCAAACTGGTCCTTTTACAAAATCCCTAATAAAATCTAATATGCAGATGCGAGTTATAAAAACTCGAAGAAATTACTGTACGAGCACATAAGTACTCAGTGTGTAATGAGAAAATAAGAAAAATGTGTACGAGCGTAATAAACGCTTGGTAAATAAACCGAGGTGCTTTACCTCAGGTAAACCTGAAGGTTCGCTGATGCGATAGTGGACAAAATGTTAAACTTGAGGACAGGTTATTAATATAAATATTATTAGTTTATTATGTTCCAATTTAGATCTGACTCCACCTGAAAAATGCTTGAAATATAAGAAGCTACATAATGCAGAGCTTCAAGCCCGACAGTCAAACATACTTCATCTAGAACCATTAAAGTAACCTGCTAAATATCCTTTCAGGATAAATTATTTTAATGAAAAAAGTGCTGATACAGCCCAATTAGAAAGATATGAAAGGTAATAAAGAAACAATAAGGTTAGGTAATTCAATTCAATTCAGATTCATAACCATGATCATTCGTCATGATCCGTAACCGATCGGACAACCGTGTTATAAAGTGTTCATCGATTGGCAGAAATGTTTATAACTGACCAGTGAAATAACTCATAAGCAAAATCTTCGGTCAGTTCAGAAACATGTCCGCTTCCATGAACACAGAACTGCGACAGACATTTCTGAAAGTAAATATTATCAATGAAATAAATGAAAGACCATATCTGTTCACCTTACAAGCGGTCAAAACAGCACTGAATCAGAATTCGTGACAACCATGAAACAACAAAAGGCTAGGACAGATAGCCACGAAAATGGATATCAAAACGGTAAGAACATTATACCGATAAAGTGAGCACCCTATCAATACGGACCTATTAAATTAGCTTATCCTTATTGAAAAAAATAAGAGGAAAAAATATTGTTTTAGGAATAAATGAACTTAAAAGAAAAAAATAATCCTGCTGTTACAATTGTGAGAAAAAAAAACCTTAGCTATAGCAAGTGATCACGTCAGTCTTTACTGGCCATCCCCATTGTCCAATTCTTCCTCTGGTTGGCAAAGGGTGAAGTTGGCCGTCTCGGCAGGGAACACATGGTTCAGTTCCCTGTCCACCATAGCCACAAGAGGGCCTCTCAGTGCCTCTTCTCTGGTCCTTATCATCTCCAGCCGTGCAGCTTCCCGAGCCTCCCGACGAGAGGAGTCTTGTTTCACTGCAGGCTGGGGAACTGGTTGTAGGCCACTTGGCACGGAGATTATGACTGGTGGTCCAATTGGCATCTCTCCAGTTGGTTTGATGTACCGCCGGTTGGGGTAGTTACATGTTTCAATGTCAGCCCTGTGGCAGTTCCTGAGATGTCTGTTGGCATCTGGCCGTCGTGTAAAAGACTTTCGGCAAACCTGGCACTTGTAAATTTCAATAGTCTCAGTGTGCACTGTCTTCCAGTGTTGTACCAGGCTCCGGTACCTTATGAAGATTGGTGTGTTGCATGAAGGCTCAGGGTAGGCCATGCGCACAATAGGAAAAATAGTCCTGTTTTCCATTCCTGAAATAGTTAAAATAAATACCCTCCTCTCTAACAGTCATATCTACAGTAACTTAAATAATTATCCAGTTAGCACCTCAAAGGATTTTATGTACAATATCTATTTTTAAGGGGAATCTTCAAAGGTATGCACCATCATGGTGAATTTCCCATGCATGTGCACGATGAGACTATATAATGATTTCTAAAAAAGAGTGAATTATGTCAGATTCCTATATGGAGCCAACACAGACAATAATGTCAACTAACATCAGTATCGACCCTGGATGATATGAAAACAACACTTCAGCCTTTTCTTACTGAGGAAATGTCTACAATGGAACAATTATGTGTGAGCATTAAATTTAAAATATAAGTTGTTATAAACTCTTTCTTACAGACCACATTTTTCAGCTGATCGAAATTTAAAATCCCAAAACAACTATAGTATAAAATAAAATACAAAATTCTGAACTTGTCTTCGAATTGCATGTTGTCATAATAATGTTTTTTAAACGGTTAAACTATGACAAGCAATTACCAAAAGATTTTAGGGAGATTTTAAGAGATTAGTGAGAGAGATTCCAAATATGATCTTTAAGTTATATTTAGATCAATCCTGGAGATTTTCACACGTGAGATCTTGTATAAGCTCACTTATTTTTTTTTTCATTGTCAGTATATATACGCTCATATCCTCCTGCCAACATCTTAGTAAAATGGCAACATTCTGCAGTTACATGTAGTTAAACTATACAAGGCAAAAAATTGCAATCTTTATATCAAGAAAATGCCAATTCCTTCTGCAACAGTACCTCTGACAACTCAAGACTGTCCAAAGCACTACTACATGCGATAAATAGAATCATCACATATTCTTAAAATTCATATATACCACAGAATGTTAAACTATGTACTAAGAAAACAATACTAATAATAAATCTACATTTTTATTTGATTTTAGATTATTATATATATATTTTTTTCTTTTGTTTATTATTATTATTATTGATTTTTTTTTTTTTTTTTTTTTTAAAAACATTCCTAAAACTCAGTCGGGCGAATAAATTTCTCTAGGCTTCACTATTCGCCCATGTCTCCTCCTAATTTGAACAGGCATTTCTGACGGAACAGATTCAGGCACTGGGGGATCACTTCCCACAACATCGGGCACAGCTTCGGGTTCCCTCAACCAATTCTTTGGATGTTTGGCACCCTGAAAAGGTTTGATTTGGTCAACATGGACCCCGATTGGATTACTTTCTTTATTTTTCTGAATTCTGTATGCCAGATAGAGAATGCGTTTAATGACCAAGTATGGACCCATAAAGCCTAATCCTAATTTTTTGGAGGCCAAAGGAGGATACCACCTCCAAACCTATGCCCCTTCATTGTATTCCCTAGGTTTCAAGCCAGGATCATAATTTCTCTTTTGCCTTTTAGCAGCTACACCCAGCTGTCCATGGGTGAATGTAAAAGCTTGTAACATAGCTTGCTGAACCCACTCAATGTATTTAATAGGGCCTTCTACTGTGGGTTGAGTTGGAGGCGGGCCTACCATTAAATCTAAAGGGTAATTAAGTTCCCTATTCAACATCAATAAATTTGGTGTTACGCCACTACTTTTATGCTGAGTAGCCCGATAAGCTACCATAACATAAGGTAGGTGTTTATCCCAGTCTTTCTGATTGGCGTTAACGAACATAGAAAGCATCGCAACTAGTGTGCGATTAAACCGTTCAGTCATTCCGTCAGATTTTGGATTATAAATCACTGTCCTGGTCTTTTCTATACCTAATAAATCACACATAGCCTTGAACAAGTCACTCTCAAATTCACGACCTTGGTCACTGTGAATTTGAGCTGGAAAACCAAACCTTAAGAACACTTCTTGTACCAGTTTATCAGCCACTGTTGCTGCAGTATGATTGGGCACTGCGAAGTACTCTTTCAATTTTGAGAAATAGCAACCACAAATGATAATAAACTCGTTTGAATTGTTAGTGCGGGGTAATGGTCAAAAAATATTAATCCCAACCACAGACATTGGCTGATAAACCTTGAATTGCTCAAGATCAGATTTACCTCTACCAGGATCTGATTTCCTACGTGCACATAACTGACATTCTTGGCACCAACAAGCCACATCTTCACCCATTCCAGGCCAGTTTAACTGCTGCAATGGTACGATCTCTACCGAGATGTCCAGCATAGCGCTGCTCTTGTAAATGTGTGAAGATGATGTCTCTTATTTCCCTAGGTGCCAAAAGCTGAAACTGACTTGTGCCTAAATCATCTTCAGTTTGTCTATATACAAAACTATCATGCACTTTCAACATCTCCCACAGATATCACAAAGTAATGATATCTTTGTGAATCTGCAGAATTTCAGACCTTGGTGGTTTATTTTCAGACAGCTCCTTTAAACGCATAATTTCGCCAATACACAAGTCTTGCTGTTGTAATTGGACCATTTCTTCATTGGTCCACACATCCAACCAGTTAGGTGACAAATTGGTACCACCAGTAGTCTGTGAAGCACTAGTTAATGCGTCAGTTTGAGATGACTGATTTATGCTATGTAAACTTGTATTTTGATCAGTCTGATTACAATCTAGGCATTCTGGAAATGGGCACAGCCGCTTGGGTTTTCTGCTCATACAGTCAGCATTTGCATGCAAATATCAAGCACGAAAGACTGTGTCATAGTCCTATGATCCCAAGATGCTGATCCATCTTGCCAAATTGCCTGATGATTCTTTAAATTTACTAAGCCATATTAATGGCTTATGATCTGTTCTCAGAATAAAGTTACGGCCTAACAAATACTGTTTGAAATGTTGTACACAATATACTACACTATATAGCTCTTTCTTAGTTGTACAATAATTTTGTTGAGCAGGGTTCAAAGTGTGAATGCCATAAGCTAAAACTTTCTCCTCATTATTTTGGTATTGTGACAGAACAGCCCCAATTGTCACTCCGGAGGCATCAGTATCTAATATAAATTTCCCTCCTGACTCCAAAGGAAATGACAATATGGGTGGCTGAATAAGTTTCTCTTTAAGCCTTGTAAAGGAAGATTTCTGTTCTGGACCCCACTCAAATTTAGCATTTTTCCGAGTCAGCCGCATCAGTGGAACGGCTAACTCTGCAAAAGAAGGCACCATTTTCCTATAGTAGCCTACTAAACCTAAGAAACTTTTAACTTCGGTCTTGTCTCACGGCTGTGGCCAATTTTCAATTTCTTTTGTTTTGGCAGGCGCACAAGTCACGCCATTTTCAGACACCAAATGTCCCAGAAAAATTGCTTGTTTTGTTTTGTAATAATTTACATTTTGAAACTTTAAGCTGCAAATTAGCTTGTCTTAATCTCAAAACAGCTCGCACATATTGTAAAGCGGAGTCGAATTCTTTTCCTAAGACAATAATGTCATCCAAATGAATTAAACATTTGTCAAATTGCAGCTGTCTTAAAACTACTTCCGTTAAGCGAGACAAGGAGCTTGGAGCATTTTTTAATCCAAAACATATCACTTTGAACATAAAAGTTCCTATCCCAGGCACTGCAAAGCTCGTTTTCTCACGGTCCTGTTCATTTAGCGAGAGCTCCAGTAACCTGAAGCCATATCTAATGTATTAAAGAAACGAGAATTTGAAAGTCTGTCCAGAGTATCATCGATATTTGGTAAAGGAAAACTACCAGTTTTGTACCTGCATTTAAAGCACGCAAATCAACGCAAAATCGCCACTCCCCAAACTTCTTAGCCACCAAACAGATGGGAGAATTACAGGGACTGGTGCTAGGGTCAATGACTTCCTGATCAAGCATTTTCTTAATCTCAGCCTCTACAATGTGTCTCTTAAACAAAGGTATTCTACGGCAGAGCATTTTGAATGGTTTTATATTCCCAGTATCGATGTAATGCTCAGCAATATTTGTCTGACCTAGCTTCCCATCAGGGGACATAGATACATTTTGAAACTCACAAACCAAAGATGACAGTCTCCGTTTTTCCTCACTAGTTAGATCAGAAGAGGTGTTCTCAATAAGAGATTTCAGGTGTTCAGGCAACGGTGCCTCGGGCAATTTGTCCTTGAACTTTTCAGTGCCAAGGTGATCGAAAATAGAAGCCTCCTCAATTGGTTGAATAGACCCCAAGTTAACATCTTGCCTCAACTTAATACTCTTTTTACTGACATTCAACACGGAAACAGTCATTTGGGTCTGGGATGTATCTACTATTCCCAATAAGCAACCCCTGCTCAATAAAACGGTTGGTAGTTTCTACAATATTCAAGTGTGCAGCACAGTTTTTAGCTGTGTAGGTTTTTACATACGTTTCTGACTGTGGGGGAACAATTACATTATCACACAGCTGAATCCTGTTGCACACTTCAGTGTTTTGTTTATGTAACCTCGTGTTTCCTTTATTTGTTTTTAGGGTTTTCTTCTTAATTTTTATGGCAGCCTCATACTGATCAAAGAAATTAATTCCTAATATTCCCATAGATGCTTCGATATTGGCAACAAGGAATTCTTGTGTAAATAATATATGATCTAACTGTATTTCTATTGTACAAGTGCCTTTTATTTTCAAAAATGTTCCAGCAGCTGTGCGTACCTGATGATTAGTAGGGAGTAAAGTAAAGTTTTCCTCCTGTAATCGGTTGAAAACTTTTTCTGATATCACACAGATACTAGTGCCTGTGTCAATTAAAAATTTTCCCCTTATCGGTCCTATTTTCCCAGACACGTAATAACATGTTGCATTAACATATTGTATCACATCAGAGGGTTCATTTTGATTGCCAAACTCGAATTCCTCCGAAAAAGAAATACATTTCTGATGCTCTCATGACTTTCACTATTGTATGTCTTCCCGTGTGTCATTTTGTTCTTGTGTTTTTCAGTCCTTTAAGTATTGCGATTACCTCGCTTGGGGAAGAGAGAGCTAATCTTAGTGCTTTTCATACGTTTGTTCGATTTGTGCTTGTTTGGATTTGTCGGTTTCCTCTTCCTCTTGGGGTCTGGGATGGGCTGCGGTTTGTGATTGTGGCACTCCCTGGACTTTTCTCTAACCTTTTTTTTCCTACAAAGTTCTGAGTCAACTGGTCTTTCGTTTCAAGAGAAAAAACGAAAGGTGGATTTTTCAAGATGGCGGCAAGGCGGCCGTCTTGGGTGTCCGATCGAAACGACTTAAGCCATTTTTGATTTACAAGTTACTCCAATACTTCCTACCAAGTTTTGAGTAAATTAATTCAAGGGTTTAGGAGGAGTAGTCTTTTAAAGCAAATTGATAACGCCGCATGAGGGTCGACGCACACGTACAACGCACGACGGACGACAGACATTGACCGAACACAATGGGTTAACTTGCTCAAGTGAGCTAATGAAATGAAGTCGCTATCATCAGCACAACATTTTCAAAATCTATGGGACACTGAAGGGCAGAAAACTATCATGCCAATAGTCCTTACTGCGCTAAACTCGAAATTGTCCAAGATTTTAAGTCTGCCCCCGTTATATGCAAGTTTGTTGAAGATCCAAAAGAAATGAAGTCGCTATCATCCGGATAACATTTGTTCCCATTATATGTCTCACGGAAACTAAATGGCAAGTAACACTTTTGTGAATAGTCCGATCTGACCCAAAATCGAACTCGTACAAGATTTTATGGCTGTTCTCATTATCTGTAAAGCTAATGACGATTCGATCAAAAAATAATTTCGTTATCGTCCGGACAGCATTTTCTCAAGTCTATGAGGCCCTCAAGGGCGGGTATGTCAATAGTCGAAACTAGGCCAAAACCGATCTGGTCCGAAATTTTAATGCCTGTCCTCGTTATTTGCAAGATTGATGGAAATCTGACCAAACCTGAAATCGCCATCGTACGGACAACATTTTCCCCATTATACGTCTATGGGAGACTAAGGGGCAAGTAACTTTCACGTGAATAGTCCAAACGGCCAAAAAAGTAAACTGGTTTACGTTTGTATGGTTGTCCCCATTATTTGCAAGTCTGATGAAAATTCGATCAAGAATGAGATCGCTATCTTCAGGACAACATTTTCCTAACTCTATGGAGCATCAAGGGCTTGTAACTCTCGTGCCAATACTCCGATCCCTCTCAAATTCCGAGATTTTTCGCCTGTCCTTGTTATCTGCAAGTCTGATGAAGATCGGATGAAAAAATTAAGTTGCTATAGTCCGCACAGCATTTTCACCATTATACGTCTATTGGAGACTAAAGGGCAAGTTATTCTCATGTGACTCGTCCGGTCTGACCCAAAATCGAACTCGTCCAAGATTTTTGGCTGTCCTCATTACCAGCAAGTCTGATAAAGATGTGATCGAAAATGATATCGCTATTTTCCGGATAACATTTTTCTAAGTCTGTGAGGCCCGCAAGGGCGGATGACTCTCATGCCGATAGTCGAAACTGGGCCAAAGTCGAACTTGTCCGAGATTTTATGTCTGTCCTCATTATCTGTAAGTTGGATGAATGATTAAATATCAAGTCGCTATCGTCCAGACAACATTTTCCCAAATATATGTCTATGGGAGACTAAAGGGAAAGTAACATGTGAATAGTCGGATTTCCATAAAAGGCTAATATTATCGATGCTCTACTAGAGTCATGCTACAGATGAGAAATGATTGAGATCAATCTGCAGACAATGCAGATATAACTGTTCAAAGGTGCTGACGGAGAATGGACGATGACGGGAGCGGACGGACGAAGGACCGACGGACGGATGACAGACGGACTTCTATCCTATAAGATCCCCTGGAGCCTTCACCCAGGTAAGCTAATAACGTCCCTATCGCCCGGACAACAATTTTCCATTTTATGTATGGGACCTTTCGGCCTCAAGGGCGAGTAACTATTATGCCAGTAGTCCAGACTGCTCTAAGAGCAAACTTGTCCGAGCTTTTATGTCTGTCCTCGCTATCTGCAAGTTTGATGAGGATCCGATTAAAAATGAAGTTGCTATCGTCTGGACAACAGTTGTTATATTATTGGTCCATGGGAGACAAAAGTGGAAGAAACTCTCATGTGAATAGTCCGATCTGACCCAAAATCGAACTCTTTCAAGATGTTATGTTGTCCTCATTACCTGCAAGTCTGATGAAGATTTGATAAAAAAAAAATACAATTGTTTTCGTCCGAGCAACATTTTTCGAAGTCCATGAGGCCCTAAAGGGCGGGTTAATCGCATGCAAATCAGTCGAAACTTGGCCAAAATCGAACTTGTCGGAGATTGTATGCCTGCCCTAGTTATCTGCAAGT
Source organism: Anodontia alba (assembly GCA_964016985.1). NCBI lineage: Eukaryota > Metazoa > Mollusca > Bivalvia > Lucinida > Lucinidae > Anodontia > Anodontia alba. Next base: position 102,440,625 of record OZ024822.1, read on the forward strand.
CGGAAAAGATTCGATCGAAATTGGTCGCTATCGTCCCGACAATATTTCCCCGTTATATGTCTATGGGAGACTAAAGGGCAAGTAACTTATTGAATATTCGGATCTGCCCTGAAGTCAAACTAGTCCAAGATTTTATGGTTGCCCTTATTACCTGCGAGTCTGATAAAGATTCTATTAAAATGAAATCACTATCGTCCGGAAAACATTTCCCTAGGTCTTCGAGGCTTTCAAAGGCAGGTAACTCACGACAATAGTCGAAACAGGGCCAAAATCGAATTTGTCCGAAATTTTATGCCTGACCTAGTTATCTGCAGTTGGATGAAGATCCGATCAAAACTGAAGTCGCTATCGTCCGGACAACATTTTCCCCATCATACGACTATGGGAGACTAAAGGGCAAGTAACTCTTATGTAAATAGTCGGATTTCCACGAAAAGTTAATATCATCAATGCCTCATTAGAGGCATGCTACAGATGAGAAATGATTGAGATCAGCCTGCAGACTGCGCAGATATTACTGGTGAAATGTGCTGACGGACGACGGGTGGACAACAGACTGACCTGACTACTATTCTATAAGCTCCACTGGAGCCTTCAGCCCAGGTGAGCTAAAAACTACAACGTTTGTCAAATTTGTGTTCATTAGGGGTTCATTTTCGTAAGGCCATAGCATGTTACCATATTTTCTCTACTGTGCTTTTGACATATTTCGGAAAGGCGTTTTTTATTCGGTATTTCATTACCAATGGAAAACATTGATTTGTTATTGACACTGTCTTATCAGAAACTACTTTTCGTTTCTGTTCCTGTGCTTTGTTTTCAACATTTTCCGCAAAATTAATTGTATGAACAAAAACGGGTCCTATCAATGCAATTTCTAAACCGAATTTTTGGATTTGTTTTATAAAAAAAATATTTGTTGTTTTTCTTCACTGATTTTAAATTACTGATGTTCCATAACAATACTACGAACATTTCAGAAGTTTTGAGCAAGTGGAAGTTGTTGAAATCCAGCATCCAAACAACCTTTCCTATCGATTTTCGCATATTTTGCAGCCGTTTTCACTATAAGAAAATTAAAAAAAAAAATATTTTTTTAAACTAAAGACCAGAATAAAAAATTTTTCTTCAAATGGTTTTGCATTAAATCATGCTGAAAGTTTGCAAATTTACTCCTTCTATGTGTAAAAGCAGCAGGCAAAAACCGACTTTCCTAAAGATGTCGAAAGGAGAATACATATTCAGATATCTTAACACCTTATCAAACTTGTCTTCAAATTTGAACACGTTAAAAACTTGTTTATGTGTCTGATAACTGCTGAATGTGTGGCAAACCGTTTAGACCTGGGTGCTCACTGGTCGTTCAAGCCTGTAAGTCCAAATACTGTGGGTAAATGAGATACCACATCACCTCTTGCATATTTTTAATGATAGATAATTAAATATCTTTCAGCTAAAATAAAATAATTTGTGATTTGTTTTTCTTTAAATGGCCTGTTATCTAATCATATTCCAGGAAAATGCTTTGCATTATAAAATCAGGATTATCTCCCTTAACAATCTAGGCAAGGGAGGCAAGTAAATTTGCAAAATCTAATAGTTCTACCATTGCAAAATTGGTTATTTCCCTAGCCTGGTTTGATTCAGAGAGATTACCCATCAATGTTATCCATTTCACATTAAAAACTTTGCTTTCGTTCCGATCCTTTCATTTTGTATATTAATAAGAAAGAGATTCTCAGTCTCAGTATCATCACACCGAATACGAGATTAACTAGGTAAACTCAGAAAGAAAAACAATGTATGATAAATAGATTATCATTACGCAATTTTCATATCATACCCCATATCAACCCTCGACCCATATCATGATATGGATGTATGATATGAAAATTGACATACAGTAAAAGCGGATGTAACAAGATGGCGGCTGACGACTAGTTGCGCAGACAATGTGTTTTATAGAATAGAACAGATCAGTTAAAGGTAAGACAGCCGATGGTTCCGAATGTGATGATATGGTGTGTTTTACCCTAGGGCGTGATATGATATGTATAATAATGTGTATTATCATACATTTACAAGAAAATATGTTCATTTTGCATGTGATACTGGGATGGCTTTCATGCGCGGTAGCTCAGGGGTGAGTGCAGTGGCCAAAGAGCTAAGGCTACCAGGATCGATCCTCGGCTTAGGCAAAATAATTTTCGGTATCCGAATACGCTTTCCTTCGTGTAATTTGCAGACATGACATAAAAACAGTGCACCGTCCTTCGGATGGCGATCTTCCTAATATATCCTTAAATATTTATTTCCTTGGGTTATCGGAAGACAATCCTAGGGACTCGAAAACGAGTTCGAATCATCCACGATAAACGAGTCATCGGTGTTCGAGTCATTGGAGTTTTACTGTATAAAAGTCACATTTTCTGTAGCAATATTTCGGAGAGCAAGTTTCTCAAGCCCGTTTTCTCTGACGGTTGCAGATTCTTGTAGATGTATACACTCAGTGTATACATAATGTGTCGTTGTGTGTTTACACATGCTGGATATTAAAATTCGGTTTGACATACAAAAATATTACGAAAGGAAAATACTGTATTTACACTAAATATTATGACATCTTAACTCCTTACCTTACTTGTCTTAATAATTTTGAACAATTCCATTGGACTACCTGTTGATGTGCCTTAAACTGCTGTATGAGTTGTAAACAATGTAGACCCTGTTCAGACGCCAACTTTTTGCCACGTTTGATTTGGGTCTACTAAGAATGCGCGGACCCATCTATCTCAATATTAAGAGCTTTTATGGTAGATATTTTAGCAAACATTGCAGATTCTGACCAGCTTTACTGTTTGAATGAAGGACTATTCAAATGATGAAATCTTCAAATAAACTGTTTTACTATAATAGGATTTTAAAAGGTATATAGATTTATTAATGTGACTGAAGGGGGCAAACCAATTTGACTGTTTGAAGTCTAAGAGATTACAGTTATTTTCCCTTACCTGTTTATCATTGAAGACTGACATTAACAATGGGCGCCTGTCTGGTAACTTTGTAGCTATTAATGGGAAATGAGGCAGTGAGGGTGCATTTCTGAAAACGTATTATGTTCGAAATCATGGTTTTCGGAATCAGAAATATGTTTCAGCCATTTTAACCTTTACACATGTACCAGTCTTTGAGCAGATTCAGCTGATGACAATTGGCTAATATGTTTTTTTCTTATTTGTTCCACGAAAATAAAGGCTTTGACATTTCATGCAAGTTGTCTCCTTAGGAGTCAGTTAGCAGGAAATGCTAAAGCCTGTTTTATGGAGAAAATAGAAGAAAAAAAAAACACAGTTCCAAATACAGTCTGCTGAAATATCTACCCTGCATACTAAGCGTTAAAAACATTATACTTCGAAAGTGTGTTTTGAAGTCATAATGTATTTGCTATATATGCAATCCGATCAGAATCTTGGACTGAACTGTCACTTTAGATAACTCTAGTAACAACAAAATCTATTTGCTATATATGTAATCTGATCAATATCTTTGACTGGAATGTCACTTAAGATAATTCTAGTAACATCAAAACCCATTTGCTATATATGTAATCTGATCAGTATCTTTGACTGGAATGTCACTTAAGATAATTCTAGTAACAACAAAACCTATTTGCTATATATGTAATCTGATCAATATCTTTGACTGGAATGTCACTTAAGATAATTCTAGTAACATCAAAACCCATTTACTATATATGTAATCTGATCAATATCTTTGACTGGAATGTCACTTAAGATAATTCTAGTAACAGCAAAACCTATTTGCTATATATGTAATCTGATCAGTATCTTTGACTGGAATGTCACTTAAGATAATTCTAGTAACAACAAAACCTATTTGCTATATATGTAATCTAATCAGTATCTTTGACTGGAATGTCACAAGATAATTTTAGTAACATCAAAACACCTTTGGCTATATATGTAATCTGATAAGTATCTTTGACTGGAATGTCACTTATGATAGTTCTTGTAACAACAATACCTATTTGCTATATATTTAATCTAATCAGTATCTTTGATGGTAATGTCACTTAATTCTAATAACCTTTTCTAGTGACACCTGTAACCATCGGCGCTTGGAATGTGCGCATCGTAATGGACAGTTCTGGTTCTGACAGACCTCAGCGAAGAACAGCTCTAGTTGGTAGAGAACTTGACCGATACAAGGTCGAAATTGAGATTCGCCTTGCAGAGGAAGGGCTTTTAAAAGAAATTGGTGGTGCTGGCTACACTTTCTTTCGAAGTGGACGCAAGAAAGAAGAGCAGGAGTAGGATTCGCCATCAAGTCACACCTCGTCAGCAAGCTCTCAGGACTTCCAAAAGGCATAAATGACCGCCTGATGACGCTGTGACTTCCCTTGTCTAGCAAGAAGCATGCAACAATTGTAAGTGCCTATGCACCCACAATGACCAACCCAGATGAGGTTAAAGACAAGTTCTATGATGATCTGGATTCTGTAATTTCTGCAGCACCCCGGACAGACCAACTCATCCTCCTCGGAGACTTCAGTGCCAGAGTGGGCTCAGACCACCGAACCTGGGAAGGAGTGATTGGATTTGAAGGTGTAGTGGTGCAACAGTAAAGGACTCCTCCTTTTAAGGAAATGTGCAGAGCATGAATTACTGATCACCAACTCGCAGAAAGACATCATAGATGCACCCTCGCTCTAAATACTGGCATTTCGTTGACTACTCATAGTGCGAAGGAAGGACAGGATGTCAGAGTGACAAAGACTATGTGTGGTGCAGACTATTGGACAGATTACAGGCTTGTTGTCAGCAAACTCAACCTGCGCATTCAGCCTGTACGACGACCACAAGGCAAAAAGGTGCCAAAGAAATAGGATGTCTCCAAGCTGAAACAAGACAGCAAGAGGCAAGCATTCGTCAACGATCCCTGCAGTCGTTTAGATGCACTTGAACACAATTCAGAAGATGTAGATGAGAGCTGGACATATTTAAGAGAGACGGTTTTTTTCGTCAGCAATGGATTCCCTAGGACCAGTATCTCGCAAGCACAAAGACTGGTTTGATGAGAATGACAAAGAAATCCAGGGACCATTTGAAGAGAAACACCAAAAACACAAGGCTTACCTCAGAAATTCCAGCTCAGTATCTAGTAAGACTGCCTATTCAAACAGATGCAAGACAGTACAGACTAGGCTCAGAGACATGCAAGAGTCCTAGCTGAGCAAAAAGGCTGATGAAATCCAGTCATTTGCGGACAGAAAGGATATGAAGAAGTTCTTTGATGCACTCAAGACAATATATGGTCCCCAGGACTCAGGAACCACCCCACTTCTTAGATCAGATGGAACTAGTATTCTGACTGACACAGACGCTATCTTAAAAAGATAGGATGAACACTTTGATGGTGTCCTGAATCGGCCATCATCTATCAATGATAAAGTTATCAACAGACTACCACAGGTGGAATGTAATCCTCTGTTTGATGAGCTCCCAACCGTCTCTGAAACAGTGAAAGCAATAAAACCTGTCAATATCTGCAGAGATCTACAAAGCAGGAGGTCCTCCAGTTGCAGAGAAACTGACAGAGTTATTTCACATTATGTGGAGAAAAGAAGCTATCCCTCAAGAATTCAAGGATGCAACAATTATCCACCTAGTCAAAAGGAAAGGGAATCAGCAAGCCTGTGACAATCATCGAGGCATCTCTTTATTGTCAATTGCTGCTAAGATCCTTGCTAGGGTCCTACTGAATCGATTAAATGAACACCTTGAACAGTTAGGGCCTCTACCAGAAAGCCAGTGTGGATTCAGAAAAGACAGAGGAACAATTGACATGATTTTTACAGCACGACAGCTTCAAGAAAAATGCCAGGAACAGAATGTGGACCTCTACATGACCTTTGTCGACCTTACCAAAGCATTTGACACAGTCAGTCGTGAGGGACTTTGGAAAATTATGGGCAAAGTTTGGCTGTCCTGCCAAATTCATAGCAATGGTGCAGCAGTTCCATGGTGTAATGCTTGCAAGGGTCCAAAATGATGGTGAGTTTTCTGATCCATTCCCTGTGACAAATAGTTAAGCAAGGCTATGTACTAGCTTCAACACTGTTCAGTTTGATGTTTTCTGCCATGCTTACAGATGCTTTCCAGGATGGCGACAATGGCATACCTATTAGGTATCGCTTTGGTGGGAAACTTTACAACCTAAGAAGGTTGCAAGCTAAATTCAAGGTGCCGGCAGAGGTGCTAGATGAGTTCCTCTTTGCTAATGACATGGCAAAGGGTGCTCCAACAGAGAAGAAAATGCAAAAAGGTGTGGATCAAGTATTTGATTCATGTGACAGCCGTGATCTCACAATCAGCATCAAAACGACTAAGACAGTATATCAGCCAGCACCTGGAAAGCCTTACAAGGAGCCTACCGTCACAGTAAAAGGTCAACGACTGCAAGTGGTAGACAAGTTCATCTACCTTGGAAGCACATTGTCTAGAGTTGTGCACATTGATGATGAAGTCAATGCTTGGATTGTCAAAGCTAGTGCAGCATTTGGCCGGCTAAGTGAAAGTATCCAAAGTGGAATCGGACTTGACACAAAGCTGAAAGTATACAGATCGGTGGTGCTGCCAACACTATTAAACGCATGCGAATCTTGGACAGTTTACCAACGGCATGCCAAAAGATTGAACCACTTCTATACAAGCTGTCTTAGAAAACTTCTAAAGATCAAGTGGCAAGACAGGATTTCAGAAACAGAAGTCCTTGGTTTAAACATATTTTATTTCAAATCTATCAATTGACATGCATATGACATTTACATATAATGACACAGTAATGGGATTGGAATGAAAGCAACATGCTTATTGAATCCCTTTCCCGGTCTTTAAAAGGGCAAGGATGCAGAGTGTACATACTCTTCTGAAATTGGCACAGTTAAGATGGACAGGCCATGTTACCAGAATGCCTGATGAACGTTTGCCAAAGAAAATCCCCTATGGAGAACTACGTTGGAAAACGGTCACATGGTGGTCAGAAGAAGCGATACAAGGACACCCTTAAAGCCTCCCTTAAAGACTTCAACAGACCAACAGAGTCGTGGAAACAGATTGCACAGGATCGAACAAAGTGGCCAGGCCTCATAAGAAGGGGAGCTGGTGAATACGAAGCAAAAAGAAACAGCGAAGCCGTGTAGAAACGTGCACAGCGGAAAGCCAGAGCTAAGGCATCACCAACAAAGCTTTCTTCCTCAGACCTCTCTTGTTCTATCTGCAACACGCAATTTAGAGCTAAGATTGGTCTCATCAGCCATCTTAGAACGCACAAATAATAACACATCACACAGCTGATTAGGATTGGTCATTATCAGTAATTAATGATAGACAATCGAATTTAAAAATTAAAAGAAAAAGTAACAACAAAACGTATTTGCTATAGATGTAATCTGATCAGAAAGTTTGACTGTAATGTCACTTAAGATAACTCTAGTAACAACAAAACCTATTTGCTATATATCTAATCTGTCAGATTCTTTGACTGGAATGTCACTTATTAGATAATTCTAGTAACAACAAAACCTATTTGCTATATATCTAATCTGATCAGAATCTTTGACTGGAATGTCACTTATTAGATAATTCTAGTAACAATAAAACCTATTTGCTATATATGTAATCTGATAAGAATCTGTGACTGGAATGTCAATTATTAGATAATTCTAGTAACAACAAAACCTATTTGCTATATGCGTAAAATGATCAGAATCTTTGACTGGAATGTCACTTATTAGATAATTCTAATAATAACAAACCTATTTGCTATATATCTAATCTGATCAGAATCTGTGACTGGAATGTCAATTATTAGATAATTCTAGTAACAACAAAACCTATTTGTTATATATCTAATCTGATCAGAATCTTTGACTAGAATGTCACATATTAGATAATTCTAGTAATAACAAACCTATTTGCTATATATCTAATCTGATCAGAATCTTTGACTGGAATGTCAATTATTAGATAATTCTAGTAACAACAAAACCTTTTTGTTATATATATAATCTGATCAGAATCTTTGACTGGAATGTCACTTATTAGATAATTCTAGTAACAACAAAACCTATTTGTTATATATGTAATCTGATCAGAATCTTTGACTGGAATGTCACTTAAGATAATTCTAGTAACAACAAAACCTATTTGCTATATATCTAATCTGATCAGAATCTTTGACTAGAATGTCACTTAAGGTAATTCTAGTAACAACAAAACCTATTTGTTATATATCTAATCTGATCAGAATCTTTGACTGGAATGTCACATATTAGATAATTCTAGTAATAACAAACCTATTTGCTATATATCTAATCTGATCAGAATCTTTGACTGGAATGTCACATATTAGATAATTCTAGTAATAACAAACCTATTTGCTATATATGTAAACTGATCAGAGTCTTTGACTGGAATGTCACTTAAGATATTCTAGTAACAACAAAACCTATTTGCTATATATGTAATCTGATCAGAAGCTTTGACTGGAATATCATTTATTAGATAATTCTAGTAACAACAAAACCTATTTGCAATATATACATGTACAATCCGATCAGAATCTTTGACTGGAATGTTAAGAAAATTCTAGTAGCAACAAAGCCTTTGACCCTTTCAATGCACACTGTTTCTTGTTTGGCAATATACATGTAGGACAGTCTGTGTACATAACAAAGAATTAATGCTTTTCCTTGTCATATTTGTGCTCATTTGCCATTCATGAGCAGACATGCGCAGTGTTTATGGTATCTGAATGGGAATGGAAAATCTCACCATCTTGGATCTATACAATTCACTTTGAACACAGCAGCAGTTGAGAACGGACGAGAGAGTCGACGACCGCGGATCATTTTATTAAGAATCAAATAACTAGTTATTTTTACTATTATAATTATCATAATTAATAATCTAATCATTACTATTTTTAGTTTTACTGTGGTAATTTTCATGTTTTACCATATAATTGGGGTTTATAAGTTTTGTTCTTAGCAAACACTAATCAACTAAAAAATTTACTAGTTTTTGTAGTTTTTTTCGACTGCCAAACTAACAGTCGACGAACGCAGATAATCGTTTTCGATTGCCAAATAATCGCTCTTGGCAGTCGAAAATGTTGTTTATTATTGACGTTTGTTATAAAATTTCTCCGCGTTCGTCCATTTATTTTTTCGTTCAGGATTGCCTCCTATCCAGTGTGATAACTAGTAATCTTTTACTTGTTTCAAAGTCCTGTTTCTGACCTAGTTAAACCTTAAAGCGCCAATCACAACTGTAGCAGACGAAACTTTTCTATCATTTTTCATAAAAAATAGGACGGCATTTCATGTGATTTGTCCGCAAAGCAGACGATTAACATGAAATGTTAAGATATTTTTCTATGAAAAATAAAACCATAGAATGTAATCTGAACAAATTATGCTTGACGCTTTAAGAATTAATCTTTACCACTCTCTAGGCATGTTCAGCAGACGACAAATGATGATATTTTTCTCTTTTTCTCCAGGAAATAAGATTTGACAATTTTCATGAATTGTCAAAGACTTTTTTTGCGGGGAAAATGTGAAAAATCTTTCAACATGTCGTCTGTTTAATTTGTTTCCAGCATGCTAAGCGTTGAATTAAACATAGAACAGAAACTGGGGTTTGAAACAAATAAGTGAACTCAGGAACTGGTACAATCAGATCCACATCAAGTTCTCAAACAAACAAACAAAAAAAAAAAAAAAACACTCAAAATCAACCGGTAGGAGTAGGGAATTAACACAGCAGTTATGACGTGAAACGGTTTTTTGACAAACAAGTACAATGCATTTATATTTCTGCAAAACGACAACTGAGCCGGGGCACAGCATTTCCTACAGGTCTGCATCTGTGCCCATCGAAGACTCAGATCAGCCTGCGCATCCGCGCAAGCTGATCTGAATCTTCGTGGGCGCACATCACTGAATGTACGTTTTCCATCACGAAAACATACCTATATAATTTTGACCCCCTTAAACCCCACTTTTATATAGTAAAATTGGGGTTTACAGGGGTATACATTATTTTTCTTATTTCTGCTCATAGATTGTGGGTAATTGATAAGTACTGGATTATAATTTACAGATTTGTTTAATTACATTCTCATTTTCTCACGGTCCCATAACGCCAAATCATTGCAAGCAATCCGGCATCCAAAGACGATTTGTCTACAGTAGTCAATGCGTCAAATTCCGCATTTTCTTTTTTTTTTTTTTTTTTTTTTGCAAAAATACCCCTTAAAGGGGCTTGACACATCTGGTAGTTTTTTTTCTGCCATTTTACAAGGGAGATAAATTTTGTGACTTCCTTTTTCCTTTCCTGCACACTAACACCTTCTGAAAAGGAGTCTACTCTAAAAGAAAAGAATTTGCTCCAAAGAGGGTGGGCGGGGTTGTGGGGCAATTGTTTTCCTTTCAGAGCATCACAATTTCAGAAATGAACTAAAATCATTTTAGACAGAGTTGCCGCCCTTGAAGTTCACAACCCGTTCATAATTGGGCCGCGCCATGTGAAAACGTGTCTTCGGGCATATGCGGACAGTAAAGGCCCAAGTCAGCCTGCGCATCCGCGCAGTCTGATCAATGACTTCTTTGTCCTCTACCATAATCATTGGATACTACAGACTGTATGAACGGAGGACAAAGGCTTGGATGATACTTTGCGCATGCGCAGGATGATCTAAATCAGCTCATTTTGTGCATGTTCGACGGCACTTTTTCGCTTGAAAAGGCCTATATGATCTTAATCCAATGATCTATGTTTAGTTAATCGACGATTTAAGATATTCTAACGCTTAGCACCTTCGGCAAAAATTTCAGCAGACGACATATTGAAGTGTTTTTCGTATTTTTCCCAAAAAGCAGGTTTTGACAGTTCTTGCAAATTGTCTCCACTTGAGACAAGTTGCATGAAATGTAAAAACCTGCTCTTCGGGAAATATAAGAAAAATATCATAAATGCGTCGTCTGCTGAATTAGCCCAGTGAGTGATAAAGGTGAACAAAAGTGTTCCATAATTTTCACATATCAAGTGCCAACTTAGTGACCAATGTTGGCAGATTAGGTATCTTTCTTTAATAAGATTATGAGAAAATAAGCTTTAAAAGAATGCAAATAAATATTTAAATGAATAGTTGCAATGATTTGCATTTTAAAGTTTTACTTTTCTCGCGACGGACAGGGAATAAACTTATATGAAATTATTGATTCATATTCATACAGCAATTGGACATATGTGCAAGACACCATATTTTTCTTAAGTATTCAGACAAAAAGGGCAGAACAGAACTGTGTAGACCCAGATGCGACGCCACAGGATGCTGTATAATCGGGTGTATACTAATGGCAGAACATCTAGCAGTTTTTAAACACATAAACAGGTAGTGCATTGTAAGATGGACTTGGTAAAATTTAGGACAAATACGGTAGGAAGTTACATTGTGGGGTGGCCGAATATTTATGGTAAATACGGTAATACGGACGTTCTCTGTTGATTGATAATGAAAATAAATGGTCCGGGCCACCGTCTTTCCTACAATATTGCACGTGAGCCCAATGAAGACTCAGATCAACCTGCACATTCTCGCAGTCTGATCAGAGTTTTCGCTCTCCGCTTGAAGGCGCTTTGGGTCGTTGGCTACGCACAGGGTGCCCTTCGAAGACTCTGATCTGAGTCTTCGCTATGTGCACATGCAGTCTTGTAGGAAATGCTGCGGCCAGGTTCAAATGATAATAAATGTTTGTTAGAATGAACATAATAAAGACTATATGTGTATCTCATTATTCGCAAAAACAAGCCTGTTTCAGGATTCAGTATATATGTCTAGTTTAAGAACTATGGATTTTCAGTTGTTAATATAAACAATATTAGATTTAACAGTTGTGAGAGAAAATCTGCATTATTATTTTGTACTCCTAACCTTAAATTAACTGTCTCTTGTTGACGAATTAAGATGACTGCATTGATGGATTTTCTCACCCGTCATATAAATGATGATGATAACGACGACGAAGAAGAAGATGATGGTGATGATGAAAAAGACCAGGTGAGATGTTAGTTAAGTATTACATACAGTCAAACCTGTCCTAAAGGTCATCTGTTTTAAGCAATCACATGCCTTTAAAGGCCACTATTTCAGATCCCTTTAAAGGCAAAGATGTGGAAATCTACCTGTATTAAGAAAGCACCTGTTTTAAGCAATTACTTTTTTTGCTTTCCCATAGGGGCTTGCTTAACACAGCTTTGACTATGTACCCTTTTCAAGTATACAGACCTACTGCCCGAGCAAAACGTAAAGACCCTGATCAGACGCCGCGCGGCGTCTGATCAGGATCTACACTGTTTTCCAAACATGCAGCATGTTTAGACACATTGACAGGTAGTAAAATGGACTTGTTTGAAGATTAATGAAGTATACATGTACCCTCGTTACAAATGGTCAACGAAGCACTTGCACCCAAAGATGCTGCCATTAAAATTAACGTGCTGTTGTATTTCTGATTAACTGTCACCTCTTGAGCGAAATTTTTGTGCCAGTCAAATCATCACTAAAACTAATTATTTTGTCGTTGTATCACGTGTCGGTATAAAGAGGGTTGACTGTTTTAGCATAGTAAGGATTAGAATGTCTGAATACTTAGGTTAAAAGTACGGTAACACACAAAAAAGCCTATATATCGAACATGCAAGCGATTGCGTTGTCTAATAAGTCCTTTGTCAACTGTCTGGAGAATGGCTGTAAAATTACACGTTTAGTGGCCGCTCATACAGCGAGACTTGGATCAAACCGCGCATCCTCGCAGCTGATCAGAATCTTAGCTGAATGCCTTCAAAATGCTTACACACGGGTGGAAATCAGGGGAACTACCTCGAAATTACGTTAACACGAATTTGTTCCCACGCCACATCTTGTACCTCTCGAGGTAGTGACAACGCCAAAATTTCTGTAAAAAAAAGGTAGGTGCTCCGCCGTTTTTTGTATGTTTTAAAAAGAATGAGCGAATCACTCAAAATTCCGGCAGTGCTATTCCATGTAATGACCGTGGCTCTGCATTTTCTCGGTGAGTTGACAGCACACACAGATTTTGTAGCATTTTTTTTTTTTCAATTTTTGACGAGTATCTAAGGATTTGACGCTTAACTTGATAAAATTGGCTTTATAGAAGTACTGAAATTGGAACTTGTCATCATGAATTCAATTGGGAAGGACTACGGTGGGATGGGGTAGAGTACACGAGGGGAACATCCTGCTTCATTCTTGCCACAAAAGTTGTCAGGCAGGTTCAAATTTTAAAAACCTTTATGACGTCACTTTTCGTTAGATACCGTTAACAACGCACGATATGTCGATCGTAAGGCGGATGCGGATAATTCTTGTATGTAAAAACCTCATGAACGCTTTATGAAATAATAAGCCAAACTATTAGAGAGAGGGGCAAATATATAATTCACAACTAATGCTATAAAACAAGTACCAATTTTAAAAACAAGTACAAACGGAGATATTATATCATGCATTATGACTCACATAAAGAAGTGATTCATTATTTTGGTCATTTATGAAATCATACTTATTCTGTTTTGCCATAATAAACTCTTGGGAACTACCACGCTAGTATTAGAGCTACCTCGATAGTCTGGGAGCAACGCGACAGAATTTTTCAAGAATAATTCTTTATAGTGAATAGGGTTAATGACATTTTTTTTACGTCACAATGATATATTGTTGCCAATTTTATCAGGTTAAGCGTCAATCCTTTGATACTCTTCAAATTGAAAATATGATACAAAGTCTGTGTGTGCTGTCAACTCACCGAGAAAATGCAGAGCCACGGTCGACTTTTTGCGGGTCGCCCTATTAAAATTATACGCCATTTAATGGTTTCTTCGGCCTGTATGGATAGTTAAATCATATTTACATGGAATAACATTGCCGGAATTTTGAGTAATTCGCTCATTCTTTTTTAAAACATACTAAAAACGGCGGAGCACCTACCTTTATTTACAGAAATTTTGGCGTTGTCACTACCTCGAGAGGTACAGGATGTGGCGTGGGAACAAATTCGCGTTAATGCAATTTCGAGGTAGCTCCTCTGATTTCCACCCGTGTTACGGTACTTGGCCAAAAGTGAGTGACGTGCTTATTTAGATTAACTGTATATTGATTATGGTATTTTATGAGTTGCTTCTCGAGTGGTAACCAAAAGAAAAATAAACTATGAAATGATTATGCTTTTGAATAAAAAAAAAACTAATCTGAGCTGCGCAAAATTGGCCAAACAGTCGACATTGAAATATTGAGTCACACGACATTCGAATATTGAGCCACACGACATTTGACATTCGAATGATGAGCCACACGACATTCGACATTCTCGATATTCGAATGTCGTGTGTCTCAACATTCGAATGTCGAATATCAAGTATCTCAACATTCTAATGTTGAATGTCAAGTGTCTCACCATTCGAATGTCGAATGTGGTGTGTCTCAAATTCAAATGTCGTGTGTCTCAAAATTCAAATGTCGACTGTTGTGTGTCTCAACATTCAAATGTCGAATGTGGTGTGTCTGGACATTCAAATGTTGTGCGTTTCTTCATTCGAATGTCAAATGCCGTGTGGCTCAACATTTGAATGAGGAATGTCGTGTGGCTCAACATTCGAATGTCGTGTGTTAAGCTGACTCCACGTAGCTATCCGAAAAACAACCTTTGATGGGATATTATTTATTGACAGTAATATACTGTATTGACACTTAATATTGGTACATCTTAATTCATTTCATACTCATCCTAATATTCAAACAAGTCTATATAACTACCTGTCCCTGTGTCAAAAACAGCTCGATGCGTGGCAAACAATGTAGACTCTGATTGGACGCCGCGTCCTGCGGCGTCTGATCCGGGTCAATACCGTTTGCCCAGGCCCGTCTGTCCCAGTAATTAGTGTTATTACGATTTTATCAATTTCAAAGGAGATCGCAGGGGTTAATGTTTTTTTCTTCCTAAGTGCACGACCCCACCTGGTCTCTTCAAAAGGTCTGGATGGGCCGTATCGACACGCCCCTTGTTTACTTTTTGTCTCAACAAAGGTATATAAGATTACTACCCGGAAACTAAACCCGACATTTACTGATCTTTATCCCTCAAAAATTCACTTACTTTACTTTATTAAAAAGGCATTCGTGTTACAAGATATTTGATATGACCCTTAAGACCATAAGTGGGCCACGTCAAGCGAAATAGTGCCTTCGAACGTGCGCAAAATGCACAGATTCAAATCATCCTGCGCAGGCTCAAAGTATCATCCGTGTCTTTGCTATCCATTCATACATTCTGTGGTATCTAGTGATCCTGTTGTCGGACTGATCAGTGTGCGGATGCGCAGACTGATTTGGGCCTTCGCAGTCCGCATATGACCGAAGATACGTTTTCGCATGGCGCGGCCCGTGCAGTATTGGAGTTGCTCTTGGTTGAAAGGAATTGAGCTGGGCTTTCATTCGGGTTGCTTGCTTCTGATTTTATCTGTCTAAATTATTTATTTTTCTTTGATGTCATTGTAAACAAAATTCATTAAGAAGAGTAAAAATCGGTATCAAGTTGCGCTTGATTAGTAAACGGTAGACGTGAAAAATCTAGAAAAGATCGTATACCATATTTGCACTAATTATCCGGGCATCATAACTCTTTGGATACTTATTCTAAAACTTGAACAAGTCCAATTTACTGCTTGTACATGTGTCTAATAAACTGCTGGATAAGTGGTAAACACCGTTGACCCTGATCAGACGCTACGTTCTGCGGCGTCTGATCTGTGTCTACATTGCTTGCCCAGCTCTGTCCAAAATACTTAAGAGAAACTACGATAAAACGCACAAAAACTCAGAAATGTCTCCAAAACGGTTCAGACTGGTCGAGTGTCCATGTTTCATTGTATACATTCTTCAAGTCAAAATACTGTGCATGCAAACAATGAAGAGATTGGGCAGACTGAACAAATGTACAGGCTGGTCTGGTGTTTTCTCTCTTCACTTACCACCTAAAGTACAGGGCTCATTTGTTCAAAACTAACGATGTTAGTTAACGTATCGTAAAAACTTTGATCATTAAATATGGCATAAGCGCTAATATTTTTGCTGAAAAATGTGAATAGCTTTTGCACTCACATTTTTTCAGCAAATATACCTATAAATTAGATATTGTACTTACTAGAACAGTTAACATTTTGAACACTAACGAGCCCATTAAGCTAACGATGCTTTGAACAACAGGGCCCAGTTTGCTAAGAGATATACTGTTATTATGTGGACTTTGCCACGATAAAATGATATTCAGAGCCTATACTAATCGGGTATGCATAAAACAGATTGTGCTGTCTAGTCATGGCATATACATTTCGCCCGCATCTTCTTTTATGCTAGATTTAAATTTTGAAATCGAATCGTGCCTGTCCTGATTGTATTGCTTCTTGTGCATTATGGTATTATTATGCTCAATTTGTAATGCCGATGGCAGGTATCTTTGGTAAAATGAATAAATTCACATGCAGCCATTTTGCTAAAGAAGACATCTTTTGTTGACAGGAAGCTACTCCACCCACCTTGTAACGAAACTGCAAAACTTGGGGACTATTCTTAAAGAAAACAACACGTCACTTTAAGAGTAGTCCCCAGTGAGTACGAAAGCAAATATTTCTATGTCAGACTTACTTTTTCGGATGTGTCCACATTTCCCTTATAACACCAACACAAGCATATTTGGCCCCTCAGACTTTCCTCTTTCCGATTACTAAGGCGAGCTGCTGATGTCCATCTACATGTATGAATAGCTTCCCCAGAATAGGCAACTCATGATATATTAGCAGTACATGAAAACGATGGGAATATATTGGTAATTAGACGGAAACAAAAACAACAGATGTAATAAATTCTAACTTCAGTGAAAATGGATGTCACAGGGAACTTAACAGCGGCTTTAGTGATGTCAAACATATGTTTTGAATAAAAGGATACCTTGGAAAAAATGAACATGCCAAAGAAATGAAAACAGCAAACTTGATTTTATCATTACGAAAACACGCCTATTCAAATATACTGAAAATTTTACCACCAAAAAATAAAAAAAATCAGACAAAAAATTCTGATATTTTCATATTTCTGCTCAAAACATAGATTGTGGGTACTCGTTAGAACCGCCTCGGTGAGGCGGTTCTAACAAGTACCCACAATCTATGTTTTGAGCAGAAATAAGCATGTTTTCGTGATGTTCATTCATGAATGAGTTCAGCGATGCTGCACACGACCTCTAGCTCTGGGTCGAGCAGAATATTCTTTTATCAGTCATTCTTTCGATTAGGAACATGATATTCTATATTATGATAAAGTATGGGGGAAATTGATGAGGCCTAATTCATCACGTAAACATGCCTATATAATTTAACCCCCTTAAACCCCATTTTTTATTTCGTAAAGCTGGGGTTTACAGGGGTTATTTTTCTTATTTCTGCTCAAAACATAGATTGTGGGTACCCGTTAGAACCGCCTTGACGAGGCGGTTCTAACGGGTACCCACAATCTATGTTTTGAGCAGAAATATGAAAATTATCGGAGATTTTTATCTAAAAATTTTCAGTTTTTTGGGGATAAAATTTTCAATATATTTGAATAGGCGTGTTTTCGTAATATGGTTGAAACTAGTTAGTACAGCACAGACAACTTCGACAATTCACTATCGTGTGTGTGTTTTGTTCTCAATTTTCATACCTTCACTATACAGCTGATGTTAGTGCCGTGTGGCGGCTGTAAAATGTCTCCCCGTACTTCACTATAGTATTGATTATATTTACTGGTCCTTTGTGACCATTGAGCCTATTCAGGAATTTACGAAAATGTATATTAGGGTCACTGATGGGGCCTAATTGGCCGAAATAAGCTAGTTTGGTCACAGAACTATGACACTTCAGCTATTTTCAGTTTTGTGTGCGTGTTTATCACTCTCAAGGGTCATTCCTGTTAGAATCTTTGGATCACATTGCAAAATGCATTTGCTGGTATGGTCAGACTTGCTCGTACAACTACGTAAGGCATTGTAAGATTTATAAATCGTGAATGAAGGTTATCAAAATGACAATCAGACAACGGGACTATCTATGGGGTCTCAGGTAACCGCGATTATAGAATATCTACTTACAACTTAGTTGTTATATATTATCAGATCTGACACACGGTAGAAAGTTAAAACAATATACAAGTGATCATCTTGTCAGTCAAAGTTCCGTTCCTTAAAATCTTACTTAAAAGTTGGCACATATTTCAATATCATGACAATAACTCTGTACGAAAGATCCGGAAAAAAAATACATTTTAGGCTTCCTCGTGGCAAACATCAAAGACATTTTCAGAGTCCCTTTGTGCACTTGAGCTGAGCTGGACTTTCGCTTTTTGCATAACGCGGATTCTGATAAGGGTCTACACTATTCATTACGAAAACATGCCTATTCAAATATACTAAAATTTTACCACCAAAAAATGAAAATTTTCAGATAAAAAATTCTGATAGTTTCCATATTTCTGCTCAAAACATAGATTGTGAGTACTCGTTAGAACCGCCTTGGTGAGGCGGTTCTAACGAGTACTCACAATCTATGTTTTTTGAGCAGGAATAAGAAAAATAATGCATACCCCTGTAAACCCCAGTTTTACAATATAAAAGAGGGTTTTAAGGGGGTCAAAATTATATAGGCATGTTTTCGTGATGTGCGAGGTCCGCCCATCCGAATGTGTAGTGTGAGTACAGTAGTTTTATCAAAACGAACCCCTCAGAAATTTTGAACCCCTATTTAATAATCCTGGATCCTGCCATGCGAAAAGAGGTCCTAAACGAATACGCGAAACGCGAAAGTCCAGATCAGCAGACAGTTAACTGTTCATCCAACAGTTATAGACACAGTTACAGACAGTCAAATAGACTTGTTGAAATACAGTCGACTCTCGTTATCTCGAAGTCCGAAAGACACTGAAATACTTCGAGATATCAGATTTGCAGAATTGAAGACAAAATAAAACGAACAACCCCATTTCACAAATGAATATGTAATTTGACTCCTGAAGTTACAGATATATTGAAAGTATTGTGGAAAAGAGGAGAAACTGCTCCCCTCATTTCCACAATATTTTGTTATTACCTGTTGTTAGATTATCATGTGACAACAGGGACCAGATTTTCACTTCGAGATAAGCGGTTATCCGAGATAAGCGAAGAGATAACGAGAGTCGACTCTATTAGAAGAATTATAAGGGAACTAGTTAGGTTTGCGAATGTACAAGGTAAATACGATATTCAAAAATATGTCATCGGATTTGTTCAAAATTTTCATGAAACTTTGAGTCGGATGGTTGCGAGATGGACTGAACACTGCGAATTCCCTCTGGATTCACCACTGCAGCTCAGCTGGCTACGGCTTCACCTGATGCATCTTCTGATAGATGTATACATGTAATTATCAAAATATTCCGCATATGTTGACATGTTGTATGTGTCCAAACATTGCCGTTTGGACACAGGCGGATAAACAAGGGAAAAAAAGTGATACCATTCTTGTGAGTAGCTGCGCTGTTTGCACAGGCTTGTCTCTTCGAATATTTAGGTTAACTCCGGTAACCGCATTTGTCTATGAAATGACAGAAAAAACATCGGTTTTGTCAATAGGTAGTCAAGCAGAAGGGGTGGACGGACAGACAGCGTTTGATACGAGTATGTTCAGCGGTGTTCAGGCAAAACCAGTATGGTAATAACAGAAAAAAGACAACCTTAAATAGAGTGCGCAATTTAAAGACAGCTCCATATTCCTAACAAATAGACATTGTTTACCCAAGAAAGGTTTAATAAATTGATAAATGATATTAATACGATCATTAAATGTGGCATCTAATTTCAGTTCGTGTCTACTTTTAGAACTGGATCATTTTTTTTTTTTTTTTTTTTTTTTTTTTTTTTATAGTATCTCTGAATTAATGTTGGCCAGATTAATTTAGAGATACGATGAAAATCATTTCATTTTTGATCCAGTTCAAGAACGAAAGACTAATTGAAATTTTACAGGCTGTCAGGTTCCACAGTTTATAATTGTATTTATACCATATATTAATTTATCAAACCTGTCTTGGATTATAAAATATCTATTTTTGATGAATATGGAGCCTTAAACGATGTGAGAGGATTATGCGCACGAGCGTACGTGTGTTTGAGAGAGAGAGAGAGAGAGAGAGACTTTCGAACATGTGTATTAAATCATTCTGTTTTGGATGATATATACGGTAAATCATTCGTAAAGCAAATTGTGTGACATTTTCCTACCATATCAAACAGTCATCTTCACGGAAAATGTACAAGCCTAGATGAAAGGGTATCAAGTTCTGTGGGTATATCTTGTCTCAGTACGACCTCGTATGTCGCCAAACCATTTATGTATCGACAAACTATTCACATAGGACAAACAAAGGTCTACTGGGTTGTGAAAGATAGGCGTAATTAGGTAATTAAAAATATAGCCGTGTTTGAAGATACCGTACAATGTTATTAAACAATTCTTCTGTCTTTGTCAACGTGTCTATGTTAGTGCATGACGTTATCAGTCCGCCTAATTATGTAAGTATATGTGTACTATTTGATTTGTTTTCCATATCCATGTTTAAGTTTCTGAGGAGTTCATGAATATATATTATTGCATAAAAAGCAGTGCCGCACGTTATTAACAGCCTTGTATTAACGGGAGAAAAGCCGTGTATTAACAAGGCAATTCACGCGCTGTTAATACACGGCTACGTAACTTTCAATATGTTTGTACCGGGGCCACAGATTTGCTGCTGTTACGAGATGTGTACTGCCCGACCCTAGAACGAGCATAGTCCGTGGAAATTGCGTTCGCGAGACATCAGTGAAAAGGCGAAACAAAATAGTGCAAGAACTAACCC
This sequence comes from Anodontia alba, assembly GCA_964016985.1. NCBI lineage: Eukaryota > Metazoa > Mollusca > Bivalvia > Lucinida > Lucinidae > Anodontia > Anodontia alba. The sequence continues at coordinate 102,461,697 of OZ024822.1, forward strand.
GAAATGTAGCAAATGTTTTCAGTTTGTATGCAATAATAGCGATCGAACATAGTTTTTCAATGCATTAACATTCGCCAGGTCCCTTGGGAGGTGTTGAAAACCGCGGCCGAAGGCGGTTTTCAACACCTCCCAAGGGACCGGGCGAATGTTAATGCATGAAAAAACATGGTTGATCCCGGTACTCAAAGCCAAAAGAAACGTGCTAATTTTGCACGTGAGAACCGAACGTGTGTTTCTCATTTGGAGCTGCATCAGAATTAAGGGGGCGGTTTCGCCCGAGTGAAACTCCAAGCTGCTGATCGTTTCATGTCGATTCCTCATTTGCACTTGTTCTTTGTTTCTGCGTAAATGGTTTGATATGTGGCGTTTGTTTTGTATTATTTGTTCCTCATCTCTCCATCACGAAAACATACCTATATAATATTGACCCCCTTAAACCCCACTTTTATATTGTAAAACTGGGGTTTACAGGGGTATACATTATTTTTCTTATTTCTGCTCAAAAATATAGATTGTGGTTACTCGTTAGAACCGCCTCGGCGAGGCGGTTCTAACGTGTACCCACAATCTATGTTTTGAGCAGAATTATTAAAAATATCAGAATGTTTTATCTGAAAACTTTCATTTTTGGTGGTGAAATTTTCAATATATTTGAATAGGCATGTTTTCGTAATGCTTTCTTTTAGTGTATTCCGTGATTGTTGCATTTCCTGGGTATCTTCACTGACATTTTATATGGATAGTTTGTCGTTTGATTGTGAATATTATTAACATTCAAAAAAAAAAAAAAAAAAAACAAGTGTCGCTTTCAAATTACATCTTAAAAGGAATACGTAGCTACACGTACACATTCAGGGGGGAGGAGAACTCTCAAAATTGTTTTGCCTCCCGTCTGAAAAGGGGATTACTCCTAGGGAGCACATTCTTTCCTGATAGAGAAAACCCCTTTTCAGAAGAGGACTGGTGTGCCCCAAAACGAAGTCAGAAACTTTGTGGAAAAATACCAAGTCTATACAGTTCTCACAGTTCTTATATTGACAGTTTGCCTAACGTGTTTGTGAATTTTACCGTCACATGTACTGTACGCAGACTGTTATTTTGGATGTTAATGGAATACATTGGTTTCACGAGTTCTGTTCTACTTATCTTACTAAACCCTTCTAGTTGATGATTACAATAATATTTTGACTGTTCTAAGATGGTCGTTCTAGTGTTGCTCTTTGTGGGGCCTTGTGCCTGTTCGCTGTGTGTGTGTGTGTGTGTGTGTGTGTGTGTGTGTGTGTGTGTGTGTGTGTGTGTGTGTGTGTGTGTGTGTGTGTGTGTGTGTTTCTGTTTGTTGTTTTTTGTGGGGGGTTTTCTTCATACTTTGTCCTGTTTGTTGTCTTACTATTATGTTAAGAGGGTCCTTTCTGTCATTGTCATCACCACGTAGGGAAAGGGCGCGAGGGGTGGGAGGATTGCCTTGCCTTTCGGTGGTATGTAATATGTGTGCGGTCCACCGTAGTTTGTCAACTCTTCCTCTTGGTGTCATTGGTAGGCGTTCTGTGCTTGTGTCTCTTTTTGGACAGCTCTACCTTTTTTTCACTGAGTCAAACCTGGATCACGTCACTGTTACTATGGCCTGTATGTGCTAATAGTCTCAGTTTAGTTTACTTTCTATCAGCCAATCGATCAATCAATCAATCAAGTTTATTTCTCTCAGGTTACAGCTAGGTAACAACGTCAGAAGCATTATGAACAATTCTAAACAGTAATATGGCGGCGCTTGAAACTTTCCTTTTTCCTTTCCAGGGTCTACTCTACTACATTTATTCCGACTGATTTTGGCCTTGTCTACTTTTATATTACCGCCTTCAGAATAGATATCGTAAGGAAAACTTAGGAAAAATACGGTCCATCAATGGTTAAGTGTCAGTAATTAACAACTGTTACATTGATTTATATCTGGGCCATGCTTCTGCACTGCTGACACCTTTCCACGGAATGCAATTAATATTTCCTGGTAATAACGCTTTATGACCAAGATTGATTCGATATAAAGTCAGTATAAAAGTAGGCCAGCTTTAAATACTCTTTTCAGTAAAGGAAAATGGATACAGTTTGTCAAGAGATACAACTCTGTCTAATCCAATTTGGTTTCTACTCCCTTCTGAAAAGAGATCTAGTCTAAACCGAAACGGAATTGCTCTCAGTGTATGCATTCACCTTAATTATATAACGAGAGGCATTGTTCCTGATCATTCATACCAAATACAGTTGACTCTCGTTATCTCGATTTCGCTTATCTCGAATAATCGCTTATCTCGAAGTGAAAATCTGGTCCCTGTTTCAACATGAAAGTCTAACTACAGGTAACAAAATATTGTGGAAATGAGGAGCTTATGTGGGATCATTATGGACAGCCACGGTTCCAATGTTTCTTATGTGGACAACGAAGACACTGTTCAGATTATGCGGATGCGCAGGCTGATTTGAGTCGACGCTGGAGACACACGTCAGAAAGTACGTTTTCTCACGTTGCGATTCAGATATCTTTACGTAAGAACATTATGATCGTTCAAATACGAATAGAAGTCATGGTGTATTTGACATGCAGTATTTCATTGGTTTGTTTTCAAACATGGAATGACACCTATGCATGAAACTTTGGACATTAGTTCATGTCAGACATTCAAGACATTAGCTTGTGGGTCGCTGTTATGGCCAGTTTAGCTATCCTCTTAAGGTCTATCCTACTCGGCCTGTGTTAGTCTCTTCAAAGCAAATACTGGACTCTTCCCAGCTAGCATTCTACGTAAATCTACATCGGGCCGTCATCGGCCCGTCAGCTACCCTGACGGGCCGATGACGGCCCGATATAGATTTACGTAGAATGCTGACTGGGTTCAGTCACTCTCGAATGTGCAAAAGAAAAAAATACCTTAAGCCATACCCAGTAAGCATTCTTTATAGATCTATAGCGGGCCGTCATCGGCCCGTCAGCGTAGCTGACGGGCCGATGGCGGCCCGCTATAAATTTATAAAGAATGCTAGCTGGGTAGAGTCAGTGTACCTTGTTTCGCACAGTTTTTGTTATATTTTAGGATGTTTAAAACAGAACGTAACCGACGACTAAAATTTTACGTTCAAGTATCTACATGACTGTATTTGTTTATAAATGTTTAATTTCGTCATACGAATAATGTAAGACGAAGGGAGTCGTCGTTTTTATTTTAGTCCTTTTCTTGCTATTTTTTGGCGAAGTGCACCTGTTCGGCACCCAAATATTTCTGTTGAAAAAGCTGAACTAGGTAATCAAGGAATAGGCTCATATAAATTGCTGTATAGTTTACTTATACGTATAAAAGATTGAAATGATTTGTTAATTATTAATCACTGTGTATATGATGAAAGAAAGTGTAGGGTTTGTAATATACTAGAAGACGTGTTCCATTTTATCTTTGAATGTCCTGTGTACTCAGACCTTAGCAAACCATACATTGCTAAATACTATATAAATCGACCAAGCATGTTTAAGCTTATAGAGCTATTAAATACAGGTCGTAAAAAAGCAGATTCGTAATTTGTTCATTTTCATATTAAAGGCATTTGAAAAGAGAAACAGTATTACTTATATCCGTGATGTTAACATTTAATCTTGGTATAAATAATGCATAACATAATATAACTTACTTACTATGCAATATTGCAATATTTTCTAGTATTCATAGTGAAAAACCGCTGCGTGTATATTATGTATGTGTATATGTTTATATATGTATATGTACTTGTACGTGTGTATGGGTATATATTTATCCGTGTGTATATGTACATGTATAAGTGTTGGAGTATATGTTTGTGTGTGACTATATGTATGTATAAATATATGTATATATAGATGTGTGTGTGGGGGGGGGTGTAAATTCTGAGATGCTTTTGGGGACATTAGTGGTACTGCATGCAGTTTCGCCTTTGTTTGATAAACTAAGCTACGTACCAGCACGAACTTGCCCAGTTATGAAATGATTTCTCAATGGTAACATGGAATAACGACCTACCATTATGATATCATTAAACGACAGCCTGGTCATTTTGACATTTTACTTTTTACGTAGAAGCTAATGCGAAATCTTTAGCTACACTGAAAACGAGGCTATGCAAGTGTTATATAAGCACGCTTCAAAATTTAGATAAATATGCGAGGTGTCATATTTCATTTATTCCGAGGTAAATTTAAGCATTCGAGCAACAATTAGCCTCGCAAACCCCATCCACTGCGAAACCAGGTACACTAACTCTATATAGTTAAACATGACTGCTGATATACCAACAACTTCAATGCAGTTTGCCATACCATCACAACCGAATTCCAAATGAGGATTAAAGAATGTTGTTTGGCCCCTTGCAATAAATTGCGTTACAAACAAACTCTATAGCTTCAGACCACCTTGGTCTATGTTGGTTTGAATTATGTCTTGGTTATGAATTGACTTAAAATGGCATCAATTTACAGGATTTTTCATTAACTCTGCAAAGTGTTTGTACTGAGATTTTGAATATGAATTGGTGCTTTCACTCCCTGTGCCCAGTTCAGATGTCCCAGGCCCTGTTGTTCTTAAGCTCATATAGTATCTAAAATCAGAATAAAATCTTGGGCACTGGAGAAATTGGCGCGCCCATAAAATTATTTCAAATGCAGTTTTTTTGTTTTTTTTTGTTGGTAAATTTTAAACTGAGAAACATATCTGAGAATTACCTATTTTAATGTAAGAAATAGGTTTTAGCAAGTTTTACCGCGGTGCTTCGAGATACATATGTTTAACTCATTTTAGACTGACTACTCTTACGCATTATATGAGCCAGCGCAGGACAAAACCAACAAAATGGCACGTGCGCCCAGCGAAGACTCAGATCAGTCTGTGCATCCGCCCAGGCTGATCAGTCTTCACTGTGCGCTCAATGGGTAGCTAAGGACTCAAGCTTTCTTCATGCGGACAGCGAAGACTCTAATCAGACTGGATGGATGCCCAGGCTGATCTGAGTAATCACTGAGTACATGCCATTTTGTTGGTTTTGTCATGCGCTGGCTCAATTATATTAGAAGAGTCAAATTTCAATTTTAGATATGCCATGCTATGTGGTTTAGATATTCCTAGAGAAAAATGGCTAAACTATTTGCAAACAGTGAGGACCCTGATCGGGGTTTGAACTGTTTGCCAATTACCCTTTGTGGGTATCCAGACTAAACTGGGTTTGAAAAACTTTTACTTTTGAAAAATCAGACAAAATATGACTTTAAGAATAAATAGAAAATTAAATATATATCAGACAAATTTTATTATATGTACATTTAGAAATAATATTAGAATTATTTGTTTTAAGTTTCCATAGAACATTTGATTCACGTACTCTGTGGTGAATTAGAGCAGCAAAATCATGAAATGAAAAATAGAATATTTTCGATGAAATATACCGATTAAAACTAGAAATTTTCGATAGAAGATGAGCAATGTAAAACAAAAATTCTTGTGGTGGTCTAGATTAGCTTACAAAGTCGAATCACACCTTTATAATAATAGAAAACAATATACAGTGGAGGACAAATATACGGAGGACAAAAAATTCCCCATCTTGAGGTCATTACGAAAACAAGCCTATTCAAATATACTGAAAATTTTACATGTACCACCGAAAACTGAAAATTTTCAGATAAAAAATTCTGATATTTTTCATAGTTCTGCTCAAAAAATAAATTTTGGGTACTCGTTAGAACCGCCTTGGTGAGGCGGTTCTAACGAGTATCCACAATCTACATTTTTGAGCAGAAATAAGAAAAATAATGTATACCCCTGTAAACCCCAGTTTTACTATATAAAAGTGAGGTTTAAGGAGTCAACATTATATAGGCCATTTTATCGAAAACTTTTTTCTCGTGGTGAGAATCGTATCTTATATACATAGCTTCAGATAAGAGAGAGAATTAGGTAAATATTATTCTTATTTCTACACAAAAAAAAAAACATATGCTACGGGTACTCATTTAATAAGTACCCTCAAAGGTTCCATATTCCTCAAAAGTAGACAGATTTATCCAAGAAAGGTTTAATAGCTTGATATATAGTATTCACCCACATGAGCCTGCCATCCCTTTTGTGTGACATAGGCAAACAGTACATACCTAGATCAGACGCTGCATTAGCGGCGTCTGATCAAGGTCTTCATTGTTTGCTTACACAAAATTCAATTCAGTTAGAACAAAAATGAAAAAGTACACCTGACACCCCTTAAATGACAAATGGACTCACTCAATGTATAAGGATGGGAAAGTCTATTAGGCTTATTTCGGTTAATACGATCATAAAGTTAGGCATCTGACAGCCTGTAAAATTTCCGTTAGTCTTTCGTTTTTGAGCTGGATCAAAAATGAAATGGTTTTTATCGTACCGGCAACATTAATTATGAGATACGATAAAAAAAAAATCATTTTATTTCAAGAACGAGAGACTAACTGACATTTTACAGGCTGTCAGGTGCCACATTTTATGATTGTATTAATAGCATATATCAATTTATTAAACATTTCTTGGATAATAAAATGTCTATTTTAAGGAATACGGAGCCTTAAGCATATGTTTTCGTGGAGGAATCAGAAAGTGCCTTAAATGGAGTTATGAATATATCCATATCCTTTGTTATGTCTATATTTGAGATTTCAACTCTTAATTAATTTCTTTAATCTGTATGTAAGCACAATTTACCACATTTGAGCACGAAACGTTACAAGTGTAGATCAATGTTCTGCTATTGATCCACATCGACCTGACTTGGTATGAAAGACTTGGTTGGATAAAGCCCTACCAGACAAACTGACAGTGGTGAATAATTTAATGAAGAAATTTTCTGAGTCAGTGAGTCTTAAAGAAACTAAAACCTGATTTAATGGCGTTGAATTGACAGCTTATTCTCATATATATTTATATCACAGCTAATGTATTGTCTTAAATGCAAAAACAGAAAGACGCCTGTAATTACAGGATTTAACAACTGGAATTAAGTAAATCAAAGTAGGTACACATATTTTGATGCTATTATTCTGCATCACGAAAACATGCCTATATAATTTTGACCCCCTTAAACCCCACTTTTATATAGTAAAACTGGGGTTTACAGGGGTATACATTATTTTTCTTATTTCTGCTCAAAAACATAGATTGTGGGTACACGTTAGAACCGCCTCGGCGAGGCGGTTCTAACGAGTACCCACAATCTATGTTTTAAGCAGAAATATGAAAAGTATCGAATTTTTTATCTGAAAAAAAAAATTCTGTTTTTGGTGGTGAAATTTTCAATATATTTGAATAGGCGTGTTTTCGTAATGTGTAAATTTGTCATGTTTATTTGTGCCCCCATTGTAGAAAGCAGGTAATGCTAGCCTGATTATCCACTATATTACATGCAACATTCTCCAAACAGCATAAATGAAAACTAAAACGTTCATGTACTCCAATGTGAAATGTATAGTGCTAACCAATTCCTCTAGATAAGTCTAAAGTGGTTACCATTCTGAATAAATGAAGTATTATTTTTTATGGTTCTGAAAACGTCCGAAATAATTCATTAACCATTTTTGTTTATTTAACCGACCACTAAAAAGAGCATAACCTTGCTTTGCGCAAGCATATTGGAGAGAGTCTGAAGTAAAAATACTCCAACCAACCCGCTGACTATTAATGAAAGGTTTTGATATTCAGATATATTTCCTTGTTTTTAACAGACATTACAGTCATACTTTCTCCTTCGACCGGGCACCATGGGATTGGAATGCCAGATCTTATTTGCCGTGCCAAATAAGAAACAAACATCACTTATTTTCATCTGATGACTTTGTCTGCACATTACGAAAACACGTCTATTCAAATATATTGAGAATTTTAACACCAAAAAATGAAAATTTTCTGATAAAAAATTCTGATATTTTTCATATTTCTGCTCAAAACATAGATTGTGGGTATTCGTTAGAACCGCCTCGATGAGGCTACCCACAAGCTATGTTTTTGACCAGAAATAAGGAAAATAATTTTTTTGAGGTGGGGGGTATAATAACTGTTTATTATTATTATCATTATTTTACGTGTCATTCATTACGCAGACAATGGGATATGACTGCTATAGGATCTGGACGAAATCTTAGTTTCGTGCGTATTCAGAATTAACATAATAATTACTTTGACAGAACAATGGGAAAGGTCCTAAGTGCACCGGTCTATCTTCATTGTCCGCTTTCAAGAGCAATTGGCAATGTAAAATATGCATGTATTGATAAACATGAAAGAATCGCAGATCAGACTGCGTGGAAATCACAAACAAATTTGAGTCTACGCAAAGGTGCTTCTGAATGGAGATCTGCTGCCCCTTTGTACTAAACGGTTTCATTTCTAAAGTCGATTTCAGGAAGGGAGTCAACCATTTTGACAGAGCTGCTTCCCCTACAAGTTCAAGTAGTACATGCATTCCCTCTAAGGCCAGTTATGTATAAATTTGAGAAAAGAATCCAGATGCAACCGCAAACTATTAAACAATTCATACTTAGACTGCATCACCGATGAGCAAAGCACAGCTGAAGGGACAGACAGAAGAAAAGATTGGAAGATAACATCAAAGACAAACCGGTATTAGCTTATCAAGTCCACAAAGGGTGGTTGAAAACAGATCAACGTGGTGAAACAGTCTCAATTATCAGTGGTACATCACGAAAACATACCTATATAATTTTGACCCCCTGAAACCCCATTTTTATATAGTAAAACTGGGGTTTACAGGGGTATACATTATTTGTCTTATTTCTGCTCAAAAACATAGATTGTGGGTACTCGTTAGAACCGCCTCGACGAGGCGGTTCTAACGAGTACCCACAATCTATGTTTTGTGCAGAAATATGAAAAAATATCTGAATTTTGGGGATCTGAAAATTTTCAGTTTTTGGAGATAAAATTTTCTATATATTTGAATAGGCGTGTTTTCGTAATGACCCCAACAACCGACAGGTTTAAGAGACATAAGTGAAGTCAAGTGAGAGATAAACTTGCAACAATTCCCATTTGCAAACAGCTGATACTCAAAATAGGTGCACAGCCAAACTGGCTGATCACTCAATACAATATATCCAAATAATATTAACCACAATGCGACAATAAAGTTTGTGTTTTTGCTGTTCGTATTTGAGAAAAAAAAAAAAAAAAAAAAAAAAAACATTTTAGTTTTTTTTTTTTTTTTTTCGTGTGTGTGTGTGTGTGTGTGGAGGGGGGGGGGGGGTGTTTTGCTTTTTTTTTCTTTCTTCTTTTCCTTTTTGTTTTCACAATGAGCCATAATTGTTGGTAGTACATGAGCCGTGCCTTGTGAATATACAGAAAGAGCAAAAGCTCTGATGAGCCTGCCCAAAAGTTTAATTGCTGGACTTTATGTTCGTTAATAAACATAGTGAAACTTAGTATATACAGTGAAACTGTTTTACAGGTCACCTCTGTTTAACAAAATTTACATTACCTAAGAGGCGAAAGTTCCATATCCTAAAGTTCGAAACATACAACGTCGTAATAACGTCGTTTTGACGTCGCTGCGACGTCATGACATACAAGCAAAAAAAACGTTGTAATACCGTTATTTCGACGTCGCTGTGACGTCAGCAAGCAAAGACAGAACTTTGCAATAATCTCGTTTTGAAGTTATTTCGACGTCTTGACGTCGCAGTGACGTTGAAACGACGTTATTAGCCCGTATTACTGAATTTAGCCCTTGCACCCAGAGGTTCGAATTTAGACTCGTCTTTTGTTACAAGTAAGCCAGTCCATAGCCAAACAACAGAATGGCAAACAGTGTAGATCCTGTTAAGACTTTTCGTTATGAGAAGTCTCATATTTATCTACACTGTTCACATGGCTATCTGGTTTGGTCTGTGTGGCTTTGAGGCTCAGATCAGACTGCGCAAATACACAAGCTGATCTGTCTCGAGCATACTTTTTACATGTCATGTCGCGGCGTGTAAAAATAACTTATATATATATATTTTTTTTTCAACTGGCTTTTGTTGTTACATTTTATCTTGCATAGTTTGACATATTTGAATTGCTGTTTTATCAGTCATTTTATCAATGTAATTGGGCGATTTAAATGAAAACGAAGTTTTACTCAAAAATTGTTCTGTCATGCTTCGCACATTTTATTATAATATATACAAACCACTAAAAACGTGTGAATTTGTTCAGTGATAATATGATTTTTTTTTTTATTCTCGTTTTTAAAACAACTCTATTGTTCATGTAATATATGTACCAGCAAACACAAAACATCGTAATAACGTGGTTTCCGTGTCGCTGCGACGTCTTGACGTCGCATTACGTTCGAAACTTTATAATGATATTGTGTGTTTGCGGGGTGACGTCGATGCGACGTCGAAATAACGTTATTACGGCGTTGTGTGTTTGTTGGGTGACGTCGCAGCGACGTCGGAATAACATAATAACGACGCTGTCATTTTGCTGGGTATGTCATGACGTCATATCGACGTCGAAATGACGATATTACGGCGTTGTGAGTTTGCTGGACAGTTATGTTATGAAAATGTACAAAATGACACATAGAATTGTATATGCACATTATTACTGTAGTAACTTGTGGCGGACGATATCACGTCGAGTAAACGAGCTGATTCATCGGATCACACGAGACGCGATGATATCAGCTTATCCATGAGACGTGATACAGTACACCAGATCAAGTAACTATAATAATGATATTTTTATTATATACCTTATCTCTCATTTTTGTTCAAAATTTTACTTCACATTATGCCGAAACGCGCGAACAACTGACGTTACGATTCGAATATTGGCGTCATTAGTGGCCGATGTCATAGTTTTGGTTCCATTGCAGAAAACGATGTTTGGTAACGTCACTGTAAAAGCAGGGAACCAGCGTAGGCTAGGATAGTGATACGGAATCGTAAAACGTTACCAGCGTGATACAGAAAGTTATAGTTTTGTGTCGAAAGTTGCTAGTAGGCTGCGGTATTTTTCGTAGGTACGAGGACAGCTCGATGTACTACTCCCCGAGGCGGAGGCCGAGGGCAATAGTACATCGAGCTGTCCACGGTTCCGAGGGCAGTAGTTTTGACTATTCCGTCAAAACAGCCATGGTAGGTTTTGTAATAAATACAAGTATCTTTTCTGTGATCTGTTGGGACCACAATGCAATATAATGTTGCAAGATTTTCAGCGGGATAATCTGCTTATCTGTGTACAGTACTTAACCTTCATCCTTGTACTACTCAACATTTACCACGCTATGGGCAGATTCAGCAGACGACAAACTGATGATATTTTTCTTATTTTTCCAAGAAAATAGGATCTGACACGTCATGCAAATTGTCTCCTCGGGAGACAATTTTCATGAAGTGCCAGATCCTATTTTCTTGGGAAAAAAAAAAAAAAAAAAAAAAAAAAAAAAAAAAAAAAAATTCAAAGCGCCATCTGCTGAAACTTTTCCCCCACCATGCAGTGTTAATATAACACTTGTCCCGAAGTTGAATAATTCCAGTTGACTACTGTATATATTCGTGTATAAAAGTGCTGATTGAGTGGCAAACAGTGTAGACCCTGAACAGAAGGCGCGTTCTGTGACGTCTGATCGGGGTATATACTGTTTGCAAAGACCTGTATGTCCAAAAGCTTTCAGTATATATGGAACTATTGTACCAGGTACGAACTGTCTTACAAATAAGACCCAATTTTTTTCTAGGTGCAATGATTCAGCTTTTCATTTTCTTTGTCTTATTAATAAATCATGCATTGTCAAAGCTTTGAGCCGTCTTGATGCATCTGTTGTGTGTGTGTGTGTGTGTGTGTGTGTGTGTGTGTGTGTGTGTGTGTGTGTGTGTGTTACATGGTTCACACGTTTCATATAACAAAGCCTTCATTACGAAAACACGCCTATTCAAATATATTGTAAATTTTACCACCAAAAACTGAAAGTTTTCAGAAAAAAAAATCTGATATTTTTCATATTTCTGCTCGAAACCATAGTTTGTGGGTACTCGTTAGAAACGCCTCCGAGGCGGTTCTAACGAGTACCCACAAGCTATGTTTTTGAGCAGAAATAAGAAGTATAATGTATACCCCTATAAACCCCCGTTTTAATATATAAAAGTGGGGTTTAAGGGGGTCAAAATGATATAGGTATGTTTTCATGATGGTTGCCAACAATACAAAAGACTAAAAGCTTTAGAGGAAGCGATACACTTCAAGAGGAGGCAACTTTCCCAAACAGCTTTGCCTCCCATTAAAACTGAATTTGCTCTAAAAGGTAAGAATTTGCTACTCGTTGCTCTGAAAGGAAAGAATTTGCTCCTAAGGGGGTTAAATTCTTTCCTTTTAGAGCAAATTCCTTCACAGAAAGGGACTCGGTTTGCACGAAAGCAAACAAGAAGCCAAAATACTTATATCTCTTTTGTTTTGTTCGAAATTGCGGAAACTCAAACAAGTGTATCGGTACCTTTAAATGTTCTTTTTTATCAATAGTTGCCTTATTAAATGAGCCTTCTTATGACAAAACAAACACAATTACTGTGCGCCCAGCGAAGACTCAGATCAGCCTGGGCATCTGCCAAGTCTGATCAGAGTCTTCGCTGTGCGCTCAGTGGATAACTAAGGACCCAAGCTTTTTTCATGCGGACAGCGAAGACTCGAATCAGACTGGGTGGATGCCCAGGCTGATCTGAGTCTTCGCTGGGCGCACATGCCATTTTGTTGATTTTGTCATGAGAGGCTCAAATACTGTTACTGCTGTATCTTCATCTTAACCCATTTACATGTAAGCCTAGCGTCCCATAAAAGGGTTATTTGCAAACAGTGTAGACCCTGATCAGACGCCGCGTAACGCGGCGTCTGATCAGGGTCTGCACTGTTTGCATTAAATACAGGAATTTCTATAAAACATGGTAATAATAGAAATTAACCGGACACACTTTCTATTGGAAATGGACCGTTCCAAAGACTTCAGGTTAAAACAGGTTAATTTACCAGCGACATGTACATGTAAGACTTTAGTAGGCTATTTCAGATTATTGCCAAATAGAAATGCAGCGGGCCAAGTATGGACCGATCTGTCGATCTGTTTCACCCTATGTTCTGCAATCCTGTAAGTTGTCATGTATATGTTGAGAAATTAGCTATCACACAACTTCACTAATCTAGTAAAAAAAAAAAAAAAAAAAAAAAAGGAAACTTTATCAATACGATTCTAGAAATACACAAGTTTTGAAATTGGATAGATCGATTGATAGCTATTACTTATTTCTTCCATACTGGAGAGTAATTAGTACAAAGTTAATATTAAAACATATATATACAAATGTAGCTGCTAAATTAGGAAGCAATAAATGATATATATAATCACTGCTAAAACGGAAAATACCAAATTTGTAAAAGTCAAGTTCGTAAAATATTGAATTTGAACATGGTTAATACAACAAATACATATTCTTTATTTTCTTTCCTTTAACTGTTTAATTTAAGGTCCGTGAAATGTAAGAACATTTTTCATTCAAGTTCGTTAACAATTTAATTAAAGGTCTGTGAAGTGTAAGAAAATTTCCTTTTATTTTATTTTCTTTATCTATTTTAAAGGCCTGTCAAGTATATACTTAGAGTAAATGCCCTGCTACTAGAAATAAAGGCAGTACTGTGTTTCCAAGCTATGGGCATACAGGTTGTACGGCCTTCAAAATTCTTGTTGAATATCATATAGCACTATTTATTGGTAAAATAGAAATATACATTACCAGTTTATTCAGTCATAAATTATGTTTCATGCAATATACATCTAAACAGTTATACGCCGTATTATTTGAATTTAAGTGATTTCTGTCGTTAAGATGAGCAACTGCTCGAATCCGTGTGAATCGAAGCCAATCTATCTGTGAAATCTACACTGAATCTGGATGCTTGAGCAATTCAAAAAAGTGCTCCGCTAAACAGCCCTTATTCTTTCTGTGAACTCTGAAACACGAATGCCAAGCATGGGCTGCGCATGCGATTTTACAGCATCTGGGCGTTATATCATTTATTTATTTATTGAGACAAAATTACTTTACCAGACAAGAGGTACATGCTGATGTGAGCTTCGTCATTAACATAATAACATAAGACATCTTTTTCCTTAATAGAGACAGTAGGGTAAAAAAATGTTAATAAAAATCATGCTCAGTAAGTTTAAGACTTGGAGATGTGATTGACATTGGATTACGATTTTCAATTTGGACATCCCAGTGGACACTGATAGGCGGATGGCTGATAAATTAAAGTATTCTAGATTCTTTATTCCGTCGAAAGATTCTCAGAGATGGTATCAGGTACTGCATTTATTTTCATTTGTCAAAGACCGATTGATCTTTCCAGTCTCTGACTGTGTCTTGTTTAACGCTTTGCATGCTGCGTAAAATTTTCAGGAGACGACATTTTGAAATACTTTTTTATTTCTCCTAGAAAATTGGATTGACATTGCATGCAAATTGTCTCCTTAGTCCTTATAGGATTTGACATTTCATGCAAAATGACTTCTTAATGTCAAATCCTGTTTTCTGGGAAAAATAAGAAAAAAATCGTCAATTTGGTATCTGCTGAAATAGCAAAGGGGTGGTAAAGATTAATTTCCATGTTTTTGTTGGTAAATCAGCATATTGTATGCCACCTACAATCTCATTTTTCTTCTTGACATATAGTAGGCAAAGAAATTGAGACTGATAGCGTATTTGTAGTACATAGCTCATGATTAGAGGAAACATCAGGAAACTATTTTTCTTAATTCTCCACGAAAGCATATGTTGTGGGTGCTCGTTAGAAGCGCCTCGCGGAGGCGCTTCTAACGAGTACCCACAACATATGTTTTCGTGGAGAAATAAAAAAAATAACATTTTTGTTGTTGTTGTTGAAATTAAAAAAAAAAAACGCCTTATCTGGAGATATAGTAGTATCTCAGAACTTTGATCACAACATGTATATATTATATTGAACCGGACCGAAACAAAGTGTAATTATCACAAATGCGAACGGAGGCCCAGACCAGGTATCTGTTATCTATATTCAGTAGTTTCCGATGATTTTTAAAGACGACAGCGAATTCCCTGATCAGACTAGGTAAACTGTGCATTCCGCATAATCGATAAATACTCTTTTCTCTCGACACAGCACTGTTCATTTATTGTAATTTATGTTTATTTGAATTTTGACTTTGACCGTAATACATACACGTAGATCACATTTTTTTATATTTATTGTTTAAAGTTTTCTTCAGTTTAGATGATTTTACGGGGAATTTCGATTCTAAGGTTCTGGACCCGTGTCTACGTCTGAAAATATACATGTTAGCTAAACTGTATGTAATTGAATTTGAATTGCAAGTTTTGTTTGTGATTTTAGTATCACTGGCATTAAAGTAGTAGTTAAAAAGAGAGCAGACTCAGTGTTTTTTTTTTTTTTTTGTTTTTTTTTTTTTGTTTTTTTTTTTTTTTGTTTTTTTTTTATTTTAATCTCCAACTGGCTGTCTATGAAGTAATAGATTTATAAATAACAATAATAAAAGCAAGAATTGAATTTCCAGTTGCCATGACTGATGACTGTCTACTACACCCATCACTGAGCCCAGTGGTATTTTATATTTTTTCCTATACACTTTTTTGAAGTACTGGGCCGGAATTTTTTGTCGAAGTTTGTATATATATATATATGTGTGTGTGTGTGTGTGTGTGTGTGTGTGTGTGTGTGTGTGTGTGTGTGTGTGTGTGTGTGTGTGTGTGTGTGTGTGTTTTCTTTTTACATCCAAGATCCATGGTAATGAGTTGGGGATCGCGGCAGTTTCATATTTTGTTCCTATGCCGTTAGTATAGTTGCACTCTGCGGACAGTTTGGTATTTGTGTTGAAAAGCTTCTTTTCTATCCTTTCAGTGATTGTGACAATAATATTGTTTCTCGCTGAAATAAACTGTAACAGCGGGGCTTTCTAAATCTTTTGTCAGTAAGTGCCTATTATGCATTTGTTTTGTTACACATACCCGTTTATTTGTATAAAATAACAAAAGAGACGCCATGGGGAAAATACCCTTATCCCTTACGAACTAAAGAGTGAAAACCCATATAAGCATGCCCTCGCATTCTGCGCTATCTAGCAGTTCGCCTGAATTATATTTAGAGCTGAGCTATATCTAATGCAAGGCGGAATCCCTGCTCAACCTATATCAGTATAGATGCAGAAAAGTTTAGGTCTTCGTTATTGGTAAAAAGAGATAAAAAAGAGCGAATGGGATGGGCGTTTTTCTCCAAAATACACTGCAATTAGTAACGTCCGGGAGTGACTCTAGTAAAAGTGATTTATTTTGTGAAAATCTGGGAGGTTATCAACACAAACTGTCCAAGGAATAAAATGGAGCCCAGGAGAAAATAGAAAAGTGTGGAACATGTACCAAGTAGGTTTTATTTTATTATTCAGTTTTATGGTCGCCAACATACTACAAGATCCAAATGCTCTGTAAGAGAAATTCAAAAGTGATTTATTATTACAATTTTACTACAATAACAATAATTACTGCTACTAGTAGAGGTAGTACCATTTCTAGTAGTAGTACATGTAATAGTGGTGTCTATATATTGAAAAGTTACAGGGACGGATCCAGGGGGATTTCTGAGGGGTTCGATTTAGTCATATTACCGTACTTACTCTACGTATTCGGACAGACAGGCCTGAGCAAACGGTGTAGACCAAGAGTATAACCAGATAACCAGGGTCTACACTGTTTGCCACTCATCCTCACCCAGCAATTTTACTCACATTCACAGGTAGTAAAATGGACTTGTTGAAGAGAAGTGTAAGGAAAAATGGCCCTAAATTATCAAATTTATCAAACTTTTCCTGAAAATAGGGAGCATAGGTTGAAATTTTGAGTCTAAGGGGGCGGGAGTGGGGGACCAACGAACCCCTATGAATCCGCCCCTGAAGTTGTGTATATGGAAAACCCACACTAGGACAATATTGTTTGTATTACATGGTATTGTTAGCCTACAAAAACTGTATTTGTCTATTTTTTCTTTCTTCATTTTTTGTACACTTCCTTCATTTTATTGTTTGCTTAGAAATAATTCTAACAGAGAAAACTGTTAAGCTATGAAATAATCTTTTTAGATACTTTATGGTTTTTACCTAAAACAACATTTTAAGTCATTTAGTTTGTAATAGTTAATTACTACGACAATAAGTTTTCACAAATGTATATGTTTGAGGCTAATTGATACCTTCGTACATGTAACTTATCATACTTCTTTTGTTAGGCCGTATAAGAAGGATGTGAGTTTAGTTTTAAGGGGTGTACCTTAAACATTCTTATTTCCTACTTAAAAGGGATATAGATATTTTGTTGATTATTTGTTGTATTAGCAAATATGGTCTTATTATGGATTTCTGTCTTTGTTCCTTGGCATATCTGAGGGCGTGGCTTAATGATTTTGAGTAGTCTTTCGAATTTGGTGACTTTGGTAAGGAAAACGAGGAGTAAGTGAGAAGTTACCTACTAAACTGAACACTTCAATGCTTGGCTATACCAGCATACATTTTTTTAATATAGTTTGGACTATTCCAACTAAAATCTCAATCATAATTAAAATTTGATCTGATCTATGTGTGTTAGACGTTGTAATTGGGAAACCAATTACATGTTTATTTCTATGAATTTATATTTGATATGAACATTAAAATCTAGAAAATGAACTTGAATTAAAATTGTTGAACCTTTATACCGTCTGCGTTTTCATGTATGAGCTTCATAAATACTCGAATCCCAAGCTTTAATAGTATACTAATAAAACGCTGTTTCTTTATCTATACATGATGGTATTGGGTGTGAATTCATATGCACTTCTCAGATGCACTTAATATGCTTCTGACACGTAAAACAGTGCGACATCACCCTACCCCATCCTCTGGAATAATTTTGAATTGATTTCCGGCATGTTAACATGCAAAAATGAGTAGTGCCGTATTTAGCCTACGTATTTGGACAGACAGGTCTGAACAAGCAGCCCAGACTCCGGTCATAATGATAATAATAATAATAATAATAATAATAATAATAATAACGTCATCTGCGCTCTGCATTGGCGCTTTAAGATTAAAAAAGAAAATAGTTTCAGCTTCAGTTTCAAGTTATTCAGTTAGGCTCAGGCATCACGAGAACACGCCTATATAGTTTCGACCCACTTAAACCCCACTTTTATATAGTAAAACTGGGGTGTACAGGGTTATACATTATTTTACTTACTTCTGCTCAAAAACATAGATTGTGGGTACTCGTTAGAATCGCTTCGCCTCAATCTATGTTTTGAGCAGAAATATGAATATCAGAGTTTTTTTATCTGAAAATTTTCAGTTTTTGGCGGTAAACTTTTCTATATACATATTTGAATAGGCGTGTTTTCGTAATGTTTGCATTAACAAACAGCAAGAGAATATACAAATGACATAGAGTGGATGGTTATGGAGGAAACTGAGTCTGATATGTCATTTATTCTGTTAACTGAGAAAATGTTAACAGAATAAATGACACATCATTACAAATATAAATAAATACTTAATGAACTTCAATTAAAAATAGTAGTCAGCTCAGCAATTCGTAAATAATAAGTTCTCATGAGGAACACCTTCACCCGAGTTATTTATTTTCGCGATTTTTTAATAACATTTTTTGACGAAAAAAAAAATAATTTCACCAACAGTATGCTGTAAGTGCAGCGATAAGTGCAGTTTTACTGATACCGATGATAAAATAGACCGTCATGCGATACGGTGGTTGCGATAATTTTGAGCATCGGCCTTTATTCTCCATTGATGCACTCTAGTCCGGTGATTCTGTATGCTGACATCGAAGGCTTCGGCCAGTCTGTGCTTATTACATGTAGCAGACTGAACAGTGTTTTGGCCGCGGACATATTTAAGCGTTTAATGCATCCAATATTGATATCTGTTTTAACATGATCTTGACTTCTGAAGATGAGCATCGGATTTAAATGGTCTCTTCAATGGCGATTGTAATAAATTTGAGCCGGTCACAGCATTTCCTTCAAAATTGCACGTGCGCCCAGCGAACACTCAGATCAGCCTGTCCATCCGCACAGGATGATCAAAGTCTTCGCTGTTTGTCCGCAGATGCTTTGGATCCTTGATCATCCACAGAGAATCCTGCAAAGACTATCATCCAGCAGCGCGGATTCACAGGCTGATCTGAGTCTTCGCTGGACGCACATTCCATCTTATAGGAAACGCTGTTCCTCGGCTCATTTTCAATGCATTTGTATAATTCAGTGCATTTGAAAATACTGAAAATACTGTTTTACTTTATTTTCTAAAATGGACGCCTTAGAGGAGGAAGGGTCCGTTCATGTAAACAAAGTAACGTATAACTGTTACATATTAGTCCCCGCAGAAGGCTTAAGGTGTTATACATGTTGTCTTGGTATTGTCCGCAATCGCATCTTTCTAACCATTGATAAGAACTGCGGAGTGATATGTATTCAATGAATTATTATCCTAATTATTCGGATAGACAGGCTTGAGCAAACTTTATAGACATAGACCAGACGCTACGCATCACGAAAACACGCCTATATAATTTTGACCCCCTTAAACCCCACTTTATATAGTAAAACTGGGGTTTACAGGGGTATACATTATTTTTCTTATTTCTGCTCAAAACATAGATTGTGGGTACTCGTTAGAACCGCCTCGCCGAGGCGGTTCTAACGAGTACCCACAATCTATATTTTGAGCAGAAATATGAAAAAAGAGGTTTTTACCTGAAAAATTTCGGTTTTTTGGAGGTGAAATTTTCTATATATCTGAAAAGGCGTGTTTTCGTAATGGAACGCGGCATTTAGATTCAACCAGCAGTTTTTAGACACATCAACAGGTAGTAAAATTGACATAATGCAGATTACATTTTTAATTTTCTTTTGAGTTCATTGAGCCCATTCTGATTATTATGAAAACTGAATGCCGTTTAAGTAAGTGCTGGAGGGCTGGCGGGGCATGGGGAGCGTATGCAGCCTCGCAAACTACAGCTGTATATATATGAAGAAGCTTAATAAAAACGAGTCTCCGACCAACGTTTTATTGCTTGTTCTTTGTTTTCAAAGATAATCATTTAGATTTATATTGTTCTAATATTAAGATAGGTATGGTAAAGCATTAATGAATCAGAATAGTCTGGGATATACGGTAAATGGCTTCTATCAAACCTAATGAGTTTCTTTACACTGTCTATTAACCCTTGTCCTGTTGGATAAATTAAGATACCACGTCTTTTTCAAATTTTCAGCCAATCAGATTACTTGATCCAGAATGTTGATATAAATTCATATACTGAATGGCAAACAGTGCAGACCCAGATCAACTGGCTTCTTACAAGCGAACTGATCTGGATCTACACTGTTTGCAAAGGCAGTGTATATCCGGGTTCAGCAGGACAAGGGTTAAATAAAAGAGATCAGTCATCTGAAAGGATGTCCTTTTGAAATAAGAACAAAACAATAGATAAAATCAAAGCACTGAGAATGCTGAAGGGGCCAGTTGCCTGAAGTTTTCAGATATCCACTAGAAATGACCATATCTATAAAGTCCTTTTCGGTACCTTTTTCGGTGGAAAAGGTCCTTTTCGGTGTTAAGGTAGAATCGCGGCTCGGCTTACACTTTTTACCCAATGTGTTTCTTCGAAGTTTAAAGTTTTATTTGGTTTTGTTTATTCGCTATTCATAAGAATCAGGGTGTATAAGGCTTGTATGTTTGAATGCATAATTTAGAGTTATAAGCGTTAGCACGTAACTATTTGTTAGGTAGTTATTAGCTAGGTTAGAACATTTATAGTAATAGGAAAACGGATTGTTGAAATGTGGTATGTTAAATCTGGTAGCGGTTTAACAACCGCCCCTAAAAATAGCAGACGCGGTATCATTTAGTCAATACATGATGGATAATGAAAACGTCACTCCAACATCCCTCAATCGCTCAAATGCCACAAAGAACCAGAAAATGTAAAACTACATGTATCAGCACTATACCGAAGTTTGACTTCTCCATACACTAAACCCATTTCAAACTGAATAAATACTGGAAGAGAAGAATTTAAATTTTAAATATGTCAGGCTATGTGATCTCAGAGTAAAATGGCTAAACTATTTGCAAACAGTGGAGATCCTGATCCCAGCAAACACACAACGCCGCAGGCACGTCGTTATAACGTCGCTGCAACGTCACGACGTTGCAGCGACGTTGTATCGACGTTGTTGGGACGTTGTGTGTTTGCTGTGATCTAGGTCTGCACTGTTTTGGGGGTCTCCAGACTAAAATGGGTTAACAGTTGTACTTGCTATATGTAATACTATGGACAAGACTCGCATGCTTTATTTGTTCCCGAATGTACCCTTGACTGACGCACAACTAATAAAATACGAACTTTCAAAAACAGCCAATAAAAATTTCCATACACATTTGTGACGAATTTACAGTTTTAAATAAACAAACATGCTTTGTCATCTTAAATCGGTAAGTAACTAATCCTTTAATATATGAAATGAAGCACGCTAATCCATTTGATTTCCAGTCGATACAGATTTAAGGTTATTTTAGCTCGATCTTAGATTTGAAATTTCAAGTCGTCTATCAGACATCATCCTGGAGACGAGGAGAAAATGAAGAAGCCTTATCATGGCTTGCCATCGTGAAAACGTTCTTAGAGGGAGAGAGAGAGACAGACAGACAGACAGACAGACACAGAGAGAGAGACAGACATACAGACAGAGAGAGAGAGAGAGAGAGAGAGAGAGAGAGAGAGAGAGAGTTATGATCTTTAGATTTTTTTTTTCAAAATAAGTAGAAAACCTGTCCTAACTATTGCATATCATGTACGTAGCCATAACGTCAGAAAACGTACCTTCGGATATCTGTGCCTAACTCAGAATTAGATCAGCCTGCGCATTCGCGCAGTCTGATCAGAATCTTCCTTTGGCGCATTTTGGATAGCCAATGACGTACAATTGCTTCTTGTGGACAGCGAACTCTGATCAGACTGCGCAGGCTGGTTTGAGTCTTTGCTGATCGCATATGTCAGAATGTACGTTTTCTCACGTTTCGGCTCATTAAATAATTATTTCTACTTCAAATAGAAATTATATTGCATGTAGTTATTTTAAAAACCCGAGAGGCCAGTCCCAAAGAACAATATTTAGACTTTCTTCAAGTCAACGACTTGCTTACCAAAATCTACTTAATTGTTTAGTTTAAACATGGCGTCAGGGATTATATACTGTTTGTTTGGATAGGCAGTAAATATTTATGCAAATCAGCGTCTAATATTGACTGAGGCTATCCAATCTCCGGTGTTGTTTGTCCATCTGTCTTTGCCTACTTCCTGCAGGCATGGGACAAAGTTTGCATGAATAAAAACTACCTGTAGTGATTTTACCCACCATTTCACACCATGGAGTCAAAATCTAATCAATTTTCAACAATAACAACCTCTCCTCTATATAAATGAAAATCATTACAAGAAAATATAATTTTATCAAGTTTTGTAGATGGCGGTAAATCATTTGCGGGCCCAGCAACGGGAAAAGGTAATCTATATCATAGCACTAGTTAAGGCGCTTTTTTTCAATCTAAAAGTATTGATATTTTTTTTATTTCTCCACAAAAACATATGTTATGAGTACTCATTAGAAGCGCCTCACCGAGGCGCTTGTAATGAGTACCACAACATATGTTTTCGTGGAGAAATTAAAAAAAAATATTCACCGGATACCCTCCCATATCTACACCTATGCTATATGATAAATACGGAAAGCGAAGGCACAGGCCAGTCTGCGCAGATGCGCAGACTGGCCTGCGCATTCGCTGTTCATAGCAACACTATTTTGATTATGTAGGGTCTATAATCGAAACACGCACATAGAACAGAATGGTGTTCAAATTGTTCTAGACCGTGCTATACATATGTAGGTGGAATTTTATTTTGATACTACCATCATATAATTTGTATATGATACCAAACGTAAAAGAAAAGTCTTCGAGCCATATGGGAACAGGAAGGTCAAGAAGAACCTGCGCATGCGCACAGTCGTCTGGGTGTCTGTCCGCACATATGCCTTTCACTTTTCATAGACTTCGTAAGTGGGCAACTACGGTCCTGATCAGATTGCGCGAATGTGCATGTCGATCTGGGCCTTCGATGTCCACAAATAGGATAAGGGTCCTTTTGTCGCGATACATCCTGTGTATTCTTGATACGGCCATGTATAATTTCGGCCATGCCATGCGAAAACGTCACTTAGGACATACGCGGATAGCGAAGATCCAGATCAGCCTGCGCATCCGCACAGTCTGATCAGGGTCTATACTGTCCGTTTACAGAATTGTTGGATATTACAGAATTTTTCAGTGGAGAGCCCAGATGATACTTTGTGCATGCGCAGGAAGATCTGAATCTGCGCATTTTATGTGTGTTCGAAGGCACTATTTCGCTTGACGCGACCAATATAATTTATATCAGGGACGTGGCCTTTAAAGCTTCATGGAACATATATATATATAGCTTTATCATTGTTTTAGAAGATGTGTGTATCTTGTTTGCTCATTTTAGGTTTAACTGTATCAGGTTAAGGATTTAACAGAATTATTCTATTTACAAACTCTTGTCAATGCATGGCGCTCTGAATAAATATGCCTTAATTAGTATTCGTATTGAACTATAGAGGGTGGCTCGATTGAAAAGCTAATTCGTTGCGTGTGGACAAAGTAGCTATCTGATGACACACTTTAACAAAAGAGCTACAATATCGATAGAGTCTTCTTCCATTGTAGATGAAATATTTAAACCACTTATCAATTTCGGAATACAACTAATGATGTAGCGGTTCCAAATAATGACTTGTTTTTTGCGAAACTTGAACTGTTGGGATACATATATTTGGGTAGAAATTACTTAAGGGATACACTTTCAGGGAGGTAATTCTTTCAGAGTGGGGCTCGGCTCCCTCCCTTCTGAAAAGAGATCAACTCTAAAAGGAACGTATTTACTCTAAAAGGAAAGAATTTGCTAACTGTTAGAGTTGACCTCTTTTCAGAAGAGATTTAGTGTGTAGGACAGCAAATGGGAAGTCACAAAAGATGTCTCCCTTAGTTGTCTTTCTTATGGAATATGGCGGTAAATACTTAAGTGTATCCATTCCACTTAAGCTAGCCCTGTGAAAACCATTTTTTACAAAGATCCAGGCTTGGCTATTTATTAGGGTGATCTAATCAGGGTCTTTACTGCTTGTAGATTACCGATACAATATCAGTTGTATGCACAGTACAACCTGTCATGTATCTAGTTGACAACGAAGACCCTGATCAGTCGTCACCAGTGAGCAGTCAGGTCTTGGACTTTGATCCAAAATGGATAAACTTTTTGTTTGTTTTTCCACAGTGACGTTCAGAGATTGTATTGGAATTAATATTTCGTGAGAAAGTCATTAGTTACTGCGTCAGTTAGTTGTTTAATTTATTAGGAATTTTGGAATACATGTAATATGAATGTGAAAGAGGAACTGATATGGGATGGATCTAAAGAGGTATGCATTTGAAATAAAATCAAATCAACACTAACCTTTTAAACCCTATGCAAAATTGCAGCAGACGAGATTCTATGTTTTATCATTTTTCAGAGAAAATAAGACACGGCATTTTATGTGAAGTATATGGAATGTCAAGCCTTATATCTCTGAAAAAAAAAAAACTTTTGCTGCAAATGTGATAAACGCTTTAATGGTTAATGCAATGTACAAGTCCCGTAGATTTTATGATAAATACTAACAACCGGCTGCCAGCACCTTCATCGCAAATTTTTACAGGGGCCCGTAGAACTTTCGCAGGAATTTTCTCGTATGATGGGGTAAGGATGTGTAAGCTTAAGATACGGTGCGTTAACTCACATCCCTACTATGTCTTATACATTACCTACCATGCTCTACCATGCGTAATTATTACAATAAATAATCTACAGACGCCCATAAAATTTACGGTACATGTACTGGCAGCTAGTTGCCAGTATTTACCGTATTATAAAAATCTTTTTACATTGTGTTTAGCAATACAGTAATATAAAGCTTCTGCATGCTCTGTTTGGTCAAATTCAGTTGACTTGACGACAAATTGATCACATATTGTTCTTATTTGATTATTTTTGCCTAGAAAATAGAGATGACACTTTATGTAGATTTCAGGAGACACTTTGCATGAAATTTCAAATCATGTTTTCTCGAAAATTTAACCAAAATATCATCATTTCGTCGTATATATACGAACTAGTAAGCGTTCGTTTAATTGAATCTAATAATTATTTCAGATACCTTAACTCTTTCTTACATTTATCCTGAAATTTGAAGTACAGTCGAACTTCAATGGCTCGAACATCTTTGGGATCATTGAAATTTATTCGAGACGGGTAGTTCGAGCCAATGAGGGTTGATCATAGCGATCTTCTATAAATGGTATGTTGAGTGTATTCATTAGAATCACTTCGATAAAGCGAGTCTAATGAGTACACACAGGAGATTCTAATGAGTATATACAACATAACTTTTCATTATAAAACAAGAATTGTTTCCTAAAATATCCCTAAATATTTGTTTTCTTGAGCTATTAGAAGATTTTCCGAGGGACGCAAAAATGAGTTCGAACAAGCCATGGTAAACGAGCTATCAATGTTCGAGTCACTAAGATTTTACTTTAGTCCATTTGCTGCTTTTTGAAGTGTATAAATTGTGAAAGTTGAATAATAAACAGTGTAAAACTGTAAAATCTGATGAAGGAGCACACAGTTTGTTCAGGTATGTCTGTCGATATGTTTAGCATAAATACGGTACACGTCTATATGTTTGATTGATTGCTACTGTGTTGAAACAAAACAAAAATCTTACATGTACATGGAGAATGTTCTAACCAAGGCTGGAATATATACATTCTCTATCAAGCAAGGGGAGGGGAGGAATGTGGTGTAAAACGTTGTTTTTCAACACACGCCCAGGCTGAAAATGACGTGTAAACCCATAAAGCTCTACGCAAATCTGTAGCAGAGGACATTCTAAAATTGATTTTGTTATTTTTCAGACAACATAAGACTTACCATTTCATGTAAATTATGTGCTAGGCAGACGATTTACATGAAATGTCAAGCTTGATTTTGTCTTCGCAGTCTGGTGAATGTTTTCGACGTTTGTTTACAAAAATGGTGTCTATCACGAAACTCCTTTGGCGAATATGACCACCAGAATTCGCAGATTGGCCTGTCCTTAAAAATGATCTCAAACTCAGCTCATCGTTTTTTCAACGCCAAGTCAGGCGACATTTATTTCCTCTGCAAATGTTTTAAACTTTATATATATATATATATATAAATATATCTATACGTTTTCATAAAATATTCAAAAACTGAATGACAAACAATTTAGACACAGTTTAGATGGCTCAATATCTGGATCTACGCTGTTGACAAACACCTGTTATTATCCCACGTGGCACTGAAAGAGTGAAGTCCCCTTTTAGTGTGATCAGCCTTTAATATTTCAACCCTTCCAGCCCGGCAAACCAAAACAGATTCCTGTACTAATAGTGTAGATCCAGATGAGACGGCTCGTCCACATTGTTTGCCTTTCTATTTTTGGTTTTAGACTGAACCCCCTATTTACATCAGTGGGCGTGTCCAGCTTCAATGCCGGAAGAGTTCACTTTAGAAGTTAGGGGAGGAAATGGTTACAACTTGATATAATATTATTATTATTATTTGTCGTTTCAGGACCTGTACGCCAACACAATGGAAGGAACAGTGGGTTCACCAAAGCTTTTAACGGTGGAGGAAAAGTGGCAAATAATCTTTAATGAGGTTTGTTTGTTGTGTTCCTGCCAAGAAATGCCTTCCATCTGTACACCATTCCGTCCGTCCCGATCGTCCTGGTTCGATAACTAGTGGTATCACATTCACCAAATTTGGTGGGTTTGTGCATCCTAAGATGACAATATGTTGCGTGAAAAAAAAATCATGTTCCTAGTTCTTTGCACAAAATTCATGACCGGATTTTATCTTCTCATATAACTGAAGACGCATCACCAAATTTGTTTTGATTATACATTTAAGAATGATGTGTA
Organism: Anodontia alba; assembly: GCA_964016985.1. Lineage (NCBI taxonomy): Eukaryota > Metazoa > Mollusca > Bivalvia > Lucinida > Lucinidae > Anodontia > Anodontia alba. Next base: position 102,488,946 of record OZ024822.1, read on the forward strand.
GCATGCAAAAACAGGGTTCATGTGGTATATTATTTCCAGAGATGGAATTCTTAATATAAAATCCGTTACCGGATTATAGAATGATGCCAAATTGGTTCGCCAAATCTACAGCGTTGGGTAAAAAGTGTAACCCGAGCCGCGATCCTACTAAATACTGAAAAGGATCTTTACCACCGAAAAGAACCGGAAAGGGGTTATCGGGTACCGAAAAGGTATTTTATTTAAGAATAAATCCTAATATATTCCAGAGTCCTATAGAATTTCAGACAAACGCCCCAATCATCACTCTCAGTGCTTTGATTATTTCTAGAATCTCAGCTAATGAATTACGGGGAAAGTCAATATGGACTAGCTTAAATCAGAACAGAATAAATTATTGCGAACTCTGTCAAGCGTTGTCTCAAAACGTACACCTGTGACATCTCTGGTTCAACCCGAATCAAGACTGGTTTGGTTCTAAATTCGTGGGTGACTGGTTTTATTCATAAATCATATCACATAACTAGGGCATGTCTATCGTTTTTTGGCTAAGATATCACATCTAATATACTTAATTATTTAACCCTGTCACGCTCCCTGGGATAATTCAGCAGACGACAAATTGACGATCTTTTTTCTTATTTTTACCAGAAAATAGGCTTTGACATTTCATGCAAGACAATTTGCATAAAATGTCAATTATGGGAAAAATAAGAACTATAGTTTAAAATGTCGTCTGCTGAAATGATTACCTAGCATACTAAGCGTCAAGTTCCACAAAGTGTTAACATATGGCAGATAACATTTTGATCATAAATTAAGTTTCCGCAAGTCTTTTAGCATTGACAAGCGTGACTAAATTCTGGCGAACAATTAAGGTAGCGCTGATCAAATCGTATACTAAATATGACAGCTGAAACAATATGCGTTTGATTTGACACGGATATTTATAGTCAATAAATACTCTGAATTCTTAATGTCTTATAATCTTACATTCCATTACTCAAGGGAAAAGGAAACTAACTCTGACAATATTTGTCTCCCTTTTCTTAAAGGAAAGAATGTGCTCCCAGTGGGAGCAAGTTCTTTCCTTTAAGAGTAACCCCTATTTTTAAAGGTTTCAAATACTAGGGACTTAACTTCCTGCCTGCAAAATATGTTCTCCCGTTGCAATAAACATTTACGGTGTATCCATTCACCTAAAGTACTACGGTGTGTTTGTTTTATTGAATGTACTTTTATTTCTACTATTTTCATACGTCTATAATAGCACTTAATGTTGTCACAAGACGAGCGATTTTCTTAACCTTACGCGTTGACAACGATTCTTTTAGCATTAAGTAACGAAATTTTTCCAGACAGTTTTTGTTCTTGATAAACTTGTGACAATGTATGCGAACAACATCTTGATAGTTATTTCTACCAACTTGTCTGTATGTAGTGACCCTTTTAATGGAATAATGTAATAAAAATTCATGATGCCGCATTTACCCTAAATATTCGGACACAGTAGCTCTTTACCATACATGTCCTCAATTTTAAATGTTCATTTTACTATGTGATGATTTGTCTTTAAACTGCAGTGGCAAACAGTGATGATGCTGGTCAGACACCGCAGTCTGTGATGGCTGATCTGGGTGTATACTGTTTGCTCAGACCTATCTGTCGAAACAAGCAGCAAAATACGATATATTTTGTATCTGTGTTTTTGGTCTTATCGGCAAACCACATCGGTAGAGGATGTATAGGGCTTATGTAACGCAAAATATGGTAGCCCTGGTAAAATTACATAGACATGTTTAATTAGAATTATAAAGACATTTGCTGTAGCTTAAAATATTTTCACAAAATATTTTGCATTAAGTTAAACACACTGATATTACAGTAGACTAACTACTAGCTAAATGAAAACTTCGCATACAGTAGTCAACATTTCTGGACCTTCGGTTATTGTTGTTGTTGCTGCTGCTGCTGCTGATGATGATGATATTTTTGTTATTGTTGTGTGTCTAATTTCTAAGCGCAATGTGTTTGCGAATGAATTTGTAGATGAACATGAAAATCCAATGTCTGGTGGTAACGATGCTAGGTAACTCAAGAGTCACGTATTATCCCCAAGTGCACACAATATTTTATCGTTGAACAGTTGCAAGATGTTAAATCGATATTATTGGAGCAAATTATGTGTGTTTTTGTTTGCTCTTTAATACATTTTCTAAGGGAATAAATATCTAAATATTATATTTATAATTATTAAATATTGTATATATATTCACAGAAAACTCGAGCACCAATATACAGCGTGGCACACTATCTCGAGTACCTAACTCGGTTCGTAAACGGAGAGAGCTCGGCGTCACGTGATTCTGATGATGTCATCAAGAAAGAAGGGATAAATCCGGTATCATACTTGCTGAGAATATTAAAACTGGATCTGAAAATGTCTTATGAAAGGTACAGTAATATGTTACATGATAATAATGAGTTGCTTGTACCACTAGTACTATATTTACCTTTAGCATGAAGACAGACATTTCTAGGCCCAGACCAGACAATGCAAAATGGGACATCTAATCAGGGTCCGCACTGTTTGTAAATTATCCAGTAGTTTGTTGACACATCTACAGGTATATATATAGTTCACTAATTATTGTTCAGCTTTAGGAGAAGTGTGGTAGGGTGTAAGGGTATCCAAATATTTTGGGTGTTTACCGTAAAAGGTACCTTGACATATATGAACAATACTAGCCGCTTATCATCCTGAGGAACTGTCCCAGCTGGCACATGACGTTTATGCAAGTCGTATTAGCATCGATGCAACGCCCTGACGTTTATACAACGTCACATTAACGTCGCTACATTAATGCGATGTTCTATAAAAGTCATACGCCCACCAGGATGAGTGTGTATGTGTGTTAGAGAGAGGGACTCAGACAGACAGGACAGAGACGGACACAGACAGAGAGTGCCCTGTATTTATAACAACTATCATGCGTCCTATTGTGTGTATGGCTTTTATTAATGGTTTTTATTTTAGTTTCTCTTTCTACTTGCACTGTAGAATATTCTTGTAATGGGGTTGGTTGGGTGAGGCAAAGGTGTCCTGTAGCTTACGTCACCGGGGCGTCCAGCTGAGATTGGCTTACAGTTGGGCAAGGCCTGCTAACCTTGCAGCAGGTAAGGGTAGAGGTGGAATGTTTTTATTTCTTCTGTTTCTTCACTTTTATTCATTTTGCTCTGTCTCCTCTGTCCCTCTCTTTCATCTCCTCTTCTATCTCTCCTCTCTCTTTCCCTGTGAGACGAGACAAAATGACCCACAAGGGTTGACGTGTCGTTAAACCACAGCACAATCACTCAATATTTAAGGGGACCTGATATACCTGTAACTTTTATCTACCATTTCTTACAAGTGAGACAACATTCGTAACTTCATGTGTGCTTTATTGTATATAAATCCCCTTCTGAAATCGGGGTCTACTTTATGAGGAAAGAATTTACTCCCCTTGGAAAAGCAGTCAGAAGGGAGGCAAACAATATTGACAAAGTTGTCTGCCTTGAAACTGCATCGATTCCGCTTAATCGTTCGCTCTACATGAAAAACAAGCACCATTTTGTAATAGCATTCATGCATTCATTTGAACTTGCAGTTTAAGTATTTTGTAATTATCTGAAAATTGGATAGACAATTAGATAACAATGACCTGACTGTTTAAAAGAAAATGTTGTCTTTGATCAAGTCCACAAACCTTTGTAATAATATTAAACTAGCATTTAATGAGGTTACGTCAACAAACTGCATTCTATGTTTCTCCTATATACATTTCAGCCTTTGGCACTCTGTAGACTAACTTAGAAGACGGTATAGTAGAGATATTTTTGTTAGTTTCAAAACAAAATAATCTTGTTAAATCTTAGTTTCTCACGACTCTAAATAAAAAAAAACAAAAAAAAACAGAGTACGGTCTGCTGTTATTTAGAGTCAGCATTTTGAAAGGTACGTACAGGTTATCAAGTTCTGAGTACCCACAATATACGAGGCGTATATTTTAATAGAGAAACAAGAAAATAAAATAAAGTATTATTCGAAAAAGCCCATATCAAGAGCGATGGCTTACAGGTATACATTTCACATAGGTGTGTTAACGTAATAAAACTTATTTATTTCAGTTTTCTGGATGACTTCCTAAAACAAGGAAACAATGGTATGGCTTTACTGATAAAATTGCTCAAGTCTATTCAGAACACCGGGAGCCAGCAGTCTGGATCCTCCAACCTCTCACAGCTTAAGAATTATAAACGAACCTTGGTGAGTAGTTGCCATATGACTTCTTAAGCCTTTCAGAACTGCACACCAAAACAATACTTTTTAAACAGTGTAGATCCTGATGAGACGGCTCATAAGGAGCCGTCTCATCAGGGTCTACACTGTTTGCCATTTTGGTTTGACTTTTTACTTAGTCCCTTATTTGGAACAATGGTTCTGACCAGATTCAAAGATGGAAGACTCCACTTCAGAAACTTAGGGATGAAAAGGCTAATGTAAAACTTAATCGTATATGAGACTCACACGATATTCATTATGAGTCATATAACCAAACAAATGGTTAGAAGTTAAGATGTCCTAATATCTCCGACAAATACCGAGCAATTCTTCATTTTTTTAATCTATTGAAAATGATAAAATGTATATCGAGCTGATTGAAATATTATACAAGTTCCATCAAACAAGATATTCATTGTATACTGTCTCATGTTGTGCAGTATAGATGTTAACAAACCCTGTATGCCATAGCAAAAAATATTATGAAAGTTTGCACTAAATAACTAATTGATTTGTTAAGTGCATCACTGATTAATCTTTGAATATCATAGCTTCGTTACCAATTCAGAGCCTATGTTTAAATGCTGTATTTTTAGCTTTTGAATGAAGAAAGTTGAAACTCAAAAGACCATGCTCTTTAAACTTAACTGGATTAGTTTACAATTAAGTCAAGCACCTTTCACAGACCGTCTCACCAACCTAATTCTTACACGATTTAATCAGATCAAAAGGGGTATCAGAATTATTGGGTCGTGTTAACCAAAAATGTGTCTTCGAGCATGTGCAAAATGAACAGATTCAGATTCATCCTTACACATGCGCTGAGTCTCATCCGGGCATTTGCTCTCCATTGATACATTCTGTAGTGTTCAATGATTGTGTTAGCGGACAGCAAAAGCCCTGATCAGACTGCGATGATGCGTTGGCTGATCTTGGCCTTCGCTGTCCGCATATGCCCAGATTGCGTAGCCCATATGTGAATCCGATTTGCAGAAGAAGGGTGGACTAAAAGTATTATTCATCATGTTCTAAAATCCAACCTGGCCCAGTCTGTCGTATTCTGGCCTACCCCAAGTCCATGTTATTCCATACAGTATATATCAATTCTATCTAATTGTGTGGATATCAAATAGATCGTAGTTCGTTAAAGGATAGTTGCTTGTAAATATAAACTGTGTAGTTGTCATTAAAGCAAACAAAATGTATTTTTACAAACATTGTTTTTATTTAATGCCACACATTAGGGAGAACAACTCACAAGCATTCTATAATACTTTAGGCTTCCTTCGTTTCGTGAATAGTTTGCCGGCTTATACACAGGGATATATCCACAAGAAAAAATCTATTCCCGTAATAAAATGAGTAGAGCAATGAGAAAGGGAATCGCCATAGTGGTGTATGCAAACAGAAAGGTCCAGTCCAACTTGTGCATCTGTAAAGTCTGATCAAGACTTTCCATGTACGATGAGGTATATAATAAATTCAAATGACTAAGTAGATATTGCACATGTGCAGGAGGATCTGGCACTTCGCTATCCGTATACCTACAGAAAAAACCGTTTCTAAGGCTGGAGGCGGTCAGGTGGTGCGAAATGTGTATCTTACGTCACCGGTGCGTCTAACTGATATTAGCTTACAGTTGGGCAAGGCCTGCTACTCTTGTAGCAGGTAAGTGTAGATGGGGAATGTTTTTATTTCTTCTGTTTCTTCACTTTCATTCCTGTTCCTCTTTCTTCCCTGTCCCTCTCTTTCACATCCTTTTCTATCTTTTCTGTCTCTTTTCTCCTTTTCTCTAATAGAGGACACAAAATGACCCACAAGGGTTGACGTGACATTAAATCCCAATACAATCAATTCTAAGGCTTATAATGACATATCACAATATACACATATCTTCAGATAAAGTGCCCTTTCCGACCAAAAAGCATTGATATATTTTTCTTATTTCTCCATGAAAACATGAAAACATGTTATGGGTATTCATTAGAAGCGTTCCACCGAGGCGCTTCTAATAAGTACCCACAGCATGTTTTTTTTTTATTTGTTTGTTTTGGGTTTTTTTACACAGAAATTTAAAATATTTATCAAATACCCCGCTTATCTGGTGCTATGAATTATACATGTGATCTTCACAAGAGACACGTTGATAGCGACATTCTCCAATATTGACGTGGCACACAATTGCTAATGTTTGATACGTATCTCATAAATATACTTTTTCATTTCTTTTTATCATAGTCCTGAATCACATTTATCGCCATTAATTCAATTTAACTGATGTGAGCAATTTTTGATAACCCATTGTAGTCGGGAGACCCGTAAAAGGGTAATTGTCAAACAGTGCAGACCCAGATCAGACGCCGCAGAACGCGGCGTCTGATCAGGGTCTCCACTGTTTGCAAACAGTTTAGCCATTTTTCTCTAGGAATATGTAAATCTCATAACCGGATGTACCTAAAACTGAAATTGGACTCTTCCAATATATATGTGGGAGAGTCTATTCAGTCTACAATGGGGTAATGTGGTATTAGTTTCCATGCACCCAAGTGAAGCGCACTCTATCATATACGGGCTGTCCCGAAAGAAGAAGAGATGAGGAATAAACAATAAGAAAACAAAACAAAAAAAAAAAAAGCTATATGAAACCACCGACGCACTTACTCGTGCAAAGAATAACTGCAACATAGACAAAGATTTAGATCGGTCTGTGCATTCGCGCAGTCCTATCAAGTATAACACTGTTCGCCTATATCATATATTCACACTGGCCATTGTTGGGAGGTGGCTGATGTAGAGAGGTGTGCTTTCTACAACATCAAGTTGCATCTTTCACAAGAGAGATTAGATAGTATTTATTTCTTTATTTACAGACTGATGAGCACGACTGCCTCCTTTGTATAAAGTACGCCATGCGGTCAAGGGTATGTTTTGTACATTACCACTAACTAATGAATTTCTACACGAATTTTAGCAGACTCTTCCTCTGCAGTTTTTTGACCATTTACGCGCAAAATATTTTCTGGTGTAAATGCCGACAATTCCTTATTACCCAGTGAGCATGTAACGTTGAGACAACGTCGCATCAACGTCGATGCGACGTTGTTTAAACGCCATGTGTCCGCTGGGTAATACCCGGGGAGGGCTGAGACAGGCCGAGGGCCGAGACCAGGGTCAAAATCAAAACAACCGTGTTATATTCTATTTATCATATACTTATTTGCGTAAAAATATTTTAGGATAAAAGAAAAATCTCCTTAACTACTTGTTACTAACACTCTGACGATAATGTTTTCCCATAGCGCCTTATCGAAACGTTACCGTGATCAAATTATAATTCACGTCAACGTAGTGCCTGCAAAATTGTGCGTAAACTTGCTGATGTCGCATGTAAAAATCTACTTCTGTCGACGTCCGCTACAAAAGAGTCCTTTGGAAAACATTTCAACGACGTCGATTTTTCCTTTATGTATCATACTAGAATCGAAAAGCTATTTTAATGCTTCTCCAACTATTTAATACTGTCAGTTGTTAAAACATCTTTATGCCATTTCTCAGTGATTGGTTTTATAGGGCCGATAGGTTGTCTCAAGGGCGGGACAGACTTCTGTCCCAGCCCTCGAGACAGCTCTTTGGACTGTGTAGGCGGGATGGCAGCTACTAACAGGGTTAGAACAGGTTGAGGGGGGTGGGAAATATGTTGTCTCAAGTGTCTGATAATCACCGATCACCAACAAGTGACTTGCAACCTTCCTAACACATGTTCGATACCAAGAGTTGTTCGTCTTGAACCATAGCAACAAAAGATTGGTTGTCCGTACGCCAACACCTTCGGCCAGTTATCCACCAGAAAGCGTAAAGCAATGGATGGTTAAACAAATAACTGAAGTCTTTCCTATGAAATGAAATTTGTTGGAATTAAAGGATAGGGACAAATTCACAAACAAGAAATTGTCTTTGGGCATTATATGAATTGCACACCATGTACTTGCATATTCTGAACACAGCATGCATATATCTCGTATGTTTTAAAATGTGAACTACCGTAGTTGCTCTAAGAATTCGGGCAGACAGGCCTGAGCAAACAGTGTAAACGCAGATCTGACACTGTAAAACACGGCGCTTCTGACCAAGGTCTTCGCTGTTTCTCACTTACTCAACATTTTAGACATATGAAGCCGTAGTAACATGGACTTGTTCCAATGTTAGGATAACATGCAACATTTGGTATGCATCACGATACTTTGATCGTTTCTTGAAATGTACACTTAGCCATTAACAACCATAAATAGGGCTTTAACAACTGATGCAGACGCAATCATCTACGTGGGTTCGCTACAAAACATGTGGTCAGAACAGGGACTACACAGTTACTCATGACAGCTTGCAATAACGAAACGAATATAGCCATTTCTACATAACACATATAAAGGCGAGGCGCGCATACCAAGTAATGCCTACTTTCCATGGACGCCTGAGTCACCCCATTTATTTTGGGTACATGTCTGTCTTTTCTGAACATTCCTTATTTTGCCTTTTCAAGATGTAGCATATACTTATTTTGCAGACGGCACTTACGTTGTTGCTGGATATTACCTACGGTCTTGAAACAGTCGCTATGGGTTTGTTGAGTACATTTACCAAGTCACGGGGAACTGCAATAGAAGTGAGTAAACTTGTTTTATAACCGCCGTAGAATTCCCAGGACATGGTGACACCCTAATTTCGCAAGACGCAACACCCCAGTAGTGTGCGTTACACTTTACATCTTAACCATTTAAATACACGTATAAAAAGCGACACTGTCATGATTGAAAATGGGCATTTTCTTTCCATGCATTAAAATAACACATTACTTACAAAAACTAGATATGCAGTTGCAGACATAGAAAGCCGTATTTGTATGTGCAACTTCATCGTCTCGCAAGTTTCAAACTCCGGTTATTGAATAACAACTAGTTTTTACAACATATACCCAGAGAGACATCTCAAAACGGTATTTAACCGGCCACACATTTCAAATCGATGTTCTCAATGCCCTACAAGAAAAGGCCAAATCTTGACATGATAGACCGCCATATTTGGACGGAACTCAAAGCTTTTATACACTGTACGTGTAGCATATACAAGCAAAGTACACCCAGATTACCTTACGCATTCATTACCTACCGACACAGTCAGTGGCTACTGCTGAATATATCGACAATCAGAGATTGAACACGCAAGATCTATTTGTTCCTTCATTGTTCGTCAATGCCATTACGGTCATTTTTTCAACCTGTGACCGTTTACAATAGGATAAAGATGTAACTATTTAAACTCAGTTGGTCGACTTTTCTCCAACCTTATTCTACTATGATAAGAATGGCTTGTTATAATTGGAAATTTGAGAATCATTTCGGGTATTAGAACCCACGCGATATCTCTAATGGACTTATAACATCACATGTCAATTATATATTGCGGAGGCTTTACAGAATACGACAAACGTTAATCTAAACGGGGAAAGGTTTAGTCTGTCACTATAAATAAACGAACACGTAGAGGGAACCCTCAAAATTATTATCAATACAGTTGCGTTACTCCAAACCGTTTACCACGTATCGCAAACTTTCTTTTCTGCATTTGACACTGGTATCTAAGACTTCCACTGGACTGGTAGCGTGGTGCCCTGTTGAAACTTTCAGCGAGTTAGCCTGCTATATTTGGCTTTGGGCAGAGGTTCTTGGCTCACTTGAAGCAAATCAGGGGTTGGAGCCTTTTTTTCTCATCTATCACTATCTGTCTGTCTCTTGGCGACTGCTCGACATGAAAAATACTGTAGAAAGGGCCATTAAACCTTTAGTCAAACAAACTTCTGCAGGAAGTATGTATTGGTTCCTACAGACAATGTTGCCGCAAACAATGTTGGCATGGTATCAATACTTTAAAAGATGAATCTTTACGTCATAATGTTTGCGATTATATGCTTTTTAGAACGATGTGTCACTTATAACGCAGCAGAGCCTTACTCGGACAAACACATATTTGTAATTTGGAGCTTTCAGAACTACGGGCGAAGTTTAGCGCCTGTAAAAGAGTTAAAAATCTCCAGTTATTGTATGGGTTCTGCTGGCCGTTTTAATACGTTTCTTCTGTTGCTGGTCTTATTTGTCAGTTTTGCAAATGCGCTATTAGTTTTGTCATGTCCTTCATCTGATTTTCAGATTTTATTTGCAACGGACCTTCCCAAAGCTGATTTTTATCTTGTGGTGCCTTCGGTAACTAACAGTATATTGTTTGTAATTTGTGCTAACTTGTCTGTTGTTACTGTTTTCGAGGCCTTGGGAAGGTTGTGCTGTGTGATTTGTGCTGTGATCAGGTTGCGCAGACGAAAGCAGTTTTTCACTTGATGCTGTTTATGTTGCCAACCTAGTTGCCAATGTGCTCATCATATATAATTAGGGCGGGAAACATAATTTGACATGCCAGAGGTAGACATGTGTATATATTGTTTTTTAGTATTCAGTACAATTTGCATTTGATATAGAATGGTTTGTTATTGATTCATGAGATAGAGTGCACCCTTCACTACTGAGTTGTATTACTGCATGGTTACATGATTATGTCAAAACGTTTATGAAAGGTACAATAAAATGCACAGTGTGGGGAAAAAACGAAAGTATTTCATAGAAGTGTTCCTTGAGCTTTTCCCTTGAATTTTATGACGTTTTGATTACTTTGTAATGCTTCTGTGTCCGTTTTGTCTGTATCCAAGCACTCGAATACACAAAAATATTTAGTAAACATGTAATTAAATAGTAAATAACGCAAATCTGTATTATGCCATATTTCTCTACCATATTTCTCTACTCTTACAGATTTTGACTGTGGCACTGGTGGCTCCCGAAGGGTTTTCAAGAGTCCTGGACTGTTTTACCTATATACGACTTAAGATAGGAGAACCAGTCAGATTTAAATCCTTGATGAATATGATGAATTTGGACAGTCAACAAAACATTCTGTTTAAGGTAACGAACAAATAATTACACGCGGTAATTATTGAATTGGTATGTCCTTTTGACATCTGGAGCTTTGGTGATCCCATGGGCCGTAACATGTCTTCTAACATGCCCGCTCAACGAAGACCGCGCAGTCTGATTTGAGTCTTCGTTGTCCGCATTAAGAAAAGTTGCATCCTTGGCTGTCCAAAATGCGCCCAGTGAAGATTCTGAGCAGACTGCGCAAATGTACACGCTGATCTGAAGATTCCCTGGGCGCACATCCGAATCTACGTTTTCTGACTTTGTATCTGCCATGTGTTTGATACTTCAAAATGGTACTCTTGATGAAACAGTTGGAGCCTTAGATGGCTTCTCAAGGCAGTTTCAGCAGACTTGCAAAGATAAAACAAAACGATTAAGATAATTAATGTTTTAAAAGTAATATGTTGCTTCCTTCGTCATTTAACCTAATAATCTCCCCCATTCTATATGTTGGAAGAGTTCAATTTCAATGTTAGGTATGTCAGGCTATGTGATTTAGATATGCCTAGATAAAAATAGCTAAACTATTTGCAAATATTGTAGACCATGATCATATGTCGCATTCTGCGGCGTCTGATCTTGGTTTGCACTGTTCGCAATTACCCCTTTGGGGTCTCCAGACTAAGATCGGTTAAGCACTAAATGTAGTGGACGAATAGAAAACAGCTCCTTGACACTTAGATGTGGTCGCATATGGTATAGAGCAGAAATTCCTGTACGACAGCACAAATGTCTGCTTTATTATAAATATGACCAGGGTATACCATAAAACGACTGTTTTTTCTTGTTAGATAACGTCGTGTCAGATGTTGTTAAATACACGCACATCGTAATACGAAGGAAAACTTCTACCTTTTTTGTGCGTCTAGAACTGTCGGTTGTTACCTATACATTAAACTGTTAAAATGCCCAGCAAAATTTGTAGCATACGACATTCTACGAGGGTGAGTCAATAAGTAACCAGCCTAACTTATTTCCGGTTGAGATCCACCTCTTCTTTGTCGATGTAATTGCCCTCTAGTGTGATGCACATAGATCAACGGTGTTCAAGTGCCATCAGCCCAGAACTGAAAAAGTCAGGGTCCTTTCCATTGACCCACTCCTCAACTGCCGTCACGACTTCTTCATCAGACCGTAAATGAAGTCCACGGATATCCTTTTTCAAGTTTGGGAATAGGAAGAAGTCGCCAGGAGCTAGGTCAGGCGAATAGGCAGGATGTGGTATTAATTCATACCCTATTCGCTCTACAGCATCCATCGCAACTTTGCAAGTGTGGACTCTCGCGTTGTCCTGTTGCAGCAAAACACCTTTAGAGAGTTTACCTCGGCGTTTTTCACGGATGGCGGTTCTCAGCTGGTCTACCAAGTTTGCATAGTACACTCCAGTTATTGTACTGCTCTTGGGTAAAAAATCCAACATAATAAAGCCTTTTGCATCCCAAATACTGTGGCCATCACCTTGCCAGCAGATGGTTGCGTCCTGAACTTCTTTGGCCTCGGGGACCCAGGCCCTACCCACTGACGACTCTGTGCTTTATTCTCTGGCTCATAATAATGAACCCAAGTCTCATCTACAGTCACCAGACGCAAAAGAAAATCATCTTTTGACCTAAAACGCTTCAACAAGACGCTGCATACTGATGCTCTGGTTGCCATTTGCTCATCGCTAAGGGATTTGGGGACCCAACGGGCTGTTAGCTTGCGCATACCTAAGCGATCATGTAAGATTGTTGTAACGCTACCATGTGAAATGCATAATGCCTGCGCTATTTCTTCCACCTTAATTCGCCTATCAGAGTATACCAGATCCCGAACTTTCTTACACATTTCTTCGACGGTGGCATCCAGTGGGCGTCCAGACCTGGCTTCATCTTCTAAAGACGTTCTACCGCGTTTGAATTCCCCTACCCAGAATTTAACCTAAGCATAAGATGGTGCAGAAGACCCATAAACATCGGCTAACTCGCCGTGTATTTCCTTGCCTGTTTTACCTTTTAAATACAAGTACCGAATTACAGCACGGTACTCAACTTTAGATGAAAAGCATGCCTTTGCATCACTAGCCATGTTTGACATTCAAAATCTTATTAAAGAATGACTCGATACGTGTGCAATTTTGTACCCATGTATAAAACATATATTGAAACAAAGCATGAAAATCGTGACCGTCTCGGTCCATCGGAAATAAGTTAGGCTGGTTACTTATTGACTCACCCTCGTATTATTTCTTTTCATACCCTTTGAGTCTTGACATTTAATATGAATAGTCTGCTCGGCAGACAATTCACATGAAATGTCAAGACTATGAAAAAATAAAAAAAATCTATTTAAAAATGTCATCTGCTGTAATTGTGATTGGCGCTTTAATGGCTTTACCCTTTGTACTAGATTCCAATACTATCCACCTCATATTTGTAACAGGTTTCCTGTATGAAGTTCCTCAACAGTGTTTTGAAAAGTACTCCGAACATGAACACTCGTGTCTTCCTACAACATGAGTTGGAAAATGCTGGGTTTGATATCACTAGCTTGGAACAGGTCTGTACACTCCTCAATATATAACACCTTGAGTTTATTACTTGCAGATTATTTGAATTTCAAATATTTCAAAAAATTTTCGGGTCATCTCATCAGACGATATCTAAACGATTCTTCTAGGTTGATAAAGACGTTTTTCCCTTAAACTTTCTTCTTCGCATCTATTTCATCTTTATTATATCACCCGCAAACTTTGTTTGTGTGTGTGTGTGTTGTGGGGGGGGGGAGGGGTTGGAGGGGCGGTTACTGTTTTCACGTTGTCCCTCCGTCCATTCGTGCGTCCGTCCGTGTGTCCGTCCGCGACACTTTGGTTTTTTCCTAATATCTTGAAAACGCAGTGATGGATATTCATTAGTTTCTGCAGACACATTGATATCAACAAGGTGTACCTACCTAAGAGAAAGTAAGAGCTAGGGCCAATTATCTTGGAGTTATTGTCCTTTGTAAAAAATTTTCTTAATGCAGTAAAAAGTTTGTGTGCACTCTTTAACCAATGGCTGGAATTTGACCAAACTAACATAGATGCATCATCGGGATGGGGGAAAGAAGTGATTAGATTTTGGTGACCTTGACCTTATTTTGAAGGTCACTACATTATAAATAGTTATACTCAAAATATGAGCCTTGTTAATGCAGTAAAAAGTTTTTGTGCACACTATCTTTTAAATAATGGGTGGAATATAACCAAACTAGCACAGATACATCATCAGGATAGGGGAAAGAAGTGATTAGATTTTAGTGACCTTGACCTTATTTTCAAAGTCACTACATAATTAATACTCAAAAAGTGACACTTATGTGCACTCTATCTCATGAATCAATACATTGAATTTGATCAAACTGGCACAGATACATCATCAGGATAGGGGAAAAGAAGTGATTAGATTTGGTGACCTTGACCTATTTTCAAGGTCACTACATTACAAATACTCAAAAAGTGACCCTTGTGTGCACTCTATCTCATGAATCAATAAATGGAATTTGACCAAACTAGCACAGATACATCATCAGGATTGGGAAAAGAAGTGGTTAGAGTCTGGTGACCTTGACCTTATTTTCAAGGTCACTACATTATAAATACTCCAAAAGTGATCCTTGTGTGCACTCTGTCTCATGAATCAATAGGTGGAATTTTATCAAACTAGCATAGATACATCAGTGGGATTGGGGAAAGATGTGTGTAGATTTTGGTGACATTTATCTCGTTTTCAAGGTCACACCAGCACTTTGAAACTCAAATTTAGATAGAATAAAGCTTGTGTGCACACTATATCTTGAACCAATGGCTGGAATTCTAACACACTAGCACAGATACATCGTTAGAACATTGGAAAGAAGTGTTTATTTTTTGATGAACTTGACATCATTTTTAAGGTCACAACATTATAAAGACTCTAAAAATGAACCTTGTAAAAAGTTTGTGTGCTACTATCTCTTTAACCAATAGCTGGAAAAGAAATGATTAGATTTTGGTGACCTTGACCTTATTTTCAAGGTCACTACATTATAAATACTCAAAAAGTTACCCTTTTGTGCACCCTATCTCATTAATCAATAGATGGAATTTGATCACATTAGCATAAATACATCATTGGGATTGGAGAAAGGAGTGATTAGATTTTGGTGACCTTTATCTCATTTCCAAGGTCACACTGGCCTTTTGAAACTCAAATTTTGATAGAAAAAAAGTTTGTGTGCACACTATATCTTGAACCAATGCCTTGCATTTTAACAAATTAGCACAGATACCTCGTTAGGACATGAGAAAGATATGATCAGAGTTTTGTGACCTTGAGCTGATTTTCAAGGTCATTACATTATAAAGACTCAAAAATGAGCCTTGTGTGCACCCTATCTCACGAATCAATAAATAGAATTTTTAAGCTAGCACAGATACTTCATTGGGATTGGGGAACCAAGTGGTTAGATTTCGGTGACCTGGACCTCATTTTCAAGGTCACACTGACACTTTGAAACTAAAATTTTGATAGAAAAAAGCTTATGTGACACATGGATGTCAATAAGGTGTACCTACTTAAGAGAAAGTAAGGGCTAGGGACATATTCTCTTGAAGTTATTGCCCTTTGAAGAATTTTTGATGTAGTAAAAAGTTGGTGTGCACACAGATTTTGTGACTTTGACATCATTTTCAAGGTCACTACATTATAAAGACTCTAAAAATGAGCCTTGTAAAAAGTTTGTGTGTCTCTTTAACCAATGGCTGAAGTTTGACCAAACTAGCACAGATATAGCATCTGGACTGGGGATAGAAGTGATTGGATTTTGGTGACCTTGACTTTATTTTCAAGGTCACTACATTATAAATACTCAAAAAGTGAGCCTTATGTGCACTCTATCTTTAATTTTAACATATTTTGCATAAATGCTGATATACATGAGCTGTTGCTGCGGCAGAAAAAGAAGGGTCAAGGGATCAATACTGTTATAGTTATTCCCCTTTGTAATTAATGTCCGTAACACTTTTGTTTTTCCTGTCTTTCTTGCTTAACTATTTTTAGGAATCTTGTAATATTTTGCATGAATGTTGATATGGATAAGTTGTTGTTGCTATTGACATTTTTAGCGTTCTGAACAGAGCTGCTATTTATATCGACCATTACCTTGCGCGGGGTATCTAATAAGCAGTGCTTATTCACTTTTTACATTATTTCTCAATCCGTGAGTCTATTTGTGTGTTCCGTTATGCTCTACCTAAAGGTATACGTTGCTTACATGGGACTTCGTAGCCAATCCTGGGTGATTTAATTTATAGTTTTGCATATTACAGATTTGCGTTTTTGCCGTTTGACTACCGGAAAGAGTTATTCCCGTATATTGATTTAATGCTGATAATCCATACTTAGAAATTACATTTTCAGTCACAACTCACATCCCATTTCTCCCATTCATATAACTCGCTTATGGCATTTATACTTGTTAACCCAATATACGTTCTGCGGCGGTTGATCTGAGTCTACATTACATGCACAGGCATGTCGGCATGTGGGTCCGAATATATGATAAATATTGTAATTCTTTCTTCGTTTTTACAGCGAACGTCAGGCACTGGACTTGAATATGACGACTTAAGATACGAATTAACTGAATGGAAACGAAAATACATTGATGTTGAATCGGTCATAAACTTCAATAATATAACAGCACAGACAACTCAGCCAGACCGGACTCAGCTGGACAAGGTTCGTCAAAGTCATTTATCTTATTCAAGGGAACATATTCCATTAAACAGTAAACACATTCTTGTTTCTTTTCGCTATGCTCACTGATGTTTTTGTTTCAGTATATGTATTTACGATGTATGTTAATGCTTTGGCTTGCTTTTACTATGTAATGACATGACTTGTAGCCCTTCTAAAGATAAAACAAAACATGATTAGGAATAACTTCCGTGTCTTCCCCTTTGATTTCCTGTACACCAAATCCTGCCTGAAAAGGAATCTATATTACTAAATAAATAGATTGTAAGATTAACCGAGATAACGTTACAGATTACCACGGGGTTTCCACAGTGAATTCTCAGCATATTGCCCTCATTGATAATTTCGATTTGAGATTTATGGAATTTTGTTTGCTTTTCCTAATTTCTTATTTTAAAAACAATACTTTTTTCAAATTCTCCCAAAGAAGCTGAATATCTTTCTCGAATTTTCCACCTTTAAATAGATCATGTATAAAAAAGATCTATTTATAAATAGATCACGTGGACCGCCATGACATCTCGGATACAAGCGCTGTCGCAGATTGTCTTACTGACCTTTAAGTTCGTGGGAAATAAATCAGTTCATCCAAGTACATTAGTGCGATGCAGACGGTGAGCAGCTTATGCCTTCCTACGAACGGACCCTAGTTTGAGTCGCATTGGTGATCTTCTCTGTGTGTGTGTGTGTGTGTGTGTGTGTGTGTGTGCGTGCGTGCGTGCGTGCGTGTGTGTGTGTGTGTGTGTTTTAATTTAATAAATATTCTTAGCTGTTGTTATGTCCACCACCCCCACTCCCACCAAAGGGTGTGAGGGACATATTGTTTTTGGAACGGATCCCGTTTGAGTCGGCGTCAGTGTCGGCGTAAATGTTTTGTCCGCTCTGTAACTTGTGGAATATTTTGATGATACTTGTAGAAATGTAGATCAGGACGAGATGACGTGTCGCATACGAGATTGACAACTCTGGCTTTCTTTCTTTTGCAGTTATCACCCCTTGTTCTATTTAAAAAAAATGATTTCGTGTCAGCTCTGTAACTCTAATACCCTTCGGAATATTTCGATGGTACTTGGTAGAGATGTAGAACACGTTGAGACGACGTGTTGCGTACAAGAATGACAACTTTGCCTTTCTTACTTTAGGCGTTATCTCCCTTTGTTATATCTGACAGTGATAATCCATTAATTTTGTGCCCTCTCTGTAAGCGCTCTGTAAGTCAAAGACGCTTTGGAATATTTTTATGACACTTGGACCAGATGATGTGTCGCGTACACGAATGACAACTCTGCCTTTCTTACTTTTGGCGTTATCTCCCTTTGTTACATCTGACAGTGACTATCTATTGATTTCGTGTCCGGTCTGTAAGTCAAAGACCCTTTAGAATATTCTTATAATACTTGGTAGAAATATAGAACAGGACCAGGCGACGTGTCGCGTACAAGAATGACATCTCTGCTTTTCTTACTTTTGGCGTTATCTCCCTTTGTTTCATTTGACAGTGATTATCCATTGATTTCGTGTCCGCTTTGTAAGTTAAAGACCCTTTGGAATATTTTTATGATACTTTCGTAGAAATGTAGAACAGGACCAGACGACGTGTCGCATACAAGAATCATAACTCTGGCTTTCTTACTTTTGGAGTGATCTTTTTTTTTTTTTTTTTTTTTTTTTGAAATAGATTTCTTGTCTACCTTGTGACTGGAATACCCTTCGGATTATTTTAATGGTACTTGGTAGAAATGTAGAACAGAACGGGACGACGTGTTGCGTACAAGAATGACAACTTTGCTTTTCTTTCTTTTGGCATTATCTCCCTTTGTTACATTTAACTGATTATGATTTGCGCTCTGAAAGTCGAATACCCTTCAGAACATTTTAATGATACTTGGTAGAAATGCAGAACAGGACGAGACGACACATCAAATACAAGAGTGACAACTCTGGCTTTCTTTCTGAGTTATCTCCCTTTGTTTTGTTTTTGAAATTGATTTAGTGTCAGCTGTGTAACTCGACTACCCTTCAAAATATTTTGATGGTATTTGGTAGAAATGAAGAACAGGATAAGATGACGTGTCGCGTAAAAGAATAACAACTCTGCCTTTTTTTTTACTTTTGGCAATATCTCCCTTTGTTTTATTTGACAGTGATTATGCTTTGATTTCGTGACCGCTATGTAAGTGAAACACCCTTTAGAATATTTTGATGATACTTGGTAGAAATGAAGAACATGACCAGACGACATGTCACATACAAGAATGACAAATGTGGCTTTTTTACTTTTGGAGTTATCTCCCCTTGTTGCATTTATATTTGATTTCTTGTCTCTGCTCTGTAGCACAAATACCCTTCGGAATATTTTGATGATACTTGGTAGAAATATAGAACAGGGCGAGATGACGTGTTCTATACAAGAATGACAACTCTGGCGGGAAATTTGGGGAAGGGGACATTTGTTTTTTTTTTTTTTTTTTTTTTTTGTTTGTTTGTTTTTTTTTTCTAAAAAAAAATCCTTTTCTAGGTTTTCTTTATTTCTTTATTTCAGCTTTAAAAAAAAAATAGTACTTTTGGTGTGTTCTTAATACTGTCCTCTATGGTGTAGTGGCCTCTCCTATGAACGGACTCGAGTTTGAGTCTCATTGGTGATCCTCTGTGGTGTAGTGGCCTTCTACGAACGGACTCGAGTTTTAGTCTCATTGGTGATCTTCTGTGTGTGTGTGTGTGTGTGTGTGTGTGTGTGTGTGTGTGTGTGTGTGTGTGTGTGTGTGTGTGTGTGTTAATTTAATAAACATTTTAGCTGTTGTTTTTCTTTATTTCTTTATTTCATCTTTTTACTTTATTTTGATATTGTTTAACCTATTAGCAAAAACAGTACTTCAATACGATCCAAATCATATTACGGAAAATCAAAAACAACATATTCTCATGGGCAATGGCGTAAAATACTGCCTTTCTTTCTTTCTTTCTTTCTTTCTTTTCTTTCTTTCCATTACTTTTAAACTTTCTAGGATGACACAAACGATGTATATTGTACATCCCGGGTTGCAGGATGAAGGCCTACAAGTAACCACTTTGAATTACCGTATGGTTCTTTAACCAGCACATTGTGTCTCTTTCCCTGCACAAGGGACCTCAAGTTAACGTCCCGATCCGTAGACGGCACACTGTTTCCCAATCATGCCTGCAAATTACATGAAGGAAAGCGTGTTCGGACATCGAAAATTCCCTCGTCTAAGCCTGTGTCTGTCCCGGTACCTCTAGCTCTAGAGGCCAGTGCGCTCACCACTGAGCTACCGCGCTACCTAAAATACGTGTTTTATACGTCTTTGTTATGAGATAAATGTATGCGTTTTGTTGACAGGGCAACACAAAACTAAGTGATGTGACTGTTGCTTTTCACGCACAGTCAGACACTTGATAAGTAACACAATAAAACCAGTCAAATAATAAACACTTTACCTTCCATAGTTAAAATCAGTCAAAATAACATAATATTTCAATAAAAGAAACAGTTTTGTTTCCATGGCAACGCATTTTTGTCTTAAGTGATAATTTTTTTTTCTTTCTGAATTGTCATCCGGTACTTGAACAATCAAAGTGGTGAAAAAATAGAATTGCAGTGTAAACAGAATATATTAAATAAAACTATGTGCTTTTATGGGATAAAGTGGACACTTTCGTTGCCATGGCAACATAAATTTCTGTGCCATGTTGATTTTGTTAATAAATTTGTGTTTCAATATTTAACAACTATAAAACTATCAAGTGGGTTTGCTTTTAATTGCATTGTTCTCAGATTGCTGCCATGAAATCTATTAAAGACAAACAATTTTACAATACAACATGTAGTGTATTGTTGTTACCATAGCAACCATTACAACTTGTTTTTCAAACTTATTTTTGTTGTTTTTGAAGATGTCCAAACCAATCTTATTTGATTTGTATCCTAACCTCTTTAGCCTAGAGATGAACTTACAGTATAGACAGACTCCATCGACGTACTCTTCGAACATCTCAGAAACCGCTGGGTCAACCCAAATCCAATTTCATATAAAGCCTCTGAGGCATTTGGGGAACAAGCATTTTTTAAAATGATCCAATCATGTCATCAGGATATTCGCCTTGCCTACATACATTGTTGTATCTAGAGGAAGGGCTATTTCTCCACCAAAAAGCGTGAATGGGACAAGGTGCCTTGATGACCCTCAATATTAAGTCGTGTTGCTAACATTTAAGGAAATAGAATCCCTTAAAATAGGTGATGGCGCTTTATGATGGTTATGGGGAAAGAAATGGTCCAATCACATTGGTCCTAGCGGTACCAATGCATATATGAGCCGCAAGCAAATCAACAAAATGATATGCAGCCAGCGCAGACTCAGATCAGCCTGGGCATCTGCCCAATCTGATCAGGTTTTACTGTCAACACGTAGAAACCTTTGCTCCTTAGCAATCCATTGAGTGCACAGCGAAGACAGATCAGACTGGGTGTATACTTATGTTGATCTGCCCAGTCATTTTGTTGGGTTTGTCATGCGCTGGCTCAGTTATGTTATAAAAACCGTTTAAATCTGTGGGCCGATTACCTTTGAACCTACTGGCGCAGTGGCTAAGTTACTAGAGCGTCCGGTTTGCGTCCGGGAGGTTGTGGATTTGATCCCCGGCAGAGTCATACCAAAGACTTTAAGAATGGTATTAACTGCTCTTTCGTTTGCGCTCAGCATTGAGAAAGCGGAACTGGTCGGTCCGGTGTCAGTATTATGTGACTGGGTGGAATGTCACGTCATGCGTCTGAGGTGTGATATGTCAGTGAGGCAGCACTCTTAAAATGAGCATTGAGCTCCCTGTCACATCCAAATACCGTCGCGATATAACTGAAAGATTGTTGAAAGCGACGTTAAGTCTGAATAAAATTTAAAAAAAATAAAAAATAAAATCATTTTTTCAGGTTGAAATCTGTCCGATGGGATTAAAACTTAATGAAAACAAAATGACATGTGCACCAGCGCACTCAGATCAGCCTGGGCATCTGCTCAGTCTGATCGGTTTTCATGGTCTACAGGAAGAAACCTTAGCTCCCTAGCAACCCATTGAGTGCACAGCGAAGACTGATCAGACTGGGTGGATACCTATTTTGATCTCATTTTTCCCTCGGAGCCCAGTCAGTTTGTTGGATTTGTCATGCGCTGGTTCAACTATGGTAAAATCCGTTCAAATCAGCAGGTCGATTAACTTCGAACCTACTGGCGCAGTGGCTAAGCTACTAGAGCGTCCGGTTTGTGTTCGGGAGGTTGTGGATTCGATCCCCGGCAGAGTCATATCAAAGACTTTAAGAATGGTATTAACTGCTCTTTCGTTTGCGCTCAGCATTGAGACAGCGGAAATGGTCGGTCCGGTGACATTATAATGTGACTGGGTGGAATGTCACGTCATGTGTCTGAGGTGTGATATGTCAGTGAGGCAGCACTCTTAAAGTGAGCTTTGAGCTCCCTGTCACATCCAGAAACCGTCGCGATATGACTGAAAGATTTTTGAAAGCGACGTTAAGTCTAAATAAAATAATAAAAAAAATAACCTCGGAACTGTCTCTTTTCAGGTTGAAATCTGTCCGATGGATTAAACTTTAATGTCATCCCCACGCTTGCGCAGGTCCTTTTCTAATATTCTCATAAAGGAAATAACTAACAAATTCCACGTTTATGAGAAGATCCGTTTTCAGAAGGGGGGCAAAACAATTTGGACAGCGCTGCCTCCTCTGAAAGTGTATCATTGCTTCATACATTAACCCTTGTCATGCTGAATAAATTAAGATGCCATGCCCACTTTAAATTTTCAGCCAATCAGATTACTTGATCTGGATTGTTGCTATATATTCACATACTAAATGGCAAACAGTGCAGATCCAGATCAGTTGGCTTCGTCAGAAGCCAACTGATCTGGAGCTACACGGTTTGCAAAGGCATGGTGTATCTGGGTTCAACAGGAAAATGGTTAACTATGAGCAAAGGGTAATACCTGTTGTAGGGATGGCGATAAAGACACGATTCGTTTACTCTGCTCTTCTGTCTATTGATTTGTCATTAACCCTTTTTACTGAATAAGCTCCCTGACATTATGTATTGGAAGAATCGAATTTAAATTTTAGGTATGTCAGGCTATGTGATTTAGAACATTCCTAGAGAAAAATGGCTAAATTGTTTGCAAATCAAGGAGACCCTGATCAGACGCCACATTCTGTGAGTCTGTACTGTTTGCCAGTTACCCTCTGACCAGACTAAAATGGGTGATTACCGTACATGTGTCATCATCATCATCACCTTCATTAATTGCCTCTCTCAATACTTGAGTATTCTCGCAATGTAGATTCCTGTCTGAGTTACGCGGCTAAATTCAGAATTTGATATCTGCCAGGACAAATAAAATTATTTTCAAGCAAACAGCACAGAATTATGATAAATGATTATCCCTCATAATGGGAGATGAAATAAGGAGTTTAAACTTGCAAATAACGTCAGTGTCAAAGGTTTTATTTGACTTTGCATTTTGTTTTATTTAGGTTACTCATGCACAGAATTTCAACCTAGTAGTATCTTAAACGACCTTAGATATCCATCAAAAACGACATTATAATTAAAGGCGAGATTAGCAGTAGGACGGATACAGGGAGGCAGCATCTGTATAGTTTCCACGAAGCATAAAGTTCCGTATATAAGTGGACAAAAATAGATATACACGAAACAAAGTTCTATAATCCTAAAGTCCTGATCAAGCCAGATTATGTATATTCTTTTTATATGATATTTTCATTTCATGTAGTGATTCTAAATTGTATGTCATAAAAACATCCAGAAGTTTGATACGATATATATATATATATATATATATATATATATATATATATATATATATATATATATATATATATATATATATATATATATATATATATATATATTCTTTCTAACTGAACACCGCATGAACTCATACTTCCCTGGAACCATCAGATATTGGAACACCCTCCCCTACAGTGTTAAGGTCAGCTCCAGCCTCAGTGAATTTACTGCTGGGATAGCCAATGTCAACTTGTAACCCTAAAATGAGTTTATCCTTTTAACTTTAGTCTCTGTAGTTTGTTTTTAACAAATCACCATCTGATCGTTCATCTTCATCTAACATCATGTTCCATTTCCATTTACATGTTATCTTTTTCTAGCTGTTTCCCGAAAGCGCACTCCCGGTAATGATCAATGATTGATCGTTGGGAGCAACAAGTAAAAGTAGAATAAGTAGACGATAGAACAAAGACTAGTGTTCATGTGAAAATAAATCAATAACTCCATCATTACGAAAACACGCCCAATCAAATATATTGAAAATTTCGCCACCGAAAACTGAAACTTTTCAGATAAAACATTTTGAATTTTTATATGACTGCTTAAAACATGGATTGTGGGTACTCGTTAGAACCGCCTCGCCGAGGCGGTTCTAACGAGTGCTCACAATCTATGTTTTTGAGCAGAAATAAGAAAAATAACGTATATCTCTGTATACCCCAGTTTTACTATATAAAAGTTGGGCCTAAGAGGGTCAAAATTATATAGGTATGTTTTCGTGATCGGACTGCTAATTAGTCAGGATTTTCCTCCATTCTTCACACCAACCTTACTCCGTCCCAGTACATCTTATCTTACCGACAACTACGCGTATATCAAAATTGATAAGTTTGTTTTTCTCTTTATATTTCAGATAGAGGAACTAAAAAGAGAACTTCAGGTAATAAGAATGTATTAAGCATATATCATCTGTTATAGCGAAACGGTAACTTTAGAAAACAAATATGGCTAGGGATTTAACAGTCAGCCATAGAAAACATTTACGTTGAGGCCATCAGGCATGTTCATCTGTAAAATACATGACTGTATTTACATTAACGATTACTAAAATAATTCCTGTATTATATCATAGGGGCTCTCTTAAAGCATAAAATATGCTCCTGAGAGAGAAAATTCTTTCTTTTATGAGTAGCCCCATATTAGAAGCGATACTTGGGAGATGTTTTTTTTTTTTGTTTTATTCCAAAAAGTGCATAAAAAGAATTGCATACTGGCTACGTCACTGGTAAGACTGCTCAACTCAAAACTTAATCGAAAAAAATTATATAATTGTCGGTTGATCATATTATTCCTACACCAGACAAGCGCGCGTAGTACTGCTTTCTTTAACGACCAATGAAATCGCAAGATATTTAGTTCATGAATACGCCTGATAACAAAAAATATAAATGAAGTTACCAAGGAAATTCAAGAATCACGAAACATAGCCTTCCTGAGGCACCAAACGAAAAAGAGATTAAGAAAATATCACTGACAAGACACAGCGGTATAGTTGCAATTAACTGTCATCAGAAGTTTATAATACTACTAACGGGGCTATCAGCTTCCCAGTATAGGTGTGCAACATGTAATGTGCGGGTTCCTATTATCTGATTGGCTGCTGACTGAGAGTTTATCAGGAATACTATCTAGTTTTCTTTGAGAAACTGGTATGATAATAGCTTTCACCTCTACAGTACGAGCCGTACTTCATTAAATGTTTACAGAAATGACAATTACACATACCAGTAGCACAGTCATAGAAAAAAGTCAATAGACGACATTATGAAATATTTTTCTTATTTGTTCCAGAAAACAGGGTTTGACATTTCATGCAGAATGCCTCCTATGGAGATAGTTTGCATGAAATGTCAAATCCTGTTTTCTGAAAAAAAAATCATCAAATTGTTGTCTGTTGAATTAGCCCTGAGGGTGGTAAAGGTTGAACTTGAAAACCATTTCTTAGTCTGATATTAATATGGAACAAGAGCTATACAAACCCATTAATGCCAGTCACTGCTGAAGCCAGCCAGCCAATGATATGGCACTTTCCTCCTGTAAGTCGTTTCGAGGGTCATAGCCCCGTTAGTAGAATTATAAGCCTCTGCCAACCTACAAACAAGAAAGGCCCGCAGTAGAAGTGCCGCACTGGAAACATCCGCAGAAGCAGCTAATGAGGGCTTAAACTAGTTTTACACCAACAAAACCTCAGTCTCATTCTGATGCAACTCACACCAAACTGCAAATATGTGTTTCATACGCATAGGGTCCTCTTCCTCATCAGTGAAGCATTACAGTAACATACAACTAATCACAAAACTACAAAGAAACAAAGTAGAAGGCCCAATGGCCATCTGAAGCAGAAATGAGAGCAAGCAGAAATGAGCCAGCGCATGACAAAACGTACAAAAGGGCATATGCGCCCAGCGAAGACTCAGATCAGCCTGAGCATCCCCACAGTCTGGTCAGAATCTTTGCTGTCCGCATGAAGAAGCTTGGATCCTTAGCTACCATTGAGCGCACAGCAAAGACTCTGATCAGACTGGGCGTGGGAAGATGCCCAGGCTGATTTGTCTTGGCTCGGCGCAAAGCCATTTTGTGTCTTTTGTCGTACGCTGGTTCAAATGATAAGAAGGACCATAAAACCTTACAACATAGAGTACTTATTGGCGCATTAATCATAGACCTGTATTATATTTGTTACAACTTGAAATATCAGGGATAGACCACACTCAAGGAACGCAGCCAGCCCTCCATGGGACTTTATTTAACAGGTCCGGATACATTTTCACTTTCTACCATGGGATGCCTTTCAAGAAATATTCTTGCGACACATCAAATAACGTTACATGGGTCACGTCAAGCGTAAATGTGTCTACGAACATGCGCAAAATGCACATATTTAGATTCATACCGCGCATGCTCAAAGTCTCATTTGGGAATTTGCTCCCTACTGACACATTCTATAGTGTCATATGATTCTGTTAGCGGACAGCAAAAGCCCTGACCAGACTGCGCTGATATGGGCCTTCGCTGTCCGCATATGCCCAAAGAGCCTTTTTGCATGGCGCGACCCACATGTTCAGTAATAACAATACATTTTTTATATCATTTCTAATCCTTAATTACCTAATAAACTTTGTCCAGGTAATACTAATACAAATGTTATACTTTAATGGTGCTAAATTATACAGCCCGTTCCATACACCCATCACCTTCACACAGCAGACACATGCTAAGTATTACATTAATTTTGTATTTACATTAAAATCAAAATGTGAGAGTTTCCCAGTCAGCATTCTACGTAAATCTATATCGGGCCGTCATCGGCCCGTCAGGGTAGCTGACGGGCCGATGACGGCCCGATGTAGATTTACGTAGAATGCTAGCTGGGTTGTACTCTTTGTACAGATAGATACACATTTTACCAATCGTGATATGTTTCTATTTGTAGAAATTAAAAGCGAAGAATACAAATTTGGAGAGTAAACTAAAAGTGGTACGTAACTTCAGTTCTTTTAACAAATATTATATCTATCCATTTACCTTAGATATGAAAATTAAATATCATGCTATGTTTACTATACTTACCTAAGTAATCGGACGGATTTAACCGAACAGTGTAGAAGCAGTTCAAACACTGACACATAAAAAAGTAATAAAAATTTAGGACAATTTTTGTTGTATTTAAGATGTTCTAATATTTAGAATAATTTCGGTAATTCATTGTGTACCGCATGTACATTTTGTTGTCTATATATCTTAGCTGCGACAAGCAAGCGCTAATGTGGATGATGCTGAGCAAACGAAAATTAACCTACATGGATATGTACCTAGGGAATTGCTTAATATACTGTTTGCTGTACGGATTACCGTATTTTCCCTATACACTGGTACACTTTGAATCTTAACCATACTTATCCTAAATCCGAAATTTTCAAAATTTAGGATAAGTATGGTTAAGAATTAAGGTTATTTCAGCTAGACTCTGCGGTTGTTTAAACCTTATGACTATTACTTCATTAAGCATTTTTTCAGTATTCAAAGATTTGTGTGTATATGCCATTTTTAAAAGCTGAACTTGTCATATTTTCCTTCAATTCAATGTATTGGGCAGCTAGTGTTCTAATTCTGGCCTTTGCTGGATAACTCCTTATCTTTTATATATTGCCTTGACGAACGTCGAGTTACGGCGACTGGTGAAACAATCAGTGCCATTTTTCATTAGATTTAGCTCGTCTTTTCTACTTTTCATTCGATCATATTAGTGACATGTCACTTAAACACATAACTATTATACGTGTATTATGGACTGATTGAATTAATCAGGGACCCTTTCACTACTTTACTTAGTTTCTGTAATGGATTCTCTTGTCTTTGATTTTGGATACATCCATTATTGCAAATAGAGATGTTAGAAAATCTAGAGCAGAATAGCAAGAACTGTAGATCCTGATGAGAAGGCTCGTTACGAGCCGTCTCATCTGGATCTACACTGTTTGCATAGGTATTTATTAAGGTCTTTCAGGATGAAGAGCTAATGGCTAAGTATTGCTCTTTGTTAAAATTTCAGGCTAGTTCTGAGTTACATCTGTGGTACGAAGAGCAAACACGGCGACAACAGAGAAGTAATGTAGGAACCCAAGCCGGTCGTACAAGTACGCAATACATTAATGCTGGCTGTCAGTGTAATTTAATAAAGGAAACTGATCCCTGGGGCAACCCACTAAGGACTGCGGCTGAGTATTTTGGCTGGCAGGTAAAGTGTAATACATAACATACTTGTGTTCTTATTTCTATCATTAGCATGTTCTGTAGTCAACCCTTGTCTTGCTGAATAAATTGAGATTCCACGCTCACTTTTAGTTTTCACCCAGTCAGATTACTTGATGTAGATTGTTGCTATAAATTCACATACTTAATTGCAAACAATACAGATCCAGATGAGATGGCTTCTTCAGAAGCCAACTGATCTGGATCTATACTGTTTGCAAAGGCAGGGTATATCTGGGTTCAGCAAGACATACGACTAAAAAGCTGTCTAAATCGTGCATGTGAACTGTAAAATACATTTCAGACCTCTCTATACTTTAGTCTTGTGGCTGCTCGCTGCGCCGACTTTTTATGTTTTGTCTTGTACGTTGTCTTGTCATGTTTGGTGGATTAAGAGTGGCGTTATGATCGCCTCCGATTGTCAGGAGATGCTATTTGCTTTATTTTTGTACGGTTTCTAGCGTCTGTACTGTCTTTTAGTTTGTTTGCTCTTCCTCTTGTTGTCATTTGTAGACTGTGTTCTGTGATTGTGTTAGTTCTTGGATTGTTTTGTAAAAGGGATCATTTGGAAGCAAGGGCCACAATATAGTGAGTCAAGAATTGCTAATATATAAGTGAAGATACCCAGGAAATGCCACAATGACGAAGCACAGCCCTGCTTAGGCACCAAACGAAGGAGAGATGAGGAACAAATATTGACAAAAAAAATGCCACATATGAAACCACCGACGTACGATCAAAGAGGAACTGCAACAGGGGAACCGCCTTGGAACGGTCAGTAGCATTTGTTATGTGCTTATTTGTTCCCCATCTCGCCTTTTTTGATGCCTGGGAGAGTTGTGCTTCCGATTGGTGGCGTTTCCTTGGAAACTATACTTATGCGAGTATGCTTTAACCCTAGCCGCGTTGAATGTATTTAGAGGCTACACCACTTCTAACTGCCAGCCAATCAGATTACTTGATCCAGGTTGTTGATACAAATTCACGTGCTAAATGGCAAACAGTGCAGATCCTGATCAGTTGGATTCTTTAGAAGCCAACCGATCTGACTCTACACTGTTTGCAAAGGCAGGGCATAATTATCCGGATTCGGCAGGACCAGGGTTAAAAGCTAGAAGTTGGATAGAGAAGTACCAAGATACGCTTGTACAACAATGTTAATCCTTAAAATATTCTTTGATTGATCTTCAACATAATACTAACTAATTACAGTAGTTGTGCTGCTCCATTAGAAAACGTACCCTCAGACACGTACATCCTGCGGAGATTCAGACCAGCCTGCGCGTTCGCGCAGTCTATCAGAATCTTAACTGGGCAGACATGTATTTTGGATAGCCAATGACGCAAAATAGCTTCATGTGGACAACAAAGCCTCTAATCAGACTGCGCGGATGCACAGGCTGATTTGAGTCTTCGAAGGCACGTTGAGGGTCATTTATTCTAATTGTTTGTCTTTCAGGATTCTGGAGGTCCGAAAGAAGATGACGCTGTCCATTACTCAGAACACAGGAACAAATTGTATCGGCAGCCATCTAACGATCCAGATGACGGCGTAGAAAAGGTCAGTCATTGGTTGACCTCGCACTACCAATCCTCCGACAGTGACCTCGACCTTCTACCCCTGTGTTTTAGAGAAGATGCGTTTTCGAGGCAGAGACGGGGTTATGAAAGACACCCAAAAGGAAATGTGCGATATGTATATTCTGCAAGACAAGGTGAAATTCCAGTGAACTGGAGTTTTGCGCCAAAATTTTCCGGACAATTTCCTTCTCGCTTTCAGGAAGCTCAGTGTCATACAACAAACTGTGATCGATGTCAGATTGTGCAACACTCTAACAACACTAAAAGTCGGCAACTCAAAAATATGCCTTTAATTAAAGTCCGACCAGATTCTAAGTCACAAAGCTCTGACAGTGCCTTAGGTGGATCAGGGGACAGGTTATGGACTGGGCGTGACGGACGGATACCACTGTTACCCGCTGAAGAGGCTGAAATACTGCAGGACTTGATTCAACCGGATGATTCTGCCAGCGGATGTCCTCCTGGAGAGCCTTGTCCTGATTATTCCTCTATTAATACTAGTAAATACCACAAAGATAAAAGTTATAATGCTGAGCTATCAATGATTCTAAAAGACTTTGAAGGGCATTTAAATAGATTTGAAGACAATACTCCTCAGCGCTCCGGTTCATACAAGAAAATTATTGGTGTTGAAAATGTATAGTCTCTTAGATGTATACGTAGACCTTGTTTAATATTTTGGTGCAATCATAATAGCAATTACAATAAATAAAACTTCAATGCTCGAACACCGATGGCTCGTTAACCGTGGCTGATTTGAACTCGTAGTTAGGTTTCTCATTTCTCGTATCTTGCAAAAACACAACCCTACTATCGGAAAGATATACAGTTTGCTTTTTGTGTTTATATACTGAAAGGAAAAAGAAACACAGGGTAGAGTGTTTTCCTTCTTATTTTAACCATTTTTACGCTGTTTACTATAGCCATACACTTTTACAGATTGTCCTGTGAATGTGAACCGCGGGTCTTTAGTCGATGTGCTATCTACCCAGTGTGTGAAATCATTCAACCGTGCACTACACAGTGCATTGCACGGACAATACGGAAAGCCAAAATTTCGTGCAAAACAAGCATGTTTAAACCTTCAGCACAAGATTTCCTCATACCATTTGGTACACTTCAACGATACACAACGCTCTTCTATTCTTTTACCTATTTTTGTTTTCATTTTTACGCTACTTTGAACTTTTTTTCAATCATGGTACGATTGACTGATGTTCAGAGGGGTAGGGCAATTGCGTTGCTGATGCAGGGTCAGAGGCAACAGCAAGTTGCCAATCATTTTGGGGTTAACGTCTCAACAACTGAACGTCTTGTTAGACGTTTAAGGGAGACAGGGCATTAAGCAGACCGACCGCGGTCTGGGCGTCCACGCGTGACGTCGCGACGTCAAGACAGGACAATCAGCTTGGCATATTTGCGGAATCGTCATCTCACTGCTACCGAAACTGCCCTTAATACAGTAGGTACGCATAATCGACAAATTTCTCCGAAGACTGTTGGAAGTCGATTGTGTGAGATTGGTCTTCGAGCTCGTCGTCCATACGTTGGTCTGCCTCTGACCCAGGCACGTAGGTTGCGTCGTATGGCGTGGTTGACGGCGCATGCGCCCAGGCTATTTCCGATGAGGCAGTGGAGACTTCTTGTTACGGACGAGTTTAGGTTCACTCTCTATCGCCCAGATGGTCGACGTCGTGTGTACCGACGTCGCGGAGAACGCTTTGCCGACGCCTGTGTTGTCGAACGGGATCGGTGTGGTGGTGGCTCCGTTAGGGTCTGGGGAGGCATTGCTCACGGGATAAAATCACAGTTGACTATTGTTGCGGGCAATATGACCGCAGTAAGGTATAGGGATGAGATCTTGCGTTCTGTTGCAGTCCCGCTTGTGCAACAACGTAATCTGATTCTGCAGCAGGACAATGCCCGACCACATGTTGCCCGAGTTTGTCAGGATTTCCTGGCAAACAATAACATCGCACCACTAGCATGGCCACCGTACAGTCCAGATTTGACCCCAGTAGAGCACATGTGGGATGAGCTGGACAGAAGGGTTAGGAAGCGCCGAAATCCCCCCGCAACTCTCGCACAACTAAGGAATGCGTTGATCGATGAATAGAATAACATCCCGATGCGAACTGTCAATGCTTTGGTTAAATTAGGGCAGCAACGGCAGCAAGAGGAGGGCTCACCCGATATTGATTTTCAGTTTGATTTTGATTTCAAGATTTGGGGTGTAGCTACCAATGAACTTCAATAACTCGAGACTTGTTGATCACAAACCAATGAAATTTGGAACTTTTGTTCCATACATGTACCGTTTTGTAATCATAGTAAAATATTTAACAAACTTTTTCAAACTTGAATGAAATTTAGGAATAAAATTTACCCTGCGTTTCTTTTTCCTTTCAGTATATAAAGCCTGGAGATTGCATGATACAAAACCCCTGTATAGTAATCCGAAACTAATTGCATTTTGGCGAAATGCGTGCATCTTGCATGGTACCGTTTATACCACCGGCATACGAAGTATGTAGGGGGTATATAGCTTTCGTCTTTTCCGTAACAATGTTTGTCTGTGTGTGTGCGTGTGTGTGTGTGTCTGTCTGTCTGTGTGTAAACTTTTTTTTCGTCAAGGATTTCTCAGGAACTACTGCACCTAGGATTTTAAAATTTGGTACAAACATTGGGTATGACCTGTTGTATTGTGTAAGACAGAATTAGCATCCTCCTGCTTATCATTCCCTTTATTTGTCCATTTATCTTTTTCTTCGATAAAATTTTTCGTCAAAGATTTCTCAGGAACTACTGCACTTAGGATTTTGAAATATTGTATAAATTTCTTGTATTGTGTAAGAGAGAATCAGCATCCTCATGCTTATCATTTCATTTCCTTTATTTTGTCATGTTTTCTTTTTCTCCAATATTTTTTCGTCTTAGATTTCACAGCTCCTGAGAGCCAGAGTCTTCAAATTTTGTATACACATACAGAGGTTTGAAGTATCTTGTGTAAAAGATAAACACCATGCTGAAATTTCTTTTGACTTCCTTTTACCTTTTTGTTTTTTTCTATCTCTCACTCTTGTGTAATGCATTGGGAATTTGAGTCAAAGATTTCTCAGCAACTGCTGCACCTAGGATTTAGAAATTTGGTACAAACATTGGGTACGACCACTTGTATCGTGTAAGAAAGAATCAGCATCATCATGTTAATCATTCCTTTTATTTGACTATCTTTTTTTTCTCCAATAAAATATTTCGTCAAAGATTTCTCAAGAGCTACTTCACCTAGGATTTGAAATTTGGTATAAACATTGGGTATGACTTGTTGTATTGTGTAACAGAGAATCAGTATCCTCATACTTATCATATCCTTTACTTGTTCATTTTTCTATTTCTCCAGTATAAAGTTTTCATTACAGATTCCACAGCTCCTAAGACAGCAAGAGTTTTTTTTTTTTTTTTTTCAAATTTTGTATACACTTACAGAGGATTGCAGTACATCATGTAAAAGAAAACCACGATGCTAAAATTTCTCTTGCCTTCTTTTTATCTTTTTTTTTTTCTTTTTTTTTCATCTCTCGCTCCAATGTAATGCATAGGGAAATATGTATCAAAGATTAATCAGGAACTGCTGCACCTAGGATTTTTGAAATTTGGTACCATTCCCTTTATTTGTCCATTTTTCTTTTTCTCAAACAAAAATTTTCATCACAGATTTCTCAGCAACTACTTCACCTAGGAGTTTGAAATTTGGTACAAACATTGGGTATGACTAGTTGTATTATGTAAAAGAGAATCAGCATCCTCATGCTTGTGATTCTCTTTACTTGTCCATTTTTTCTTTCTTTCTCATCAAAATTCATCACAGATTTCTCACCTGCTATTAGAGCCAGAGTCTTCAAATTCTGTATACACCCTGACAGTGGTGAAATATGTTGTGTAAGAGAAAACCAAGATGGTGAGATTTTTTTTTCTTTTTTTTTTTGCCCATCTCTTCCATGCAATACTTAGAGAAATTTATATCTACAAAATTTTGGTTCAACATACCTCTGATAGCTATAGCCGTGGGTATGTGAGCTTTGCTCACGATTTACTTTATTTGTTGCCTAGCAACTGTAAGTTTTGTTAGGTGTATAGTAAACAGGTATATACTGCCACCTGTCTAGCGATAAATTAATCTGCACTAATTGATGTCTAGATATAAATGGGCACTGAATCTTCAAAATTCTTTTCGCGTTTTTGTTAAACGGCTTGAACTTTGTGGAATTTCGATGAAGATAATTACTTGACTTTTTGTATTTGGTCTTAATACATTCTTACCGAGTGAAGTCCATCAAGAAATGTTTTAAAATTGTGGACATGGCAAAATTTGCAGAGAACCTCCTTAGCATGTATTTGGAAATCTTACATAATTGTGTATGAAATTATATTACATACGAATAAATCAAACAGAAAAGTCATCAGCACGAATTTCCAAAAGGTGTCCGGTAAAATGTGTCAATAGAAACGATATTCTAAAATTTCCAAAACTTGCGTTCTCTTACAAATTTATCGTAGCGGCCACATTGGATCAGAAATCGTACATTTTTTTGTGTCAGTTCATTTTCTATGAATGCATAGCATCGAAAGAAATGGTAGAAGGTGTATTTGAAATACCGTTCGCATGCAAAATGTTAAAATTGGTTCCAGGCAGTAAACCAGGGTAGGTTCCCTTGAATACAGAAAACAACCTCAGTGTCACTTTTTGCTTCAAAGTTGCATAAGCACATGAGAAAATAAACATTATGGTTTCTGTTTTGAATATTATTTCTTTCTTTTCTATGAAGTTAATCTGAATACACAAGATTTTGTATACTTGGAATTTGTTAAGTATCAATTGGGCCTCCGTAGAAACTTGCCAGTTTTTGCGAAATTCAATGTCAACATATCTGCTATACAGTTGTTTTATATACAGAAAGGTTCAAACTATCTTCCAGTAACAAAATTAATTGTATATGTTTTCGATTGTAGGGCACGCAATTATTAGGGTTAAGTTGTTTCTTATATTAGAGCCCGTAATAAGTTTTTTGAGTCCCTGGGAAATTCTTATTGCTCTAGGAAACATATATTAAGGGATATTTCAGAGAAACGTTCTTAATTTATCATTAAAAAATGTATGTAGTGTGTAGTCATTAGAATCGCCTCACCGAGGCGATTCTAATGTCTGCACTCAACATAACATTGGTTTTAAAAGGTCGAAAAGACATCCCTAAATGATTCCCATTTACCTCCTGATCTGGCGCTTTGATTAACGTCAGTGGCTCGAATTATCCATAGACGTTGTGATCGAATTTCTTTGGATCCAAAGATGTCGAGCCATTGAAGTTCGACTGTAGATTGAAAAATTAGTGATTTATAGAGTAAAAACACGAGATTAAACATTGTTTGGTATTTACCGTATTTACTATAAATATTGAAACATCTAAATTCCTTACCATACTTGCCCTAAACCTTTATCAGTTTACTATCTGCTGATGTGTCTACAAACTGCTGCACGAGTGTGACGCAGTGAAGGCCCTGATGAGACACCGTGCTCTGCAGTGTCTGATCTGGGGCCAAGCATTTTGCTCAGACCTTCCAGTACCAATATTAGGGTAAATACGAGGATCGTGCAAAAAGTTCTGTCACTAATAGGCTTCCTTAGTTTATTCCAGGTAGATTTTAAAATGCTTCACTACTTGAATGGTGTGTTGAACAGCTAACGATACCCGTTTATTTCGTGCAAATTGCTTTCAACTGACCGAGTTATTTCAAATTGAAACAGATGCAGTCATATACACTGACCAATTTACTTGTTACATTGGAACATGGACCAGAAGACTGAAATTTGTAGCTATATTTAATGCCGCATTAGGCTTGATATAGATTCAAAGCAGATATTTAATGAATTGTGTGGTATATATGGACCTCAGACCATTTCAATGCGCACATGTTTTAGGTGGGTTAAAGCTTTTAAAGCTGGGAAATTTTCTATTGAAGAGATACCCGTCCTGGAAGGCCTAAAACCTCTGTTACCAAGGTTAACATCGCTGCTATAAAGATTGTGGTCGAACAGGATGCACGATTGTCTGTCAAAGATATAGCTAGTTGTACTGGCATATCAGAAGGCAGTTGCAAACAATTATGAAAAAGCATTTGGACCTGAGAAGGGTTTGCGCTAGGTGGGTACCTCATTTGCTCACTGAGGAGCAAAAGACACAACGCCTTAAATGTGCCCGGGAACTTTTGAAAACATACAAAGGCTGTAAAAGTCGGGTTATTTCTAACTTACTAACAGGTGATGAAACCTGGGTGCACATGTTTGAGCCACAAAGAAGGGCTGATAATAAGCAATGGAAGCGAAAAGATCAAAAACGCCCATGTATTGCCAAGAGAACCATAAGTTCGAAAAATATATTGTACGCAATTTTCTTGAATTCAAGTGGGCCAGTCGTTCAAGTGCCTTGTCCATCTGGTCATACAATCACTGGCCAGGTCTACAAGAATTCTGTACTGAAGAAAGTGAAAGAGTTTTACAATAAGAAACGACCAAGCAAAGGATGGTCAGGAGTCCACCTTTTATATGAAAACGCCTCCTCTCATAAATGTGAGGTCTTTAAGTCTTTTTGGCTTCTGAAAAGGTGAAAGTTTTAAACCACCCACCTTATTCACCTGACCTGAGTCCCTGTGACTTCTTTTGATTTCCAAGGCTTAAGAAAATGCTTTCAGAAATAAGTTTACGTCTAGAAGTTCTCTTGGCAGCGCTATTTATCAGTGTCTCCAACAGATACCAAAAGAAGACTTTTTATCTGCTTTTCGCGACTGGGAAAAAAGGTTACAAAAATGTGTTTCAGTAAAGGGGGAATACTTTGAATGTTTGTAATAAAAATATGTTTGATAAAACGTAGCACTGAAGTAATCCGAACCCAGTGACAAAGCTTTTTGCGGGCCCTCGTATGGCACGATTAAAATATATTTATCTGGAACAGAAATAACAAAGGTCGAAACTTTCTTGTACCAGAAGATTTCGATTTATTGCAGGAATTTTGGTTGTTGGTTGTATATACAAGGAAGAAGCTTTTAGTTATTACTGATTCATATGAAATTCTAATCCATGTTAAGTTAAATTTGTTTGTGTTGAGTTTTAACGGCCTATATGGGTCATGTCGAGCGCGGCCAGTTTACCTAACAACACATTTACTGGGCAAGCTTAGTCCTCTAAGCGGTTAACAAGTATTGTACACATTCTTTCTCCAGAAACTGACAGTTGTCTTTCTTGAATCAGAAGGGAGAGAATGACCGTAGAAAATATTTTAGGATCAATCTCCACGATTCAATGTTGCCGACCTCGGCGGGGGTTGAACCCGCAACCTCCTAATCATCAGTCGGACGCGCATCCAACTGAGCCACCGAGACTGGTCCATACAATGGGGTCATGTCGAGCGCGGTCAGTTTACCTAACCACACATTTACTGGGCAGGCTTAGTCCTCTAAGCGGCTAACCGGTATTGTGCACATTCTTTCGCCAGAAACTGACAATTGTCCTTCTAGCGGAAGGGAGAGAACGACCGTAGAAAATATTTCTTGATCAATCTGTTGCCGACCCGGCGGGGTAGAACTCGCAAACTCCTGATCATCAGTCGGACGCGCATCCAACTGAGCCACCGAGGCTGGCCAATATTACGTTTAAATCTAGGATATGAATATGTTTGTCCTTGCCGCATTTACCCTCAGTATTTGACTGACACGCCTGAGCAAACAGTGTACAAAAACATAGACAGAGCCAAAACTGCTTTCTGCTTACATTTTGTATTCATCAGGTTTCATACACATCATCAACACACAGAAAAACATGTTATCCTTTTAGACTTTATTAATCTTCACTGCAGCTGGTGATATTGCCATGTGGCAGCCTTAACCCTTATCCTGCTGTTCACGACAATCCCTACCTTTGCAAACAGTGTAGATCCAGATCAGATGGCTTCTGAATGATCAGGATTTATACTTTTTGTCGTTCAGTTTGTGAATTTGAACGAAAACATTATATATGTAATCTGATTGGCTGATAGTCAGAAATGGGTGTGGCTAATTAAATTATTCAGCAGGATAAGGGTTAAAACGTCTCGTATTTCTCTAAAGTGCAGTGTGTATGTTTCTTCTCCGTCTTTTGGCGTTTCTGGAAGGCTGTGCTTCGTGATTGTGGCTCTTCCTAGGTAACGTCACTTATATTTTAGTAGACAGAGATAACCATATCTATTTGAGTCCTCCGTGAAATCACCTGACCAGTAAATGACACCAAAATCTGACCAACCAAAATAGCTTACCAGTTAACGGTTAATGTTATTGCTTAGACAAACAATATTACCTATGTACTTTTTCATTGATAAATACAGGTACGAATGCAGTTTTTATTGACAAATACAGGTATCACGATATTGTTTGTCTAAGAATTTACGCATGGGCGTGGTTACAGCCTTCTGACGGAGGAGTCAATTCATGTTTATGGGTATGTAATAACAATAATCAGTGGCTTTACGGTACTAACAGATTGATACTTTCCTCGGAATGAGTGTTTGTATTTACTCGACTACCCTCTGAATACCAAGTAATAACTGAATACCCAATGGCACCTCAAAACCATGAAAGATTCATATAATTCTCGGCGTATGTTGTGAATGACGTCATAATGTCAATGTTTTGGGCTTTTTTTACATATGAGTCGGAGCGTATCGTTTTCTTTACCAATTAATGCCTGCCGTCCCATAAAAGGGACATTGAAAAATAGTTTAGACCCAGATCAAACGTCACAGAAGGCGGCGTTTGATCAGGGTCTACACTGTTTGCATTAAGTGCAGGAATAATATATAAAATATGGTAAAATAAAAACTGACCAGACACCGTTTATATTGGAAATGGACCTGTCCAAAGAGTGAAGGTAGGAGAGTCCATTCGACATAATGGGTTAAAGATTGCATGTGTATCCAGCGAAGACTAAGATCAACCTTCCTAATCAGTTCGCTGCCAGCATGATGGCTCTTTAGAAGACACATGCAATCTAGTAGGAAATCTTGTGTCCCGGCTCATATTTTAATTACATTTTTGGGGGGTTTTTTTTGTTGCTTACATTCTTCATTCTGTCTGAACGTTGTTATAATGCAAAATAAAGAAATATCTCTCTCTGTGTGTGTGTGTGTGTGTGTGTGTGTGTGTGTGTGTGTGTGTGTGTGTGTGTGTTTTAACCAGCATTCGAGGTCCGAAATAAGTTTCTACACTTACAGTTCGAGGTCCGAAGTTTAAGCGAGCTCCAATATTCGGACCTCGTATCGCCTTTATCTCGTTTTTGGGTACTATGTCCAATTAGGAGTAAAACCTGTACTAGGGTGGACCCCGGAGCCCGGTATTAGTCGGATTGGGCCTCGGAAAGATAGTGTGCTCGGATGTACACACAAGAGTGCTCGGATGGATGTGTTACCTCGCAAGTAGGTGTTTATTACAGACGGACGGAAACACACACGGATCTCTTTAAGACAAACACGGATCTCTGTTTGAATACACACTATGTGCCCTGCGATATCCTAAAGACGTCCTCGCTTAACACCTTATGTAAGTATGTGTGTGTGTGCGTGCGTACGTGTTTGTGTGTGTGGTTCGATGTTTAACGGCCTAAGCGTTAACCAGTACTTATGCACATTATTGTTACCACCTGAGAGCTGCCCTTCTTGAATCAACGGAAATGAGAGAACGATTGTAGAAATATTTCATGATCAAACTCCAAGAAAGAATGTTGCCGGACAGATGGGGATCGAACCCGCGACTTCCTGATCACACGTGCATCCGACTGAGCCACAGAGGCCAGAGCGAGTGCGTGTGTGCATATGTTTAATGGAATAGACTATTAATAAGCAGATGATACGTCAAAGAGCTGTTCCTTTTTTCTCACTCGGGCATTGTAAAAATGCTTAATGTTGTTTGAGCAGAAATAAGAAAAAAAAATGTATACCCCTGTAAACCCAAGTATTACTATGTAAAAATGGGGTTAAAGGAGGTCAAAACCATAAAGGTATGTTTTCGTGATGCTTTATTCAGTAAATGCATATTTATTAACACATATAAATTGTAAAGCAATAAAAAAAATAACAACATTGTACAAATTGAAATCATTCAATTGACAAGCAGCAAATTCAAATGCATACATGAATTATCCACACTGTAAAATTGTATGAGCCATGCTATGAGAAAAGAGGTCTACGGGGCATATATGAGTAGCCAAGGCTAAGACGAGCCAGTGAACCCGCACAGTATGACCACTCCTTTGCTGTTTGCTTATAGAATTATTTGGTACTATGAAATATAACCACCAACAGAAACGTCCCAGATCAATTATGTGACTTGTCTGGCTGATCTAGATCTTTACTGTTCGCTTATGCGTCGAAGACATATTTTCTCATGATGTGGCTAAATTATAACCTTAAAATGAATGGAAACAATTGCTATTTTTTCCGCTATTTTTGACAAGGGAGACAATGTGACTTCCTGTTTGATTTGTTGTACACCACCCCCTTCAGAAAAGGTTGTACTCAAAAAAGAATTATTGTTCTCCTTGGTAGCAAACTGTTTCCTTTTCAAAGTAGACCCATTTTCAGGAATATAAACAGTTTCGACAGAGTTGCCTCAAGCACATTTATCCTTTCTGTAAAAACAGTCGTCTCCAAAACGAAAGCACTTTCTCCTGTGGGTGAGCCATTTCTTTCCTTTTAGAGTAGACCTTTCGTCAGAAGAGGAAAAAGCAATTCTAACAGAGTTCCCCCCACCCCCATCCCTCTGAAAGTGTATCAGTTCCCCTAAGCACATGTTTAAATGTTACAAATATATCCAACATATTTGGTCTCATATTATAGTGTAAGTGGCAACCATTCCATCCCGTACATGTTGACTTACGTGACAATGAATCAACCAAGTACCCGGATTTTCGGCAAACATCTCCACAGTCTCATAGGTTCCGGGGAATACCTCGATAACGTCCCCTTCATGTGTTTGACTAGTTCTATAGGTGTACGTCTGTCCGTGAAAGTGAGCAGTGTGTATATCTTCACTCTCCCCTAGGCCTAAAATGTACCAGGCAACATTCTCACCGCGATTCATCACCAAACCCGGCACATTGTTATAAATCAATCCATTCACTGAGTCATATTTATTGCTTTCAATAAAGTCTTCCGATGTCACATCTGCAAGTGGGGCATTTTCCATCAGGTTTCTATCAAAATACCAGCTTCTATTTTCATCAAAGGCTTGAAATAATAGTGCAAATTCCCTTTCCACCGAGTCATGTCTTTTATTATCGGCTCCAAGAGTACCAGATCTACAAACAACCAATGGTCCTACCAGACCAGCGTATGTATCTTTCACTGGATCCACTGCGGAGTGATACATTGAACCGACGCAGTTTGGTCCGTTTGGAGCTGGACCGGAAGACTCGGGTACTTCCCATATGTATGTAAAAGTAGTCCCTGGTGGAACACTATCGCCTAGGACGTATTCATTATCATCTTCGTATTTCATTCCTTCATACGATTTATTGTATCTAACTCCTTGTGGGTGTATGGAATAATTCCTCGATGCCATATTTTTAAACACAACTTTTATGATGTCGCCAACATTAGCACGTATGAAAGGGCCAAGAACGCCTAAATGCTGATTCGCTGCGTCAACAGGTTTTTCATCTCTGAACGTTTCATCTATAAATTCTCTGTATACTGCCTTCATGTAGATGCTACCAATATATTTGCCATCCTTTTGTATGCGGTTGTACTGTGCCCTGCAATACAGACAATGAAAATAAAGCCGACGGAAAAAGTGCATGTGAGCACCCTCAAAAGGTTAGTATTAGATCACATCTTAGATTTTACCAATTATCTGAATGAATCCTGCCTCAATTCTTTAGGCAGGTCCATTTTAAGTAGAAGGGATGTCAGGTTAGTTTTTATTAATACCATGTTTTATAGAAAGTTCTGGTCATAATGCCAACACTGTAGACCCTGATTGGACGCCGCAATTGATTATTTGCCAATGTCTCATTAATTAGACGCTGGGCATATATGGGTAAACACACCTACGTAAACTGTGTTCTTCTCAGCATCACAACTTATTAAAACAGAATGTCGTCTACAACACTTTTGAATATTGATTTTAGGATTAAGGTTTATGTTGGAACAGTTGATTTCTGGGCTGTTTACTTACGAGTTTGGGTCCGAATAGTTCTCTCCAGACAGGGGATGTATGGTATTTGGTGAGTAATTCCATTTCCTTTCAACAGCAGCAATGTAATAAGTCCTGGTAACTCCACTCTTTTGATAAAACGAGTTACCTGTGTTTCTACAATCGTCCACACTGTATACAGCTTTCATTCCTTTCTCAAAATGTTCGTCGTTATGGCAACTGATTGACCAGTTACCTGAAAATATCACAAAGTTGAGTAACTGGATATATAAGTGTAGCTACCCAAGTAAAGTCTACATCATGTCGAGATGGGCTTTCAGGCCAACACATTCACGAAATTTAGTTTACGGGCGTTGCTCTCTCTCTCTCTCTCTCTCTCTCTCTCTCTCTCTCTCTCTCTCTCTTTGTCAGACACACACACACACCGATGTTTGTTTATTATCTCTCCTTCTTTTGGTGCCTATGGAACTGTACTTCGTGATTGTGGCTTTTCCTAGGTATCCTCACTTATATTTTAGTAGACCAAACTGTTGGCCTTCCTTATTCGTATGTGAACGTAACTTCTGCAAT
The DNA here is from genome assembly GCA_964016985.1 of Anodontia alba. Lineage (NCBI taxonomy): Eukaryota > Metazoa > Mollusca > Bivalvia > Lucinida > Lucinidae > Anodontia > Anodontia alba. Next base: position 102,532,051 of record OZ024822.1, read on the forward strand.
TATACAGGTCATTTTAAGCTACAGGTCATTTTCTTGAATTTGCTTTCGACAAAAAGGCATAAGCTTTTGGAACGACCCTTATAGTGATAACATGAAGTCTGGAGCAAATAAATTTATTTTATAGATCTGCGCGAACAATGACATGAAAACACGCATTATTATGCCATATACAGCTTTAGCGAAGATATTTACATGTATCAGCATATGACCTTCGTTCAGCATGTCATCATTATGATACAATGCATTATTTACCCATTATTAGGTAAAACTTGGCCATAGCATGCATGTACACCCAGCGGTTTCAGACTAGCCTGCGCATTCGCGCATGCTCATCAGAGTCTTCGCTGTCCATCCGACAACACTTCGGATCTTTGGCTACCGTAAGATTTCTCTACGACGTCTCTAATCAGGCTGCGCGGATGCACAAGCTGATCTGAGGATTTGCTTGACGGACATGCAATCGTTTAGGTATTGCTGTACCCCGGCTCGTACTACAGAGTATTTTGGGGAATTCAGCCTAACCCTAACCCTTACCCTAATCTAGGACATGACACATACAATGTAGTACCGTATTTACTCTAAATATTGGGACGCCTTAACTCCTTACCATACTGGTGTTAAAATTTTTACAAACCTTTTTGTTATTGCTTGATGTATCTGAAATTGCAAACAGTGTAGACCCTGATTAGACGCCGCGTTCTGCGGCGTCTGATCTAGGTCTACACTGTTTGCTCAGAGCGGTCTATCCAAATAAGTTGGGTCATTACAGTACCTTGCCTCATGTAACTGCTGCCTCATGTAACCGTAACCTAGGGGACATGATACGTTTGGTAATTTTTCCGCCATTTTTGACAAGGAAGACAACTTTTTGTGACTTCCTGTCTGCATTGAATGTCAAAACCCTTCTAGGATCTACTCTAAAACGGAAAGAATTTGCTCCCACAGAGACAAAATTCTTTCCTTTTAGTGTGGACCTCTTTCCAGAAGGGAAGCAAAATCATTTTAACAAAGTTGCCTCCCTTGAAACTGTATCCTTTCCTTTAAAATGTATCATTTACATACCAATATTATCTGGATGCATCATCGCCGTAAAAGATAGGCCAGATATGGTCACATGGGAATCTCTGTTTACACCTCCTATCATGACGTTATTACCGTTGAACGTGACACCATGGAGACCGTCCGTCTGTCCGAAACTCATAACATGCCATACTACTTGTTCACCCTTACAAACATCCAAGCCCTCCAGGTTACCATAGGAACGACCATTTATTGCTGTAAACGTAAAAAAACAAAGACTAATTAAGTACCATTACGTTAATAAATAGGGGTTAACGCATCCTGAGTTAAAAATATAGGAAATATTTCCTGAGAGATTTGCAAATCCAATAAGCAAAATGAGTGCATTAGCATGGGTTTGTTTATGACTTGCAAGTCTCGAGGGAAATATTTCCTGTATTTTTAAACTCAAGATTTATTAAAGTTTATATTACATATCATAAAAGTGAGTTATTTTTTTAGATTCTGTTTTATACTCTTTCGACGTTTTCAAATGATATCACGTTATGTCATCTACACTCATCGCGCGGCGTGATAGCGTTCTATAGGAAATACTCCTTTGGTTTTTGAGGAAACATGTCCTCCTAGAAATTGTAAACATTATTTCCCGCAGAAATTAGAAAAAAAAATAGCTTCAGATATGTAACATGTCTACGTAATGTGTACCTCCATGATCCCCCATGGTAGTGAAAACAGGGGAAGACAGAGGTAACTATTATTTAGCGGAAATTCAAATTCTTGCTGTTTTTCAGCCAATTTTTCTGTTTGTTTGATTCTTCTGACACCTTTTTATAATGCATACCAAGGCCAGGGTACTCATTAGACGTACATCGCAGAGAACGCAGTCTTATGAGTACTCACGGCATCTGTTTATTTTATTATTATTTTTTGTTTTTTTTGTTTTTTTTGTTGTTTTTTTTTTGTTGTTGTTTTTTTAGGAGAAACAAGAAACATGTATATACATAAGAATAATACATTTTACAGGGGTTTGTTAACAAATGTATATATTTCTTGTTTCTTCTCAGAAACAGAATCAAACATTGATGAATGCGCTAAAAAGTTCTTTTAACATAGTTGCAACGAGGCTTTGTTGTTATGCGAGGGCCTCGATCATTGACTGGCAATTAATCAGGTTCAGAAACTGAGCAAATAGTTCAGGCCCAGATCAGACGCCGCAGAGTGATCCAGCAGGAATTGAAAAGAAGACATTTCAGTCAGCACAAATTCGTGAGGAGATGTGTTAGGATGTTTCTATATTTACATCTCATAATATTAGATTCCACAAAGTCTCCGTCATCTACGTCTGCAGTCCCATCAGTAAAAGTCTTAATATTCTTATCCAGATACCAAGAGAAGTTTTCATCTAGCGCAGAGTATAGTAGAAACATCTCCCTGTCCACGTATCGCTGAAAGATGAATTGCGCCCATTACGAAAACATGGCTATTCAAATATTCTGAAAATTTTACCACCAAAAATGAATTTTTTCAGATAAAAAATTCTGATTTTTTTTTCGTATTTCTGCTCAAAACATAGATTGTTGGTACTCGTTAGAACCGCCTCAACGAGGTGGTTCTAACGAGTACCCACAATCTATGTTTTTGAGCAGAAAGAAGAAAATAATGTATACCCCTGTAAAAATCATTTTTACGGTATAAAAGTGGGGTTTAAGGGGGTCAACGGCCTCGGTGGCGCAGTTGGATGCGCGTCCGACTGGAGACCAGGAGGTCGCGGGTTCGACCCCCGCCGAGGTCGGCAACATTCTTTCGTGGAGATTGATCATGAAATATTTTCTACGGTCATTCTCTCCCTTCCGCTGATTCAAGAAGGGCAGTTGTCAGTTTCTGGCGAAAGAATGTGCACAATACTGGTTAACCGCTTGGAGGACTAAGCCTGCCCAGTAAACGTGTGGTTAGGTAAACTGACCGCGCTCGACATGACCCCATTGGGTTGACTGGGCCGTAAAACCTCAACACAACATTAAGGGGGTCAAAATTATATAGGCATGTCTTTGCGATGCTCAGCGTCAGATATGCGCGCCCAGCGAAGATTCAGATCAGTCTGCACATTCGCGCAGGCTCATCAGAATCTTCTCTCGAGGCATTTTGGATAGCCAAAAATGCAAAGTTACATCATTTTGAGACGGAAGCCTCTGACTAGACAGCGAGGATACGTGGAACTCAATATGAATGTTTAACATGAAATCGAAACGTTAATGAACATGAAATCGAAACGTTAATAAATGATATAAAAAAAAAGAGGACCATGATGGTCCTATATCGCTCACCTGACCAAACAGATTTGCATATTTACTGTTGAAGTTTCAGCCAAGTTCACTGCTCTAGGATTTTTGTATAAACTTTATAGCACTAACCACCCCCACCCCCCTCCACCACACCCCAGCCATGTATTTTTACAAATCTTGACAACTTGAACTGAATCTTAAAAGAGGGTCACCAAAGGAACATTTCTGCCAAGTTATATTGAAATTGGTCCAGTGGTTTAAAAAGTTTTATATAGCTAAAAAGCCCTACGCCCTAACAGCCATGTTTTTTGACGAATCATGACAGCTTGAACAAACTTGGTAAAGGGTCACCAAAGGAACATTCCTGCCAAGTTATATTGAAATCTGCTCAGTGGTTTCTGACAAGAAGATTTTTAAAGTTTTCTATTTAGATATATAGGGAAAACAAGAAGTTTTTTTTTTCAATTTTCTATATAGATATATAGGGAAAATAAGCCCCACCCCCTTGCAGCCATATTTTTTTACCAAACATGATGGCTTGAACAACCTTGGAAGAGGGTGACCAAAGACACATTCCTTCCAAGTTATATTGAAATCGGTCCATTGGTTTCTATCAAGAAGATTTTTAAAGTTTTCTATATAGATACATATATAGGGAAAATAAGCCCTGCCCCCTGGCGGCCATGTTTTTTGACAAATCCAAACGGCTTGAACAATCTTGGTAGAGGATCACCAAAAAAACATTTCTGCAAAATTATATGGAAATCGGTCCAGTGGTTTGGGACGAGATTATTTTTACATTTTTCTATATATAGGGAAAATAAGCCCTGCCCCCTGGCGGCCATGTTTTTTGACAAATCCAAATAACTCGAACAATCTTGGTAGAGGATCACTAAAGGAACATTTCTGCAAAATTATATGGAAATCGGTCCAGTGGTTCTGACAAGAAGATTTTTAAAGTTTTCTATATAGATATATAGGGAAAAAAAGCCCCGCCCCCTGGCAGCCATGTTTTTTTGACGAATCCAAATGGCTTGAACAATCTTGGTAGAGGATCACCAAAGGAACATGTTTGCAAAATTATATTTAAGTCGGTCCAGTGGTTTCGGACAAGAAGATTTTTAAAGTTTTCTATATAGATATATAGGGAAAATAAGCCCTGCCCTCTGGTGGCCATGTTTTTTGACAAATCCAAATGGCTTGAACAATCTTGGTAGAGGATCACCAAAGGAACATTTCTGCAAAATTATATGGAAATCGGTCCAGTGGTTTCGGACAAGAAGATTTTTACATTTTTCAATATAGATATATAGGGAAAATAAGCCCCGCCCCCTGGCGGCATGTTTTTTGACTAATCAAAATGGCTCGAACAGACTTGGTAGAGGATCACCAAAGGAACATTTCTGCAAAATTATATGGAAATCGGTCCAGTGGTTTCGGACAAGAAGATTTTTAAAGTTTTCTATATAGATATATAGGGAAATTAAGCCCCGCCCCCTGGCGGCCATGTTTTTTGACGAATCCAAATGGCTTGAACAATCTTGGTAGAGGATCATTAAAGGAACTTTTTTGCAAAATTATATTGAAATCGGTCCTGTTGTTTCGGACAAGAAGATTTTTAAAGTTTTCTATATAGATATATAGGGAAAATAAGTCCCGCCCCCTGGCGGCCATGTTTTTTGACGAATCCAAATGGCCTGAACAATCTTGGTAGAGGATCACCAAATGAACATTTCTGCAAAATTATATGGAAATCAGTCCAGCGGTTTCTGACGAGAAGATTTTTAAAGTTTTCTATATAGATATATAGGGAAAATAAGCCCCGCCCCCCTAGCGGCCATGTTTTTTGACGAATCCAAATCGCTTGAACAATCTTGGTAGAGGATCACTAAAGGAACATTTCTGCAAAATTACATTGAAATCGGTCCAGTGGTTTCTGACAAGAAGATTTTTAAAGTTTTCTATATAGATACATAGGGAAAATAAGCCCCGCCCCCTGGCGGCCATGTTTTTTGACAAATCCAAATGGCTTGAACAATCTTGGTAGAGGATCACTAAAGGAACATTTCTGCAAAATTACATTAAAATCGGTCCAGCGGTTTCTGACAAGAAGATTTTTAAACTTTTACATATAGATACATAGGGAAAATAAGCCCCGCCCCCTGGCGGCTATGTTTTTTGACGAATCCGAATGGCTTGAACAATCTTGGTAGAGGATCACCAAAGGAACATTTCTGCAAAATTATATTGAAATCGGTCCAGTGGTTTCTGTCAAGAAGATTTTTTAAGTTTTTAGTTAAAAAATCTATTTTTAGCTCCTGTGACCTAGATATGCAATGGACCGAAACCATTTGAATAACTTTGAAAGAGGACCAACCAAGGATCATTCCTGTGAAGTTTGGTCAAAATCCAATTAGTGGTTTAGGAGGAGATGTTGTTTAAAGATTGTGGACGGACGGACGGATGGACGGACGGACATACGGACGACGACGACGACGACGGACGGTGAGTGATCACAAAGGCTCACCTTGAGCTTTCAGCTCAGGTGAGCTAACAAGTCAATAATATGTTTTATATGTTAAAAACATTTGAATGGAAAAGGTGGCCAATAAAAAAAAAAATTCTATAAAGCATGCCATTGGAAACACCGAACACAGAAAGAAAAAATTTGCAGGATTCATACTCCTCCTAGTACCAGATTAAGCATTGCTGCATTTTGTGCCTCTCATATCGACAGTTTGGGGGTGTTGTTTTGTTTTTTAGTTTTTTGCTGTTGGTTTTTTGGCGAGTTGGTGGTGATTTCTTTGCGCGAGAGCATCATGTTATAACATTGTCTGAAAGAACGTTCGTTTTGTAAAGAAATGCAGTATACTATAAACGCCATAGTCTATACAAGAAAAGACATAATATCTGCTTATGAGTGAATACAGTTTTACAATTAATATGTTTTGTTTTCCTCTCACTTCTAAACAGGTCATTATATAAACATTACATTTCTAATAGAGCTATAGTGAAAATGCCACCCTATGATTATCAACCTCGGCTTTGCCTCGGTCGATATTCATATCCCGAAAGATGACATCTTTTACTATCGCCCTCTCAGGAATGTAATATTTATTTTGTTATGCCAAACGTTTACATCTGGTTCCCCTTTTTACATAAAACGAACCCTCTATGCGCATGTGATATATTTTTACTATCGCTCTATGGAAATAGTAAAAAATACCACTCTCACGTCTTTTACATAAAACGAACCGTACGCGCACCCTCTGCTGCGCATGTGATATTGTTTTACTATCGCTCTAGGAAAGTAGTAAAAAAATATCACCCTCATGCCTATGGGATTTTGTATGGGAATTTCAAGTGAGGTATATTAATTGACTGTGTTGGGGTTTAAGACACGTCAGCCCTTGTGGGTCTTTTTGTTTCGTCTCCCAGAGAAAGGGAGAAAAGAGATAGAAGAGATAGTAGAAGAGATGAAAGATAGGGACAGGGACAGGGAAGAAAGAGGAACAGGAATGACAGTGAAGAAACAGAAGAAATAAAAACATCCCCCCTCTACCCTTACCTGCTCCAAGGATAGCAGGCCTTGCCCAACTGTAAGCCAATATCAATTGGACGCCCCGGTTAAGTAAGATACAACACACCTTCGCACCACCCGACCACCCTCAAGTGAGGTATAATAAAGGTATTATGGAGGCAACTGAGTACAGTTTGAAATATATTTTCTCTCATCTCCAAAATTTTATGTCAACAGGAAGGCCTCATCACTATGGTCATTTGTTGGACTTTTAAAAAGAATCTCTTCAACTTATGACTTTATATGTATCTTTTCATGATTTAATAAATGTATCTAGCCACATATCAAGGGCAGATACTCCCCGGGGACTATTTTATTAGGTCAACATAAACCTCATGCCACTTAGGTCATTCGCTACAAAAAATATCTTTGAAGTCTGATTGAATACAATTTTTTTTCATGATTTCATACATGTATATAGCCCCGGGACTTGGGCTGACAACTCCTTGAGGATACATTTTTTATGTCAAGTCACTTCTGTCATTTGGTTTCAAACAAACTCTATCTGTAGTCTGGTTTTAAACATTTTTTCACGATTTTATACATGTATATTGCCCTAGGGCAGGGGCACACAGCCCCTGCCCCCAAGACAAATATTTAATGTTAACAGAGATGTTTTCTCACTTCATTCATTTGTTGCAAATATTAAAAAAAAATACTTTGAAGTGATAGGGCAGGCTCAGACAGCCCCCAGGGAACAAAATTTTGATGTAAACAGAAAGGCCTTATCACTTTACTCATGTGTTGCCAGTTTCAAAGAAATCTCTTTTATGTCTGGTTTTATACATTTTTTATTCATTATGTTATACATTGTATAACCCCATGGCAGGAGACATACACCCGCACCCCCCCCCCCCCCTCCCCTCAAGGAGACAAAGTTTTGATGTAAGCAGAAACTTCTTGTCACTTCGGTCATCTGTTGCTAGTTTCAAATCGTAGATGACAACAGTTTCCGAAAAAAACATTGTTTAACATGTTTCCCATAGATACATCATTTTTCCAATATAAGTATTGGGACAATCTGCGCTTAAGGGCGATTAACTTCAAGGTGAATAATCCGATCCGGCCCAAATTCGAACTCGCTCGAGGTTTTATTACCGTGCTCGTTTTGACAAATATCCAATCAAAGGGGACTTAGAAAAGCTGGAGACACCATTTGTTTCACTGCTCAAGGGCACGTAACTCCAAAATGACTGGTAAGATACGATCAAACTTTGAACTCGCTTGAGATTTTATGCCTGTCCTCAATTCCTGTAAGTTTGATAAAGACTGACTTCATTGTAACAGAAAGGATGGACATCACTTTCCCCATTCAAAGTCAATGGGAACGCTCAAGGACGAATAACTCTGTCCTGAAAAGTCCGACCCAGCCCAAATTTGGTCTCATCTGATATTTTATGCATACCCTCGTTACCTGCTGGTTCGACAAAGATTAGATGAAAGATGATTGGAAAAACTCGGAGACAACGGTTTTCCCATTATATGTCAATGGGTGTTTTCTGTTGCCATGGTAATAAACATTTTGAACCGATCTTCCCTAAGCCTTTCCCCACCCAAAAGATGCCACTCATAAATTTTGACTAAAATCGGCCGATTGGTTTTGGAGATATATCTGTTCAAAAGTATGGACGACGGACGAAGGACGCCAGAGACTTGCTGTACTATAAGCTAACCTTGTGAGCCTTCAACGCCGGTGAGCTTATACAAACTAGTTCCTGATTATCGCTCAGAGATGTAAAGGCAATAAACGACCTTTGTGTTTGGTAAAAATGGCAATTTACGTACTTGCCTCCCTGTCAAAGGGTCTATTGCCCCAGGTTTACAAATCAGAAGCGGACCAACAAGACCGGAACTGACGTCACGTTCTACATTGTAGGCGGAGTGATACATGTAGGTTAAACATGGCGGATCCTCTGTACCGGGGGTAACTGACCAGGGTACGGTAAATGTGTAGGTACCCTGATCCCCGGGGTTCACGATACGGCCTTCTGAAGTCGCAGCTGAAAATAAGACGATAAATAAATAAATTGCATTGCTTCAGCTGACACTAATAGTAAATAATTAAGCGAATAACGTAGATTTATAATATAATTCTGAGGCACAACGTCCGAAAAACGTCCCTTTTGACATGTACGCTCAGCAACGATTCAGATCAGTCTAATCAGAATCTTCACTGGGCGTATTTTGGATAGCCAAGGATGCAAAGTTTCTTCATACGGATAAGGACTCGGATGCGCAGCCTGATTTGAGTCGTCGTTGGCTGCACGTGTCAGAAGTTATTATTCTCACGTTATGGCTCACTAAACTTTCGACATTCTTCAGTCAGTTGCTTTTTGCATGGAGTTTTACTGTGAAGGTGTATTTCAAACTTTTGTCATGAGTTATTGCAAACTACTTAAGCACTTATTGATTTTAAAACATTTTAATGTTTATATTTTCCGCATTTTTAGTCAAGTCAATACAGAAAAAATAAACACTGAAAAAATGCAAACTAGGGCCCTAAGGATAGAGTATAGTGATTATTAGGCTTCATATGAAGACCTACTCCGTCGCGTAAATAAAACAATCTTGCATTTTGGAAGAAAAAAATCCATTGCTATAAGAAACTTGTAAATGTTTAAAAAGCATTGCACCTGAATATATACCTGACCTTGGTAATTACAAAAATAATAAATATAATTTCAGATAACATGAAAACATGAAGAGTTTTCGTTTTGAGGCTGTCCAAGTGTGGAATAGCCTTCCTAACGGAATCAGATATGCAGATAATTTCAATGAATTCAAGAGGCTGGTCCACACCTGGACAAGCCCCAAATATAAGTTTTCCATGTTCCAATTATAGTTTTCTTTCAAAATTTGTTTGTGTTTTTATTTTAGTTTCTTTTCAAGCTTTTCCAATGCTTATATGGCTGATTCTCATACAAAAATGCTTAACTGTGTCCTCTTTTTGTATGCCATCTTTTTATATGTCTCCCTCATTTTATAGCTTGCTTTCTTTAATTTGCTGCATTACATGACCTCTGTTTTGTGATACTTATTTGCACACAGTGATGAAAATAATGTGCTTGAAATTTACAAATATAGTCTATAATGCTTATTAGCTAAATTAACTTGTTTATGTATCCCAATTATTGTTCTGTTCTGTAAGCTTTTATATGTTTTAGTATATTGTCGTTATGTAGCTGTTATAGCCTTGATTTACTTTTCTTTGTCGGAAAATGGCTAATAAGCTAATATTAGTTGTATAAAACTAAGGTGAAATTAGGTTTTTTGTATCTTGTCTCCACGCAGTAAATACGGCTTCAAATGATGCAAACATGTGTCATTCTGATATTTCACAGCTGAGGTATAGGATCCCTATGTGGACCGAACATATGTTTGTAATTTGGAGCTGGAACAAAATAACGGATGGGGTTCGCCTGAATAAAACGGGTTTAAGCCCCTTCCCCCTACCCCCCACCAATCCCTATCCCCACAAAGTAAGGCGGTTCCTTTGTTGCAGTTCTTCTCTGTTCGTACGTCGGTGGTTTTATATGTGGCGTTTATTGTAACGGTATGTTTCACATCTCTGTATCTCTCTCAGTTTTTGCCTCGGGAAGGTTATGCTTCATGGTTCTGGCATTTTCTGAGTATCTGCACTTAATTGTTTACAATAGTTATTGCATTTGGAACATAATACAGTAGAACTTCAATGGCTCGAACCCCAACGGCTCGTTTACCATGGATGAGTCGAACACGTTCTTGAGTCCACAGGGATTTCCTCAAAATACGATATACGGATAATTTAGGGAGATTTTCTTCTTTTATCTTGTAAATGTATGTTGTGTGTACTCATTAGAATCGCCTCTATGAGGCGATTCTAATGAGTACACACAATATACATTTAAAATATAGAACACCGAAAAGATATCCCACAATTATCTCCATTGTGCCACCTGATGTGGCACTAATAGTAACCTTCCGAGGCTCGAACTACCGCTGTCTCGAACAAATTTTCATGGTCCCAAAGGAGTTCGAGCCATCGAAGTTCGACTGTAGATGAAAACTAAGCACGTCACACAAAATTATTACATTTCAATTCTACTGATATTCATCAATATTAATTGAATATAGAAACAATCATACCTATTGAAACAAAAGAACTTATCTTGAAAGAATCTGCTAAAAGGTCTATCGAAGCTCCAATATCATGGCGATTTGTGACCACATAAAAACGATTTAAGCCTCAGTAAAATTTCTTCTGACCGTCCAAGGCGGTGCTTCTGCTATGGTTTACTACTTCTGTCATTGTATGTCTTTGCATGTATGTCCTGGTGAACTTTTTATTTTGGATAGCCGTTTGGCCAATTTTTTGGGAAAGAAACTATCCTTTTGGCTTTCTGCTTGTAGTGTTCTGATTGTATTTCCGTTGTTTTAAGTGCGTCCATCTTTCCCTTTGGTGTCTTGGACGAAAGGTGTTAGGTATTTGTATCGATTCCTGACCGTTGCCATCCTTTCTATTGGTCTACACATTCAGAAGGACTGTTGGTAATACTGATGTTTCGGAACATTTCATAAAGATTGTCAGTCGTTACAAAACGATAGTAAACAGTTAAAACTTAACTTCTTACCAAATGGTTTCTTTTGCAATAAGCCGTCTTGACTTTTGTCAAAGGTGACTCCTTGTAGATACAATGAAGCAGGGTAAGGTGATCTGTTCAAAAGGACCACTTTAATTTCATCACCAACTTCGGCCCGTATCACAGGTCCAAGGATTCCCAGATGTTTCTCTTTGTCCGGTACTACTTCCTTTACAGAAAATGTTGCGTCGGTATATTGATGATACCTTGTTTTCATGTATTTACCACCAATACGACCTTGACTCTTAGTGAAATATGTTTCTGATTGCCTGCAAAGAAATGAAATGGAAAACAACACTTATTCTATTCTAGAAACAATTATTTGTAACAAGAACATATCACTGGGTCTATACAAAATAAATTCTGGAAAAGTTTAAAGCTGTGTGTTTTCCAAAATACACCCTTATACATTGTACTTCACTATAGTACAGTTTACATTTCCTGGTCCTTTGTGATCCGGGTGCTTTGGAAATTTATATGAAGGTCCCTGATGAGGTCTAATTGGCTGAAACTAGCCAAGAAAACATGACGCTAAAGCTCTTTTCGGTTTTATCAGTGTGTTGATTGCTCTGAAGAGTCATAGATTTTATTTGTATAGTGCTTATGCAAAATTAATGCATGTTTCAGTTTAATAAGTTTACTAGTGCAATTATTGTTCAACATCCATACCGATACTATTTTAGTTAGATTATCATGCTAGCAAATTCAGCAAATGACATTTTCCAAATATATTTTCATACTTTTGCCAGAAAACAGGTTTTGACAGTTCATGCAAACTGTCTCCTAAGGAGAAACATCAGAGCCTATTTTCTGGGAAAAATAAGAAAGATCTCAAAATGTCGTCTGCAGAAATATTACCCAGCATTTTGGGGATGCATCATTCCGAATATTCCCATTCTTAGCTGCAATGTTTTAAAGTAAATACTAACTTTCCAGATTCTATCAATGATCCACCATCATATAGGTTGAGACCAGATGGAGCATAATCCCATAATTCGGTTTCTGCCGACAGAAAATAGTTCCGAACATTCCCGCTAAGGGCCTCATGCATTGTGTAATTACGACAATCCATTACTGTCAGGACAGCGTTCATACCATCTGAAATGCATAAGAGCAGCAACGTAGAAACAGAAGAAAACTACAAGCATGACCCGCGCGTCCATGGTGGTACTTCCGCTGCAGTTCCACTTCGATTGTATGTGCTATCGTTTGTTCATTCTGTTTGGTTTAAACATATTTTGTTACAAGAAATACAATGATTATACATACATGACATGTACACAAAAGACAAGATCAAAACGAAATTATCAGCTTATATAGTTCTTCTCACACACACACACACACACACACAGACACACAGACACAGACACAGACACACACACACACACACACATATATATATATATATATATATATATATATATATATATATATATATATATATATATATATATATATATATATATATATATATATATCATCTTACAAATCATACTTAATGGCTCAAAGCTTATGATAACATATGATCGGAGATGCAACCAATCAGATAGTAAATTGGAGCGAAAGTAAAACAAAAGTGAAATAACGATGGATAATATACTACTCAAAGTTTGCTAAGGATCACTTTTTTGACGTCAGATATTTTGTTCATATTATAACCATATATAATCAAATTGCTACTAAAGGTAAATCGATGTTCGGGCCTCATAAACGTGTAATGCAATTATTGATTTGACATGTACATTTTGCACGAGAAGCATGGGAAGAGGCCTTCCCGTGAAAATCGTTGATTTATGGCCATTTGCCTTCCTGTATATGTGTACCTGAAACAAGGTTTTGCTTGTGTTATCGTCAAATTTTGATCGAATTTAACATAAGGTATGGCAGACCGACAAGTTAGGCGTCGTCTAAGCGAAGAAGAGATGAATAGGGGAATGCTTGAGGCTGGGTTGTTACAGAGGGAGGTTGCTCTTGGGGTGTCCCAGAGCGTTGTCTCAAGAATGTGGACTCGATTCCATTTGACTGGAAACGTAATGCATCAGCACACCGGAGGTCGTGAACGCTCAACAACTCGAGCTCAAGACCGATTTATCGCTCTACAAGCCCGACGTCATCGGTTCAACAACGCAACAACGCAGAACGCTACCGGTGTTCGTTTAAGTACGCAGACCATTAGAAATCGGTTGCATGAAGCTGGCTTGTGGTCACGACGACCTGCAATACGCATCCCATTGACACGACACCATGTTCAGGAGCGTTTAGAATGGGCACGAGATCATGTTACGTGGGCACTTAATGACTGGACCCCCATTTGTTTTTTTTACTGATGTCCAGGTTTTGTGTGGACTTAACTGACAGGCGGGCTAGGGTCTGAGGATGCGAAATGAATGTTTTGCTGAAGTTTGTATTGCAGAGCATGATCGCTATGTCGGGGGTTCAGTTATGGTGTGGGCGGGAATTAGCGCTCAGGGGAAAACGGACCTGCACGTCACACTGACGGCAGAGAGGTACGTCAATGAAATTTTGGATGTTCATGTTCACCCATATGCAGGTGCTATAGGTCCTGATTTCATTCTGATGGATGATAATGCCCGTGCACATAGGGCCCGCATCACCAACCGGTACTTTGAGCAAGCTGCAATTGTGCGATTGGCCAGCGAGATCCCCTGATTTATATCCCATAGAACATGCATGGGATATGCTGCAGAAAGCCATTTATTCTCGCCAGGTCCAAAAAGCAACTGTCCGGGAGCTCAGAGTGGCTCTCATTGAGGAGTGGGCCCAGCTTCCTCAGCAAAAGCTCCGTAGACTTATCGGTAGCATGCGACGGCGATGTCAGGCCGTAATCAATGCCCACGGGCACCATACACGCTATTAACTAAACTAACTTACTTGGCCATTACTTTATTAAAAATGAATTCTTAAATGAATAACGCTTCCAAAAATGATCTAATTTCTCATGTCGTTTCAATCTATTAAAAGTAGTAGACATTATAAAATGTGATCCTTAGCAAACTTTGAGTAGTATATTATACCATATCATTGCATAAAAAGCAGTGCAGGTCGCTATAAACAGCCGAGCAGTAACCGGCTAAAACCTGTATACGACTATTAACAAGGAAATCCACGCGTTGTTAATGCACGGCTACGCAACATTTAATATGCACGTACCGGGGGCACCGAATTAATCCGCCACGCACTACCGTGTCAAAGTAAAAACAAAACAATTAGCTGTCGTCACGAGATGTTTGGCTCCGGTGGAACGAGCATAGCCGGTGGAAATTGCTCTTGCGAGCCACTGGGGAAAAGGCGAAACAAAAAAATGTAACAAATAACGTGAAATGTTGCAAATATTTTCGGTTTTATACGATAATAGAGACAGAACATGGTTTTTCAATGCCAGCATTTACATTCGCCAGGTCCCTCGGAAGGTGTGCGGCCTCGGTATTCAACATCTCCTTCGGGGACCTAGTGAATGTTAATGCATGAGAAAGCATGTTTGATCTTTATAATGATGTTTTGATAAAAAAGAAACTGACACAGAAAAAGAAAGACAACAGAAAAGGTATTCCAGGTAATGAAAAGGAAACAAAGAAAACAGAAAGACAATAGAAAAGTTATTCCGGAGCGAGAGGGGGCAGACAGGGAAAGGCAATCGCATGACAATTGTAGCCATTTCATAGGTAAAAATATACTTTGTATAGCACCAGCGCTGATGTATTCTGATCAGAAGATACTATTATCTTGTACATAGCTACAAAAATGGCCTGATTTGTAACAGAAGGGAGTCATTGGGTTTAGACACGATGCTGTTTTGTATGGTTATTTCATATAATTACTCTTATCTATGGGAGGAGCTTGTAATCCGTGATCGTAGCCTTACCTGGGTATCCCATTATTTATTTTGTTTCTATACACACAGCAACCGCTAGGTCTGCCTGTTTGCAAAGGTCCGTTTTGAGGACATCAATTAATGGGCTTTGTGCAGTGCATTATTGTTTTACTGTTTTGTGTGCTGTTAATAGGGTTAAATGTCAGTTTGCAAGCTAAATGTCCACGCTAATCACACTTATTAAGTTAGCTCTATGAAAGATTAAGGGAAACTAATATACCTTCGGGGGAGACAACATTGTCAAAATTATTTTTCTCATTCTGAAACGGGGTCTACTCTGTAAGGAAAGAACTGGTTTCCTGTCGGATCAATTGTTTTCTTTTCAGGATGGCCTTAGTGTTCAGGAAACCAAACAGGAAATCACATAAGTTTTTCCCTTGTACAAAATGCGGGAAATCTAACCAAGTGTATTCAGTCCGTTTCAAAGATATTGAAAGTTAGATTTTAGAGGACATGTACCTAACAAAATAGTAAAGATGTCGACTAAAGAAACCGCGGCGGACAATGAATGTTTAGTAGCAGAAAAATACACACGCACACACACACACACACACACACACACACACACACACACACACACACACACACACACACACACATCAGATTCAAACCGTTGCAAAAGCTTGAGTATTGCTATTTTAGTGAACATGTGCACAAAAGATTTATTCACCAAACAGAGAGTAATTATTTAGGTAATATCACTTACTTCTGTTATGCTCGGAATTTAAGCAGGATACGAGCCAATTTCCGGGCTTTGTTGACATTGTCTGCGCGGCTATAAAAGTGGCTGACCAGATACCAAGAGCGTTGGACCTGAATCAAACAAAGTTTGCTTGTAGTCGTGATACGAGAAAATTAAAAACACAATGGTTAATTCTTCTCTTGGACTCTTCTACGACCCTTCTACGATAACTCTTTGGACCTGTTTAGTTCAATCATTATGAAAACAAATATATTTAAAATTTCACCACCAAAAACTGAAAGTTTTCAGATAAAAAAATTCCGATATTTTTCATATTTCTGCTAAAAACATGGATTGTGGGTACTCGTTAGAACCGCCTCGCCGAGGCGGTTCTAACGAGTACCCACAATCTATGTTTTGAGCAGAAATAAGAAAAATAATGTATACCCCTGTAATCCCCAGTTTTACTATATAAAAGTGGTGTTTAATGGGGTCAAAATTATATAGGCATGTTTTCATGATGATAAGGAGTGTCTTGCTAGTTTTTATTGTTATATTTTTTTATAGCAATTCACTGTCCTTAATGCAAACAGTGTAGACCCTCTTGAGACGCCGCATTCTGCAGCGTCTGATCTAGGCCTACACTGTTTGCAAATGTCCCTTTTATGAGAAGCTAGGCATAAATGGGTTAAATGAAAGATTGCCAGTGTAATAACTCCATCTGACTTACTCGTACACAGAGCATTCACTGCGTAGAGGAAATGTGTAGGGAATGACATTAAAACATAAGATACAGTTTAATTTGAACTAATCTTAGTTCGGTCAGTTATCTGATACATATATTTAGCTATTAAAATACTAAATCCTTAGAAATAGCTCCACATGAAAGGTATTAAGATACAAATATGTTCTTATTTGTCCACAAAAATATATATGTTGGTACTCATTACAAACGCTTCGGCACAGCGCTTCTAGTCTGTACCCTCAACATATGTTTTCGAGAAAAATTTGAAACTATCAAAATTTTTGGTTGATAAAAGCGCCCTTTCTGCAGCTATAAAATTCACAGAATTATAGTAATAACTATCAAAAATATTTTTTGACCACGCCCACGTATACATTAACTGATTAATGCTTGCAAAGCTGAATAATTAAAATGTCACGCCCTCCTAGTTGTCAGCCAATCAGATTACTTGATCCAGGTTGTTGATACAGATTCACATATTGAATAAAACAAAAGTGCAGATCCAGATGCCACCTGATCTAGATCTGTACTGTTTGCAAAGGTAGGGCATATTTGAGCTCAGCAGGACCAGTGTTAAGGATAGCGATGGAACAGTCATGTGGCATACGGTAATTGCATACCCTATTGTGATACAGCGTCCCGTGTTCACCCATTATACAAGTAGTTTCGTATATATTTACCAGAGGACATTTTGAAATTGTTTTTCTTACTTTTGACACAAAACATAGAGCAAATATAAAGTATCTTAAAAAAGGACAAAGCACGTGCAGTGTTGAACCCTATTTTCATGTCCTTTTTTATTCTTTTTAGACCAAACTATGCAAAGAATAATTGTCATCAGTAAAATACAACTCCTAGAATGTTATATGTTGTTATATTTTTGCAGGTTCATCGATGTATTGAAGTAACTGTATCATTCTTTATATCACATTAACATGACTTTTAAATAAATGGTTAACCCTTAAAACACCAAGTAAATTTGCAGCAGATGACATTCTTATTTTATTTTAGTTTTCAATCTTCAAGACATTTTCTCTGAGAAACCAGAATGAATTTTGTTTTAAGTGTTAACTGTGAGACCCATAATTGTCTAAAATACCAAACAGTGAATCCAGGAAACATTCTGTATACCCGCTGTCTGGTCAGTAGCTCGACGCTCTGTAATAAGATACAAGGTCCAATACTTGTGAACACCGACAAACAATGACCAAATTTTATGAAAGCATGATGTCTGATCTGGGTTTGCTCTATGAAA
Source organism: Anodontia alba (assembly GCA_964016985.1). Classification (NCBI taxonomy): domain Eukaryota; kingdom Metazoa; phylum Mollusca; class Bivalvia; order Lucinida; family Lucinidae; genus Anodontia; species Anodontia alba. Next base: position 102,550,126 of record OZ024822.1, read on the forward strand.
ATACATGCAGCTAGATGTAAATATACATTGTACCTTACCTGTGGTGTTGCTGCCGAAATGTATGTCCGTGGATCTCGACGGAATGAAGTTCTGCATTCAAAGAGAATATGTACCACGCAACCCTCTGTCCTGCACAGACATTCAGGGCCGGCATATTACCGTACATATACCCATTCATATGATCTTTCTTCAAGCTTTCCTAAATCAGAATATAATAATAATAAGAAGAAAACTATAGATCAAAGACGTAATACAGCTGAGAGCCAGAAGCCTCCATTAACCTTGTTCTTCAGGACAATATTTTTACCTATAATAATGATAATAATAATGATAATACTAATAATATTATGTTAGCAAACGAAGTTTTCAACTCCTTTCTTTACTATAAATACTGAAACACCTAAATTCCTTACCATACTAATCCTAAACTTGAAAAAATCTATTTTACTACTTGGTGTATATAAGATGTGCTAGATGAGTGACAACTGAGCCACCGAGGCCGGCATCAGACGCCGCGTTCTGCGGCGTCTGATCTGAGTCTACACTGTTTGCTCATGCATATCTATCTCAACTTTAGGGTTAATATGGTATTTTAGTTGTGATCAGTTGTGCCATTTAGACTACTTCTCCTCTGAAAATACTGAGCCGAGATCATCAACAAGAGGACCATGATGGTCCCATATCGCTCACCTGAGCAAAAAGATTTGAATACTTACTAATTCACTGCTCTAAGATTTTTGCATAAATTTTATTGCCCTGCCCCCAGTGGCCATGTTTTTAATGCATCATGACAGCTTGAACTCAGTCTTGAAAGAGGGTCACCAAAGGAACATTTCTGACTAGTTATATTAAAATCGGTTCAGTGGTTTCTGACCAGAAGACTTTTAAACTGTTTTATATAGATATATAGAGAACATAAGCCCCACCCCGAGCATTTTGTTTGACGAATCATGACAGCTTAAACAATCTTGGTAGATGGTCACCAAAGAAACGTTTCTGCCAGGTTATATTGAAATCAATCCATTGTTTCTGACAAGAAGATTTTTAAAGTTTTCTATATAGATATATAGGGAAAATAAGCCCTAGTAGCCATGGTTTTTGAGAAATCACGATTGCTTGAACAATCTTGGTAATGGATCACCAAAGAAACATTTCTGCCAAATTATATTGTAATCGGTCCAGTGGTTTCTGACAAGAAGATTTTTAAAGTTCCCTAGCAGCAAAGTTTTTGACGAGTCATGACCGCTTCAATAATCTTGGTAGAGGGTCACCAAAGGAACATTCTTGCCAAGTAATATTGAAATGGATCAAGTGGTATCTGACATTAAGATTTTTAAAGTTTTCTATACAGATATATATAGGGAAAATAAGCTCTGCCCCATAGGGGCCATGTTTTTACTGATCATGACGGCTTGAACTACCTTGGTAGGGGGTTATCAAAGGAACAATTGCCAAGTTATAATGAAATCGGTCCAGTCATTTATGACAAAACTATTTTTAAAGTTTTATATATAGATATATAGGGCAAAATAAGCCCCGCCCCCTAGCAGCCATGTTTTTTGACAAATCACAATTGCTTGAACAATCTTTTGTAGAGGGTCATTTCTGCCAAGCTTTATTGACGGCTTGAGCAATTTTGGTACAGGGTCACCAAAGAAACATTCCTACCAAGTTATATTGAAATTGGTCCAATGGTTTATGACGAGAAGATTTGTAAAGTGTTTTATATAGATATATAGGGAAAATAAGTTCCACTTGAATAACCTTGGTAGAGGATCACCAAAGAAACATTCCTGCCAAGTTATATTGAAATCAGTCCATTGGTTCATGACGAGGAGATTTTAAAGATATATAGAGAAAATAAGCTCCGCCCCTAGCGGCCATGTTTTTTTTTCATCATCATGACGGCTTGAACATTCTTGGTAGACGGTCACCAAGGGAACATTTCTGCCAAGTTATACTGAAATCGGTCCAGTGGTTTCGGAGATATAGATTTTTAAATGTTTCTGTATAGATATAAAGGGGAAATAAGCCCTGCCCCCTGGCTGTTCTGTTTTTTTTGTGTTTTTTTTTTTTTTTTTTTTTTTTTTGGGGGGGGGGTTTGTTTTTTTGTTGTTTTTTTTTTGTTTTTTTTTTTTTTTGTTGTTTTTGACGAATCACAATGGCTTGAAAAATCTTGGTAGAGGGTTACCAAAGGAATATTTCTGCAAACTTATATTTAAATCGGTCTCGTGGTTTCTTACTAGCAATTTTTTTTAAAGTTTTCTATATAGATATATTCGTGGTGGGGGGGGGGGGAACATCCCTAGTGGCCATGTTTTTTTGACGGATCATGACGGCTTGAACAATCTAGGTAGAGGGTCACCAAAGAAACAATCCTGCCAAGTTATATTGAAATCTGTCTGTTGAATGGGTTATAAAGAGAAGATTTTTAAAGTTTTCTATTTAGATATATAGGGAAAATAAGCTCCACCCCCTAGCGACCATGTTTTCTGACGTATCAAGACGGCTTGGACCATCTTGGTAGTTGGTCACCAAGTAAACATTTCTGCCAAGTTATATTGAAATCGGTCCAGTGGTTTCTGACAAGAAGATTTTTGTATTTTTCTATATAGATATATAATGAAAATAAGCACCGCCCCCAACCCCGCCCCCGCCTCCCATCCCCTAGCGGCCATGGCTTGCGACGAGTCACGGCGGCTTAAACAATCTTGGTAGAGAGTCACTAAAGAAACATTCCTGCAAAATTATATTGAAATCGATCCATGTTTTATGCCCAGAAGACTTTTGAAGTTTTCTATATAGATATATACGGAAAATAAACTCCGCCCCCCCTGCCGGCCATGTTTTTATTTGACGAATCACAATTGCTTGAACAATCTTGGTAAAGGGTCACCAAGGAAACATTTCTGTCAAGCTATACTGACGGCTTGAATAATCTTGGTACAGGGTCGCCAAAGAAACATTCCTGCCAAGTTATATTGAAATTGGTCCAATGGTTATTGACGAGAAGATTTTTCTATATAGATGTATAGGGAAAATGAGTTCCGCCCCTTAGCGGCCATGGTTTTTGACGTATTATGACGGCTTGAATAATCTTGGTAGAAGATCACAAAAGGAACATTTCTGCCAGGTTATCGGTCCAGTGGTTTCTGACAAGAAGATTTTTACAGTTTTCTATATAGATATACAGGAAAAATAAGCCCTGCTCTCTGGCGGCTATGTTTTTTTTTTTTTTTTTTTTTTTTTTGTTTTTTTTTTTTTTTTTTGTTTTTTTTTTACGAATCACGATGGCTTGAATAATCTTGGTAGAGGGTTACCAAAGAAACATTTCTGCCAGGTTATATTGAAATCTGTCCAGTGGTTTCTTACAAGAAGAGTTCTAAAGTTTTCTATATAGCTATATAGGGAAAATATGCTCCGCCCCCTAGCTGCCATGTTTTTTGATGAACGATGACAGCGTGAACAATCTTGGTAGATGGTCACCAAAGAAACATTCCTGCCAGGTTATATTGAAATCAATCCATTGTTTCTGACAAGAAGATTTTTAAAGTTTTCTATATAGATATATAGGGAAAATAAGCCCTGCTCCCTAGCAGCCATGTTTTTTTGAGGAATCACGATTGCTTGAACAATCTTGGTAATGGGTCACCAAGGAAACATTTCTGCCAAGTTATATTGAAATCGATTCCGTGGCTTCTGGCAAGAAGATTTTTAATGTTTTCTATATAGATATATAGGGAAAATAAGCCCCGCCCCCTGGCGGCCATGTTTTTTGACGAATCATGATAGCTTGAACAATCTTGGTAGAGGGTTACAGAAGGAACATTCCTGCCATGTTATATTGAAATCGGTCCAGTGCTTTCTGGCAAGAAGATTTTTAAATTTTTCTGTATAGGTATATAGGAAAAATCAGCCCGGCCCACTTGCGGCCATATTTTTTGACGAATCATGACGGCTTGAAGCCGGCCTCGGTGGCTCAGTTGGATGCGCCGTCCGACTGGAGACCAGGAGGTCGCGGGTTCAACCCTCGCCGAGGTCGGCACATTCTTTCGTGGAGATTGATCATGAAATATTTTCTACGGTCATTCTCTCCCTTCCGCTGATTCAAGAAGGGCAGTTGTCAGTTTCTGGCGAAAGAATGTGCACAATACTGGTTAACCGCTTAGAGGACTAAGCCTGCTCAGTAAACGTGTGGTTAGGTAAACAGACCGCGCTCGACATGACCCCATTGGGTTGACTGGGCCGTAAAACCTCAACACAAACAAACAAAATGACGGCTTGAATAATCTTAGTAGAAGGTCAATAAGGGAACATTTCTACCACGTTGTATTGAAATCGTTCTGTGATTTCTGACAAGAAGATTTTTAAAATTTTCTGTATAGATATATAGGTAAAATAAGCCCCGCACCTGGCGGCCATGTTGTTTGGTGAATCACGATGGCTTGAACAATCTTGGTAGAGGATCACCAAAGAAACATTTCTGCAAAATCATACTGAAATCGGTCTATCGGTTTCTGACAAGAAGATTTTTAAAGGTTTTTCTTTCGGTTGCCACGGCAACCAGAACTCTGCATGGATTCCAAATCTTTGAACAATTTTCAATCAGTATCACCCAAGGATCAGTCCTGTAAGTAATGGTTAAAATTAATTTAGTAGTTTAGGAGGAGCTGTTGTTTTAAAATTATGGACGGACGGACGACGACAGACGGTGAGTGATCACAATAGCTCACCTTGAGCCTTCGGCTCAGGTGAGCTAAAAATCATGTGAAAAATTCTGTTGAGAAATAGGATCTAAAGTTTTTGCAACTAGTCATGATGCGTTGTTAGTGAAGATGATAGTTGTATAACTACAAATAAAATAACACATAAACACAATCAATGAAAACTACTGGATCCGAAGTTGAATCACCATAAGACTATCAACTAGGAAGACTTACTGCCCTAAGTGAACCCATTCATCCAGGTTGCATTCCAAAAGCTGACTTTTTCGCTTTTATAATTGATTTGGAACAGGATTGTCTTTTAATATACATCTCTAGCTGCATTCTTCAAGTGCAGTTTGTTTGTTTTTTCTTCCGTACTAATTGACACATTAAGAGGATTTGAGCTGATGAGTTTATAAGGTTATACTAGAGACCAAAGAGGACCAGAATCGCTCAACTGGATTAGGCTGATCATCATACATGATATGTTACATTGTGCCATGGTGGCCATCTCAGCTATCAGATCAGATATCCTTTAGCAATTTAGAATCTGATGTTGTTTGAAGAGTTCCAAGATTGCCATCATGGTTGCAATCTTGGACATTGGAACTGAACAATTAAGCATATTTTGAATCTCGATGTCACCCCGATGCCTCCCTTCAAGTTTCAGCGCAATCTGACTTACTGTAATGGAGGAGATGTAGTTTGAAGAATTTCAAGAGGACTGCTATCTTGGAAATAAGAACAAAATAATTTTAGCAATTCTGAATTTCTATAACATACCAATGCCTCCCATCAAGTTCAAGCTCAATCAGACTTTCCGTTCGGTAGCAGATGTAATTTGGAGATTTTCAAGACGGCTGCCATGGTGGCCATCTTCGATACCAGAACGAAACAATTTAAGTAATTCTAAATCTCCATGCTGCCCTGATACCTTCCACCAAGTTTCCGCTCCATCCGACTTACTGTTCAGGAGCAGATAACAACTGAAGACTTTCAAGATGGCAGCCATGGCTGCTATTCAGGATACGATTCTGATGGAGATGTCTAAAATGTGAAAAGTTACTGACGGACACACGGGTGAGGGACGGACCATGGTCAATAGACCATGACATAAGCTCCAGATGAGCTAACAATAGAAGATCTAGGCGGTTGCGGCTGCCATCGTGAATATCGTAACAAAATATTTTTAGCAATTCTGAATCTCCATGTCGCCCAAATGCCTCACACCAAGTTTTGGCTCAATCTGATTTACCATTAGGGAGCAGATGAGGTTTGAAGATTTTCAAGATGGCCACCTTGCTTGGGGGCCACCTCAGATATCGGACCAGAACAATTTTCAGCAATTCTGAATATCTATGTCGCTTCGATGCCGCAAGTCAAGTTTGGGCTCAGTTCGCATTACGGTTTGGGAGAAGATGTCATTTGAAGAATTTCAAAATGGCCTTGGAGGCCATCATAGATGTCGGAATGGAAAGAATTTAGCAGTTCTGAATCTCCATGTCTCCATGTCTCCCCAATACCAACTCTAAATTCTAAATCTCCAAACCCCAGCTCCTCCCACCAATCCGACTCACCTTTCGGGAGCAGATGTCGTTTCAAGATTTTCAAGATGGCCACCATATCGGAAGGGAACGAATTTAGCAATTCTAAATCTCCAAGTCACCCAATGCCTCCTACCAAGTTCTGGCTCAATCCGACTTACCTTCGGGAGCAAACACGGTTTGAAGATTTCAAGTGGCCACCGTGGCGGCCATCTTGGATATCAAAACGGAATGTATTAGCCATTCTAAATCTCTACGTTGCTCCGATACCTCCCATCAAATTTCAGCTATAAACCGACTTACGGTTTGGGAGGAGGAGATGCGGTTTGAAGATGGCGACCATTTCGGATATCGGAATGAAATGATTTTAACAATTCTAAACCTCCATGTGGCCCCAGTGCCATCCACCAAGTTTGGGCTCAATCTGACTTGGGTTCCGGAGCAGATGTGGTTTAAAGATTTTCAAGAGCGAATTGATTTCAGCAATTCTGACTCTCTATGTCACTCCGATGCTTCCCATCAAGTTTCAGCTCAATCCAACTTATGGTTTGAGAGGAGATGCTGTTTGACGTATTTCAAGATGGCTGCTATGGCATCCATCTTGGATATTGGAACGGAACGACTTCAACAATTCTGAATCTCTATGTCCATCAAGTTTCGGCTCAATCCAACTTACGGTTTGGGAGGAGATGTCGTTTGAAGAATTTCAAGATTGCCGTCATGGCGGCCATCTTGGATATCGGAACGGAACGATTTTAGCAATTCTGAATCTCTATGTCGCTCCTATGCCTCCCATCAAGTTTCGGCTCAATCTGACTTATGGTTTAAGAGGAATTGTCGTCTTTGGAATTTCAAGATGGCCGCCCATCTGGAGACTTCAAATTTCAAGTTAGCCCAAAAGTACTCATTTCATGCCCTCGAGGTACTCCCCGTGGCTAGAAATGCAAAGTTTCAGCCGATGTATCCACTTCTTGAAGGCGTCACGGTACGCTGATTTGGGCACAGTAATAAGGTATTGATGAATGGCAGATCCAAGTGCCTGTCGGGACTGGTATTTCCGCCCAGCAAGGAATGCTTTCAATTTCGGAAACAAAAAGAAATCACATGGGGCAAGGTCTGGGGAATACGTGGGGTGAGGCAAAACAGTTACTTTTTCTTTCTTCAAAAACGCCGTAACTATTGCGGATGTTGGCTGGGGCATTGTCATGTAGAAGACGGACATGTTTAAAACCAGTGGCAGGGCGTCGTTTCTGATAATACTTTTTCAGTTTCTTCAGTACTAGGTCTTTGTAGTACTTTCCGGTGATGCTTTTGCCCTTTTTCACTGGCACTTTTATTGCGACTCTTTCACGAGAGAAGAAGATTGCATACAAAACCTTCTTTGTACTCAAAGAACGTTTGGCAATTATTGGGCGTTTGCTGTGTTTAGAGGCCCAGATCTTATTGCTAACCTTTCTGACGGGCTCAAAATAATGGATCGAGGTTTCATCACCTGTGACGACATTGCCAAACTGCATTTTGTCATATTTTGGAAACATTTGAAGCAGCTTTTTGGCCACTTTAACCCGTTGCCTCTTTTGCTCGTCAGTCAACAGATGTGGCACCCATCTAGCAGAACTCTTTCTGACTTTCAAATGCTTCTTCAAAATAAGGTGAACCGTTGACAGTGATATGCCTACCTTTCGTGCAATATCACGAACTGTAAATCTGGCATCTCCTTCAATGATTTCCTTTATTTTGGAAACGATTTCTTTACGAGATGCAGATTTTGGCCTACCTGATTTCGGTGCATTTTTGATGGACTCTACACCAGACTCAAATTTCTTTTTCCACCGCCGAACTGTGTCATAAGACACACAAGAAGGTCCAAAAGCAGTAGAAATTTCAGTCATCAGCTTCTTCAAAGAACAACCAAGTTTTGAGCGAGCTTTGATGTAAGCTCGTATTTCATCTTTTTTGTCGACGCCAAACCATTTTTACTGCAGTGGTCAATGACTGCGTGTATTCAAATGGCAAATTTTATGTCTTACACTTAGTCTAACATGTACATTTATACACCATTGTGTAGATATTGAATAGCCCTATACAGGTATGTATTGGTTTTTATCGTGCCCCACGTGGATATCGAGCTAGAGGACAATAAGCAATTCATTTCAAACATCCCTCGTATCTCCAAGTGATGTCGAAAAGACGGTAGCCCTGTAATCTCTTTTGTTTCTTTCCTTTATTTTAATAGCCATTTATTTTATTTTATTTTTATTTTTATTCTACTTCAGTTTCCCTTGCGGCCTGTCACTAAGTTAATATTGGTTGTGGGTCGGACGAAAAGGGTCATATGAATATGGTATCAAGCAATAACAACAGAAATGTGCTGAATGAAAAGAATATTCGGAACAACCTATTATAAACGCTTAAGGGGTTTGTGCACACTTGGTAGATGTTTCCCCATTGTTATTTTTACTTTCTGCTGTTTGCGCAACAAATTTCTTCTGAAAACGGGTCCACTTTAAAGAAAAGATTTTGCTCCCGTTTAAAAGGTAACAGCTAACTACTGACAGACGCCTCCTCTGAAAGGGTAGCAATTCCCATTATGTTTACCTTTTAAAAGAGACCTGTTTTAAGAAGGGAGGCAAAATCACTTTGACACAGCTGCTTCCCCAGAAAGTATGTCAGTTTCCCTTACATGAGCCATTCGGAAAACACGATTGTAAGACTGCTATTGCTTCGTATTATACGAGGGCACTTCAAAGAGTTCTTAGCCTCACAGAAAAAGTCGATATTGCTAATTTGTTATAGCATATGACTATAATAAAAGGTCTTATAATTTTATCAGTGTGGGGTATCCGCGTGACCAAATGACGAGGTACACGGAGTTTGTAACTATTTTTAGCTTCGAATAAGGTAGGATTGTTTTAGAATATCTCTATTCATACCAAATGGAATTTGTTCAAATAAAGCACAGAGTACGCGGAAAATCAAGCTCTTTCTGGTGGTGTAAGCACTATTCTGCAATGTGGTCTAATTCTCGAGAACATTCGAAGAATGTTTTTACTGTTAATCTGGGTTACCGGGACAATGTACATGAATTTCGACGAAAAACATTTCTCTGAATGGTCGCGAGAATCAGACCAGACTGCAGAATAGCGTTTACACCACAAGAAAGAGCTTGATTTTCCGCGTTCTCTGCGCTTTATTCGAACAAATTCCATCAGGTATAAATCGAGACATTCTAAAACATCCCATCTAAGGCGGAGCTAAAAATATTAAAAAGCTTTGTGCACCTAGTAATTTGGCTACATGAATTCCTCACACTAGTTTTGTAATCATATTGCAAATTGCAAATATTCTGTTCGATGCGCAGTAAGTGATACAATGCCCCCTCCCTCCCCCCCCCCACCTCTCCCCCCCCGCCCCCCCACCCCCCCCCCCCCATCCCACCTTACTATATTACCATGAAATCTTCGTCGCTCTGTTGATACAGACGTTTACATTCGGACGGATCTTGACATCGATTTAGGTTTTCATCAAGTAGCCAAGATTCTCCCTCGTCTACCGAATCTAGGTACAGCACAATTTCTTTATCAACGTCAGAACGTCCACCTTCTGCCTTAAGGGTGCCTAAAATATGAAATTGTGACAGCTAAGCATATGCCAATAAAACTTTATTTATGCATGTTTCTGTAAGATAATAATAAAATGCATGTTTTACAAAATGTCTGGTAAAAGTTCCATCGAAACAGATGGCGGTTAGTATATAGTTAGTTAACTTCCACGAGCTGGTGTTAAAAGCCACAGGTGCCGTAAAACGTCTCCTTGTAGGTATTTCTGATTCCTTTGAGAGTGTGTCCTATACTCTCAATGGGTCATATTCCTTTTAGAATAATTATAATTCATCAAAGTGTGGATTATATTTTCCGCTCCTTTTTTGGGATCACTAAGCCCGTTTCGTGTAATTGTAAAAATACAAATTGTCAACACTTAGCTTAAGGGAGTAAGCAGTGTTGCAATGAGCCTCACATTCCTTCATGGTCTTGATCGCAAAACACACATGTCAAAAGACATAATGCAGAACACAATAGCAAAAACTGAAAGCAAGAAAAAATTAAAGGTCAAATACGAAAACTGCAAAAGCCTATATGTGACATTGTGTTCTGTGTAAGAATGTTTTATGTTTTGTGTTTGACACTTGTTACCGCAATGTTTTGACCTTTAAAAGTAATGGCCAATTCATTGGCAACCCGTGCCAATTACTTTATCGTAAAAGTTGCATGTATTTCTAAAAGTACAGCGTATAAAAAGCTAAAAGATAACAAACACTTTTTCCTATTTCACCTCACTTTATACAGGTGCCCTTTATCGCACCCTTGAAAAGGCAAAAACGCATGCCAAACACTAACACAAAAGCAAAAACTCAAAACATAAAACTCAAAATGTCAAAATGCAGAAGTCACAAACTACAAACACAGAACTCAAACATCCTTTGGGTTGGGATGTTTTGAGTTCGGTGTTTGTAACTTGTGAGTTCCGTGTTTTACTTTATAATATCATGTTTTTAGTTTTTCGCTTTTGTGTGCGGATCTCTGAAATAGATTTGAACTTTTCCCTTCATTCCGTGCAGACTACAGTTTTAGCCGTTGTCAAGAAGAGGATTACCACGTTTGTGTTCTCTACATTAGTAACTAACTGCAAGTAATGTAGTATATATATGGCATCATATCAATCACACACTCAGCAATACAGAGAAACTCCGCCAATACAGCCGGAATTCGGTCAGTATCAGTTATCATTTTTAGACTTCGTGACTTATAGAAATGACGTCCGGAAATGAAGCAAATGATATTGACCGAGTCGTACTGGTCGCGTTCCGGCTGTATTAGACGGGTTTCTCTGTATTGGCTGAGTTTGTAACTTAATTTATATGTATTAAGATCTGAATTGATAATAGGTCTAGGGAAGTTAATAAAATTGCCTCGGGCCAATAATGCAGACCTCGGACCTGTAACTCCTACCAATACGAAATTTCTTGATTATTAACATAACAGTATTATTACCTTGTTTACATACAAGAAGAAGACCCAAAAGTCCGGCATTGACTTCCATGTCTGGGTTATTGTGAGAATGGTAGGCAAAAGGCAGGCAACTGGGGTCATCATCTTTCGGAGCGAAATCAGCTGTCAGTTTCCAAAGCAGCGTAACATTGTGTCCCGTCTGTACCTGGTCTTCAACCTTATCGGCCGGCTTTGTATTGTCCATATAGAAAGCGCCTTTAATAGAATGTAAGAACGAAATTAACGCTTAGCTCTCTCCGTAAAATTTTCAGCAGACGACACTTTGAAATATTTTTCTTATTTTTCCCAAAAAACAGGATTTGACATTTCATACAAATTGTTTTCAATGGAGACAATATGCATGAAATGTCAAATTCTGCCATCTAAAAAAGGGGGAAAATTCGTAAGAAATGTCAAATCTTCTTTTCTGAAAAAAATAATAAAAAATATTGTCAGTTTCTCATCTGACGAATTAGTCCAGAGAGTGGTAAAGGTAATAGTCACGATACGTGTACGAGAAATGGAAGGAAGCTTACAAAATGGACAAGTGTGCGTCTCCGGAGACATACTCTGATAGCAAAGATCTTGCGCCACCTGCTCATTCGAACAAATTCCTTAGGATTGAATGTAACTTCAGAGAGCGAATGTCTTGAAGAGACAGTGTGGATACGCAGGTGAGTTGAAAACAGTTCCTCCAAGGCGGGTACTGATATCAAAACTGTCGTGGACTGTTCCAACGCAATGTACTGATTTATGCATGTACGTAAAACTATTGTACTCAAAGAAGTTACAAAAATCAAGATATATATAGATAGGGAATACATAGTATAACGATGCCATATAGTTTGTAGCCATGTAGCTTCTTAAGAGGAATGATACACTTGCAGCGAAGAAAACTCTGCGAAATTGGTTTTCTCCCTTTCTGAAAAGGTGTCAAAAGGACAGAACTTACTCTTCTACTTGAAAAGGGCAGAATTTGCTCCCGCAAATGGGAGCATTATTTTTCTTTTCTTTTAGAGTAGGACATCAAGTTCATTCCTTAGAGTGCACCCTTTTCCAGAAGGGGCTTGGAGCGCTAGATGGCAAGCAGGAAGTCGCGGAAGTTGTCTCCTTTTTTAATATACCAGCGTTCAGTAAAGCGAAACACAAGCGAGTGATTTTCAAAAACCGTTTTGCATCGTCTGGACGATTATTGTAAATCCGTCACACGTGACCTCCGAATAGATTATTCTGTTACTCTCCTAGACGAGGTTTGATGTTAAATCGAATGAACAATATCAATATTAATTAATTTTATATAAAAAACAAAAAAACTAATATAAACGCTATAAACATTCCCATATTTTTGGTTACAAACACGCATACATTAACTTTATTTGCATAGGCCGCCATTTTGTAGAGCCAAAAGACAGCTTGAGAATAGTGTGGGGATGGTCGCTACCTTCTGCCGAAAACTATCCCAGCTGAACGGAAAGTTTGCTTTTGTTTTGCGAGTGACCGCGAACGTTTCCGTTAACTGAACGCAGACATCCTTAGTTCAGGTTCCGGTAATGGTGTAAATGGTATGGTCAATATACCTCTCAAAGTGTCGTTTGCATCGCCGCTGGAAACCAGTACCGAATTGACTTGATAAATAAAATTATTTATTTTTGTCCTGACGTTGGCATTTCGTGGGACCACTGTCAGTTTTGTTTAGTCGCAAAACTTGTTTGAAGATTCAATGTGAAGCATCCTGTACAAAGACTAGACACAACTTTACAAACACATTTCCCTTTACGTACCAACGGACGTTCGTACTCTAATGGATTATGGGAAATGGATACACGTTCATGGAAGGCAACTCTGTCAACAAAATTTTGGTCTCAGATCTGAAAAAGGGCTCTACTTTAAAAGGGAAGAATTTGCTCCCTGTGGTAGCAAATTCTTTCCTTTTAAAGTAGACCCCTTTTCAGAAGAGACAAGGTTCACACGAAAGCAAACAGGAAGTCACAAAAGTTATCTCCCTTGTAAAAGATGGCGGAAAATCTACCATGTCTATCAAATCACCTTAATAAACCAACATTGGTAAGTACAGAAGTGTTATTCTCTATGAAATTTTGATGAGATCGTAGCATCGTACTTTTATCTAGCATTATCCTCGCTGATAGATTCCAATGCAGAACAAAATGCCTTCAATTTCATTTTATATTCCATGCTGAATTACCAATGCATCAATTATTGATTTGCAGGAAGCAAACTAAGTTCCAGGAAGTCTGTGTCGCAAATATGATTTGTTGTATTGTTTTATATTCATACAATACATTATTACCCATTTATAAATCGGCCATCTATATTTAAGAGAAATGAAAACACCTCCAAAATAAATCGACAAGGAAATAGTTGCATCTTTTGGCACTGGGGCTTTTCTGAAAAGAAGAGACTGCTCCCAGAGGGAGCAAAGTCTTTTCTATCAGAGTAGCCACTGTTTGTAAAGGTTCCAGATACCAGTGAGGAAGCTTCCTGTCTGCAAAAGATGTCGGCAAAATCCTTAACTTGCATTCATTCCCCTAACAAAAATGGATACACTTTTAAGGGAGGAAAATGTCAAAGCGATTTGTCTCCCTTCCGAAAAGGGGTCTAATCTAAAAGGAAATAATTTACACCAACTCCTTCCTCTAACAGTGTTTTTTTAGAAGGGGTTTGACGTGTAAGAAACTAAACAGGAAGTCACAAAAGTTGTCTACCTGATAAAACATGACAATATGTCTACCAAGTGTCTCCATTTGCCTTAAACATGCTTGTAAACAAACATACCTTCATTGCGTTTATCGTACCGAACACCATGGGGATGGACGGAGACTGGAACATCCACTAGATTCCGGAAGTGAACCCGTATTATATCCCCCACTTCGCCTCTAAGTAATGGACCTACGTATCCTTGGGATCTGGGTGACGGTATCTCTACAGAGTAGGTACTGTCAGTATAACGTTTATAAATAAACTTGCTATACGTACTCCCGACTCGGTTATTACTGTTGATAAGAGTATCTCGTAGATATCTAAAAATAAATAACGTATTTACCCTAAGTATTCGGACACCTCTATTCCTTACCATATATGTTCTTAAATTTGAACCAGTACAATTCAACTACCCGATGTTGTGTCAAAATATTGCTGGATTACATTGTAGTGGAAAACAGTGTAGACCCAGATGAGACGCCGCGTTCTGCGGCGCCTCATCTGGGTCTAAACTATTTGCTCGGGCCTGTCTGTCCGAATACATATGGTAAATACGGTAAACAGTGTTATAAGAGAGAAAAGACATTAATACTAAGCATCGCCCTTCTTTTGCTTTATATTATTTTATGTAGTCATTTTCATACCAGCACAAACGAAACTCGGAGATGGTATTTACCATTTTCATATCTCAGCTAGCTCATATCGGACCTGTCGGACCGATAACGGTCCGATATAGATTTAAGCTGAATGCTAGCTGGGATCATTAGTCCTTCCATTATTCTGTAACACGTTTAGTTTCCGTGATGTTCTACTTTTATGACAGCAAACAGAGGTTCGTCACTAAAACATCATTTATGCGTGGAGTTTAACTTGAATTGTGGTCCTTGATAAACAATAAAAGTCTTTTCTTTGTGCTTTCGTGATTTTGTTTTTATCAGATTTTAACAAAATGTAAATCCTACTGAACTTTTAATGAAAAGAATTTGCTCCCCCTTGGGAAGACATTCTCTCCTTTTAGAGTAGACTCCTTTTCAGAAGGGGCTGGATGCGGAAAAAAAAACTCACAGGAAAGGAAAACAATATAAATGAAGATAGCCAGGAAATGTCACAATCAAGAAGCACAGCCTTCCTGAGGCACTGTAAGAAGTAGAAATAAGGAACAAATAATGACGAAACAAGCGTCACGTATGAAACCATCGACGCATAAACAAAGTAGAACTGCAGCGGAGGAACGCACTGGGACGGTCTGTAGGAAAACTACCTAATGGTGTGTTGGGGGGGGGGGGAGGGGGATAGGGGGACTTAAATCAGTTTTACTCGCACGAAATCTAATTCTTAATGCTGATGCAGCACCAAGTTACACAAATCGTCTCCTTGTCAACAATTGTTAAAAGTCTGTCAAGTGTATCAAGTCAACTAAATGTTCATTCATTTCTTCTAAGAGTAGCCACCAATGAGAAGGGAAACAACTATTTCCCTGCCAGAGTTTTTCCCCTTGAAAGTGCACCCATACCCCTAAGATAAAATACACATAAACAACTGTTACTTACTCGTTGTAATTAGTAACCAAGTTTTGCCCGTATGGAAGGTAGTTCCAGTCGACTTTCTCTGCCTGAAGATAGTAATCTCGGATGGTTCGAACATCAAACCCGTCAGGACTTGACCCGGGCACAGCTAGGAAAGCATGACACGAAGATATGTACAGTATGAGAACAAACACATACAACATTATTGTTAGTGTTATTATTATTATTATTATTATTATTATTATTGCTGCCGCTGTTTAAAAGTCCTTAGTTCAAAGACATGGTACACAGGCACTGTGGTTTCCAAAGAGGTGAGGAACTGTGTATATATGATGAACAGGGCACGATAATTGAACAACTAGATTAATATCATGGAGAAAACGTATTTACGTAACATGCAAACAACAAATGAACACACCGCTATCATGACTCGAAGGCAGTCTGAGCAGAGACTTCTCTATTGGATATTTTCATTTTGCTAATTCTATATATTGCGCTTGCGAATAGCGTAGACTAAAACTAGGCTGTGTAAAAGGAAAATATGAAACAAAAGAATCGATGGAAGGTAGGTTTAACCATGACCTGGTCAATATATAAGTATTTACGTAACTTTGAAGAAGGTAAACAACATGTTTGTCCAAAATGTCCAAGCACGTGTCATTCCAAGTTTTATGTAACAATTACGGTGGATCTTATTTATTATACATTCGTGTACCACACTGCTAGAAGCAGCTGTGTTCTATGATAATCTTACGTTAGCGGATTGGCAGTTTGAAAAAAAAAATTAATATTAGTTCATTTTTACGACTACTTCAGCAGTTATATAACTGCATTGATGCCGGCCTCGGTGACTCAGTTGGATGCGCCGTCCGACTGGCGACCAGGAGGTCGCGGGTTCAACCCCCGCCGAGGTCGGCAACATTCTTTCGTAGAGATTGATCAGTAAATACTTTCTACGATCATTCTCTCCCTTCCGTTGATTCAAGAAGGGCAGTTGTCAGTTTCTGGTGAAAGAATGTGCACAATACTGGTTAACCGCTTAGAGGATTAAGCCGGCCCAGTAAACGTGTGGTTAGGTAAACTGACCGCGCTCGACATGACCCCATTGGGTTGACTGGGCCGTAAAACCTCAACACAAACAAATAACTGCAGTGTCGACCCAGATCAGACGCAAATTAGTGCCTACATTGCTTACCACTCATCCAGTTGTTTACAGACATATAAACGGGTAGTAAAATGGACGTATTCAAAATCTAAGACAAGCATGGTAAATTGTGTCGTTTCTGAATATTTAGGAAAATTCCGTATAGGAAATGGGTTCGTATAAAGGTGTGTACAGATTGAGGTCTCCGCTCGAGTGTGGCATCACATGGTATTTTAACCTAAATCAACGTAACACCAAATGTTAAAATGTGAAAGTCCACACTTTTAGAATAAATCACTTTCTAGAAGGGACTTCGCGCTATGGCAGGCCATTACGAAAACACGCCTATTCAAATGTATAGAAAATTTCACCTCCAAAAACTGAAAATTTTCAGATAAAAAAACTCGGCGAGGCGTTTCTAACGAGTACCCACAATCTATGTTTTTGAGCAGAAATAAGAAAAATAATGTATACCCCTGTAAACCCAAGTTTTACTATATAAAAGTGGGGTTTAAGGGGGTCAAAATTATATAGGCATGTTTTCGTAATGCAAAAAGGAAGCCGCAAAAATTGTCTCCGTTGTGAAAATGACGTAACATCTGTCAGTATATTCTGTCCTTAAATATCTACGCATTCTGGCATTCTAAACATTACAGAAAACAAAATAAAATATACGGCATGATACAATAGAAATATTATATGTTAAAGCAGAGAAAATAAAAGAAACTAGCAAAGGAGACAAAACACAGGCCGAAGAAATAAGATCGTAGGAATGCTACCTCGTACAGTGAACGGGTGACGGACAACTGGGCAACCGAGGGGCAGGTTGGACAAAATGGGACAGATAGACAACTAAAAATAAAAAATAAAATAAACCAAACTACAACAAAATAGTCCACATGTACAATGTAGCTTTATGTTCCAGTGTTCTGTTTGCTCCGTCCGACTGATGCATGTATATTTAGTCTCTACTTAACTGATCAGTAAACTTGTCTGCTTATGAGCAGAAAGCGAGAAACTAAGACACAATGATGTAATGTAAAAGTAAATAAATTGTTTGACTGTTGTACCGACATTAATACTACGACAAAATTTGTTGTAATAATGATAATTTGACTCACACGAAACCTTCGCTTAATCCATTGTAATCTGGATACTCCTAAAAGGATAACTGGCAAACACTGCGGACCCAGGTCAGACGCCGTAGACTGTTAGCAAATACTTCAACCATTTTTCTCTAGGAATATCTAAATCACATAGCCTGACATTTCTAAAATCGAAATTAGAATCTTCCAATATATAGTGTGGGGGCAATTCATTCAGTCTACAATGGGTTAAGAGGTGGCAGTTACTCAAAAATTATGAAGGAATGTAACAGTTAAATTTGATATTTCAAGAAGCATTTTGTTTTGGATACATGTATGAATCGCCTCGCTGAGGCGATTCGATCACTAGGCGATTCGATTTTAACAAATATCCAAGCATATGTGAGGAAGTTAGAACAAAATAAGGCATTTCAATTCATTTTAGTGGCAACATCTTTGGTGACAAGTGGTGTCTTAATATAAATAAGGTATCATTGTATTTGTTTTTAGCGTAATTTTGCTTCCTTACTCTTACAAAACAAGAATTCTTTAGTTACTAAAACAAACAGTATCCACTCGTGTTATAAACCGAATAGCCGATAGTGGACACATTTTGAGTGTTTGTTTTACCGAAGGGTTCATTTATGGGTAAGCTGGCACAGCTAAAAAAAACGGTCATGTCTGCACACTCGCTCTTGCAATATAACCAGCTGATAGCGTAATGTATGTAATGTACATGTATGCATCTGCCTAAAGTGATGGTGGGATGGGGTGGAGTGCGGTTGGTCATGGCCCTGCGTCTCAGCTGGCAGTGGGCGTGATCTATTCAAGTTGTTTAACTTTAAAGTTGCTGTCATCAATAGACGATTCGGAAGCAAACACAGCTAATGACGCTTTTGGGTCGGGACTAGAGCAGGGGCTAGGGTGCGGTGGGTGATATCAACGATGTTCGGAGGTTCTCCACTATTGGAGACAAAATATTGTGTGGATGCGACATCTGATGAGGTCTTGACTGTGGAGTCAGTGCTGGATGTGAATGAGATCTATTAAACCCATTTAACGTCCGATAAAATGGACATTAGCAAACAGTGTTCACCCATATCAGACGTACCCTGCGCTTTATTTGAACAAATTCTATCAGGTATAAATCGAGAAACTCCTACCTGATGCCGAGCTAAAAATAGTAACAAACTCCGTGCACATTGTCATTTGGTCACGTGGATTCCCCACACCGTAAATGGGTTAAGTCAATTGGTTGGCAGCTTTGATAGTTATGAACGGAGTTTAACACCTTATGACCCACTTCTGGGATCGGAGCTAGGTGTGCATAAGACCCATTTTAAAAGACTGTCCTATTGTAAATGGTTTGCACTCTTGTAAAAAAGTCAGTAGTAATGACCCCTTTAGAAAGAAGGTTGTCGGGTGGGTCGGGACTGGTGCAGGTTCTGTGGTGTCTGATATGGATCTACCATATTTGTTCAAGGCTATCTGTTCGTATACTTTTATAAATATCCTAATCTCTCGGAGACATTCCAGGCATGAGCGAACTGTCATGTGCGGGCTGATCTGGGCACTGTCGGCTCGATAATAGTAATTGTTTCCTTTTCTCATTAAGAAACCAATAAGATGATTTAAGTTGACGGAGGATTAAGACAACGGAAAATGCCATGTCAAGCTCGCGCTGACAGCTGATGATTAGAAGAACACCAGCGAATATAAATGCCTTAGGAAGCACTCAGTGACATTATTTATGTTGGCACCGCAAGAAAATGGACCGTATGCTATATACCGGCGGCGAAGGTCCCTATTAGCTTGCACATCCTCGCAGTCTGGTCATGGTCTTTTTCTGTTGGTCGATGAATGTTCCTTAGACAGTAACAATGGAACCGCAACGTCAGTAAATGTACCTTCGGACATGTACGCCCGGTGAAGATTCAGATCAGCAGGCGCATTCGCGCAGTCTAATCAGAATCTCCACTGGGCACATTTTGGATTGTCATATTTTCTTCATGCGGATAACGAAAACTCTAATCAGACTGCGCTGATGCGCAGGCTTAGTTGAATATTCGTTGGGCGCACATGTAAGAAGGCACGTTTTCTCACATTGCGGCCAAATCGTTTCAGTATTTGAAGCAGCCAGCGAAGACTATCTGGTCTTCCTCGCAAGCATATGGCGTATAAGGGTCTTTTCCTTGCCTTTGGCACCGTTTGTTTTAGAAGCGAATTGCTGAGAAATTTATTATAGCTGCAGAAATCTGGAAGGAAAGAGATCAGTAAAATATTAACTCCAGTACCGATTTCAAAAAAATTTCTTCAAATCCACTAAATGATTTGCGAAAAAAAATCCATTTTGGAGGCCAAGCTATCTCAAACATTTGTACTTCTACTAGTGTTAATTAAATATTCTAATTCCCGAACTGCCCAGAGGGAATGAGCATTTTAATAGAAATTGTGTTTTGATGTACATGTATACGTTATCTATCATTTGCATATCTTGAATTATATTTATTAGCAGTGTGTATTTAAGGGTAATAAATCAAAGAGACCTTCTGAAGTTGGGTTGGGTCTACTTCAGTGGAAAAAAGAACACGTTTAAGTATGGATTTCTGATACAAGGACAATAGATTGCAAGCCTGCCTCAGACAGATATATCACTATTCGCTTTAAGAGAACCCCTTTCAATAACATTATAATTCAGATACAGTACACGCACCAATGTCGGGTCATGACAATAATGTATAGAAAGAATTGCAGTTCATCACTGACCAGACACCCAAAATTGACAGTCTAATAGTTCAAGGAGTCTGCAATGCCAAATTTGGCAATGACACTCAAGCCAGTTGAGATAAAGTTGAAGGGCAATCCTGTAATTGCGAAATAAATGAAAGAGGACTGAACCTCCTACAATTTACCGCATACACGATACTAGTGATGGCCAACGAACTGGGCACTCACAAACCATCAAGAAGATGAATTGACACAGCCAGATGGAAATCATTATAACCGGATTGATTCCTGAGGAAACGCTTCCAATCTGGCGTAAAAACCGTCAAACATCACGAAAACACGCCTATATAGTTTTGACCCCCTTAAACCCCACTTTTACACAGTAAAACTGGGGTTCACAGGGTTATACATTAATTTTCTTTTTTTCTGCTCAAAAACATAGATTGTGGGTACTTGTGAGAACCGCCTCGCAGAAATGGGAAATCTACCAGAATTTTTCACCTGAAAGTTTTCATTTTTTGTGGTAAAATTCTCAATATATTTGAACAGGCGTGTTTTCGTAGTGACACTAAGCATTCCAGAAGCAGATATAGACAGTGTTCATGACTTGTTAACCCTTTCAGCCCTGCAGATCAAAACAACTGTTTTGTAAAAATGAAGATCCTGATGAGACGGTTCATAATGAGCCGTCTCATCAGGATATACATTCTTTGCCGTTTTGTTTTGATTTTTGACCCCTATTTGGAAAATGGTTCTGACGAGATTCAAAGATGGAAAAGTCCACTTCAGAAACTCAGGGATGAAAGGATAAATGATGGCATTCTGACTTTGCCTTAAGAAGGATGGTAAAGACAAAAAACCAAAAAAAAAAAACGCGGTTCATATTTTACCTGGAGAATTATCATCACGAAAACACGCATATAATTTTGACCCCTTAAACCCCACTTTTATATAGTAAAACTGGGGTTTACAGGGGTATACATTATTTTTCTTATTTTGTTGAAAAACATAGATTGTGGTACTCGTTAGAACCGCCTCGATGAGGCGGTTCTAACGAGTACCCACAATCTATGTTTTGAGCAGGAATATGAAAAATATCAGATTTTTTTATTTGAAAATTTTCCCTTTTTTGGTTGTAAAATTTTCAATATATTTGAATAGGCGTGTTTTCGTAATGTGGTGGGCCAAGCGATTTCCAAGAGGCACATATAATGCCAATCTGAGCAGAAGTCCAGGGTGAAACACTCGCGAGTAACCTGAACTTCTGAACGCAGCCTAGTTAAGTGCTGAATGGAGGAGTGCATTATTTTATGCAGTTAGGTGCATATCATGCGTAGCTCCAGATGGGAGGGGGTATCCACATGATATTGTCTTGTTTCTCCGCGGAGATCTATGTCTAGGGAGCTCATTAGAAGTGCCTGACTAAGTCGTTTCATATGAATGGCATGTGTTTTCAAGAGTGATAAGAGAATATCGGTGCTTTTCGGCTGAGGTAAGCGCCTTATATGGAGCTATATCATGTGTGTAACATTCTATTTGTTCTTAACAGTACAACCCAACAAACACATTCCATCATAGCGACAGTTTTACGAATAGGTGTTACCAAAGATACAGATATAGTATACTTATATAAATGAAATTTAAATGGAGTTCAAATGAAGCTAAA
The DNA here is from genome assembly GCA_964016985.1 of Anodontia alba. NCBI lineage: Eukaryota > Metazoa > Mollusca > Bivalvia > Lucinida > Lucinidae > Anodontia > Anodontia alba. Next base: position 102,572,290 of record OZ024822.1, read on the forward strand.
GCTCTTGGTCTTTTCCAAGAATAAAGAATAAAGAACAAGATTCAACATTAAATCTAGATTCAAAATTAAAACAATTTGAAAAGTTACTGTTTTTAAACTTTTTGCTCCCCCCAAACTAATATTTGCACTTTCTTCACTTCCAAATCCCTCAAAAATTGCAATAAACCACATACTGAAAACAGAATATATGAATCTATTTAGGTTAATACACCTGAAACAAAAAAAAAAAAATTGATACAAACCTACGAACCAGATGGAATTAAAATGGTAAAACCAGGAACATTTATACAATCACTTGAGATAACTTGGATAAAGAGGATATAAGACCCAAACAGTAAAAGTCAGTTAAATAAAAATATATTTAGACAAATTGAACATTTTGGAATGGACTTATTCTTTGATATTTTGATAATCGGGAGTAAACTGAGCAAAATAGATGCAACAGTGTATTATAGTAATAAAGTTATATGGAATAATTCAAATGTAAAGCTGGAAATCGTACATTATTATATAAGACTTGGATCCAAACAGGTGTTAAATATGTAAAAGATATTTATGAGTACACAGCAAAAAACATATACGGTTTTGAAACATTAATTGGTCTACATAGTCTACCAAGACACGACTTCCTGAAATACATTAGCCTTATTCAGAGTTTACCAAATCATTGAAAAGCTCAGCTGAAACTAGAAAACAAAGATGTTCTTTATAATGCATCGGTTTTAAACCATCTTCTAAAACCAAAACAAACAAACAAACTTATTTACAATAATCTGATAAACTGAAGAGGTTAAAGAGAAAATGTCTGAACAGAAATGAAACGAATACATTTTGGATGAAGAATTAAACTTGTAAGCATTTATTGTACACCGCTTTCGACAATAAATGAAATAAAGATTCAAGCTTTTCAGTATAAGTATAAAAAACGGATAACACCGACAAACAAGTTCTTAAACAAGTGTAAATAAGCGAGTTCATCTTTATGTGAATTTTGTAATATGGAATTCTAAACACTAAATAATTTGTTTTGGGAATGCAGGCATGTGCAGAATTTCTTGATGCAGTTAATGAATTTCCTAAAAGCACACAAAACGCATTTTGAAATCGCTTAAAATAAATTTTGGATTACAGAGGAGGTGTGAGACTTTAAAAAAAAGAATTTCATTATTTTTACTGCAAAATATTTTATTTATAGTAATAAGTATCGGAAAGCAATGCCAGTGTGGGCGGGTTTCAAGTTTTACAATTTCATTAAAATTTACTGCGGCATGTTGTGAAAAGAAAGTAATTTTCAGTATATCGGAAAAAAGTTATTTGAGGAAATATGTTTCATGTATGTAACAGTTACTTTGCTATTTATTTTAAGAACTCTAAATTGTTGCTTTGCTATTTATTATACGAACTCGGTTTTATTCCAACTGTTGAATGTTATAGGATAGAATATTTTATTACTGAAGTAATTGTTAAGGTATTTGTAAATTGCTTTGTATGACATGTACCAGTAATAATAGAATAAATAAAAAAGACAATGACAATCAGTTACATTCTGTTAAAATGCCAATTTGTTACAGAGGCACATACAATACTTATGTGTTACAGAGACAAATTGTTACAGAGACACGTATAATTACAATCTGTTTCAGAGGCACATACAATACCAATCTGTTACAAAGGCAAATATAATACCAATGTGTTACAGAGGCATACATAATCCCAATCTGTTACAGAGGCACAATACCAATCTGTAAAAGACACACATATAATACTAAAGTGTTACAGATATACATGTATATATATGTAATACCAATCTATTGCGGAGGCACATACAATGCCAATCTGCTACAGAGATAAAATACCAAACCTTTTAGAGAGACACATATAATTCAAAACTGTTCCATAGACACATATAATACCACTCTGTTTCAGAGACACATTTAAAAGCAAACTGTTGCAGAGACACATGTAATTACTAATCTATAACAGAGGCACATACAACACCAATCTGAACTGGGTTAAGAGAATCGCAAAATATGGTATATTTTGTAAACGTGTAATATTATTACTTACATAGATAATGCGGAAGAAAATGTTCCTTATAGAACAGTATATTCTGAATTAATAGATATGTCTGGAGATAGGTTTTAACCTTGAAAGGATCAACTACCATTGTAGTCCCGAATGTTTAGAACTATATTCCTTTGAATCAATGAATTGTCCATCAAGCGGATCTTAACGCTTAGCACTGAGTTATATTTTTAGCAGACGACATATTGAAATATTTTTCTTATTTTTCCCGAAAAACTAGTTTTTGCATATTATGCAAATTTTCTCCAGTGGAGTCAATTTGAATGTCAAAATCTGTTTTCTGGGAAATATAAGAAAAACAAACAATTCGACATCTGTTGAAATAGCCAGAGAGTAGTAAAAGTTAAATTCACATATTTTTGTCCAGTCTTTGAATTTAGTTACGACTCTTTAATTATATTTTGACCATGTGTCACTGAGGTTTGCATCTTTATGAAACATTTTCATGCATTTCAATGATAAAAGCACAGTGTAAGATACGTAAATTGGACCTGGACATTTAATTAACAAAATTAATGGATCAACAATCAGCACTCCCTAGGCGAAATTAATAGCGTAGGAGATGGGCGAACATGTACATATCCTAGAAAATCAGAGATATATACCGTTATACCGCTTAATATTGGAAAACCTTAACTCCTTGTCCTACTTATCCTAAAACCTGAACAAATCTATTTGACTACCTGTTTGATGTGTCTAAAACTGCTGCATTAATGGCAACCATTGTAGACCCTGATCAGACGCATAGGTTTGCAATTTTTTCTCAGGTCTGTCCGTCCCAGTACTTAGACTAATACGCCATCACTCAAACAGTTTTTTTTATAATTAATTATTGCTGTGCCCTTTTATATAGTTTTTAAATTATTTGCCCATTTGTCAGAAAATAATAAGAAGTATTTTGAAAAGTCCGTTTAAATTCAGCAAGTTAAAGCTCATTAAAATTTATATAACCTGTAAATGTACTTCCGGATATTTTTATTACTTCATTGAATATACTTCATAGTTCGTAATTCAGGCAATAAACCTGTTTAAGAGAAATTGTTAAATTCTCAAAAGGAAACAGTGCTCAAAAATTCACTATTAATAACAGGAAAATTTATATGAACCAGTGCAAATGACAATGCACTTATGGACATATGCGGGCAGGGAAGGTGCAGATCTGGGCCCAGTTGTTCGAAACTTACGATGTCGTTAGTTAACGTATCGTTAAAACTTTGATCATTAAATATGGCATATTTGCTAATATTTTTGCTGAAAAAAATGTGAGTAGCTTTTGCATTTGCCCATTTTTCAGCAAAAACACCTATGAATTAGATATTGTACTTACTAGAACAGTTAACGTTTTGACCACTAACGAGTTCGTTAAGCTAACGATGCTTTGAACAACTGGGCCCAGACTGTTAAACAGGTATCATACATGTAATTTTCTGTTATAGAAAGGTAAGGTCCGTAACTGATGTCAGAACCTGTTGCCAAACCGCAATACACTGATATAATGCAATAAAACAGGCTAAAACTGAGAGCTTACAAGTTGCACGGGCGTCACATTAACCCATTTCAGCCTGGAGATCACCAAAAGGGTAACTAAAAAACAGTGCACACCCAGATCACGACACAGAATGCTGCGTCTGATCAGGGTCTACACTGTTTGCATTTAGGACAGTGAATTGCTATAAAACATAGTAATAATAAAACTATCCAGACAGCCTGGTATTGGAAATAGATCGGTCCAAATAGTTGTGGTAGAATAGTCCACTCGCATAAATATGTTAACACCTCTATGAAATGATAGGAAAAACTGATTAATACTGTCCTCGGAAAGTACATTAAGATAGACTGCGTTATATAAGACGTTGTTTGGAAGGACAATTAGATTTAATTTTGATTACAAAAAAAACAAACAATAACAATCAAATAGCGAATACTAGTCTATTAACAGATAACCTACATACCCCGGGTGGTAAATGTAGACTAGGCATCTGAATAGTTTGGCTAAATACGGTACATAGATTTATATGTGCAGGATAAGCTGAGGCTTCACTAGTTTCATACTACACAACAACAGCTTTTTATCGTGGTAAATATCAACATAGCGATTGGTGCCTTTGCTCAGAGAGGTGAACTAGGTTTTCTGCATACCATCGTTTCACAAATACTACTCATCATTGAGATGTTATATATAGAAAACAAAACTTCCGAACAATGCTGGCCTGTTCACCGTGAGTGCCATCCTATACTACTACCGTGGCTGATTCGAACTGGTTTTTGAGTTCCCAGGAAATTCTTCCGACAGCTCAAGAAAAAAATAGCCATCAGAGGAGATGGCAAATCCCCCGACCAAACCGCTATTTCTAAATTTAGTGTATTTCAATCGATATCATGGATATATTGAACGAGAGCAAAGTAAAAAGATGCAAAGACAGTATGAAATGTGACCAAAATAATAAGTGCAAACAAAAATAGGTGTACTGGAATGATTTTATTTTTGCGTGTACTTTTATATATTTTATTTTATTTTATTTTATTTTTTTATTTTTATTTTTTTTTTTTTGTCAAAATCATCTAATAATTACTTCTGATGTGATAATTTGTACAGGATACACAATATTTGCAAATACTTTGAATTTGTGAGTGTACATAGTCAGAAATAAAAGCAAAAATAAATGCCTTGTAAAGGTAAAGGAACTTGCTGTATGTTTATTGGGGTAAAAAATCATCAGAGTAAAAGTTGTCCTTCTTGCATGCTGCACACCTTCTTGATATATGTCCCTACCAAAAATTATCAAGTTACCTCAAACAGTGTGGGAGTTATGGCCTGCACAAGATTTCGGTATCAGGGGTAATAAGTAAATAATGGAGAAAGTGAGAGTACACTTGAACAAGACATGCCTACTGGTACTTATCTATACCGCTACCAAATATTACAATGTATCAAAATATTTCAAACCACATACTCAAGGATTTAGCTTAGAAATTCATTCAGGGGAGGTAACTAGAAAATAACCTCAGCAGAGGTTGTCTCTCTTGCATATGACACACCTACTGTTCGATACCAATGCCTCTACCAAATATTATCAAAATATGTCTAAGGGTATCAAAGTTATGGAACACACAAGTTTTTTGCTTCAGGGGAGATAACTACATAATGAAGAAGAAAGTGAGAGTTGTCTTTTGCATGCGACACACCTATTGGTCCTCCTCTTTATCTCTACCAAATATTATCATATTATCTCAAACAGTAAGGTAGTTATGGCCTGCACAAGATTTCGGCTTCAGGGGAGATAACTACATAAGGAAGAAAGTGAGAGTTGTCTCACTTGCATGGGACATGCCTCCTCTTCATTTCTACCAAATATTATCAAAATATGTCTAAGAGTATCAAAGTTATGGAGCGCACAAGATTTTGGCTTAAGGGGAGGTAACTACATAATAAAGAAAGTGAGAGTTGTCTAGCTTGCATGTGACACGCCTACTGGTCCTCCTCTTCATTTCTACAAAACATTATCAAAATATGTCTTAGGGTATCAATGGAATGGAGTGCGCAAAAGTTTGGCTTCAGGGGAGATAACTACATAACGAAGAAGAAAGTGAGAGTTGTCTCCCTTGCATATGACATGCCTACAGGTCCTCCTTTTAATCTCTACCAAATATTATTATATTATCTCAAACAGTATGAGTTATGGCTTGCACAAGATTTCGGCTTCAGGGGAGACAACTACAAAACGAAGAAAGTGAGAGTTGTCTCTCGTGCATGCGACATGCCTATTGGTCCTTCGCTTCATCCCTTCCAAATATTATCAAATTATCTCATACAGGAGTTATGGCCTGCACAAGATTTCGGCTTCAGGGGAGATAACTATATAACGAAGACAGTGAGAGTTGTAACTCTTTCACGAGACACACCTACTGTTCCTCCTCTTCATTTCTACCAAACATTATCAAAATATGTCTAAGGGTATCAAAGTAAAGGCCTGCACAAGATTTCCACTTCAGGGGAGACAACTACATAACGAAGAAAGTGAGAGTTATCTCTCTTGCACGCGACATGCCTATTGGTCCTCTCTTCATCCCTTCGAAATATTATCAAATTATCTCAAACAGTATGAGAGCTATGGCCTGCACAAGATTTCAGCTTCAGGGGAGATAACTATATAACGAAGATAGTGAGAGTTGTTACTCTTTCAAGAGACACACCTGCTGGTTCTCTTCTTCATTTCTACCAAACATTATCAAAATATGTCTAAGGGTATTAAAGTTATAGCCTGCACAAGATATCTACTTCAGGAGAGATACTATACAACCAATAAAGTTAGAGTTGTCTCTCTTGCACGCGACACGTCTACTGGTCCTCCTCTTCATCCCTACCAAATATTATCAAATTATCTCAAACAGTATGGGAGTTATGGCCTGCACAAGATTTCGGCTTCAGGGGAGATAACAATATAAGGAAGACAGTGAGAGTTGTCTATCTTGCACGCGACACACCCACTGGTCCACCTCTTCATTCCTACCAAACATTACCAAAACATATCTACGAGTATCAAAGTTATGGAGCGCACAAGGATGAGTACAATTTCTGCTTCAGGGGAAATAATTACATAATGAATATAGTGAGAGTTGTCTCTCTTGCACACGACACGCCTATTGGTCCTCCTTTTCATCCCTGCCAAATATTATCAAATTATCTCAAACAGTATGGGAGTTATGGCCTGCACAAGATTTCGGCTTCAGGGAGATAAATATATAACGAAGATAGTGAGAGTTGTCTCTCTTGCATGCGACACGCCTACTGGTCCTCCTCTACAATCCTACTAAATATTATCAAAGTAGTCTAAGGGTATCAAAGTAATGGAGCGCACAAGGATGAGGCTACAATTTCTGCTTCAGGGGAGATAACTACATAATATATAAAGTGAGAGTTGTCTCTCTTGCACATGACACGCCTACTGGTCCTCATCTTCATCTACCAAATGTTATCAAATGATCTCAAATAGTAGGGGAGTTATGGCCTGCACAAGATTTCGGTTTCTAAGGAGATAACTACATGATAGAGACAGAGTTGTTTCTCTTGCATGTGACACACCTAATGGTCCTCCTCCACATTCTTAGCAAATATTATCAAAATATGTCTAAGGGTATCGAAGTTATGGAGCGCACAAGGATGCGTCTACGGACAGACGGACGTCATGCTGATCGCTATATCCCCCGAATCTATCGGTCGGGGGATAAAAACAAATATCTAGGGATATTTTAGGGATTGTTTCTTAACAATCATGAAAATGGATGCTGTGTATACTGGTTAGAATCACCTATCAATTATCGAGGCGATGATCATAAATACATCCCTAAACTATCTATCATGTGCCTCCTGACCTGACGCTATTGAAGGTCGACTGTATTATACGGAAATACGTGCAGTAAAAACATTACAAAGTATTGCTTTGGTTACCTAAGGAGAACATTTGTATGAAATACCAATCAATAAATTAAGATGTATCCAGGAAAGTCCACAAACACGGAACACAGCCCTCCAAATGGTTGAATAACATGACACGACAACACAATGCAGTACTTCACCGCAGACAGAGCGAAGACCTTTCAATAGACTATCGCCTTGGAATGTTTTTTTTTTTCTGTGGCAGTATCATTATTTTGTCATAAATCGTGCTGGATTTGCCCAAGATATCTAATGGTTAAAAAGTTAATTAGATTTATTAGATTTCCACATGATGATATTGCGCCAACCTTTCTCTTTATTCATATGGTATATATCTTAAGCTAAAATCAAATATTCTAGAACATTGCTTCAACAGCCGCACACTTATAACGGCAAAAACCTCTGTTTCAAAGCGACTGAATAACTTGTATAATCAAACGGCCCGAGTCAAGCGAAAACGTGCATTCGAGCATGCGCAAATCGCGCAGATTCAGATGATCCTGCGCATACGAAAAATATCGTACATTCTCTAGTATCCAATGACATTGTTAGCGGACAACAAAGCCCTGATCTGTGCGAATGCACAGGCTGATTACAGCCTTCGCTGTCCGCATATGCCCGAAGACAAGTTTTCACATGGCGTGGCCAAAGACATCTTACATTATTCTCTCTCTCTCTCTCTCTCTCTCTCTCTGTCGCGCGCTCAACGGTGTATAAACGCCATGACGTTGCATCGACGTTAATGCGGCAATGTATAAACGCAAAATGCCCTTAGGGAGGTGTTAGAATAGTTAGGTTAAATACTGTACATAGACTTATATGTGCAGGCTAATCTAAACCTTCACTATTTTATACTCCGCGACATCTTATCACAGTATATAATACTGTATCAGCACAGTGATTGGTGCCCTTGCCGAGAGGTGCCCTAGCTTAATCAGCATACCACTGTTCCACAAATACAATATACCCGTATCTACCGTATGTATTCGCGCAGGCAGGTCTGAACAAACAGTGTAGACCCAGATGAGACCCCGCAGAACGCGGCGTCTCATCAGGGTCTACACTGTTTGCCCCTCATACAGCAATTTTCTACATAACATCGGGTGGTAAATTTTAATTGTTAAAATTTTAAAACAAGTATGGTAAGGAGTTGTGGTGTCCGAATACTTAGGGTAAATATGGTACTACTCATCATTGAGGCGTTAACAATAAACTGTGTACCTTAAGTAGTCGGACAGATAGGTTTGTGCAAACAGAGAAAACCAACAATATATGCCGCGTTCTGTGGAGTCTTGTCTGGGTCTACATTGTTTGCCACACATCCAACAGCTTTTAAAGCACATAATCAGGTAATAAAATGGATTTTACGACAAGTATTGTCAGAAGGTAATGTGTCCGAATATTTCGGTGAAAACGGTACCTTAGCGCTTAGCATTCTGGGTCAAATTTTCAGCGGACGACGTATTGAAATATTTTCTTATTTTTCTCGGAAAACAGGGTTTGATATAGCATGCAGATTGTCTCCATTGGAAACAATTTGCATGACATGTCTAATACTGTTTTCTGGGAAAAAATAAGAAAAATATCATCAGTTTGACGTCTGCTGAATAGGCCAAAGTTAAAGAAAGCTGTCATGAAATCTTTTCCTTGTTGCAAATTCAACAGACGACAAATTGATATTTTTCTTATTTTGAGGGAAATATAAGAAAAATATTTCAAAATGTCGTTTGCTCAAATTTTTACCCAGCATGCTAAGCGTTAAGGCCAAAATTAGTCTGTGAATTACTCTCTTTTTTATTCGCTACCGAGTCGCGCATTAATTTTGTACATTTATGTTCGTTTTATAATTAATTCAAGGTCAATTTATGTTAGAATTTACTGACGTACATCTTCAGTTCGTTACATGTATTATGCATCGGGTTTATATAAACAGCTGACCCGGAAGTACAAAACATACGTCTCACAACGTGACAGCCAGTTAGCGACCAGAAAATGTTTCATGATAAATGTGGACGTTTGTTATGCGATGTCAATTTATATTTAAATACACTTAAGGAAAGCGCATCTCCGAATTTCAGAATACTTCAAATCAAAGATGGTGTTGTGAGGAAAATAACGTTGACAACCGCGTTTGAAAATTCCGATGGGTTCAATAGTTACATGCATTTAAAGTCGTAGTAACTTGTGTTGCTATTTATATTTCAGTAAAAAAAAAAAAAAAAAAAAAAAAAAAATTATCCCACAATGCACTATTCTATGATGTCACTGGTTTTAAATTTAAATTTTACTTTGAAATTTATATTTTTGTTAAATCCCCATAATTTTATTCCCAACAACTAATTTCGGTTGAAATAGAAAAAGTTCTATTACTATTGAATAGTTAGACTTTATATACCATGCTAGCATTTTTTTTTATGGCGAAAACTGATTTAATCAAATTTTAAAAAAACATTTTTTTTTTCAAACATAAAAAATGCAGGATGCAGAACACTATGTTGGAAAAAAAGCTTACCAAAATAAATACATTTGTTGAAAATTACATCCGAAAGATTGTTATAAATTTCAATAAAATTTCTTCAGGAAATGTAATTTAAATTAATGATAAAATTTTACTTAACTCTAATTTTGTAACGTTAAATTTCATTTAAAAATCAAACTGATTTTGAAATGTATAAGCACTGCAGCCCTACATATACATATTGAGGAGAGTTGTTTCTCTCTCCATACATTCCTTGAATATTTTCAAATTAATGTTTTAAAAAATTTTCAAAAATATTCATAAGAACCAATGATGTTATTGGTTCCTGATGAATATTATGAGATGCAAATGAGCAAAGTTTAAACTCTCTACAACTTTATAAGTATTTGGACTTGCCAGCCACATGCCTTTCCTTTCAGCATATATACAACCAAACATGAAATAAGCAGATGCGTCTGGCTTAAGGCTTAAAGTTCTGTCCAGTCTTATTTTATTTTTATCTTATTTTATTTTTCAAAACATTAAAAGAGATCATAGATTCAAATTATGAAACGCTTGTCTGCAGAACTGAAACAAAGAAGGAAAACGCTTATGTAAATTCTATGGATATTTTATATTGCGATCGGCATTGTTTGCCGATGACACGTGGACACCAAGATGTCAAAGCATCTGGACTGGCTTTATTCGTTACCGAATGTTCTTTAACCTTTACCATTCTCTGGTCTCTCGGCTAATTCAGCAGACGACAAATTGACATTTTCCTTATTTTTCCAAGAAAATAGGCTTTGACGCTTCATGCAAATTGTCTTCTTAGGAGACTATTTGCATGAAATGTCAAAGTCTATTTTCCGGTAAAACTAAGAAATATAATTCAAAATGTCGTCTGCAGAAATTCTTACCCAGCATGCTGTGTTAGAAGGTTTACCTGGTTTGATTTTAACGCAGTACTAAAAGTAGGCCTCGTTTAAAATGACCTGAAATAACGTAAAATGACGTGTTGCGTATCTCATTGTCTTATACAGGAAGGTAACCCATGGTCATATACATGTACAGGAAGGTAGCCCACGGTCTTAAATATGCACAGGAAGACATTCTATGGTCCTATACAGGAAGACATCCCATGGTTTTATACAGGAAGATAACCCATGGTCTTAAAGAAATCACATGATCTCATACAGGAAGCTATGCCACGGTCTTAAACAGAAAGAGATCATGATCTAATACAGGTAGATATCCCATGGTCTCATACAGGAAGCTATGCCACGGTCTTAAACAGAAAGATATCATGATCCAATACAGGTAGATATCCCATGGTCTCATACAGGAAGCTATGCCACGGTCTTAAACAGAAAGATATCATGATCTAATACAGGTAGATATCCCATGGTCTCATACAGGAAGCTATGCCACGGTCTTAAACAGAAAGAGATCATGATCTAATACAGGTAGATATCCCATGGTCTCATACATGATCTAATACAGGTAGATATTCCAATTGTCTTATACAGGAAGATAAGACTTATTCATAGCCATGAACAAGGTTGGGCGGTAAAATCCACCCCTGGTATTTACCGGTGGTATTTAACGGTATTTACCGGTCCGGAAAATACTCCTAAAGTGGCAAATACTGGCAAATATTGATCAATTGAACTTTTTCACCTTAAAATACTGCAGAAATCTTAACCAAGCTGACTTAAAAGATGTTTTAGTTATTTTTGTTTTATTTGGTTAATACCATAAAATATTTCAAAATTTTATTTGCTGACGCAGCCAAAATGTGAGTTAATGGCTAAAATTTTGAAATTATTTAAGACATACACATAGTATCTTTAATTTTAAAAATCCATGTTTACCATTTGAACTAAATAGAATAAAAATACAGTAAGAAATTAAAGGTAAACATTGTGACCTTTGCACCTGGACAAAGGTCTAATTATTAAAACAACAAATTTTTAAGTGTCAAGAAAACGTTTATTCGAGAGGGCACGGGATAGCAAGGGGTAAGGCTGGAAACAATAAAATGTTATAAACAATTTCCTGTTTTATACAAACATTGGGTATATTGTTTATCTATTTAAGAAAAAAGAAACATTAAAGAGAGAGAGAGAGAGAGAGAGAGAGAGAGAAGAAAAATAAAAAAAAGGGATAAAAACAAAGACAAGAAAAATAATGAAAAGAAAAAAAAGGAAAAAAATAATGAAAAGAAAAAAAGCCTGTATCTGTAGTCTTACGGCATTAAAGTCGTAACAAAGGAATGAAGCATAGCTGAAAAAAATTCCCGTCTGTTGTGGGATTCGAACCGGGTCCTCCCGGTTAAAAATCCAATGCTCTCGTTCGTTCGTCCGTCATTACTGACAATGACCAATCCTAATCAACTGTGTGATGTGTTATTATTTGTGTGTTCTAAGATGGCTGATGAGACCAATCTTAGCTCTAAACTGCCTGTTGCAGATAGAACAAGAGAGGTCTGAGGAAGAAAGCTGTTGGTGATGCTCTAACCACTGAGCCAAAGAGTCGACTCTGGGGCTCAGTGGTTAGAGCTCTGGATTTTTAACCGGGAAGACCGGATTCGAATCCCACGATCGGCGGGAATTTTGTTCAGCTATGCTTCATTCCTTTGTTGCGACTATCAAGTCGTAAGAGTAGCCACAAGTCACCCACTGATGCATAATTTGGCAGATATGAAACAGGTCATTTTTTTTCCTTTATAACAAAGTTCTAAATTTGACTTATTACATGAACTGTTCATTAAATAACTTGATAAGTTGATACGAGTGTTAAACTTTAGTATAAATACATTAAGTCAACTGACTAGTATAATTGAAGAAAAAAAAACTATGCATGTTGAGTGTAGGTGATTGTATAAATTCCAAGGTGGTCAATTCAACATGTATTTGCCGGTATTTTCCAGTATTTGCCGGTATTTACCGGTAGATACCACCGGCTTGGAAAAAACTTATATTGCCGGCATTTTTGCCAACCTTTGGCATGAACCTACACCAATAATTTTGAAAGACTGGCACAGATCCGTTCATACAAATCGAAGAAAACATCACACATAGCTGACTGTTGCAAATGAATACTGTTACTGAGAAAAAAAATGTTTCTTAACACATTTGCGTACTTTAAACTTCAAGGCTTTTCCACATGCAAACATTTGTCTCTTGATGTGTTTCAGTTTTTAATCAGTTGATAGCACAATAAAGTCACATGACCTGATAACTCAGCCTTCAATTCTCAATTCTTCAATTCAAATTACATTTTACATTGGTTTTATTTTCCAAATTCATTGATTTTATTGTTAGAACAATTTAGAAAACAAGAGCAGATGCAATATAAAGAATTTGTTTTCTGATACTACAATACATGATAGCAAAGAAGTATGACTTCAAAAGAACAGAACGTTTCTCTTTTAACCCATTTATGCCAAATGGACTTTTCTACCTTCAGTCTGCGGACCGGTCCATTACCAATACATGTATAAGGAATTTCTGATTAATTTTCATTATTGCCATATTTTATAGAAATTCCTGTATTTTAATGCAAACAGTGTAGACCCTAATCAGACGCCGCGTCTGGGTCTACACTGTTTGCCAGTGTCCCTTTTATGGGACGCCAAGCATAAATGGGTTAAAGAGCAGTCTAACTTCAATGACACGACTATCTTTGGGACCATGGAAATTTGTTCTAGACATGGGTAGTTTGAATCACTGACGGTTGATCATCGCGCCATGTCAGTAGGCAATTGGGTATAATTTTGAGATTCTTTTCGATCTATGAAATAATATTACGTTAAGTATACACATTACAATCGCCTCAGTGAGGCGATTCTAATAAGCACCAACATACACATTCATGGTTTAATAAGAAAATTTCCCATAAGTATCCCTAAATATTTGTTTTCATGAGCTATTGGACGAATTTCCTAGGGATTCATAAACGAGTTTGAATCAGACACAGTAAACGGACCGTCGGTGTTCGAGTCATTGAAGTTTTACTTTATAATGCTCTGCTACGTCCATAATATAGGGTCTAATTTAGACAAAGAGTTCCACTGTAGTCAAACTGTGCAGATGCGCAGACCAGCTTGTATCTTTGCTTCTATACGAAAGCTAACCGACCTATGACTGAAAAAGGAACTTATCGTATATGTAAGCATCAAAGGGTCAAATAAAGTAAAACCTCAATGACTCGAACACCGATGATTCGTTTACCGTGGCTAATTCGAACTCGTTTATGAGTCCCTTGGAAATTCTTCCAACAGCACAAGAAAACAAATGTTTAGGGATATTTTAGGATATTTTTTCCTATTTTATCAAGAAAATGTATGTTGGGTGTACTCATTAGAATCGCCTCTTCACAACGATTCTAATGAGTGTACTCAACATACCATTATTTTACAGAAGATCGAAAAAACATTCATATATTATTCCCATTTGTCTACTAATTTGGCGCTATGGTTAACTCTCAGTGGCTCGAAAACCCATATCTAGATAAATTTCTATTGTCCCTAAGGTGTTCGAGCCATTGAGGTTCGACAGTAAATGTAAATATGCGCATCAGCAAAATCTGATCAGGACCTCCATTCTCTGTCGATTCTACTCTATACAAGTGCTCCTAACTCGGACAGCCAAGGCTTTCGCTATCCACATATCTGATAAGAACCATTTCTTTTTTTGACATAACTCCAATGTTCTGTTACACTGTACTTTTGTAGTCTTTTGTCAGTTCATAGAGTGCTTCGCGTCTGGGTTTTTGATGCATTAAGTTAATTGGCGATTCATTAACGCGTGTGTCTGCAATTTCGATTGATATATTCTTTCGTAACGAAACAAGACAAGCAGTGGAAAAGAGAATTAATTAATGCAATTTAGCTATATATAATCCTGTACATATTTGGAAAATAGGCGACCAGAAATATGCACAGTACCGTCAGTCACTATCATTTTATTTAATACAGGCACAATTTTTAGCATTTGTGTCCACGTTACTATGCAAAAAATCACATTATAATTACACAAGCAAGGAGTTAAGAAAAAATCTTATGTCTCCGGTTCCTTGCCAAACATATGCAGTGAAAGTACCTTTGGGAATGCCTGAAAGAGGTCTTATTAGTGATCTCATAAGGGGTAGCCGGTAGTTATGCACTCAAAATCTTTACGCGAACTTCCGGCCATGACTTACGAGCCCTCCAAATGTCAACAAACGGGTAAGTTCTCTACGTCTACGTGAAACACACATGTTGCTAAATTTCCCAAGATTTGTTCCGGGCATCGAAATATTTGTGCCGAAAAATCGCTTTGTGACGTAAAGGCTTTCTTGTCCCCGTATGGCTTAATACTCCAGTAAGAGCTAATCGGCCTCGTAAGTCATATTCGGGCACAAATATTTCAGTCCCCGGAACAAAGGATTATTATTTCATCATAGACGTAGGTTGCAGTACGTCTTATTTGATATTTTAAACAAGCATTTCATAGCCCATACGGCTGAAAATACCTTTTTTTTCCACTGGAAAAAAGTCAAAACAGGAATATTGGACTACCCCTCTCCGTGTGAAAACTAAATTAAAATCAGAAGCTTTTTTTCAAGCCCACACCTATCTTTTCCGACACAAAAATGAAAGTTGTTGGGAATAGTATTGCCCGATTTTTCAAAATATGTCTATGAAATTGACAAAAAATCAATAAATCAGAACTTACCCGTTTGTTGAAATTTGGAGGAGGTCTCGTAAGTCATGGCCGGAAGTTCGCGTAAAGATTTTGAGTGCATAACTACCGGCTATCCCTTACGAGATTACCAGGTGTGTTAATATTAAATATAGAATAATAAGAAAAAGACCGTTTGGACCGGCAAAAGCTTCTCGTAATAGCGGAGTGGTCTTGTAATTGCGGAATATTACGGTTTTTGGTCACTAGGTCGATTTCTTTTATTAAATGTCTGGGAAACCCTATTAGGATTCGCATTCGGTTTTCACATTGTATTTCCTTCTTCTGCCTTTCAAGCCGGTAATATTAACTTTTTTTTGTAGAATTTAGATGGTCGCAGTGGCTGAATGTAAGTGGAACTACGTACGACAGTCGAGAGTAGTACGCCATTGAGTTTTTAAAATATCAATAGGGCCGCACCATGCGAAATTGCGTCTTCGTGCAGCGAAGGACCCGATCAGCCAGCGCACCCTCGTATTCTGATCATTGCCTTTACTGTCCGCTTACAGAATCTTTGGATATTACAGCATGTATGAATGAAGAGCACAGGATTATACTTTGCGCATTTTGCGTATGTTCGAAGGCACTTTGACTCTTGCCACGGACCAATTGAAACAGCGAAACTGAACCAAAAAAGTTCAGAATCGGTGATGGAAAGTTACAGCTGGTCCTGAAGCTGACAACATTCGACTTTGCATATCGAGTATTGCTTTTCCGTGTGATTCAACTTTAACGCTTAGCACTCTGGGTAAAATTTTCAGCAGACGACATATTTGAAATATTTTTGTCTTATTTTTCCCAAAAAATAGGATCTGACATTTCATGCAAAATGTCTCCAATGGAGACAGTTTGCTTGAAATGTCAAATCTTGTTTTCTGGAAAAAAATAAGAAAAATATTACCAATTTATCATCTGCTGAAAGAGTGGTAAAGGTTAATATATTTGAAGTCTGAGGACCACAGATGTCATACCGTTTTCTGGTCTCGGTGTTTTTCCTGCTAATCCTGTCTCGGCGCAGAATTTATGTACAACAAAAAGGAGAGGTGCTTGGGACAAAAGGTAAATGAAAATGTTCAGAGTATTTGATAAAAAAATCAAAAAAGTTGTGCATAACATAAGAAATGAACCACCTTTCCACTGAAAAGACCAGAAACATAAGAAACCCTTCCGTTCGTCCGCAAAACGAATTTTAAAATCAGGGAAGCTGTTCAGAACGGCTAAAATTGAATTCAGAGGCCCATATCTGTACATCTTGAAATCGATACTTTTTCCTACTCAACAGCTGTAATGCCAGATTATTAATGTTTATTTTCCCAAAATTTTACGATCATTGCACAAAGCATTTTGTAGTTGAATTTGTTTAAACACGACACCTATACTTACAAATGTTGATCTTCTCCGCGGCGGTGTGTGTTACTGCCCTCGGCGCAGATATTCTTTACGCTAATCTGACCGCGGATTACATTTGTAGAAAATGCTAGTACTGACCTCGGCTGTTTTTGTTGGATGCTAATACTGTCCTCAGAGCTGCAGACCGCCATTAACGTCAAGGACTTTTAGATTACAATTCGTTTTCAAAAAGCATATTGTTAGTTCATGGTGAGTTACTTGCTCCAGATAAGCTTATGCCGTGGCTTGCTATCCATCGTCCATCGCCTATCGTCCGTCCGTCGTCCATCGTCCGTTGTTAGCTTTTTACATTTTCGACATCTCCAAAATCGGAAGTCAGATTGAACTGGTACTTGGTAGGAGGCATTTGGGCAACATGTAGATTTACAATTGTTAAAATCGTTGCGTTCTGATATCAAAGATGGCTACGGTGGTCATCTTGAAATTATTTAAACGACATTTCCTCCCGAACGGAAAGTCAGATTGAGCTGAAACTTGGTGGGAGGTATTGGGGCGACATGGAGATTCAGAATTGCTAAATTTGTTCCGTTCCGATATCCAAGATGGCGGCCATCTTGAAATTATTTAAACGCCATCTCCCGAACGGAAAGTCAGATTGAGCTGAAACTTGATGGGAGGTATCGGGGCGACATGGAAATTCAGAATAGCTCAATTCGTTCCGTTTCGATATTCAAGATGGCGGCAATCTTGAAACTCTTTAAACGACATCTCCCGAGCGGAAAGTCGGATTGAACTAATACTTGCTTTAAACCCCCCGGTGGTTTACTCTACTGACCGTTCTAAGGCGGTGGTCCCGGTATTAGTCTTACTCTTTGGTGCTTTGTGGTTTATTCTGCGAGGCGATTTGTTGTATGTCTTACCTTGCGCCATTTTCTTCTTGTGTTTTTCAGTCCTTTTAGCATTGCGATTACCTCGCTTGGGGAAGCGAGAGCTAATCGTAGTGCTTTTCGTACGTTTGATCGATTTGTGCTTGCTTGGATTTGTCGGTTTCTTCTTCCTCTTGATGTCTGGGAAGGGCTGCGGTTTGTGATTGTGACACTCCCTGGACTTTTCTCTTACCTTTTTTGATAGGAGGTATCGGTGCGACATGTAGGTTCAGAATTGTTCAATTCGTACCGTTTCGATATCCAAGATGGCGGCCCTCTTGAAATTATTTTAACGACATCTTACCCAGGACAGCAAAACGGATTGAGCTGAAACCTGATGGGAGGTATCGGGGTAACATGGAGATTCAGAATTGCTAAAGTCGTTTCGTTCAGAAATCCAAGATGACCCATGGCGGCCAGCTTGAAATTATTTAAACGACATCTCCTCTCTAAAGGAAAGTCGGATTGAGCTGACACTTGATGGGAGGTATCGGATCGACATGGCGATTTTTAATTGCTAAAATCGTTCCGCTCCTATATCCAAGATGGCCGGCCATCTTGAAATACTTTAAATGACATCTCCTCCCCAACGAAAAGTCAGATTGAGCTGAAACGATAGGTGGCATCGGATCGACATGGCAATTCTTAATTGCTAAAATCGTTCCGTTCCATATCCAAGATGGCCGCCATGGCATCCATCTGTAAAATTTTCATGGCCCATTGCGACTATCTTGAAATTCTTCAAATAACATCTCTTGAACCGAAAGGTGGATTGCGCTGAACTTTAAAGGGAGGTATTAAGACGACATGGAGATTCAGAATTGCTAAAATCCGATATCCATGATGGCCAGAATGGCGACTATCTTGAAATACTTTAGACGACAACTCCTCCCGAACGGAAAGTCAGATGGAGCTGAAACTTGATGGGAAGCATCAGATCGACATGGCAGTTCTTAATTGCTGAAATCGTTCCGATATCCTAGATGGCCGCCATGGAATCTATCTATAAACCTTCAATCTATATCTGCTGTAGAACGGTCAGTCGGACTGAGCAGATATTTCTTAGGAGGCATTGTGGCGTCAAGGAAATTCCGAATTGCTAAACTCGTTCTTTTCCGATATCCAAGCTGGCCGCTATGGCGGCCATTTTGAAATTCTTCAAACGACATCTACTCCTGAACTGAAAGTCAGATTAAGCTGAAACCTGATGGGAGGCATCTGGGTGACATGGAGATTCAGAATTGCTAAAATAGTTTCCTTCCAAACTTGAAGATCTGAAACTTCTTGGGAGGCATTTGGACAACACGGAGATTCCGAACTGCTTATTTTTTCCGGCTGAAATAGCGCCTTATGTGGAGCTATGCAACTGCACAGTCTGTTAAGTTTTTCATTTAAGATATTGGAATGTGAAAATATGTAGAAAAGACGCGTTTTACATGTACTGTGCATTTTTCGCGTAATTTTATCCCCCACCCCCCAGTACATGCGCACGCGCGTGCGTGTGTGCTTGCGCGCGTATGTGTGTTGTCCTAAAACAATAGCATTAGTTTACAGTCTGCTAGCCAGATGTAAATAAAATCAAACAGGGGAGTCCGGGACATATTTGGGCATGTCGCTCAATATGTTTTTTTCATCAAACCATACAACATACTGATCATCTTTGAAGTTATCAAAGATCTAAAGTTAAAAAGTGGCGTGAATATTCAATAATGGTAACGTCACTGAATAATTTCGACTATTTATCAAAAATACAACACCGAGGATAGGAAAACAACATACAGTTCGCCGAGGACAAGCAACAAACAACGAAATATCGCATCCGAAGACAAGATTAGCAGGATCGTTTTACGCCGCGGTACAGATTCACATCTATATCATGATAGAAGCAGTTTTCATGGCTCTGGTAGATACAATCCTGAAGATCATAACAAGATACGTCTGTTTTCAGTCTAAAACTGGTTCTGATCGCATGGATTCTTATTATATAATGTGTTTAATAATGCCTTGTGCCGCGGCCAGAAGGCAAAACTCCGAGGACTGTAATAGCATTTGTTTACATGCCTCCGCGGTTATGATTAGCATCAAGAGACAGGGTAGTGCCAGAAAAATGGTTATTGTTACTAATCTATGCGGACTTGTACAAAATACTTTCCTACAGAAGAACGAGAATGAATGTTCTTTAGATAAAGCCAAAACGAAAATAAAATAAGAAACGCAAACAGATTTTAAATTGCTGACAAACCCCACATTTTCTTCTTTGTGCTGATTCAATCCAGACGCTTTGGCGTTTTGTGTACCTATTTCTTTCTCGTGTATACCATCATCCATATACGCTGACAAAATAACCATTTAAAATGTCAAACAGACCGTCTTATAACTCTGATCAGCGTTTGTTAGCAAGTAATACATGAATATATATTTATTGGCTGTCCTTATCTTCGATGATGGGGATAAAATTGCGCCGAGACAAAATTAGCAGGAAAAACGCCGAGACCAGAAACGGTATGATACGTACTTGTGGGACGAATTGCACGAAACAGCTTGTTGCTAAAACCGCGTAATGAAATACAGCAACCTGTGTGTGTGTGTGTGTGTGTGTGTGTGTGTGTGTGTGTGTGTGTGTGTGTGTGTGTGTGTGTGTGTGTGTGTGTGTGTGTGTGTGTGTGTGTGTGTGTGTGTGTTTCTTCTTATGGACCAGATGCGCTCTGCGACTTGCTGATTTATGTTCTAATTGTATGAGGCCGAATTCGTACACAATCACTCATGAATGCAGACAAAAAACTTGCACAGCAGTTAAACGACATTCACAGATGATGTTCTAGCTCTGACCAACATAAAATGCTCAGAATGCCTAGAATTAATCCAACAACATGAACTGGATATTAAAGAAACTGCGGAGTCCAGTTGTTTTCATACTTTTGCTACAATGTAATTGTTCATACCGACAACGTACATTCAGGCTTTTTGACAAACCGTGTGCGCAGTCTGATTTGGAACTTTAGTGTTCGACTATACGCCAACGTGGCGTGAATTTATACTCCATGAATCCCTAAAATACAAGAAAAAGCTTGGCATTAAAATGTCAGGCATCATTCAAAGTATGGCGAATGCAAATATAGATGGATCAATCCTATTAATCTTACCACTCTACGGGCAAATTCAGCAGACGACAAAATTGGTGATTTTTCTCTTAATATTTTTCCCAGAAAATAAGCTTGGCATTTCATACAAATTGTAGCCTACCTACGAAGAAATATCAAAGCCTATTTTCTGGGAAAAAGAATAAGACAAATATTTCAAAATGTCGTCTGCTGATTTTCTTACCCTTCATGCTAAGCATTAAGACAGGCATCCAAATCGCAACTCATACAGCCATTTATTGAACATCAAGGATACGTCTTTTTTAGCCAAATTGAATCTCGAAATGATCCGGTATGGCAATTAAATCATTCATGTCGTGGTTTCATGATTATTACTTCCAGAAACGTCCAGTGTTACATGTACGCAAGTCGTGTTGCGCAAAGAGATGAACTTAGCGCAAATGCAAACAGGGATTGGACAGGTCTGCATGCATATAAAAGACTGTTCAGGACCTTCACTGCTTACCTGGTTTAAGTTTGGATATTGTAGATTCTACCAGTTAACAAACAATACCAGTCTTTACTGCATTTGCTCTAAATATTAGGACAGTTGTGAAGTGAAGTGATGTGAGTCGGACATACCGGCCTTAGCAAACAGTGTAGACCCTGATCAGACGCCGCAAAACACGACGTCTGATCAGGATCTACACTGTCTGCTATTCATCAAGCAGTTTTCCGACACATCAACTGGTAGTAAAATGGACGTCCAAAATTAGGAAAAGTACGGTAATGAGATAAAATATCCTTATACAGTCGAACCTCGTTATCTCGAACTCGCTTATTTCGAATTACCGCCTATCTCGAAGTGAAAATCTGGTCCCTGTTTTAACATGAAACTATGACAACAGGTAACAAAATAATGTGGAAAAGAGGAGAAATTGCTCCTCAGGAGCAATTTCTCCTCTTTTCCACATTATTTTATATATATATTTCTAACCAGGAGTCAAATTACATATTCATTTTTCAAATGTGGTCGTTCAATTTATTGTTTTCCTCACTCTCTCAACTCTGATATGTCGAAGTACGGATATTTCAAAGTGTTTCAGTGAATCCCTTGGAATTCGAGATAACGGGAGTCGACTGTATTAGGGTAAAAACAGTAATCTGCGCCCTAGTTGTTTCATGTATGCCCAAAGGTCTTCTCTTTGCGTGCTGCCGCACATATAATTGCATTCGTCAATTTTATTTAAGACGCACGTTCAATCAATGTCTTTGTGAAAGTTATGTGGTATTGGCTTAACCTTTACCACTCTCTGGGCATATTCAACAGACGACAAATTGATAATATTTTTCCTATTTTCCCTGAAAATAGGCTTTGTATTTCATGCAAATTGTCTCTAAAGGACACAATTTGCATGAAATTTCAAAGCTTTTTTTTCTGGAAAATATAAGAAAATATATTATCAGTTTGTCGTCTGCTGAAATTTTACCCAGAGTGCCAAACAGTAAAGACAATAGCGTATTTCACTTACAGTTGCAGAAGCGATCAAACTGAGAATCTGCAAAGCACCGCCTTCAGTATCCCCAGATGAGGTGATAACTGAGGGATAATTTAGAATAGCTTTGTTATTTTTTACCAAAATATATTTTATGGGTACTCATTGTAATCGCCTCGAAGAAGCGATTCTAACGAGTACCCACAAGATATGTTTTCATGGTCCAATAAAACTATCTTCTGAACTATCGCTTTATATGGACCTGTGGTGCGGTGTAACCAGACAAGAGCATTCGATATATCGAAGGAAAATTGGAATAATTTTTTGTAAAGTGTAGCATGCTGCGTACTAAAATCAGATCAGCAGACGACCTTTTGATTTGATTTTTTTCTGATTTTTATTTCCAGCAAATAGTGTTTAACATTTCATATAAAGTGACTCCCTATGAGAAAACAAGAAAAAATGTACCGTAAATGTGTCGGCTGCTGAATTTTGATCAGACAGTGTTAAAGGTTAAACACATTTCTGAAGACACGGTATTTAACTGAACCGCAGCAATGCGAATTAATTTAAAGCTGGCACAAGTATAGTACAATCACCATTTCAAATTCAGATTGG
This sequence comes from Anodontia alba, assembly GCA_964016985.1. Classification (NCBI taxonomy): domain Eukaryota; kingdom Metazoa; phylum Mollusca; class Bivalvia; order Lucinida; family Lucinidae; genus Anodontia; species Anodontia alba. Next base: position 102,595,466 of record OZ024822.1, read on the forward strand.
AATAATTTAAATATTTGCCTTAAATGGATATTCTCTTTTAAGCATGTTCATCGTACTCTTGTTGAATTTGGGATTAGCCATCGCTACGGAACCTACAGGTAGGCAACCTGATTTTTATCTCTTTGCATTCTAGGTAAAATTTTCTGCAGATGACATTTTCAAATATTTTCTTAGTTTTCCTAGAAAATAGGATTTGACAATTTGCATGAAATGTCAGATCATATTTTACAGGGAAAAAAATATTATCAGTATGTCGTCTGCTGAATTCGCGTTAGTATTATAAGCTGTACCGAATACATTGTACCACTGAGACAAATGTAGTCTGATTAACCCATTTATGCCAAATGGACTCTTCTACCTTATTTCTCTGAACCGGTCCATTTCCAGTAGAAGGGGTATCTGCTTAATTTTTATTATTATCATGTTTGATAGATATTCCTGTACTTAATGCTAACAGTGTAGAACCTGATCAGACGCCATGGTCTGTGACGTCTGGTCTAAGTCTACAATGTTTTCAATGTGCCTTTTATTGGCCGCTTGGCATGTTCTGTGACGTCTGGTCTAAGTCTACAATGTTTTTCAATGTCCCTTTTATTGGACGCTAGGCGTAAAGACCACGGGCTTTTGCCTCAGTAAAGTCTACATTCTTAGCGACAGCAGATACCTTGATCAAAAGATGAGGATGCGTAGGCGAGTTTACATTATTAAAGACTCCATATTCCTCAAAATTAGACATGTTTTATCCAAGAAAGGTTTGATAAATTGATATATGGTATTAATACGATCATGAAATGTGGTATCTTACAACTGTAAAATTTCAGTTATTCTCTCATTTTTTGAACTGGATCAAAACTGAAATGATTTTTATCGTATCGCTGAATTAATAATTAGGCTTGCGTTTTTGAACTGGATGAAAAATAAAATAATTTTTTATCGTATCTCTGAATTAATAATTAGGCTTGCGTTTTTGAACTGGATGAAAAATAAAATAATTTTTTATCGTATCTCTGAATTAAGGTTGGCAACATTAATTCAGAGATACGATAAAAAAATCATTTCATTTTGACCCAGTTCCAGAACGAGAGACTAACTGAAATTTTACAGGCTGTCAGGTGCCACATTTTATGATCATATATCAATTCATTAAAACTTTCTTGGATAACAAAATGTCTATTTCTGAGGAATATGGAGCCTTTAAGGTTTTCTTCTGGCGAACAACAAAGACTATGATCAAACTGCGCGGATACACAGTCGAGATTACATATGGGCTGACGCCTTTTTGTTTTGTGCGACCCATATTTGCACTTTACAAAAACCTCTTCGCCATGAGCATGGGACGTGCTGAATTTCGCTTTTCGCATATTGTATGAATGAAATTTTCCTGATGTGCCCCACTTTCAATTTTGACGATCTGATTGCTGGTTAATATTCGGCAGACGACATTTCAAACTAGTTTGTTTTTTGTGCTTTTTTTGTTGTTGTTTTTGTTGTTGTTGTTGTTGTTGTTGTTGTTGTTGTTGTTGTTGTTGTTGTTGTTGTTGTTGTTTTTTGTTGTTTTATTTTGTTTTTGTTTTGTTTTGTTTGTTTGTTTTTTTTGTTGTTTTTTTTTTTGTTTGTTTGTTTTTTGTTATTTTTGTTGTTGTTGTTGTTGTTTTGTTGTTGTTGTTGTTTCAGAAAATAGGTTTTGACATTTCATGCAGAGACAATTTGCATAAAATGTTAAAGTCTATTTTCTAGGAAAGATAAGAAACATATCATCAGTTTCTCGTCTGCTGAATTGACCAAGAGAGTAGTAAAGGTTAAAGGCGTTGTACTGTATGATCTTGCATATGATATGATAGGCTTCTGATGTTGCCTTTGATGTACCCGATATTTTTAGTATTGAATTTTAACACTTTACAGATGCCGTATCCCCTTATTATTGTACATTTTACATTTAAGATATTGTTATGACAATAATGCTGAAAACCACAATTGAAAATTCCAGTTGATTCAAAAGTTACATGCATTCAAAGTCGTAATAACATGATTGTGTAACTATTTATAGCTTAGTAAAACGCTATCACACAATGCACTATTCTATTTTAAATTTTACTTTAAAATTTAAATCTTAGTTTTACTCCCATAATTTATTCCAGACTGGAAAAAAGTAACAATTCTATTAATATTTTTAAAATATTTAAATTTTCTATTTCAAGTTAGCATTTTTTTTCTAAAAAATGATTAAAACTCAATTATTTGACTTATAAAGTATTTTTTTAAATGAAAAAAAAATGCAAAATATAGATCAATATGTAGGAATAAAGCTTAATAAATGGTTGAAAATTTTCTTTTTGAATTATTATTATATTTAATTTTAGTGAAATAACTTCAGATAGTGGGATGTAAATTACTTTTAAATTTTATCTATTTTTTTTATATTAAATTTGCATTTAAAATTCATGTTGATGAAAGCAACGTATATATACTGCAGTCCTATATGTATACTGCAGTCCTATATGTATACTGCAGTCCTATATGTAAATGTAAAGGAAATCTCCGTTTGCATTCCCTGAATATTTTAAAATTTAATTTTTTAAATATATTTCTTTTAAATTATCATAAGAACCAATGTTATTGGTTCCTCATGAATATTAATGAGGTTGAAAATGAACAAAAACAATCAATCTGAATGACCCTGTAATTATTTAGAATATTTCCATGGGGTTTTCACCACTGGATTCACCAGATAAACACCTTTTGTTTTAGCGTATATAAGAAAAAGTTAAATTAGGGGATGCGTCTCTTTAAAGGCAGTATTCTGGTTGGTCTGGGTAAAATATTCAGCTACAGCTCGTGTTAGTGCCGTGTGGCGGCTGTGAAACATCTAGCTGTAATTCACTATAACTAACATTGTAATTGGTATTTTCTGCTCCTTGGTGATCACTGAGCCCATTCTGGATTGGTTGAAAATTTATAGGGTCACTGATGAGACCTAATTGACTGAAAGTAGCTAGTCTGGCCCAGACAACGGCTCATCGTGCTGTTTTCAGTTTTGTGATAGTGTTCATTGCTATCAATGGTCATTCCTTTTAGAACCTATTTATTATGAAAACAAGTCTATTCAAATATATTGAAATCTAACCACCAAAAACTGAAAGTTTTCAGATAAAAATTCTGATATTTCTCATAGTTCTGCTCAAAACATAGATTCTCGGGGCGCTTCTAACGAGTTCCCACAATCTATGTTTTTGCGCAGAAATAAGAACAATAATGTATACCCTTGTAAACTACAGTTTTACTAAATAAAAAGGGGGTTTAAGTGGGGCAAAATTATATAAGTATGTTTTCGTGATGTATCCCATTATATTCGGACAAATAGGTTTGAGCAAACAATGTAGACCAAGCTCATACTGATCATACTGATCCTAAAGCATCTCTCATTTCCTCACTATTTGTTACAATGTAGACGCATTATGAGGTAGCCTAACGGCCCAGAGGGCACATGACGTTTATACAACGTTGTCTCAACGTCGATGCAACGTCATGACGTTGCATCGACGTTGAGGCGACGTTGTATAGACGTCGTGTGTCTGCTGAGGGGCCTAATAAGTATGTCTTAGAGTTAAGGTGACCGAACATTTAGATTAAACTCTAAAGATTTCGATGGTGCTGCATGTATTTCTCACTAACGATATTAAGATGAACTATTCATTCTGAGATACTCCTTTCTTCTCTGAACTCTTCTGCTCTTCTGCAATAATCTTTTCTGTTGCATCTTTTACAATATTTGAACCTAGGATGAAAATTTGGGCGCCAGTGTAATCGATTTACACTTCGCCCCTGCAGTTATTACTTCTGACCATTCTAAGGCTGTAGTGTATTTCATTCTTTGTCCGGCCGTGTAGATTTTTTTTTGTGTGCTATTTTTCCTGATTGTTGCCTTCAAAGCTCTATAAAAGCCATATAATGCACGCTTTATCTCAAACTCTAGTTAATGCAGCACGACTGAACTCTCAAAATTATTAACTTCTTGTCTTACTGCTAGTGAAAGGCGTGTATTTAAATACACTGAGACAGAATATGTAAGATCCGGTAGAATCTTTTTTTAAGATAAATATTTACATGAAGAATATACATGTATGCAATGGGGTTGGGCCACAAGTTCTCTCAAAATTAGTTACGGTCCTCCCCCTACAATTTTAACACACAACAACAATCACGTGACATTGCCAAAAATTTCAGTAATATAATTAAAATATGCAGTACTTATTGAATGAAACTCGATAAATAAACAAATAAATAAATAAATAAATAGTAAATAGGATTGTGTGTCTCTATACATGGAGGTTGTGGCAAGGAGGATATCAGCGGTAGAGTAGTCTACTTGCTGATTTCCAGAGAATCTACCAGTATCCTTTATGTATGTCTGGACGATTTGAATAGAGACATATTGTCCTCTAAAGACATCTCGACAACGCCATAGAGTAGGATATCCAGGTTTAGAAGATGAAAAGTGCGGGTTTCATTAAACAGTCGTGTACGTTCAAATAATTCGGGCAGGAAAAAAAGTAATGTTCCGCATTCTCCATTTCTTGGTTGCAATCACAAAATGGGTTAATGGGTTAATTAACATACAAATTTTGATGCAAGTCACTATTCAGATTACTGCATTTATTTCTTATTCTTATTCTTGCATGCACAACAGATAAATATCTATCACCATATAAGTAATGTTGCGGTACTCCGTGGATTGTCCGAGTTATGACATTTTATTTCATACTTAAAAGAACTAAATGAAGACCCGATTCGTATATTTTCATCTAGATTATTCCATGACTTAATTGAACGAACCTTCTTACGAGAAAATTCTCTTTACTTTGCTTGTAATGAGAAATATGCTTTTTAAACTTCTGAGGATCATAAACATTATACCTTGTTGTCTTGTAAGAAAGTTTGTGAGACTGTTTCGTTTCTTTACTCGATCTGATATTAAATTATATCAGTAAATTATTGGTATACCTAGGGGTTCAAAGTGTGTCCCCGTATTGCAGCTCTGTTTCTGTTTTGTTACTAAAGAGGCTGTGCTGTCCCTTTCTCACGAAAATCATGCCAATATTATTAAAGCATTCAATTCAACTTCTCGGTATTTGGGTGTCTTATTAAATATTGATAATGAATATTATGAACAAATGGTTTATGCAATTTATCCCAAAGAACTACAGTTAAATAAAACTAGTACCTCTGACACGAAGGACCGTTTCTGGATTTAAATATATTAATATCATAATCTCTACTAAAATTTACGACAAACGGGACGACTTTGATTTTGATATTGTAAATTTTCCATTTTTGGATGGCTTTGTCCCTCGTGCTGCATCTTTTGGTGTATACGCTTCTCAGATATTTCATTTGCTAGAGCATCTTGTCATGTTAGTGACTTTAATAATCGAAATAAAATTTTAACTGCTAATCTTCTTAAGTAAGGGCAATGTTATTATTAACTACGTAAAACATTTTCAAAGTTTTATCGCAGTCATTCTGAATCAATATTCAAATATAACGTTAGCTTGAAAATGCTTCTGCAAGGAGGTCTGTCCAAATCTGAATTTTATGGCGACAAAACAATCGAAACGTAAAGCAAACAGCTCCCTCTTTCCCAACAAGATAAGCACAATGCAAGACAGGACTCAAACACTAGTAAAGACATTGAACAGAACAAAACACAAAAAAGGTTTTGAATATTCCATGGACGTCGCGTGCCGAGTATCAATGCCCAATCTTTGGAAAATTAGCAATTAGCAATTTTTGCTAAAAACCAGTCTGGATGTATTATGAAAAAGCCTGTCACTTATATTTAATGAAAAAAGTTTATATGTTTCACAATGACAGTTATGAGCATTGTAATTTGAAGGAAGTTCTTAAGCTGAAAATTATTATTAGATTCATACGTTGCATTATCAATAACCAGAGTTGCATTATCGATGTACTAACAATGAAACATTATCACCCACATATACGCGAAGAAATGGGAAAGTTGCAAAGGCAGTTAAAAGTGATATGACTAAAGTCATTGAATTTTACCATAACGAACACTGCTTGACTTTAGAAATATACGCCAAAATAAGGACAACACCAAGCCTATTTATGAACAGAAGTAAATATCTATCATCTGCATTTGAAAAACTTCAGAACCACATCATGCAAACACTTCTGCAAGAAGATGTCCGAACCTGAATTTTACGTCGACATAGTCTATAAATTCAGCAATATTGTTGGCAAAATTTTCGGTACAATTTTGTCACTCGCTACAAAAAGATAGGTCACAATATTCTGCTGGAAACACCATGCATGATTGTTGACCCAATTATGGTTGATAACTTTGCCACCTTCTTTAATAGCACGACAGTGGGTCATTCTTCAGACTGAAGGACGTCTCCCTCCTCAAACTGTTTCAGATGGTCGGCGCCTGATTATCAGTGTCTGTGGTAGGACTCATCGTGGTCTGTGGTTTTCTTGTGTTCTGGCTTCAGGTCGCCATTGAGGCCTTTGATGTGTTTCATCACAGTGTTTTTATTATATGTGTTTTACTGTGATACTTCACAGATGAGGTAGAGGAACAATATGCAGACCGAACATATATCTGTAATTTTCAGCCGCATCAGAATTACAGATGAGGTTCTGGGCGGGTAAAACTGGGTCTAAGCACCCAATTCCGCACCACGCAGTGGGTTTCCTACTGACCGTTCCCAGGCGGTACCTCTGCTGAAGTTCTTTGTTTGTGCTTCTGTGATTTCATATGTGGCGTTTGTTCGTTTCATTATTTGTTCCTCATCTCACCTTCCTTTGATGCTTCTGGAGGGCTGTGCTTCGTGGTTGTGGCGTTTCCCGGGATTTCTTTACATTCTTTCTAATTTTAGTGTTTGATGGCTCCTGCCTAATGTTTGGTGGATACTGCCTGGTGCTGGTTGCTTTGCTTTTAGTAACGTGTGTCTTGTCCGTCGTAGTTTATTTACAGTTCCTCTTGGTGTCATTGGTTGGTTATGTTCTGTCATTGTGACTCTTCCTGGACTTCTTCTTTACTCTCGTGCACATATTTAGTCTCGTCAGGGTATTGGAGCTTGTAGATTAAAATATTTTAAGCGGAATAAATACACGGTCAAGGAGGTAGCTCTTGTGAAAATGGTTCACTTCGTTTCTGAAGAGGGTCTACTAAGTCGTTTTGTCATTTAGAGCTTTAAGTTTTCAGTTTAAGTCTTAACCCGACAGATCAAACTAATACTTGTTCAAACAGTGTAGATCCAGATGAGACAGTTCGTAACAAATGTTTCCCATCCTGTTTTTTTTGTTGTTTGTTGTTGTTGTTTTTTTTTTTTTTGTTGTTGTTGTTGTTTTTAGTTTTAGTTTTTTTTTTTTTTTTTTTTTTTGTTTTTTTTTTGTTTGTTTTTTTTTTTTTTTTTTTTTTTTTTGTTTTGTTTTTTTATTCTTTTTTTTTTTAGTTTTGTTTTAGACTGAAATAAGTAGACGTGTATATATTCAAGGGTTGTAGAGTCCACGTTAGAAACTCAGGGATGACAGGGTTAATAGAAAGGAAGGTAATGATCAGGAATCGGTCCTCGGACTACAATTATTTTTCCATTACCTTCCATACAAAGACTTCTTGGGAAAAAACTGCTGACAACTTTGCAATCGATGCATACTTTTCTTCTGCTTATGTCATCAATTCTCTCCTTCAAATTTATCCACTTTACACATGACCATGATTAGCTCCTTTTCCTGCTGTCGTCCGTCAAAGTAAACACCTGTCAGTTCATAGCAGTCACAGCCCATGTAGGCTCACTTCTTAGGGGTGTGCTTAGGTTCGCCTGTTTTCCTGAAATCAAAAGGAAACAAAACAATTTTCAAAACACCTACATGTTGATCTATCAAAACAATCACAGTGAAGTAGTCTGCTCAGCCACTCTGGCATAACACACAGCATCCAAATGAGGGACTATTTGTGCGACTATATTTTCTTATATTGGACAACGAATCAGGGGAGCTAATTGTGGACTGGTTCCTATATACTAAGTCCCCATAAAATTCAGGTTCCGATAGGCCTTGTTGCAGAAGAGATTAAAGTCCAAAATTAAGCCTATTTTATTGCTATAACAAATACAGCAAAAGGTGGGTCATTTTCCATTTTCAGGAGGTGACTGGTGTGGAGGAAATAGGAAAGCAAATAGGAAACCATGAAAGTTGTTTCTCTGGTAAATATGAAGCAAACCTAACAAAAAGCGCATATAACTGTTTATTCATTGGCACCGGTCTCGTCTTGACAAATTCAGTTCAATATGTACGAGGGTCCTGCAAAAAGTTTTGTCACTGGGTTCGGATTACTTCAGTGCTACGTTTTATCAAACATATTTTTATTACAAACCTTCAAAGTATCCCCCTTTACTGAAACACATTTTTGTAACTTTTTTTACCCTGTCGTGAAAAGCAGATAAATAGTCTTCTTTTGGTATCTGTTGGAAACACTGATAAATAGCGCTGCCAAGAGAACTTCTAGACATACACTTATTTCCAGAAAGTATTTTCTTAAGCCTTGGAAATAAAAAGAAGTCACAGGGACTCAGGTCAGGTGAATAAGGTGGATGGTTTAAAATTTTCACCTTTACAGAAGCCAAAAAAGACTTAACAACCTCACATGAGAGGAGGCGTTGTCATGTAAAAGGTGGACTCCTGACCATCCTTTGCTTGATCGTTTCTTATTGTAAAACTCTTTCACTTTCTTCAGTACAGAATTCTTGTAAAATCGGCCAGTGACTGTATGACCAGATGGACAAGGCACTTGAACGACTGGCCCACTTGAATTAAAGAAAATCGCGTACAACATCTTTTTCAAACTTATGGTTCTCTTGGCAATACATGGGCGTTTTTTATTTTTTCGTTTCCATTGCTTATTATTAGCCCTTCTTGTGGCTCAAACATGTGCACCCAGGTTTCATCACCTGTAAGCAAGTTAGAAATAACCCGGCTATTACAGCCTTTGTATGTTTTCAAAAGTTCCCGGGCACATTTAAGGTGTTAAGTTGTTTGCTCCTCAGTGAGCAAATGAAGTACCTACCTAGCGCAAACCTTTCTCAGGTCCAAACGCTTTTTCAGAATTGTTTGCACACTGCCTTCTGATATGCCAGTACAACTAGCTATATCTTTGACAGACAGATGCGCATCCTGTTTTACAGCAGCGGTTAGCCTTGGTAACAGAGGTTTTAGGCCTTCCAGGAAGGGTATCATCTTCAACAGAAAATTTCCCAGTTTTGAAAGCTTTAACCCACCTAAAACTGTGCGCATTGAAATAGTCTGAGGTCAATATATACCATATTCATTAAATATCTGCCTTGAATCTATTTTAAGCCTAATGCGACATTTAATATAGCTACGAATTTCAGTCTTCTGGTCCATGTTCCAATGTAACAAGTAAATTGGTCAGTGTATATGACTGCATCTATTTAAATTCGAAATCTCAATCAGTCGGAAAGCAGTTTGCACAAAATAAAGGGGTATCATTAGCTATTCAACACACCATTCAAGTGCAGTGAATCATTTAAAAATATACCTGGGATAAAACCAAGGAAGCCTTTTAGTGACAGAACTTTTTGCACGACCCTCGTACAATGTCCTGAGGGTTTTATGACACTTTCCAAATTATAAGTGGAATGGATACACCTTTAGGGCTAGTAGCGCTGTCAAAATCACCTCTTTCTCATAAAGAGTCCACTTTAAAAGGAAAAATTCTTCTTTTAAAAGTGGACCTTTCTTCAGTTAAAAAGCCTGATGTGCAAGAAAAGTAACAGGAAGTCGCTAAAATTCTCTCCTTTGTAAAAATGGCGGAAAATCTACCACGTATACCCAGTCCTCTTATAAGAGATGCCCAATTAACTCAGTAAATGTTCAAATGATTTCACTATGTCGTCATTTGGATGTACAGTTTGGTTAATTGTTAATTTGGCTACTTGTTACAAATTTAGACTTCAGTTCTTGTTTCTTTGTGTGTCTATGCTTTCATACGTGTCGTTTGTTTTGTCCTTGACGTTTGTTTTCCTCATCTCTCCATTATTTTGGTACTCAGGCGGCTATGCTTTGTGACTGAGTCATTTCCTGGATATCTTCACGTATTTTTTTGAAGACGTTTTTTGAGCAGGTTTCTCGGAAATCTATCTATACTGACAGTGTATCCAAGAAGCACAGCTGTATCATTGATCTCAGTAATTCATTTGTCCATTCATAAGAGGCACAGACGATCTGATATTTCCTTGGGATCATTCTTATCACTGATCTATTTTTCTGGGTCAGTTACATATACGTACACTGTACTAGAAATCAATCACACGTCTTCAAGACTTGTTAAAATGTCACACGCACTTGCAGGAATTCTTAGTTCAGTTAAGATTTCTTTTTTCTTTTTTTTTTTTTTCTTTTTCCTTTTTTTTTTTTTTTTTTTTTTTTTTTTTTTTTTTTTTTCTATTATTCTCGGTTATAGTTTTCAACATTTCATACCACCTCGTCGAATCTTCTTACATCCTCACGTATTTCAGCATCGTCTCTTATGATTGTACATGTAAATATTGTCATACTAACATGTATTTCTATCTTCGGTTCCGGTCACATGTTATAGTATTTTATTTTTATGTTAGTCAGCATGATCGTTCATTAAAAAGGCAAATAACATTTTATTAACAGTTTCCACGTTTTCCAAGAATCATTCTCTTTGGTGAGTTTAAACACATTTTATTTATTAAAGTTCTAATATATATTTGCATATTGAAATTAACACATATACAATTTGGATGCAGCAGAAAGGTCTAGTGACTTGCATGATTCTTTGGTTCAAACTCAAGCTTCTTGGATGGTTAATATAGGGATCACTAACGAGACATGGCTGACCAAAACTAGCTTGCTTTTTGTATGTGTGTACGTGCATACGTGCGTATGTGTGTTCAGTTGACCATTACTTTGTGAATGCATTTATTGCTCTGAAGGGGCATTCCTTTCAGAACTTATTTGTACCATCTATTTTACATGGCGTAATTTTCTCTGGACATACGTTTGCTGAGTTAATCTAATTGGAATCAACAGCCATGGGTAATTACCATATGGGTACTATGGAAATTGATTCCCATACGCACAGAAGTTATCAACTCAGCTTTTACCGTCTTAGCCGTTTATTTCTAGTCTTACACTTCACGCAGAAAACTGCTGTCTGCTTATCTCCATTATTAGCATAACCATTAGAGCCCCAACGTGAGGAAACGTGTGCGCCCAACGATAACTCCTCATCCGAGCAGTTTGATCAGGGTCTTCATTGTCCTCATGAAAAAACTTTGCATCCTATCCAAATGCGCCCACTGAAGATCCTTTGCTAATGCGCAAAGTGATCTGAATCTTTGCACGGCGCACATGTCCGAATGTACGTTTTCTGTCGTTGCGGCTCATTTCTTGACACCATGTTTAGATGTTGTGTGGTTGTTGGAATAAAGTCATGAAACACAAAGAAATCAATTTGCTTCTATCATGTTTTTTTTCTCCGGCAACATAAAAGCTGACGGATTCCGTAATTAAGAGGTATTTTAATAGCAAAACTGGGTTTACAGACTTTTTCAGACGTACAAGAGGGTCGTACAATACAACTAGGAATCAATGACTACTTTTGGCTGGATGTCAGATTTATTAGCTCACTTTGAGCTGTGCTCTAGGTCAGCTTATGCCGTAGCCTGCTGTCCTGTGTCCGTGCGTCGTCCATCTGTCGTCAGTTTTTCACATTTTCGACATCTCTTCCAGAATAGTAAGTAGGATTGAGCTGAAACTTGGTGGGGGCATTGTGGCTTAATGGAGATTTAGAATAGCTGAAATCGTTCCGTTCCGTTATCCAAGATGGCCGCCACAGAGGCCATCTTGAAAATCTTCAAACGACATCTCCTCTCAAACATTAAGTAGGATTGAGCGGAAATCTGATGAGAGGCATCGGAGCACAGTAGAGATTTAGAATTGCGGCGGCCATCTTGAAAATCTTCAAATTATATCTTCTTCCAAACCATACGTCAGACTGAGCCGAAACTTGATGGTTAGACATCAGAGTGACATAGAGACTCAGAATTGTTTAACTCGTATCTTTCCGATATCAAAGATGGCCACCAAGGCAGCCATGTTGAAATTCTTTAAACATCTCCTCAAAAACCGTAAGTCCGATAGAGCTGAAACTTGATGGAAGGCATTTGAGCAGCATAGATATTTTGAAATGCTAAAATCGTTCTGTTCCGATAACAGAAATGGCCGCCATGGCGGTCATCTTGAAATTCTTCAAGCGACATTTCCTCCTAACCCATGTCTGATTGAGCCAAAACTTGGTGAGAGACACTGGGAAGACATGTGGATTCCGAATTGCTAAAATCATTCCGTTCCAATATTCATGATGGCCGCTGTGGCGTCCATCCTAGAATTGTATTAAAAGACAACTCCCATGTCGTATTCAGCCAAACCTGAAGGGAGGATCGGAGAGACATAGAGATTCAGAATTGTGGGATAATGTATCGATTCCTGATCATTGCCTTCCTTTCTACTTTGCTAAAATCGTTCCGTTCCGATATCCAAGATGGCCGTCTTGAAAATCTTCAAACCATATCAGCTGCAGAACCCTAAAGCAGATCGAGCCCAAACTTGGTTGGAGGTATTGGGGCCACATGGATATTTTAAATTGCTAAAATCGTTCCGTTCCGATATCCATGATAGCAGCCATGGCAGCCAGCTTAAATATCTTCAAACAACATCACATTCCAAACTGTAAGTCGGACTGAGCCGAAACGATGGGAGGCCTTGGACCAACATAGAGATTCAGAATTGCTAAAATTATTCCGTTCCGATATCCAAGATGGCTGCTATATCTTGAAAATCTTCAAGCCATATCTGCTCATTACTCCTAGCTTGGATTGAGCCCAAACTAGATGTGAAGCATTGGGGTCACATGGAGATTTAGAACTGCTAAAATCTTCCGTTCCGATAATTTTCCATCGTAAAATTTTACAAACCAAGTCTCTTGGCAATTCGTGTCAGTTTGAGCTGAAACTTTATGGGAGGCCTTGGACCAACATAGAGATTCAGAATTGCTAAAATTATTCCGTTCCGATATCCAAGATGGTTGCTATATCTTGAATATCTTCAAGCCATATCTGCTCATTACTCCTAGCTTGGATTGAGCCCAAACTAGATGTGAAGCATTGGGGTCACATGGAAATTCAGAACTGCTAAAATCTTCCGTTCCGATAAATTTCCATCGTAAAATTTTACAAACCAAGTCTCTTGGCAATTCGTGTCAGTTTGAGCTGAAACTTTGTGGGAGGCGATATGGAGATTCACAACTGCTAAAATCGTTTCGTTTAAATATTCAAGATAGCGGCCATGGTGGCCATCTTGAAAATCTTCAAATGACATCTGCTCCGGAAGAGTAAGTTGAATTAAACCGAAACATGGTGGAAGCCACTCGGGAGATATGGAGATTCAGAATTGCTAAAATTGTTCTGTTCCGATATCTAAGACGACGGCCATGTTGAAATTTGTCAAACATGAAATATCCTCCTAATCCTTAAGTTGGATTGAGCTAAAACTTGATGGGAGGCATTGGACTAATATAGAGATTAAGAATTGTTATTAACCTTCCGTTCAGAGCTCCAAGATTGCTCCAAGGTGGCCATCTTGAAAATCTTCAAACCACATTTGCTCCCGAATGGTATCGGAATGAGCAAAAACTTAATGAGGGGTGGGGCTGGTATTGGGGCGATATGAAGACTTAGAATTGCTAAAATTGTCCTATTCCGATATCTAAGACAGACAGGCATGTTGGCAATCTTGAAAGTCGTCAAAAATGACATCTACTCCTAATCCATAAGTTAGATGGAGCTGAAACTGGATGGGAGGCATTGGAGCAACATAGAGATTATAAATTGCTATGATTGTTCTTTTCAGATATCCAAGAGTGCGCGCGTGAGTGTTTGTGTGTGTTGGGAGGGGGTGGTATTGGGTCAATATGGAGATTTAGAATTGCTAAAATCATTTTGTTATCGTATCCAAGATGGTCGCCACGGCGGACATCTTGAAAGTCTTCAATTCTTATCTGTTCCCGAATGGTAAGTTGGATTTAGCTGAAATTTGAAGAAAGGCATCGGGGCATCATGGGGATTTCGAATTGTTAAAATCGTTCCGTTCTGGTATCTAAGATGGCCACCATGGCAGCCATCTTGACAATCTTAAAATCACATCTGCTCCCGAACAGTACGTCCGATAGAGCATAAACGTGACGGGAGGCATTTGGGTGTTGTGGAGATTCAGAATTGCTAAAATCGTTGTGTTTAAATATCCAAGATGGCCGCCATTGCGACCATCTTGAAATTCTTCAAACCACCTTTCCTCCTAAACTGTAAGTCAGATTGAGCTAAAACTTAATGGAAGGCATCCTGGTGACAATGAAATTCAAAATTGCTAAAATCGTTCAGTTCCAACATCTAAGATGGCAGCCATGGCGGCAATCGTGAAACGCTTCAAACAACATCAGATTCTGAATTGCTAAAGGCAATCTGATCTGATAGCTAACGTGGCCACCATGATCATGATCAGCCTAATCAAGGTGAGCGATTTCTGGCCCACTTGGGCCTCTAGTTATTATTATTATTAGTAGTAGTAGTGGTAGGAGTAGTAGTAGTATATGGACCGTCTTACCTATGTGAAATGCACTAGGCAACATCTTTAATATGCGCACTCTAAAATTTGCTATTTATTTATTTTGTTTTATTTACATTATTTAAAGAGGATACACAATTAGCTTCAAAAGCTAGTCTGCCTTGTGGTCCTTTATAACATACTAATATAAAATACAGACAAATATATACATTAAACTGACACAGCATTGTAACAGCAGAAAGGTACTAATATGCAAATAAATTTACAAACAATAAAACTTAAGTATATGCTAAATGTTTGGAACAAAATTAAAATTTGACTTTATAAAAGATATTTATAAGACTTCGCATCATGCAGGGCACATCAAACTCTTGTCATCGGCATGTTAGCTAGTAAATGATTTTTTTCAACGTTTCACATAGTAAGATGAAACCATAAAGAAGGACACGCACCACACACAAA
Organism: Anodontia alba; assembly: GCA_964016985.1. NCBI lineage: Eukaryota > Metazoa > Mollusca > Bivalvia > Lucinida > Lucinidae > Anodontia > Anodontia alba. The sequence continues at coordinate 102,610,619 of OZ024822.1, forward strand.
AAGATCGGATGTACATGAGCGTTACGTAGAGCCTCTCATCAACATGATATGAGCCAACTCGACCCCGACTGTGCCATCTATACAGGCACCATACTGAAACCCGATGGTCGAAAGAGCATGTGGCGGAAACGAATGTCCAAACAGCATGTCCTTCACACCGGGACCCGCCATGGTGACACATTAGGTACAGCCGATACAGAGCAGGCCTTAAGTGTGCGTGAGATGTGAGGTGGAGCAACATCTCCCTATGTTTGATTAATGAACTGTGATAAAATACCATCAGGATTAAAATTGTTTCGGAATAAATTGTATTCCAGCTAAACCACTGTTTTAAGACTTTTATTAAAAGCATTTAATGTATCAAAGTTTCTGACTGGCTGAGGTACAGAGTTTCACAGCTTGGGGGCTGAGTGAAAACGCTCCATTATAGAGCGTAATGCGTGGTTTTGGTACATATAGGGTCCCGTTTACACTAGATCGCAAGTTTAAACAATGAGTATGTGAGACGGACTTTAACATGCTTGATATTTATGCTAGTGTCATATTATTCAACGCCTTATAAAGAAGGATTGTTGTATTTAAGCCTCCTTTTGACTGATAACCATCTAAGCTTTGAACTTGCCTGCATATGGAAGTCTGTCTTAAGAGTTGTTCTCGCAGCTCGCTTTCGTAATTTTAGGAGTCTTTCAAGATTTGACAGAGACGCCGAGCCCCAGATAACAGAACCATAATCCATCAAGGGCATTATGTAATTTGGTAAAACGTTTTTGGAACTTCTACCGGTACATATTCAGATAGTTGCCTTAATAATGATATTTTAAATGAAATATTTGAACACAGGTAATAAATATGCGCAAACCAATTGAGGTTTTCGTCAATATAAACGCCTAGGAGCTTTTGTTTAGAAACGTTCTGAATGCAAATATCGTCTGATTTCAGCTCTGTTTCACGAGAGTCGCCTAGTCCTTGTCTTGTACCTACGGACATGCAGGTAGTCTTTTTATAATGTCTTGGCAATTTATGACGCTTACTCCAGTGCTTCGTTTCTGAGAAATCGGCTAGAAGACGATGTTCAAGAACTCACTAATTTATCACTGATTGAAAACATATGGTTGATCCCTATATCAGGATCGTCTTTAGTTATTTCTTAGATAATTTAGTAGTAGTAATAACAATACAATGTACATGTAACAATAATAATTATAATTATCATTATTATTAAATACTATAGCATACAAAACAAGTAAATAATAATACTATTAATAAATAAATGATAATAATAATTATTATAATAACAACAAATACAGTCAACTCTCGTTATCTCGAACTCCAAGGGACTCCATGAAACACTTCGAGATATCCGTACTTCGACATACCAGATTTGCGGAACTGAGGAAAACAATTAATCGAACAACCACCTTTAACAGAATGAATATGTAATTTGACTCCTAAGTTAGAGATACATTGAAAATATTGTTTTGCCTGTTGGTAGATCTCTGTGTTAAAACAGGGACCAGATTTTCACTTCGAGATAAACGGTTATTCGAGATAAGCGACTTCGACATAACGGGAGTCGACTGTAATAAATATATACAAACAGTTCTCTCCATTGTGTACACTTGCGCAATTAGGTAAATTATTTTGCTTTCGGCATAAAATACAAACATATTTTCCTAAGATCCGTTGGTAAATTATTTTGCTTTCGGCATAAGATACAAACACATTTTCCTAAGATCCGTTTTACACAATGATGAGCTGTCTGGTGCCTAATAAATGATATTTCCACAGGGATTTTGTATCTGATATTCGATCGTATATTACTGACAGTGCACGCACCCATTCCTGTGCCTCTGAGTGGAATACAATTATTTGTCTCTAAATGCATTTGCTTCTAAAAGGTCATTCAATAAGCAATGAGGGTTGGTCGGTTCTTTTTACACTACAAATAAAGCTTATATATACGATCGTATATACCCCAAATATTTGAACACCTAAACTCCTTTCTTTACTTGTCCATAAATTGGACAAATTCATTTCACAACTACATGTCATTACGAAAACATGCCTATTCAAATATACTGAAAATTTTACCACCAAAAAATGAAAAAAAGAGATAAAAATTCTGATATTTTTCATATTTCTGCTCAACACATAGATTGTGGTACTCGTTAGGACCACCTCGACGAGGCAGTTCTAACAAGTACGCACAATCTATGCTTTTGAGCAGAAATAAGAAAAATAATTTATATCCATGTAAATCCCAGTTTTACTATATAAAAGTGGGGTTTAAGGGGGTCAAAATTATATAGGCATGTTTTCGTGATGTAGTGTGATGTGTTTGAAAAAACTGCTGCGGTGTCTGATCAGGGTCTATACTGTTTGTGCAGACCTGTCTTTCCAAATGCATAGGGTTACACTAATTGCCCTGATTATCTGGGCATAAGTTAATACACTTACCGTACCAATGATAACTTTTGAACAACTTTGTTTTACTACATGGTAATGCTCCTAAGAGACCTGCTAGAATGGGAACATGTAAATAGAAAGGAAGGCAATGATCAGGAATTGATACAATTACCTAACACCTTCCGTCCAAGACACCAAAGGGAAAGAAGGAAGCACTAAAAGCAACGGCGCCACAATCAAAATACTACAAGCTGAAAGCCAAAAGGACAGTTTCTCTCCCAAAAAATGGCCAACGACTATCCAAAATAAAACTTTTCACCAGGACAGACATGCAAAAACATACAATGACAGAAATAGTAAACCACAGCAGAAGCACAGCCTTGGAACGGTCAGTAAAAAATACTGGGGGTGAGTGGGCGGCTTAAATCGATTTTACGTGCCGACAACCTTCGCCCTTAGTTCTCTGATTATATTGTTCCTTTAGAATTTTTATATACCAGCTACTTAATCCCTAAACTTAAATCACAACTACAGCAGACGACGTTTTGATTTTTGCCGTGTTTTACAGAGAAATGCTTGACATTTCCACATGAAATACCAAATGTTATTTTCTAAAAACAACATTATAATAAATGTTATCTTCTTCAATTTTGCTAAGTGATTCAAGGGTTAATAAAAGCGGTTCATAATCCCACTAGAAGGCCTGCTCGTACGGGACCCAGTGAGTAAGTTTTGCTATAAAACCACAGGACTGGAAAGATATACACTTTTTGTTACTGAAAGAAAGTTTGTACAATGTTGTTTATAAAACCACTGTGTAGCAGATCTGCATCAATTGTAGTTGGGTTTTAACGCACAAGTTTCTATATGCTCTATTCCAAGTAATAGGCAAGTATACCAAAACTTATTAATTCAGGCATTATCTTTGTTAAGATGGAAAAGTATGCACCTTGTCTCCTGAAGGAATGAGTAGATTTCGACCAGACTTGCACAGCTATATTTTTGGGACATGGAAAATAACTGATTAGATTTTGGTGACCTTGACCCCATTTTCAAGGTCACACTGGGGCTTGTCTGCACTGTATCTCTTGAAGGAATGGATGGATTTTAACTAAACTTGCACCGCCAAATTGTTGTGGCATGGAAAATAACTAATTTTATTTTGGTGACCTTTCAAGGTCGCAGGAGGGCTCAGATTGTTGGATAATGGCTTGTCTGCACGCTATCTGCTGAATGAATGGATGGATTTTTACCAAACTTGCACAGCTATATAGTTGAGACAGAGAAAAGAACTGATTATATATTTTATGACCTTGATCCCATTTTCAAGGTTACATAAGGGCTATGATTTTAGAAAAAATTTGCTTGTCAGCACCCTGTCTCATTAAGGAATGGGTGAATTTTGACCAAACTTACATATAGGTATATTGTGACCTTGAGTTTATTATAGATACAATCTATTTTAACAATATGTCTGTTCAAACTGATGGGGGGACATACGTTTTCCTCCGAAATCACTGTTCTAGTTTTAATAAGGAATTCGTTGTGCAGGGAAGCAACAGGTAGTAAAAATTTGTCTCCCTCGTACCAAATGTGTACATTTGTGAGTAGCCAAGGATCCAATCGTCTTCAGGCGGACAGCGAAGACTCACAACAGCCTGCGGAGATGCGCAGGCTGATGTGTGTCTTCACTGGGCGCACATGCAATCTTGTAGGAGATGCTGTGCCCCGGCTCATGTGTTTTACTGCTTCTAACATCGTGTTCGTACCAAACAACGAGGTCGAAACTGCAAGCTTCTCACAGTTCATACGAGATTAATCACTCCAATTACATGTCGTTATATGTAATAGTCTAGCCAGTTTCGATTTTGAATCATTCCTAAGTAATCAAGAAATGCGATTTAATCACATGAGATAAATGAGTCAAGCGAAAACGGTTTCACACTGGACTCATCATGCATTGCGTGTGAATAAAAGTGTATCGCCTAAAATGCAATTCGTAAGAATGAAGCAACTTGTAAATGTAATACCCTCAAATGGTTTCGAAGATTTTCAAACTAAATATATAGAGATATAAATACGGCTCACCTCAGGATTCAAAACCGGACTGTAAATTTATACAAGCTATAACAAAGTGTGTTCTTATGATATTCCCGTAGATATATTGGTTTAAATAAAAAAATTTTGGTTAATTTACATGCATTACTAAGCAAACATATACAATCAATATCAATGTTCCAAGATCGAACGGTAAGCTATAAGCTTATACGTGTCATTTGGTCACTTCCTGTTTTACATAGAATATATTTTCTTTCGTTTGAACGACTAGAAATGATAGCAAACCGATTAAATATGTAATTAGAGAGAGAGAGAGAGAGAGAGAGAGAGAGAGAGAGAGAGAGAGGGACATTTAAGGTACAGATTTATTACGCGTCAATTTTAATCCTTTGCCTATTCGGATACAGAAAGAGCTACTGCTTTTTAACAGCTAACACTTTTATCAGTTTCTCACAGCTCACTATCATACCTTTTTATTTTCACTATTCATCTTCCTTTATTCTCACGACGCACAATCATCCTGCACGTAATCCTCGCGAGGGGTATTACAGTACAACTACATAGATAGATATGTCATGATTATTTTGTATCGACTTTTAAGTTAGACAAGGCAAATGCAACTGCCACTATACCAGAATTCGTTTTAAAGAAATGCGGAGAAAAACAAATTCGTCATGTCTTTCTTTATCACTTAGCATGCTGGGTAAATATTTGAGCAGATGTCATTTTTTTTCTTATTTGTCCCGTAAAATAGGCTTGACAGTTCATGGGGATTGCCTCCTATTTTGCCCTTAGATAATGTGCATGAAATGTCAAAGCCTATTGTGACTTCCTGCTTGCTCTCCTGCACACCAACTCCCTTTTAGGAAGAGACTATTCTAAAAAGCATGAATTCTTTCCTTTATGAATAAACCACTTTTCAGACGTGGGCAAAACAGTTTTAAAATTGTCTCTCTTGAAAGTGTATCCCTTCCCCTTAAAATCCATATTCATAAGGGGGCAAAGCAATTTGACACAGTTTTCTCTCTTAAAAATGTATTCCTCCCTCTTAAAACATAGACCGCAAGTTCATTGTTTTATATTGCAGTGGAAGTGACAATCCAGCAAGCCCAGGTGTTATCCTGTTGGACGTGTCAAAACACAGAGAGCTGTATTCGAATGCACAACTCCTCCACAGTCAGGGCGCGGCAATGCAGTCCAGGAGAGCACTATTGTCGGGTTACTATTGTCTTCCTTATGTTATTGTGGTCTATCTAAACCGGCAATTTCTGATTTGCTACTCCAGTCCCCAGTGACTAAATATATTAATATTTTAATGCTCTTTGATATAGACACTAAAATAAAACTAAACCAATATTAACATATTAAGATTATGAAGCATTGGTCCTACTAACCAGTGCTTCATACCTTAACCCTGGTCCTGCTGAACCCGGATATGCCCTGCCTTTGCAAATAAGGTAGATCCAGATCAGTTGGCTTCTGAAGATCTGATCTGGAGCTGCACTGTTTATCAATAAGTTTATGAATTTGTATCAACAATATGGATCAAATAATCTGATTGGCTGAGAATTAGAAGTAGGCGTGGCATCTTAATTTATTCAGCATGACAATATATGCTAATATTGTCGAGATTTTATTTTAGTAATTGTATCAGAAAATTATAAAACTATAAATAAATGTAGTCACTAGGGACTGGAGCCGGTCTATTTCGTCGCTGAAACCGGTGTTACGGGAAATACAAGGAGCCCTGGACTTTCGTTTGAAAATATTATATTTAGCCATAGATATTTATATTTTAATATTTATTTATGGAGACTCAAGTTACCCGTTCCAGTGTCGCCACAAAGCAAGAACGACCCATTTCTTGTCTGATTACTTCAGAAGAATGCCTTTTCAACAATATGATCTAAAAAGATATCAGCATGATAAATCACAGTATCTTGATTTTCTTTTACACAATATACTTCAACCCTCTGTAGGTGTATACACAATTTGAAGACTCTGGCTATCATAGGAGCTGAGGAATCTGTGATGAAATATTTTATTGGAGAGAAACAAAAAATGCACAAATAAAGAAAATGACAGGCATAAGGATGCTGATTCTCTTGTACACAATACACGTCATACTCAATGTTTGTACCAAATTTCAAAATCCTAGGTAGAGCAGTTCCTTAGAAATCTTTGACGGAAACAAAGCAGTTTACACATAGATAGACACACAAACATTGTTACGGGTACTGGAGTCAGTGTGTGGGTTTGTCTATGCTGAAATGTAGCTTTTCTTCCAATTAAAATAGTTATGTAAACATTTAATATAAATACAGACGATGAACTTCAAATTAGTCACTGTTTCAAAAGTTGGTTTCACTTACAAATCGGCATGTTCCCCACCAGGCACCATCTTGCATACTCTTCAATACCTGAGGAATTCAAGTCCAGGGCATGGCAGATGTATGTTAGAGGTCAAAGGGCAAATGACGTAATTTTGGTAGCTACCATGTACCAGAGCCATTCGGCTGTGACTTTAGCTACCCAGGTACCTTCCAAAGTTCCAGCCGAATTTGGCCTATGTTGTTGTCTTTCTTAGTGAACGACGTCATGATGACAGCGATTGCAAATATATACTTATGTTGACCGAATAGTTTCTGTAGTAATGCAGAAAAAGTGTTGTTGTTTTTTTTTTGTTTTTTTTTTATTGTTTTTTTTTTTTTTTTGTTTTTTTTTTTTGTTGTTTTGTTGTTGTTGTTTCTTCTTTTTTTTGTTTTTTGTTGTTTTTTTTTTTTTGTTGTTTTTTTTTTTTGTTTTTTTTTCATTTATTTCCTATAAGAACTCATCACGAAAACATACGTTTACCTATATAATTTTTACCCCCTTAAACTCCACTTATATATAGTAAAACTTGGGTTTACAGCGGTATAAATTATTTTTTCTTATTTCTGCTCAAAACATAAATTGTGGGTACTCGTTAGAACCGCCTCGACGAGTACGCACAATCTATGTTTTGAGCAAAAATATGAAAAAATATCAGAATTTTAATCTGAAAACTTTCAGTTTTTGGTGGTGAAATTTTCAATATATTTGAATAGGCGTGATGTCGTAATGTGAAACAATTATTACCTTATCGTGATTCATCGTAAGTAAGAGGACTGGATATACTTTGCAGATTTTCTGCCATTTAACAAGGGAAACATTCTTTGTGACTTCCTCTTTACTTTCCTGCACACCCAGACCCTTCTGAAACCGAGTCAGCTCTACAAGGAAATAATATAACCCATATCCTGCTGAACCCGGACAAGCCCTGTCTTTGCAATCAGTGTAGATCCAGATCAGTTGGCTTCTAAAGAAGCCATCTGATCTCGATCTGCACTGTTTGCCATTCAGTATTTGAATTTGTATAAACACCCTGTATCTACTAAACCGATTGACTGAAAATTAGAAGTAGGCGTGGCATCTTAATCTATTCAGGATGACAAGGGTTAAAGATAAAATTCATACTTTACATCCGATTTGGGACATCCTTAAACTGCCAATCACAACAGTTGTCGTCTGCTTTGTCATCTGCTTGTGATTTTAAAAGTCATTTCTGCAAACAGTGTGGACCCAGATCAGACTGCTCCACTGTTTGCTTGTATGCAAAAATAGGTTTGAAAAGTTTGCAAGAATATTCAGCAGACGACATAAACAGACGACATTTTCAGAGGCGTTTTAAGGGTTAAATACACTCTTTACCAACGTTGTTTTTCCTTTTAAGAGAGAAACAAGCACCCTTTGCAAACCATACATTTTACCTTACCTGGCCTTAACCTTTCATGAGTAAAGTACATGTATGTTTTGCGTCTCTTGTTTGCACTTTTGTTTTCATTTCAAGATAAAGTGAAAGGCGTAGCAAAATATGATTTCATCAAGCCATTTGAGTGAAACCAAAGTAAAGGGCCTTCATGTTATATGCAGTTAATGAATGCTCAGATCAGCCTACTGATTCGCGCTTTCGGATCAGGCCTTATCCAAATGTCTATACAGATTACCATTACGTTAACAAGTCCATGTAATGTATGACCATGTTCTCAACAATATATAGTGAAAACATAGGTATGTATGACTATACATTATAAGCTGAATCTTCAGAACTTTGCAGTTTTTAAATCCCATATCGAGTTGTTTGACATTTCATTCAATGAACTGAATTATATGTTTAAGGTCATTTCCGTACAACCAAGTCTTCATTTTCCCAGTTTTATATGGTGATAACAATATAGCTTACACAGCTCTACAGTAGAAAGATTATATCCAGAATTAATTTTTCTTATTTCTCCATGAAAATATACATTGAGTACTCATTAAAAGTGCTTCACCGATGCGTTTTTAATGGGTAACTGCAATATGTTTTCGTGGAGAAATAAAAACAAGCGTCTTAAGGTTTGTATTTTCTGTTACAAATGTATATAGTGTATTGGTTTGGCGAAGCCGTATGCATTTCACATGCTAGGCGTATAAACGTAATTTAATTACATCCAGTTATTCTGCAAGCGGGCAAAGAAGGCCTTGATCAGTCTCCGCATGTTCAGACTGGCCAGGGCCTTCGTTATTCACATATGGCATTGAAGCCCTTTTCGGAATATGATTTTTCAGGTGCGGACAGTAACAGATGAGCATGGTATAAAACTGTTGGAGAGAGCATGCGCAAGTTCCTGCACACCCGGATGTAAAAGAGCCATTAAGCTTCAGACATGTGAACAATGTTGCACGCAGCCATTATGCAATACTGGCAATGAGGCAGAAAACCATAGAAGTCATAAACTAGCTGAACTATGTCTCGTTTCTCTCATTATTGTCTTTGAATGGCTACTTTGAAGCCAGTCTGCACAAAGTTGAACCATTTTGGCCACATAAATCAATTTGGCCGCGCCATGCGAAAACGTGTCTTCGGGACATATGCGGACAGTGAAGGCCCAGACGCGCAATCTGATCAGGTCTTAACTGTCCCTAACAGAATCATTGGGTACTACGGAATACATCAATGGAGAGCAAAGGCCTGGATGACACTTTGCTCATGCGCATGATGATCTGAATCTGCGTATGTTGCGCATGCTCGAAGGCACTTTTTTGCTTGATGCGGCCCATTATCGGTGTAGGTACCAGAGGACATCGATGCGGGCAGGATCAGAACGACAAATCTCATATGATGCACAAGGTGGGAAAAGGGCTCTTATACATCATGCGAACAATTAGGTCCAGATTAGCATGCGCATCCCTGCAGTCTAATCTGGGCATTCTCTGTTCGTCGACATATGCTACAGTATCCACTAATTCTGTATGCGGGCAACGGATGCCCTAATCAGCTTGTGTAAATGCGCAGGCTGATCTGGACCCGCTTTGTCCACCAATTGCATTATGGCCCTTTTCGTGCGTTCCGCATCATATGACTTTATACCGTTTGACATTCTCTTTGTGTATTTTATTTATGAAATGTTCCCTTTAAAAATGATTGGAGTATGCAGTTGTCCATTTAATACTAGCGATCATTTTTTAAAATATGCAGACGACAAACAATTATTTTTTCTTATTTTCCAAGAAAAAAAATGTTTTGCATTTCATGCTAAAAGTCTTTTTAGAAGACAATACGTATGAAATGTCAAATTATATTTTAAGAGAAAAAAAATAATCAAAAAAAAAAATTCTTCAAAATGTTTTCTTCTCTAGCAAGTGAAAGGTTAAGACATTTATCGGTGAAAAATTAAATTTCTGTTCATCTGAATAACATGGTCACGTGACCTTCCATTTCTAAACCCCTGCCCCCAGTTTCCACCATTTTATTATATAAAGTGGTAAAATGGTCGTCTTGCTTGAATTATGAATACATCAAAACATTTCTTCTGTAAATGATTGTGTTTAACCTTTACCACTCTCTGAGCTAATTTGGTAGATGACTTTTTGACGATATTTTCTTCTTTTTTTTTCCAGAAAACTAGCTTTCACATTTCATGCAAAATTGTCTCCTATGGAGACATATGCATGCAATGTCAAAGCCTGTTTTCTGATAAAAATAAGAAAATGTTGTCTGCTGAAGTTTTTTTTATCCAGCATGCAGACCGTTTAAAACTCTGAAAGTGTTTAAGAAACCATCTACTGAAAATGTGCCATCTTTTTGAGCAGGTATATTAGAGAGGTTCCAAAGCTGAAAGTTTAAACTTTAACCTGCTGACTATGCAACACTAACATTGCATTGTTTTTCTTAACTTTGACAGAAAAAAAGACGTGGAAGTTTCATTCCAATTAATAGGGAATGAAATGTCACGCCTTATTTTCTGTCAAACAATAAGATTATTATCTTTGATTTTCATATTATGCTCCATCCTAAAGAGTGCTTAAGCTTAAAAAATGTATGAAATGTAACACATAATATTACAAATCACATGACGGCCAAGGGGCAAGCAAAAATTCCTTTTGGCTAATGCAGATACCGAAGCCCAGTGAGCACATGATGTTTATACAACGTCGCCTTAACGTCTATGCAACGTCACGACGTTGCATCGACGTTGAGGCGACGTTGTTTAAACAGCACACGACGTTTATACAACGTCGCCTTAACATCGATGCAACGTCACGACGCTGTATAAACGTCATGTGCCAGCTGGGAGCCCTTTACTGCAGTCCATGTATGGACCGCGTAGTGAGAACAGATACCTTCTAGCAAGAGAACATTGTGCGATATGTGCAGATTCAAATTAACATGTGAACCCAACACTCTTCAATCTTTACCCTTAAACGCTAAGCAAAACTGTAGAAGACCACATTCATCGATTTTGTTATCTTTTATAGAAAATAAGGCTTGTCATTTCGTGTGAAATACCAAGCCTTATTTTCTCTGAACAGCATATACATTTCAAAGCGTCGTCTGCTATACTTGTAATTTGCGTTTTAAGGGTTAAAAAGATTCAAGCAGGAGGAACAGTCCACGGATCCTCAGATAATTATGGGATTTTGTTGATTTAGTTTTATCATCGTGTAGTGTTTTTGTGTGTGTGTGTGTGTGTGTGTGTCCTCAGATAATTATGGGATTTTGTTGATTTAGTTTTATCATCGTGTAGTGTTTTTGTGTGTGTGTGTGTGTGTGTGAGTGTATGTGTGTGTGTGTGTGTGTGTACTTGTTATTCTGCTGATCCAGCACATGCATTTTAATTAAGGGGAACCGATACACTTTCAGGGGAGGCAACTCTGTCAAAATTGTTCGGTAGTAGACCCTTTTCAGAAGGGAATTGGTGCGCTAGAGAAAGCAAAAGACGTATATTGGCCTGTGAAGAGTCCATGGTTTCTACCGAGCCAGCATTTTTTATAAATCTATATCGGGCCGTTATCGGCCCGTCAGGGTAGCTGACGGGCCGATAACGGCCCGGTATAGATTTATAAAGAATGCTTACTGGGTAGGGCCTCCAACATACTTATGGCGGCATTCCTACAGAAGAAAACACATGTAAATAATAGTTACATCAAACTGATCATTATGACCGCTCATGTTTTATTGAATGTATTGAACTGCCTTTGAAAAGGAACCCTTTGGCAAACATGTTATCCCAGTAAGCATTCTTAATAAATCTATAGCGGGCCGTGATCGGCCCGTCAGGGTAGCTGACAGGCCGACAACGGCCCGCTTTAGATTTATAAAGAATGCTAGTTGGGATCAGTTTTTACACAATTTAGTTTGATGAGTTCAGTGATACATAAGGCGTAAAAAAATAGCTCTGTTTCCAATAACCCCACCGACCATGTTTCAAATACCCGATTCTGCTACTTTCTATCAGTAAAAATGCAAAATAAAAAGTAAAGCACCGCCCCTCAACAAAATACCATTTTTTTTTTTTTTTTGCATAAAATTACAGGCTTGACCCTGTTCTTTTCTGAAGAAGATGTAGAGAAATAAAAAAGTTTCTCCTACTAAGCGACCCAATTTTTTTCAGCATGTTAGTGGAAACACAGTTATTTTTTTTTTTACGCTTAAGCATGAGTTTACGATTCAATTTATGATATTAAAATAATTCATTCTCTGTATATCTACCAAAAGATCAATAGTCTGTCACTGGTAAACTTAACATTGTATGAATGTCATTTCGAATGAGGTTTTAGGTCTCCATCAACAATATTCTAGTTATTTGAAGACATTTGGATTTTAACAAGAAGAGACACTTAAGCCCTGCAACAAACTTACTATTTCCATTTGAAAACTACATTTGGATTTTTTTTTTTAAATAAAGTATGCTATTTGACTTTCGTACTTGGCATTATATAAGCAAAATCACAGTGAAGTCTGTCGGAAAAGGTGTACGCCTATTAAAGACAAAACAGACATTCTGTTCCTCAGGAGCATCTGAGAGGCTTGGCCACTTTGTATTTTGCATACTGCAATATACATACCTGACAGACTGTTTGTCTGTCTCCTCCACAGACTGACAAAGAGTTTGGAAAAACTTCTCCTCTTTAATTATCTGACCAAAGTCAGATGCCAGGTCAACAGCCTCTCCTTCAGTCAGAAGTGAAAAGAGGCTGTCTTTAGACTTCTTTCCTCTGGGCATTACAATGCCTCTTGGTAGACTAGTGCTCTGGCGCCGCCGCTGCAAGGATATTAAAGAAAAGAGAAGAGTTTGAAGGCTTTTGCAAAGATTGAAGTAACCTCTGCAAATGTCAGTGAAGTGCGAACTAGTATTGGATATCAAAGAGTCATCATATGAACAAATTATATCACACTGCATATACGATCTTTCAGACCACAGGCTGCAATAGTTTCTATTTAATTTTTTTCACCTTTCCCATACAAAAGCCTTACTGATCAAATTTAACCTTGCCCTTAAGTAGGTCATGGTCAAGCCATAGTCATCAGGTGAGCTAAATCATTAGTGCGATGAATAGTTTTTAACATGAGTGCAGCTTTAGTTTCTTTTTAATCCACTGAACATGATTATCACCTTTTAAACTGTGGAAACTTAAAATACACACAATCATTGTCGACTTTGCAGTCTAAATTTTGCAAAATAAAAATTTTGCGGCTGTTGTAAGTTGCATTTGCTAAACATAAGCAGAAAAGAAAAAAAAATGGCCACTGGACACCAAGCACTTGAAAATGCAATGCTGGATTATTGCCCCTATTATACTACGTTGGAATAAAAGATTTATTTAATGCTGCATCCAGATGGTCTATCATGGAAATGTACTTAATATGGAGTAAAACAAAGGTAAGAGAAAAGTCCAGGGAGTGCCACAATCACAAACCGCAGCCCTTCCCAGACCCCAAGAGGAAGAGGAAACCGACAAATCTAAATAAGCACAAACCGAACAAACGTACGAAAAGCACTAAGATTAGCTCTCTCTTCCCCAAGCGAGGTAATCGCAATACTAAAAGGACTGAAAAACACAAGAACAAAATGACACACGGAAAGACATACAACAAATCGCCTTGTAGAATAAACTACAAAGTTATGTTTGAGTAGCTACAAAATTTTGTGTACTTTTGGGCAAATCATGGTAACTTATTCCGGCTATCTAGATCAGTTGAGAGTTGAGAAAAAAAAGCCAAGACAAGGCTGAATGTTTACCTTGTAAATTAAGCACAATCTATTGCAACGCAAAACACTAAATCTCAAATTTACCTTTAAGTATTGGCAAACAGCCGACGCAGAAAAATGTTCCGGTTGCCCAATTCTCCTCTGGATTTCAGGTTTTGTTACAAGGTAGGTTTTACCCCTTTTGCTCCCAATCAAGCCCAGTCTGTCAGGGACACTTATGGGCCATTCTGAATCTAAAAAAAAACTATTCCATATTAACAATTACAAATGGAGTACAACATAAAGTGCTAATAACGAGCTTAAGCGATCTGCGAACCAAGTCGCCACCTCAGCAGGTGGCGAAGCTTAAGCTTGTACTGTAGGTATCTTGAGTTTCTCACATGCTATACAGAAGAATTCTCATGCGGTAAAAAAATCTCCCTATAAAAATAAATTTTCGGGGCACATGCATAATTTCTTTTTACTATAAGACTAAATATATATTTATACAATAATTCGCAAGCCCGTATCCCACGAAATCAATTTCTTTGAAGAAATCAGCCAATGAAAATAAAGTTTTTGGACACATCCATAATTTCTTTTTACTATATTACTCAGCATGTATTTATATACTACTGAGGGAAACTCTGGTTAAACTGATGTCAGCATAATGTTCGATGTTGTGCACTCTGCCTCGGGCTTATTTAAACAGATTGTGTCTGGTCCGCGACTTTGCATACCTGATGAAAAAATGCATAAAATGCTTAAGCTAGTTTCATAAGCAACACCTATTTATTTCATATACAAATAAATGAACATTAATTCATGACTTAATACTTCCTACACAGGAATAACTCGTACTTAATGAAACATCTGGTCCAGTGTGCAATATCTGTTCATACTGAGTCAATGAAGCTGAAGCTACCCAGTTGTTCTATCTGATCATACATCTTTCTCCTGGTATTTGAAAATTACATATAGATCAAATGATATTTTTGAGGGTACCAAATATCAATACTTAAATGTCAGTATAGGCGTGAATGTCCAAAGCGTATGTCACAATATTGTCCAAACAAAAACTTGGCAAAGATTTTGTAGGTCCTGGTTACTGGCAAGGAAAGGAGATGCGATCAAAATATATGCTTACCATCAGGAATTATTTTTCCAATTATAAATCAAAGGGACAATCATTTGGTATAGCAATATTGATTCTGCCTGGTCTTTTATCTGATATAGTCAAACACCAAGGAACAAGAACAAGACAATGTTCTAAACTTACATTGTAAGCCTCTATTATGGTGAAGCCTGGCTCTGATGCATCAGGCTCTGGTGCATCGGGCTCTGGTGCAAGTGTTGGAACTGAAGAAAACAAGAATTGCAAGACAACATTGATTAGTAATTGCAAGGACACCCAAATTTATATGGAACCAGGTCCCTAGCTTTTAGTCTACCGTGAGTATTTGTAACGCACATTCTTCAATGTCACATAACCATATTGTAATGAATTGTCTTAAAAGTAGGTAATTGCAATTACACTGGAAAACTACAAATGCATTACAACCTCTGTAAATTATGCCACAAGCCTGTGTGTGATGTAAAGATGAATGCACTCAGTAGTCATTTTCAATTTATGGTCATGATTTATACATTTTGGGAGATATATGACAAAGTTGGAAGAAAAGTTGGATTTGATCAGTAAAAACCTTCTTATAATCTAAGAAAATCTAAGAAAAATTTGGTTGTAGCAGACCTGTTAACGGACGGCAACATGGACGGATGAACATAACTGAAGGAAACAATATATGATGTCGGCATATATTTTATATGCCCAGGGTATAATTATGATTTCAGTCTGGTAGAGTTATTGAAAAAAATATGATGCAACTAAATATAAACGTTTTAGAAAATACACATATGCTATGGTAAATGAATACATTGCTAAGATATTAAAATTAAAAATTGCATGATAGATTATTTAGTTAATATACCAAATAGATACTGTATTCAAATTATAAAAAATAAAATGAGTATCCCTTCAGAACAATGAACAAATTTTAACAACCTGAAGAGGGTCAGACTGCGCAGTTTTGGTTGTCATGAATTTGACTAAACATTTTATTTAACAATAGTTCACCTACCCTTTCCAACATTATGCTGTGCATCTTTGTTTTTGTTGGTTCTTTTGTTTGGCTGAACCTTCTTCTGAGATAATGTTCTACCTGATCGTAGATTAGGCATCTGAAATCAGGAATTTATTGTTGCATTTATAAAGTGTACCAGTCTGTCTATAACAAACAAATAAATTGAAGTGAAGATGCTTGCTATCTAAAGGTACCAAAAACTGTTGAAGCAGCTGTGTTTTCACATAATGGGAGTGAAATTTTCATAAAATTTACTCAGAGTCCAAAGCAGCACATTAATATGTATGAAATGAGTATATGCTCCCAAATGAAAGATTTGTTTTATTTCAACAATGTTAATAAACTAGAAAAATAAAGATTAGTCCATAACGTGAGATATTTTCAAATCGTAAGGACTCTGGGAACATTTAGTCTTAAAATACACATGGAATTGCAGTTTGTAGCTGGAGTCTACAATAAAATGTAAATTAAGACTAAATCAAGTGACCAGGTGGACACGTGTATCCCCGGCCAAAGCCATCCCCTAGCATTATATCAAGGGTAGATACCAAGTAAATAAACTATCCCTGGTCACAAAATGTAAACTTTTGTAGTGTATATCCACTACATATACATACCACTCATTAAAGATAATACACTGTACGCAAAATTTGATGAAATTTCGTGAATAAATAATAAATTTATCCATTGGAAGCATGGACGGATAAAGTATATCATAATACCAAGCCACTAGTGTTAAAAATCCATAATGATACTTGAAAGAACTTCCATAATCACTGAACCATAAAATATAGGTCACATTGATATTAATGTATCTTTGCATCATTTACCATATCAAACTGAACAATCATACATAAAATGACGAAAATCTGTCCAACAGTGTTTGCGATATCAATTAAAATAGACGAACCATGAAATGAAGGTCACATTCCCATGACATCACATCTCAATCTGAACATTCATGCATAAAATGATGAATATCTGTTCATTAGTGCTGAAGATATACAGCAAAAATCACTAAACCATGAAATGTAGGTCAAAGTTAATATAAAGTATAATGAGGTCATACACTATATCAATCATAACAATCATGCATGAAACGACGAAAATCTGTGAAATAATATATGAGATATTAAGTAAACACACTGAAATATGAAATATAGGTCACATTTATACTGACATAACATGAGGTCATTTACTGTGTCAAACTAAACAACCATCCATAAAATGATGGAAATCTGTCAAATAGTACTCCAGATTTCAAGCAAAATTACTGAAGTATAAAATATAGGTCACATTTACACTGACATAACATGAGATCATTTACGATGTCAAACTGAACAACCATCCATAAAATGATGAAAATCTGTTTAACAGTATTCCAGATTTTAAACAAAATTACTGAACAATGAAATATAGGTCGCATTTATACTTACAAAACATGAGGTTATTTACTATGTCAAACTGAATAACTATTCATAATTGTTTGTGCTGAGAATTTACGGTCTAGTCAACCCAATGGGATCATGTCGTGCGTGGTCAGTTCACTTAAACACATGTTTACTGGGCAGGCTTAGTCCTCTAAGCAGTTAACCAGTATTGTGCACATTCTTTCGCCAGAAACTGACAACTGCCCTTCTTGAATCAGCGGAAGGGAGAGAATGACCGTAGAAAATATTTCATGATCAATCTCCCAAAAGAATGCTGCCGACCTTGGCGGGGTCGAATCCGCCACCTCCTGGTCTCCAGTCGGACACGCATCCAACTGAGCCACCGAGGCCGGCTTAACTATCCATAAAATAATAAACATCTATCAAATAGTATTCCAGAGTTTAAGTAACATCATTGAACTTTGAAATATAGGTCACTCAGAGTACACATTGTCATACCAACATAGAGCATCAACATGCACCTGGGGGTCTACAATACAGTGTGAACTCAAGGTATACATTGTCATACCAATGGCTAGTGCAAAAAAAAATGTATCTAAGAAACATGTACATAGGGTCTACAATACAGTGTGTAGTCAGGATATACATTATGACACAGACATAAAGGGATGTATCTGGGATCTACAATACAGTGTGTACTCAGAGTTCACACTGTCATACCAACGGACTGAGAAAAGAAATGTACTTTGGGTCTACAAGATAGTGTGCACTCAGGATACACATTACCATACCAAATGATATGGTACACATTGGCATACCAAATGATAAGGCAACAATATGTATCTGAAGCCTAAAATACAGTTTGTACTCAGTACCAACCGATGGAGCAACTACATGTACCTAAGGTCTACAATACAGTGTGTACTCTGGATACAAATTGTCATACCAACTGACAGAGCAACATGTATCTAAAGTCTACAATACAGTGTGTACTCTGGATACACATTGGCATACCAACTGACAGAGCAACATGTACCTAAGGTCTACAATACAGTGTGTACTCTGGATACACACTATCATACCAACTGACAGAGCAACATGTATCTAAGGTCTACAATACAGTGTGTACTCTGGATACACATTGTCATACCAACTGACAGAGCAACATGTACCTAAGGTCTACAATACAGTGTGTACTCTGGATACACATTGTCATACCAACTGACAGAGCAACATGTACCTAAGGTCTACAATACAGTGTGTACTCTGGATACACACTATCATACCAACTGACAGAGCAACATGTATCTAAGGTCTACAATACAGTGTGTACTCTGGATACACATTGTCATACCAACTGACAGAGCAACATGTATCTAAGGTCTACAATACAGTGTGTACTCTGGATACACATTGTCAAACCAACTGACAGAGCAACATGTACCTAAGGTCTACAATACAGTGTGTACTCTGGATACAAATTGTCATACCAACTGACAGAGCAACATGTATCTAAAGTCTACAATACAGTGTGTACTCTGGATACACATTGGCATACCAACTGACAGAGCAACATGTACCTAAGGTCTACAATACAGTGTGTACTCTGGATACACATTGTCATACCAACTGACAGAGCAACATGTACCTAAGGTCTACAATACAGTGTGTACTCTGGATACACACTATCATACCAACTAACAGAGCAACATGTATCTAAGGTCTACAATACAGTGTGTACTCTGGATACACATTGTCATACCAACTGACAGAGCAACATGTACCTAAGGTCTACAATACAGCGTGTACTCTGGATACACATTGTCATACCAACTGACAGAGCAACATGTATCTAAGTTCTACAATACAGTGTGTACTCTGGATACACACTGTCATACCAAATGACAAATAACCATGTATCTAAGGTCTACAATACAGTGTGTACTCTGAATATATATTGTCATACGAACTGACAGAGCAACATGTACCTAAGGTCTACAATACAATGTGTACTCTGGATACAAAATGTCATACCAACTGACAGAGCAACATGTATCTAAAGTCTACAATACAGTGTGTACTCTGGATACACACTGTCATACCAATTGACAGAGCAACATGTATCTAAGGTCTACAATACAGTGTGTACTCTGGATACACATTGTCATACCACCTGACAGAGCAACATATTTCCAAGGTCTACAATACAGTGTGTACTCTGGATACACATTGTCATACCAACTGACAGAGCAACATGTATCTAAGGTCTACAATACAGTGTGTACTCTGGATACATACTGTCATACCAACTGACAGAGCAACATGTATCTAAGGTCTACAATACAGTGTGTACTCTGGATACACATTGTCATACCAACTGACAGAGCAACATGTACCTAAGGTCTACAATACAGTGTGCATGGATACACATTGTCATACCAACTGACAGAGCAACATGTATCCTAGGTCTACAATACAGTGTGTACTCTGGGTACACATTGACATACCAACTAACAGAGCAACATGTATTTATGGTCTACAATACAGTGTGTACTCTGGATACACATTGTCATACCAACTGACAGAGCAACATGTATGTAAGGTCTACAATACAGTGTGTACTCTGGATACACACTGTCATACCAACTGACAGAGCAACATGTACCTAAGGTCTACAATATAGTGTGTACTCTGGATACACATTGTCATACCAACTGACAGAGCAACATGTATCTAAGGTCTACAATACAGTGTGTACAATGGATACACACTATCATACCAACTGACAGAGCAACATGTATTTAAGGTCTACAATACAGTGTGTACTATGGATACACATTGTAATACCAACTGACAGAGCAACATGTACGTAAGGTCTACAATACAGTGTGTACTCTGGATACACATTGTCATACCAACTGACAGAGCAAATGATATGGTACACATTGGCATACCAAATGATAATGCAACAATATGTATCTTAAGCCTAAAATACAGTTTGTACTCAGTACCAACCGATGGAGCAACTACATGTACCTAAGGTCTACAATACAGTGTGTAATCTGGATAAACATTGTCATACCAACTGACAGAGCAACGTGTATCTACGGTCTACAAAATATTGTGTACTCTGGATACACATTGTCATACCAACTGACAGAGCAACATGTATCTAAGGTCTACAATACAGTGTGTACTCTGGATACACATTGTCATACCAACTGACAGAGCAACATGTACCTAAGGTCTACAATACAGTGTGTACTCTGGATACACACTGTCATACCAAATGACAAATAACCATGTATCTAAGGTCTACAATACAGTGTGTACTCTGAATATATATTGTCATATGAACTGACAGAGCAACATGTATCTAAGGTCTACAATACAGTGTGTACTCTGGATACACATTAGCATACAAACTGACAGAGCAACATGTACCTAAGGTCTACAATACAGTGTGTACTCTGAATATATATTGTCATACGAACTGACAGAGCAACATGTATCTAAGGTCTACAATACAGTGTGTACTCTGGATACACATTGTCATACCAACTAACAGAGCAACATGTATCTAAGGTCTACAATACAGTGTGTACTCTGAATATATATTGTCATACGAACTGACAGAGCAACATGTATCTAAGGTCTACAATACAGTGTGTACTCTGGATACACATTGTCATACCAACTAACAGAGCAACATGTATCTAAGGTCTACAATACAGTGTGTACAATGGATACACACTATCATACCAATTGACAGAGCAACATGTATTTAAGGTCTACAATACAGTGTGTACTCTGGATACACATTGTAATACCAACTGACAGAGCAACATGTACCTAAGGTCTACAATACAGTGTGTACTCTGGATACACATTGTCATACCAACTGACAGAGCAACATGTATCTAAGGTCTTCAATACGGTGTGTACTCGGGATACACACTGTCATACCAACTGACAGAGCAACATGTACCTAAGGTCTACAATACAGTGTATACTCTGGATACACATTGGTATACCAACTGACAGAGCAACATGTACCTAAGGTCTACAATACAGTGTGTACTCATGGCACATATGCAGAAAGCAACAACATGTACTTACGGTCTACAATAAAGTGTTTACTCTGGATACACATTGTCATACCAATTGACAGAGCAACGTACGTAAGCTCTAAAATACAGTGTGTACTTTGGATACACACTGTCGTACCAACTGACAGAACAACATGTATCTAAGGTCTGCAATACAGTGTGTACTCTTGATTCACATTGTCATACCAACTGACAGAGCAATATGTATCTAAGGCCTACAGTACAGTATGTACTCTGGATACACACTGTCATACTAACTGACAGACAACATGTATCTAAGGTCTACAATACAGTGTGTACTCTGGATACACACTGTCTAACCAACTGACAGAGCAACATGTACCTAAGGTATACAATACAGTGTGTACTCCGATACATATTGTCATACCACCTGACAGAGTAACATGTATCTAAGGTCTACAATACGATGTGTACTCTGGATACACACTGTCATACCAACTGACAGAGCAACATGTATCCAAGGTCTACAATACAGTGTGTCCTCTAGATACATATTGTCATACCAACTGACAGAGTAACATGTATCCAAGGTCTACAATACAGTGAGTACTCTGGATACACATTGTCATACCAACTGACAGAGCAACATGTATCGAAGGTCTACAATACAGTGTGTACTCTGGATACATATTGCCATACCAACTGACAGAGCAACATGTATCTAAGGTCTACAATACAGTGTGTACTCTGGATACACACTGTCATACCAACTGACAGAGCAACATGTATCTAAGGTCTACAATACAGTGTGTACTCTGGATACACACTGTCATACCAACTGACAGAGCAACATGTATCAAAGGTCTACAATACAGTGTGTACTCTGGACACATATTGCCATACCAACTGACAGAGCAACATGTATCTAAGGTCTACAATACAGTGTGTACTCTGGATACACACTGTCATACCAACTGACAGAGCAACATGTATCTAAGGTCTACAATACAGTGTGTACTCTGGATACATATTGCCATACCAACTGACAGAGCAACATGTATCTAAGGTCTACAATACAGTGTGTACTCTGGATACACACTGTCATACCAACTGACAGAGCAACATGTATCTAAGGTCTACAATACAGTGTGTACTCTGGATACACACTGTCATACCAACTGACAGAGCAACATGTATCTAAGGTCTACAATACAGTGTGCACTCTGGATACACACTGTCATACCAACTGACAGAGCAACATGTATCCTAGGTCTACAATACAGTGTGTACTCTGGATACACATTGTCATACCAACTGACAGAGCAACATATATCCAGGGTCTAAAATACAGTGAGTACTCTGGATACATACTGTCATACCAATTGACAGAGCAACATGTTAAAGATCTACAATGCAGTGTGTAGTCTGGATACACACTGTCATACCAACTGACAGAGCAACATGTATTTAAGGTCTACAACACAGTGTGTACTCTGGATACACATTGTCATACCAACTGACAGAACAACATGTATCTAAGGTCTACAATACAGTGTGTACTCTGGATACACATTGTCATACCAACTGACAGAGCCACATGTATCTAGGGTCTACAATACAGTGTGTACTCTGGATACACATTGTATCTAAGGCCTACAGTACAGTATGTACTCTGGATACACATTGTCATACTTACTGACAGACAACATTTATCTAAGGTCTACAATACAGTGTGTACTCTGGATACACACTGTCATAGCAACTGACAGAGCAACACGTACCTAAGGTCTACAATACAGTGTGTACTCCGGATACACATTGTCATACCACCTGACAGTGCAACATGTATCTAAGGTTTACAATACGGTGTGTACTCTGGATACACACTGTCATACCACCTGACAGAGCAACATTTATCCCAGGTCTACAATACAGTGTGTCCTCTAGATACATATTGTCATACCAACTGACAGAGCAACATGTATCTAAGGTCTACAATACAGTGTGTACTCTGGATACACATTGTCATACCCACTGACAGAGCAACATGTATCCAAGGTCTAAAATACAGTGTGTACTCTGGATACATACTGTCATACCAACTGACAGAGCAACATGTATCTAAGGTCTACAATACAGTGTGTACTCGTGATACACATTGTCATACCAACTGACAGAGCAACAGGTATCCAAGGTCTACAATACAGTGAGTACTCTGGATACATACTGTCATACCAACTGACAGAGCAACATGTTAAAGATCTACAATGCAGTGTGTACTCTGGATACACATTGTCATACCAACTGACAGAGCAACGTGTATCTAAGGTCTACAATACAGTGTGTACTCTGGATACACATTGTCATACCAACTGACAGAGCAACGTGTATCTAAGGTCTACAATACAGTGAGTACTCTGGATACATACTGTCATACCAACTGACAGAGCAACATGTTAAAGATCTACAATGCAGTGTGTACTCTGGATACACATTGTCATACCAACTGACAGAGCAACGTGTACCTAAGGTCTACAATACAGTGTGTACTCTAGATACACATTGGCATACCAACTGACAGAGCAACGTGTATCTAAGGTCTACAATACAGTGTGTACTCTGGATACACACTATCATACCAACTGACAGAGCAACATGTATCTAAGGTCTACAATACAGTGTGTACTCTGGATACACATTGTCATACCAACTGACAGAGCAACGTGTATCTAAGGTCTACAATACAGTGTGTACTCTGGATACACACTATCATACCAACTGTCAGAGCAACATGTATCTAAGGTCTACAATACAGTGTGTACTCTGGATACACATTGTCATACCAACTGACAGAGCAACATGTATCTAGGGTCTACAATACAGTGTGTACTCTGGATACACATTGTCATACCAACTGACAGAGCAACATGTTCCTAAGGTCTACAATACTGTGTGTACTCTGGATACACATTGTCATACCAACTGACAGAGCAACATGTGTCTAAGGTCTACAATACAGTGTGTACTCTGGATACACATTGTCATACCAACTGACAGAGCAACGTGTATCTAAGGTCTACAATACAGTGTGTACTCTGGATACACATTGTCATACCAACTGACAGAGCAACATGTATCTAAGGTCTACAATACAGTGTGTACTCCGATACATATTGTCATACCACCTGACAGAGTAACATGTATCTAAGGTCTACAATACAGTGTGTACTCTGGATACACATTGTCATACCAACTGACAAAGCAACGTGTATCTAAGGTCTACAATATAGTGTGTACTCTGGATACACACTATCATACCAACTGACAGAGCAACATGTATCTAAGGTCTACAATACAGTGTGTACTCTGGATACACATTGTCATACCAACTGACAGAGCAACGTGTATCTAAGGTCTACAATACAGTGTGTACTCTGGATACACACTATCATACCAACTGACAGAGCAACATGTATCTAAGGTCTACAATACAGTGTGTACTCTGGATACACATTGTCATACCAACTGACAGAGCAACATGTATCTAGGGTCTACAATACAGTGTGTACTCTGGATACACATTGGCATACCAACTGACAGAGCCACATGTATCTAGGGTCTACAATACAGTGTGTACTCTGGATACACATTGTATCTAAGGCCTACAGTACAGTATGTACTCTGGATACACATTGTCTTACTTACTGACAGACAACATTTATCTAAGGTCTACAATACAGTGTGTACTCTGGATACACACTGTCATACCAACTGACAGAGCAACATGTATCTAAGGTCTACAATATATTGTGTACTCTGGATACACATTGTCATACCAACTGACAGAGCAACATGTACCTAAGGTCTACAATACAGTGTGTACTCTGGATACACATTGTCATACCAACTGACAGAGCAACATGTACCTAAGGTCTACAATACAGTGTGTACTCTGGATACACATTGTCATACCAACTGACAGAGCAACATGTACCTAAGGTCTACAATACAGTGTGTACTCTGGATACACATTGTCATACCAACTGACAGAGCAACATGTATCTAAGGTCTTCAATATATTGTGTACTCTGGATACACATTGTCATACCAACTGACAGAGCAACATGTACCTAAGGTCTACAATACAGTGTGTACTCTGGATACACATTGTCATACCAACTGACAGAGCAACATGTATCTAAGGTCTACAATACAGTGTGTACAATGGATACACACTGGCATACCAACTGACAGAGCAACATGTATCTAAGGTCTACAATACAGTGTGTACAATGGATACACATTGTCATACCAACTGACAGAGCAACATGTACCTTAGGTCTACAATACAGTGTGTACTCTGGATACACACTGTCATACCAACTGACAGAGCAACATGTATTTAAGGTCTACAATACAGTGTGTACTCTGGATACACATTGTCATACCAACTGACAGAGCAACATGTTCCTAAGGTCTACAATACAGTGTGTACTCTGGATACACATTGTCATACCAAATGACAGAGCAACATGTATCTAAGGTCTACAATACAGTGTGTACAATGGATACACATTGGCATACCAACTGACAGAGCAACATGTATCTAAGGTCTACAATACAGTGTGTACTCTGGATACACATTGTCATACCAACTGACAGAGCAACATGTACCTAAGGTCTACAATACAGTGTGTACTCTGGATACACACTGTCATACCAACTGACAGAGCAACATGTATCTAAGGTCTACAATACAGTGTGTACTCTGGATACACATTGTCATACCAACTGACAGAGCAACATGTATCTAAGGTCTACAATACAGTGTGTACAATGGATACACATTGGTATACCAACTGACAGAGCAACATGTACCTAAGGTCTACAATACAGTGTGTACTCTGGATACACACTGTCATACCAACTGACAGAGCAACATTTATTTAAGGTCTACAATACAGTGTGTACTCTGGATACACATTGTAATACCAACTGACAGAGCAACATGTACCTAAGGTCTACAATACAGTGTGTACGCTGGATACACATTGTCATACCAAATGACAGAGCAACATGTATCTAAGGTCTACAATACAATATAAACTAGTACAAACATTGATAATTTATACAAATGGGATCCAGATGAAAGTCAAAAGACTTGTATTAATCTGTATCCCGATGTGTAATCATCAAAGCTTACAATAACAATAGCAATACGTGATTTGAACAACTTACAGCTTAATTAATTGTACTATTTTACATGTTAAACCATGCATCAGAAAAAGCAGAAGAAACGAGAATACTTGGGACATTTGTATTCCCTTTTTTTCTGCATAACTAGGTATTTTATTTATCATTGATAACCTAATAATCTACTATCTAAAATATATGCATGTTCGTGATTATATGAGATGCTGCAGCTCCACGGGGAATGGAGTCTTGATATATTTTCATAAAAAACACTATAACACAACAACCGTAATAACTCTAAGACAAAAACAAAATTTAGCCGTCAGGATAAGTATATAACGGACCTTCGGTCGACTAACTTGAAAAATCTTATTTTGCTATGTTAAAGCATGGGCTGTTTTATATAATAACAGAATTATTTTAGTCTATTTTAATTGCTTATCTAATTTCAAAACGTTTAGATTTTAAGATAAAATTCTGTACTGCTGTAAATATTTGTTGATTCTGCATTTCATTCAATTCTTGGCTTCCATAAAGGAGAACATTAAGGGTCGGTGTATGAATATGAGTCACTGTGTCCAACATTTCTTGTCTTTGATTGCTAAAACGATTACATTTCAAAAGGAAATGATTTGTGTCTTCAATGGCTCCACAGACACACAATGGGTTGTCTAAAATATTTTTAGAATATAGATGTTCACATAGAGAACTACATTTTGTTCTCAATCGTGCGTGGTGAATCTGTCCCAGGCGTTTACCAGCAAAGAAAAAATTGGGTGGGTTAGTAATGTTACTGTTAAGATGACGTTTAAATACCATTTTGCTAGGTGAGTTGCGCACATTATCTGGCAACTCATTCCAATCTCTGATAACAGAGGGTAGAAAGGAATTATAGTAAAGTTGTGAATTAGCACGGATAGTATGAAGATTGGCTGCATTACGTAACTGGTAGGTTGTGGTATTTCCAACAGTAGATGGTACGAGAGAAGATAAGTAGTTAGGTTAAAGATTATTTACCATGTTATAGAATACCAATAGCTTATGTTTTTTCCGTCGAGATGCCAAGGGTTCCCATCCTGTTTCTAAATAAAGAGAATTGATAGATACGAGTTTAGTGGCTCCTGTTACGACTCGAGCTGCTTCATTTTGTATTTTTTCAAGTTCGTTTACCTCGTACTGGGTGCAATTATCCCATACAACATCGGCATACTCAAGAAGTGGGCGAATAAAAGAGAAGTACATAGTTTGGAGTGATTTTCTGTCAAGTTTAAATTTAAATTTACGCATGATATTAATGCGGCTCCATGCTTTTGATTTAATGTAATCTATATGATCATGCCATTGGCAGTCACTTGAAAGAAACACGCCCAAGTGCTTGTGTGTGTGAACTTCATTGATAAGTTGATTATTCATAAAAATGGGAGGATGATTGGGTTTATTAAGTTTTCTTGAAAAAATAATAGACTCAGACTTTGTAGGGTTGAATGTAACGAGCCACTGGGTAGCCCACTGATGAATCATTTGCAAATCGGTATTTAGTTGCCCAGCGGTATTGTGCGGATTGTCTACTATAATGTAAAGGCTTGTGTCGTCTGCAAACAGTCTAATAGTTGCTTTGATGTTATCTACTATATTATTAATATATAGAAGGAATAAAAGAGGGCCTAGAATAGAACCTTGAGGGACACCAGCCGTAATTGGTAACCAGTCAGAACAAGCACCAGGTATAACTACTCTTTGTTTTCTATTGGCTACATAATCTGAGCACCAATGAAGAAGAGAATCAGTACCACCTATAGATTTAAGTTTGTACAGAAGTCCTTTGTGCCATACTCTATCAAAGGCTTTGCTTATGTCACAAAAGACTGCTCGGACTTCTTTACCTTCATCGAGAGCTTTACAGAAAGTGTTATAAATATCAACAAGCTGATTTACGGTTGAGTCACCTGGGATGAAGCCAGATTGCAAGGTGGTTATGACTTGATGATCACGAAAGAAATTAAGCAAATATTTAAACACAATTTTCTCAAGAACTTTGCCGGCAGCACTTAGTAGTGATATTGGTCTATAATTGGATGGACACGAAGGATCATACTTTTTGAAGACTGGTGTAACATTGGCCTGCTTCCATAAACTTGGGAATTTACCTTTTGCAAGAGAGAAGTTAAAAAGTTCACACAGAGGGAGAGATAATGATTCAGCGAGCTCTTTTAATAATCTGTTATTGATTAAATCGGGTCCTGTGGCTTTACCTATAGGTAACGACTTTAGAACTGATTCCACTTCCTGTGGTGTAGTAATAATAGTGTTGATTGTATCTAGTGGAGTGACTGTAGCTGTAGGCAGAGAAGCGTTAGTTTCGTCTAAGTGTGTTTGTTCAGTGAAAAAATTATTTAGGACGTTTGCTTTTTCCTCTGCGGATAAGTAAATTGTTCCATCTTTATTAAGTGGGGGAATAGATGATGGTTTATCTGGCTTTATATAATACTTTAACGTCTTCCACCAGTCTTTTGGACTTATGTTGTTATCTTCAAGTTTTTTTGCTAAGTTATCGACTTCAGCCTTTTTGGACTTCCGTATTTCATTTGTAATTTTATTTCGGACATGTTTGTAGTTTTCAAAATCTAATAATGATTTGGATTTCTTATATTTATCGAAAAGTCGTTTTCTTTTTCTCATTAATCTTTTTATACTGTTAGACAGCCAAGAAGGGTCCGAATTTCGTACACGTATTGTTTTATTAGGTATATGTTTACTTGCAAGGGTCATTATTCTTTCGGTTACTTTAGCTGCATATATATCTACATTATTATCCTTAAAAGAGTTCCAGTCAGTTTCACTTATATCACGTGATAAAGATTGGTAATCAGCATTATCATACAGCCATATATGCCGTGTATAAGAATGCGTTATCTTTTTTTAAAATTGAATACACAATATATAGGACAGTGGTATCTTATGTTCTGGTCTAGGAAGGGATCGCCAACTCCACTCAGTAGGATGTTGTGTGGATTAGTGGTTAAAAAAATATCTATTATAGAAGACGTGTTTTCTGTGTAGTGTGTAGGCTCGTTAATAAGCTGCTCAAGATTGTAATGTTGGCATATATCAACTATTTTTTTATGGGAAGCTGCTTTTAATATATCTAGATTAAAATCACCGGTGATAAGAATGTTTTCTACACCGCTGTCAAAAGCAATGCCTATAGAGTCTTCTATAGAGGTGAGGATTGCTGGAGCAGAATTAGGAGGCCTATAGAAAGTACCAATTAGCACTTTCCTGTGCTGCGTGTATACCTCTATCCAAAGACACTCAATATTAGGAAGCTCAAGATCAAATCTGCGACGCGAATAAATGTCTTGTTTGGCATAAACACAGATTCCACCATGATTATCACCAGGTCTGTCACGTCGGTATAAGTTAAACCCATTAATATTTAAATCGTCATATGAGTTTCTATGGTCCAGCCAGGTTTCCGTCAGACTAATGATATCGAACATGCCAAGTTCAGATTCAATTAAATCAACCTTGTTTGTAATACTCTGGATATTATTATGGACTATAGAAAATTTACCTTGCCTGTTTAAATTATCTAGGAAGGAACTAGATTCTGTTGAACTATAAGAATCCTCGGATGAGGGACCAGGATTGCGTTCAATACCCGCTATCAACAATAATGACATGACTATTAAAAATTCAAATAAATTTAGAAAGTCAATACCTTTAATCTTAAGCTGACGACCATAATGTAGTCCTATCCGTATCCTGTAGATCTGAATTTCAATCATTATGTTATACAATCAGTTAAACAACGAAACAGTCTGCAGCATACGGATAGGTCTTTCTTCTCGTACGATTGATATGCGTGAATAGTGTATAGGTGTAAGTACTTTTCCCCGTGGAGCACCAGCAGCAAACACAAAAACAATGGAAACATAAATAGAACAACAAACATGTTTGTTTGTTTTACATTATTGGGAAGAGGATAGGACTCGCAGTTATGGAAATAGTAGACGAATTTGCAAGTGAGTGTTGAGTATTTCACAAATAGAAGGTAACAGTGTTACAAGGTAACCTATTACAAATAATTCGTTTTTTAAGAATATGTGTATGATGATACATTAATCGTTCGCGGGCAAGTAAGTTCTGATCATAGGCAGTACGACAGCATACCATTAATCAATATGTACTTTACACTTTCAAATTATACTGTTTAAAGGTCCTACTGAAGATAGTTTGTGATAGTTATATGACAGAAGCAAGTAATAACAAGCAATTTGTGTTGTTGTACAAATATTGACTGGTGAGGGACCGGATTTGATGTGGTATCCACCGAAGAAAGCCAGATGACAAAGGCGATAGCCGAGGTCAACGTTGGTGCTCTGTGGCGGACACCATCGTCACATCCAGTACCTCAACAGCCAACAAATGTTTCATTATATAATTTGTCTTGTCTCTCGATAACTGTGGCAACAAACAGTCAGCATCAGACCCATTAACATAATGACCGCGCGTAGACGTCGATGTCAGTAATAGCGGCATCACTAAAACTGATATCTTATTTTAGAAACTAATATGTAGTGAATAGCACGCGCAAGCAAGTATATATCCCGTTCTGTTGTTAAGTCCGATATAAAAGATAGGGGAAAAAAAAAAAAAAAAAAAAACCACATCATGTCAAGTCAAACAAAAATATTAAGCGAAACACGCATACACATACATATGCTCACACTTACTACCAACAATATAGACCTTCATTCAAAGCTCAGATAAACACTAGTTAAATATGAGAAAAGTGTGATGTTCTGATACACCAGTACACTAACCAAGTGGTCAGTCAGCGCCGAACACGTCAGATCAATGTCGATTCGACGCTGTCAGTCCACTGTGGTTGCCATATCTGTAGCATTTGAGGCGTCTTGAAATTTATTATTTTTTAGAAGTTTGTACTCCCATCGGAAAATATCTTGGTTATTTTTAGATTATATACCAGTGCCAAAAAATCATATATCTAACAAGAGAGAGAGACAGATAGACAGACAGACAGAGAAACAGACAGACAGACAGACGTAGTCAGGGAGACATAAGGAGAGGAAAGAGAGAGAGAAACAGACAAACAGACGTAGACAGATAGACATACGGAGAGAGAGAGGGAGGGAGAGAGAGAGAGAGAGACAGACAGACAGAGAGAGAATGGGAAGAGTCTGAGAATTAAAACATCTTGCCTCCACAATTATGTACTCATTTACAAACGTTCCTGGTCACCGACTGCCTATATAGGACACGTGTTGGCAGCACGCTTTTCTTGTGGTTTGTGTGGTCATTGGAGTTTTCATTGAAGAAAATTGCTATGCAGACACCACGTGGTTGCATCGGTGACCCAGTTCGCGTGTGAATTGATTACTTGTTTTCATAAAGGGAAAAGAAAAATGCGTTCTGATTCTAGAGAGAAAAAAACGAACTAGAAACACAGGATAAACTGAACCATTCAGTGGGTATATAAACAGCAGGTAAGTATTCGCATATTTCCCGGCAGTCACACAGCGCAGAAACAACGTGGTTTCAACTTCGACGACGTTGCATCAACGCCGTGAGCCTGTCTGGATATACGTTTTATATCGTTGTTGTATATATATATACTTTTACCATGCCGCCGGTTTGTTGTTTTCATCATCAACGTTGTTACATGAATCGGACTGTCTCCCCAAACGCATCCCTTACATAAAGCAAGAGATGCGACAATAACAGCCGCCGACAGTACCACAATCCCTCCACTATACCTTTACCGAAACGAAAATGTAAGGGTATCAGTGGTTACGGGATAGCCCCCCGGGTACTTTCCCTTTAGCCACTGGAAATGTAGGACACAATACAACACTATTGGTAATGTTCAATTGTGTCATACAATATTCTGTATCCGATGGGCTTTGGGGCTTGTGTTGCCAACAGCACAGACTTTTATTCAAAGCTCAGATAGCACAAGTTACATACGAACAAGTATTGTATAGCTATAAATAAGGCTAACATGGCGACTGACATTTGATTAATAGTGAAGTAAGGCACACACACACAGAGAGAGAGAGAGAGAGAGAGAGAGAGAGAGAGAGAGAGAGACAAGAGAATAATGTGATGCACCAGTAAATTATACCGTTACTCTAACCAAATGGTCAATATAGAGAATAGTCAAAAACGAAGAAAAAATCAATTAAATATCAGCCTAAGTCAAGCAGAAACATTAAGCAAAACACGCATACGCATATACATATTCATTAAATCCACGTCGGAACGTCATCGGCCCGAAAGGAATTCTGTCGGACCGATCAGGGCCAACGTACATCCACTCAAGATGCTAGCTAGGTAGGTACCAGCAGATGTTGGCATTCCACATGACAACAACTTACTCCCCACACATATATAGTCTTAAAAGGTCAAAGCGACAGGTCAGGCTGGTCTGCCTAAATTCTGATTGCATAAAGTTCACACGCACGCACGCACGCACACACACACTGGTGAATGAATGTCATCAGACGTGATATCAGTGATAATTCTAATTCACACACTCACACGCACGCACGCACGCACGCACACACACTTGGTTAGGCAAACCCGCACAATAATGTAAAGTCCATATAAATCAATGGACACATGCTAAGGGTGCACTCCACAGTTTTGACTTGCATTTCTATCTGTTCACAGCCCTCACATACATAAAATGCAATCACAGCAAATATAACAGTACCTGTCCATTAGGTACTGTATCAATAAATTGCAAACATACCAAATAATAATTTAAGCATCATAAAAATAACTGCAATGTACCAAAACCTGCTGTTGCACTAATGTAAACAATACCCCACCCCCCTCCGACTGCGGCCAAATTTATGCAAAAAGTGCAGTTTTCGAATGATTATCATCAACTCCAGGACAATGCACTGGTCTGAAACAGTTGGAAATTTGACAGAGCGCCTACAGAATATTACTTTTATCCAGAAATCAATACCTGTAAGCCACCTCGTTTTTAAGATAAAATCCACAGAAAAGCATGCTACAATTTTTGACAAGGTAAAACCGGGTACCAGACAGAGTTCAACAGTTTCGTATTTTACCTACACTGTTTTATAAAAAGGTCATGTGACCTCAAGAAAAGTCTTTTTTATCAGTGTTAACAATAACTGACAAGCATAAAACTTCAGTTTTGGTCAAAATGTGCAGCAAAAAGTATTTTCAGACTGGTTTCTAGCCCTACCCCTAGTTATTGACATTTTTGCCAGGTTCAAAAGTGCGAAACTGTGGAATGCACCCTTTAACAATAACGTCCGATAGACGTTGCAGCGGTACTCCGAAGTTTACAGTTTAATTATAGCCACAGTAACGGAAAATCCAGTATAGTAAAATATAAAAACGTGCATAATCAATCCCCTCTGGCAAGCGGAGGCTTCTGGCTTCCAGGTAAACTGCATCAGAACGAAAGGGAAAACCAGAAGTCACGGGTCATCAGACGAGTTCATTTTACACATGTTAGGCCAGCTATGAAAAATTACGGACAATATAAATACCATGCTGTAATACCTCTGATATACCTTTGATATACACAAAAATAAGCACAAATATAACCTCGTCCGGCGATCCGTGACCACGCATCACGATGCTATATTCAAGGCAATACAACCCAAAGCCTCAGGTCTCCAGATAAGACAATATTTAGTCCATAAGGGGATAACTCGCAATGTATCATTTGATATAACAAGGTACCAAATGTTAGAAATAGTGAAGACCTAGACCAGACCACACTGCCATGCAGCCCGATCAGGTCTCACAGTACCTGGGTTAATATCACACTACACCCAATGTGCGCAAGTAGTGGAGACACAAATCACTCCATACGTCAATGCAGTCCGGTCGGACTGTACACCAATATCGAATTTAGATCACTTTATATGCTGTGCTCAGTCAGCAACGACACAGACCAGATCATACACTGTACAGAAAGATGGGAAAAGCATGCGCCTCTCCGCTGTCAGTCCGGTTCTTCCCTGGGCCTTACCACATTATTAGACCGAGACTTCTCTGATACTCTAGCGGCCCCTCTCCGCCCCGATACTTGCCACCCAGGTATTTGAACAGATAGGACTTTGCATACGGTGTAGATCCAGCTCAGACGCCACGAAATGCGGCTTCTGATCAGGGTGTAGACTGTTTGCCATATATACCAGAATGGACTATTATAACTTTAAGGATATGGGTAAATAGATGTAGATGGGTAAGTAGATGTCCCAACACGAAGGGTAAAATACGGTACTACTGATAACCCCACTAGAGTTCGGGATTTTTGCATATACAAACACCGAGGACCCCGAACACAGTCTGCGAAGCAAAGCTCGAACACCATATACGAAGAGCAAAGACCAACACACGACTACAAACCAGCGCGATCCAACAAGGATCCTCGCTGTCGATCACGTTTTGGCCTAATATATTTATTCCTATAAAACTGCATGAAGATATCCTGAACAGTTACTGAGTTACGGAGAGTACAAGAATGTTTACGGATGGACAGACGGACAGACAGCGCCATGCCATAGTACATCCGTTTTTTTTTTTTTTTTTTTTTTTTTTTTTTTTTGTTGTTTTTTTTTGTTTGTTTGTTTTTCAAAATGGGCATATAAACAAATCACTAGAATTCATCTGATAAATGCTAGTTGCAGGGATATAAAAGGCACCATTTCACACATGGGTGTGTGATCGGAATGAAATAGAAATAAGAAAACATATCAACAGAATTCATCTGAAAAATGCTAGTTGAAGGGATACCAAAGGTGCCATTTTAGCACATGTGTGTGCTATTGAAGATGCTACCACAGAACTTACATTTAATTTGCATAGGCATGTACCACATAGTACCCATCAGGTCAGTCGACTAGATCAGGTGAATATTCGGTGATAAATCAGAGACAGTTTTACTTATATCTCAACAAAAAACATATGTTGTGGGTAGGTAATTATTTGATCCACCACCATCAGGAGTAGTTGTCCTTATCTCTTAATGAAAACATATTTTGTGGCTACTCATTTGAACCACCTCAACATATGTTTTTGTTGAGAAATACGGAAAATTATCCTTCAATTATCATCAATTATCACCCATATCTAGTCCACTGCATCAGGTTAACAAGTCCGTATAATGAATACCATTGTAAGCCCCATTTTGTACAGCTGGTGTTTCATCACGAAAACATGCCTATATAATTCTGACCCCCTTAAACCGCACTTATATTGAGTGAAACTGGGGTTTTCAGGGGTATTTCTGCTGAAAAACAGATAGGTTGTGGGTCGTTAGAACAACCTCAGTGAGGCCCACAATCTATGTTTCAAGCAGATATTTGAAAAATATCAAAATCTTTTATCTGAAAATTTCCTTTTTCTTTTGAGGTTAAAATTTTCAATATATTTGAATAGGCGTGTTTTCGTAATGATCGCGACCATTGTTTTTTGTCGCCATGTCATAACAGGGTCATTGATGAGGCTTCATTAGCTGAAACTGTGCAGTCTGGCCCACATAGGTCTTTACAGTGTGTTCATCGATCTTAAGGGATATTCATTATGTTCTTTATTTACACGTTACAGGGGTATACATTATTTTTGCTTTTTTTTTTTGCTCAAAAACATGGATTGTATGTATTGTTTAAAACGGTCTCAATAAGGTGGTTCTAATGAGTAGACGAAGATGATATAGGCATACAGTATGTGCATTTCATGAGGTATGAAAGCCACGGCCGAGCTGCCGAGCCGAGCCGAAAAAGCCGAGCCTGTTTACAGTGTTTTCTTGTATTTGTTCAAACTAGTTCAAGATACTTATTTCTTTTAATCTTATATTACCACATATGTAAAATGCTGTATTCACAATTAAAATTTGTACAATCGTTTGTTATTTATGACTTTATATCCAATTTTCCATTCAACAGGGGTATGAAAGCCACGGCCGCGAAACCGGCACAGTGGCTCAGTGGTAGAGCGTCCGCTTTGTGACCGGGAGGTTGCGGGTTCGATCCCCGGCCGGGTCATACCAAAGACTTTAAAAATGGTACTAGCTGCTCTTTCGCTTGGCGCTCAGCATTAAGAAAGTAGAGCTAGAACTGGTCAGCTCAGTGTCAGTATAATGTGACTGGGTGGAATATCATGTCAAAGTGTCTGGGGCGTGATATTTCAGTGAGGCAGCACTCTAAAAGTGAGCATTGAGCTCCCTGCCACATCCAGACACCGTCGCGATATGACTGAAAAAGGTTGAAAGCGACGTTAAGCCCAAATCAAACAAACAAACGGCCGCGAAAGGGATATATTTTTTGCCATTTTGTGAATAAATGGCGATATGTTATGATCAGAGCATTTGACAGAGGTTGCAAAAAGGTATTTAAAATTATTTTGTATCATTATAATATGCAGAAACTGTTTATATTTCCCATTATTCCTCTTTTTCATCCAAATAACGAGGATCGGCAGGATCTAAATATAGAACATAGAAAACTAAATGAAAATAACCGAAACGGAAAGCAAAGGCATTGAAAGAGTCTAATCTTAACAATTACATCTAATACCAGTATGATGACTAGCATTAACGGCAAAGGCTATCAAATTAGTTATAGATGTGGAATCTTACATGACTGTTTTGTTAGCTCACCTGAGCCTTTAGGCCCTTTCAGCCGTTTCGTTTATTTTCGTTTAGTTTATATCTATTCTATTTTTAGAATCTGCCGGTCCTCGTTATTTGGATGAAAAAGAAGAATAGTGAGAAAGTAAACAGTTTCTGCATGTTATACTGATTCAAAATAATTTAAAAATATCTTTCTGCAATCTCTGTCAAATGCTCAGATCATAAAACATCACAATTTGTTCACAAGCTGGGCAAAACATATCCCTTTCGCGGCCGTGGCTTTCATACCCCTGTTGAATGGAAAATTGGATATAAAGTCATAAATGATAAATAAGCAAATGATTGTACAAGTTTTAATTGTGACTACAGCATTTTACATATATGGTTATATTAGATTAAAAGAAATAAGTATCTTAAACT
This sequence comes from Anodontia alba, assembly GCA_964016985.1. Lineage (NCBI taxonomy): Eukaryota > Metazoa > Mollusca > Bivalvia > Lucinida > Lucinidae > Anodontia > Anodontia alba. Next base: position 102,648,479 of record OZ024822.1, read on the forward strand.
CGATTGAACAAATAAAAGAAAACACTATAGCAGGCTCGGCTTTTTCAGCTCGGCTCGGCGGCTCGGCCGTGGCTTTCATACCCGACCGTGTCATCGTAATGCACACACTGTATGCCTACATCATCTTCGTCTACAAGGACCAAGACTGTATAGCTGACCTGCATGTATGTGTACAAAGGCACGAACTTATCCCAAAATAGACCTAAATTGACAAAGGCACGAGCTGACCAAAAACAGGTCGAGATGACTAAGGCACCAGCTGACTAAGGTACGAGTTGACCAGACACTTGGTCCTTGTAGACGAAGATGATATAGGCACACAGTGTGTGCATTACGATGACACTTTTACTCTGAACTTCAAACAGACCCTGCTACCTCAGATGTTCAAGAACTGTGGTATAAGTTTGCTAGCTGACTTGAGCAAGGCTTTGAGAAATTTATCCCTGTAAGGAAAGCTGGCATACGTGATGGCTTTCCATGGATTAACCAGGAAATTATGAGACTTATGCATAAAAGGGATAAATTCTATAAGCGCATGAAAAGGTCCGGCAGACCTAGTGACTCTAAGAAATTTCATGTGTATAAGCACCTTGTTCGCAGGGTCACAGATAGGGCATACATGTACGAACGATACCTAGGCGATATCCTAGGATTAAGTGCCACAGATAGTCCTGAAGAAAATCTCCCCCCAAAAGTGAATACTAAAAAATTGTATTCACTTTTAAAACATTCAAAACAGGACTCCAGCGGAGTAGCCCCCATTGTCAGATGGACAGACTCTCTCTCTCTCATGAACGTGACAAGTCAAATGCTTTGAACAGGCAATTTCAATCAGTCTTTAGCCCCAAATCACCAGAACGCCTTAGTTCCCTAGCTCAGCGGAAACTTCAAGAGCTAAACGACCAGGGCCGCAACTTAGAATTCCAACCCAGCCCATACAGTCCAATGTCTGACATACAGATTTCTGTGAATGGCATTGAAAAGCTGCTCAAGTCCCTTAACCCCCACAAAGCAGCTGGCCCATACCAATTCAAGCCCATAGTCTTGTAGAAGCTTCATGCAGAACTTGCCCCCATCATTCAAGTGATCTTTCAAAAATCACTTGACTCAGGTAAACTTCCTCATATCTGGAAGGAAGCAAAAGTGTCTCCCATTTTCAAAAAGGGAGACAGATCAGACCCAGCAAATTACCGCCCTATCTCCCTCACTTGTGTCTTATGCAAAGTGATGGAGCATATAGTCGATTCCAACTTGACTAAACACTTGGCAAATTCCAATATCCTATTTGAGCTGCAACATGGATTCAGGGAGAAAAGGTCCTGCGAGACCCAGCTGATAATGCTAGCGGATGAAATTTCTAAAAATATGCAAATGGGGCAACAGACAGATTTAATACTTTTGGATTTCAGTAAGGCATTTGACAAGGTTGCCCACGAAAAGTTAATTTCCAAATTACATTTCTATGGAATTCGGGGGAACACACTCTTTTGGATTAAGGACTTTTTGGACTCGCGATCTCAAGCAGTGGTTCTAAATGGGATTAAGTCAGACAAGATAGCTGTGTCACCTGGAGTCCCGCAGGGCTCTGTCCTTGGACCCATTCTCTTTCTGGCCTATATAAATGACCTACCTGACCAGGTCAAGTCCAGAGTTAGGCTTTTTGCAGATGATACGGCCATATACCTAGCTATTAGCTCTGAAGGTGAGTCAATAACACTGCAGAATGACCTTCACATCCTCGAAAAATGGGAACAACGATGGGACATGAGCTTCAACCCTTCAAAATGCCAGGTCCTGCATATCACAAGAGCTTAAACATAGATTGTGGGTACGAGTAGTTTTTTGTTTTGTTTTTTTTTTTGTTGTTGTTGTTTTTTTCTTGAGTGTGCGGACAGTCTCAAAAACTGCACCCAGAAAAGTAAATAAGGTTTTCAGAATTTTTTTTTTTTTTTTTTTTTTTTCTAATTTCTGCTCAAAGCATAGACTGTGGATACTTTACCCAAAATCTTGGTTTTAGAGCATAGATGTTGTATTTTTTGTTTTGTTTATACAGGTTAGGCTGAGTAATTTTACGGGTTTAACGACTTGTGAAGCTTTAACGACTTGTTTGCGAATTGCATTAACTCTTAATTAATTGTGGGCGCGTGCCGCAATCGAGTTATGTGTTGATTGATGCGTTTAACTGATGCTCATTCCAAATGATCTTATCGATAAACATGATAAATATATTTACAATGTTCGTTTTTCTTCTAAAATGTCCTGATACAAGGGCAGGTATACGTGAAGATAAATAATTCAATAGGTAATCGAGTTATATCCCTTCTATAGTAAAATCATTAAGCATTGTTCATAGATCATAGATCAATAAATGCAGTCATTAAGCACCAAGCCTTGAAGTAAAAACGTGTATGGGAACAAATTTCCGCTGATCAGTTTTATCTGTGGCAATTTTTTTATTATTATGTCGAGTTTTCCGAGTTTTTACCGTTTCTGTAGTCCGTCCATACGTCATTCCGTCCATCCTTTTGTACAAATAACAACATTGACAGTGTTGCAACTTGTGGATCTCTCTCTCTCTCTCTCTCTCTCTCTCTCTCTCTCTCTCTCTCATGGGAATTCGAAGCTACGTAATATTCAGTAAGCAGTCATTGATTTCTATATGTATAAAATCCAAATCCAACAAAAAACACTCTGGAACATTAAATTTCTATTTTACAACAACCGTTGTATGATTCTGCAATTGAAGGGGTTAATTCAGTTGTCGCAAATTTATAAAAATGACGCATCTAAGGCACTGCAGGTCAAAATTCCGCGCGTTCAACAACAGCCGAATTCTTATGATTGCGGGCTTTTTGCAATAGCGAATTTGGTAGAGTTTTGTTTTTCTCCTGATTCTTTTAATCCCAGAATAATATACGACGTATCGAAAATGAGACAGCATTTGATTGAATGTTTGGAAAATGGAAAAATGTCAGCGTTTCCCAAGGAAAAAGAAAAGAGCAGAGGTAAAATTAATTCATTCACTTGCAAAAGCATAAAAATTCCAGTCTGGTGCTATTGCAGAATGCCCGAATGTATTGATGACATGATTTACTATGATAATCGTAAGTGCAAGACTTGGTTTCATATAAAATGTGTAGGTTTAGGTTCCACAGCAAACGAGTGGCGATGTCCCTCTTGTGAACTGCAGCATGTGTAATACATGTACAAGTAGCAGCATCTATTTCAGACTGTTTGTTATCTTTTCGCAACATATGTACAAGTTTTATTTTCTGATTTTAGTATTTGATTTTTTTAGTTTGATTTTTTATATATATATAAAACGCTAAGTATTATACTCTAACCTGTAGACTACAGTAACTGAACCCGTCTGGATGTCTTAAATATCTCGTATTTTAATTTGAAATCCCATAAAGTAACGTTTTTTTTTTTTGTTTTTTTTTTACTTTAAAACCAGTTTGCGTTTATTAAAAGTACTAATTGGTACCATTTTTATGAATTACGACAGGCAAAAGTCAAGATGTTAAAGATACAATACCGTTCCAATACATCCCACCAGCGCTCGCGGATCATCCCGGATATTTCGACGTCAACAACGGACTGCAAGAGTGTAAAAAATAAAAAAATGTTTTATAACTTTTTTTTATATTAGAGCTTTAAAATTGAAATGATACAATTTTTCATTACATTCTAGTTATTATAAGTTGAGATATTAAAGGCAATACACCACTCCCCATACATCCTGTACATTGCATCTGGAACATCTCACCAGCGCTCGCGGATCATCCCGGACATTTCGACGTCAAAAACGGACTGCAAGAGGGTAAAAAATATATAGTGTTTTTTAATTTTCTTTTAGATTAGAGCTTTAAAATTGAAATGATACACATTTCATTAAATTCTGTTAATTATTAATTGAGATATTATAGATAATGCACCACTACCCATACATCCCGGACATTGCATTCAGAACATCCCGAACATTTCAAAGTCCAAAATCTGTGTTAAAAGGATAAAAATTGGAAAATATTTTTTAATTATCATTTAGAATGGAGCTTAAATTTTCCAATAATACCAAGTTTATTAAATTCTGACCACTACCAGCAGAGATATTGAGTGCAACGCACCACTACCCCATACATCCCGGACATTACATCCCGAACATCCCGGACATTAGTGTGCACCCGAGCTACGTACTGAATGGAAATCCAGTATTTTATTTTATTTATAACTGGTCTATTTTAAACACAGAGCGGCGAAAAACCCATTGTACATGTGCATTTAATATCATCCATTATCCTTGACATTGTCTGCGCATGTCATATTCATCTAGCTCCTTGGTGGTGGAAAGTTCGGGAAAACAGTTTGACATCAAGTTTTTTGGGTGAAAAAGCCATGTCAGACCGACTTCAACAGTAACACACAGCCTTTAGAATCAGAGGCAGCTGTCAAGAAAGATAAAAGAACCTGATCTGACAAAATCAATAGGTAAATACATTTTTTAGGTGTATTAATCCTTGGAAAAAATCAGTTGGATTGTTGGATATTCATGATATTGGAAAATCCAACTAATTCCAAGTTGGAAAATGGGGGTGAATTCCCGGATTTTTTACCTGTTGGAAAATGTTTTGTAGATAGATTTAATTAATTTAATCAAGTAGGAATCTGTATCACTTTTATCATTTTATTTTTCAACCTTTGAAAGTATTATTTTTCAAAACTACCCTGTCTTTTGATAAAGAATGCAAATATGACTACATTTTTTTTTTTTTTTTTTTTTTTTTTTGTTTGTTTTTGTTTTGTTTTGAAAAGATGAAAGCTTATTGCAAATAGAAAAAAAAAAATAGAGAAAATAAGGAGTGAAAGGAGTTTTACTGTCATTTGCTGAAAGAGTGCTTAGCATTCATCAAGGACAATAAAAACATGATTGAATTAATTCAGTGAAATAGTATTTGGTCACAAAAGTGAAGAAATTCCTTGGACCATTTTACCTGTTGACAACACATTTTGCAGATACCGTTTAGTTCATAAAATTTGAGACAGAAATGTATGAACACATAAGTAAGTCCAGATCAGATTAATCAAACTGCTCTGATCAGGATCTACACTTTCTGCCATTCTTTCTCAGCCTTTTGATATTTTATGATGTGGTAAAATTTACTTTTTCAAACTCAAGAACAATTATATCACATGTTCAATGTATCCCATTTTTTAGGATCTTCATGATAAATGAGTTCACCAGAGCGAGATATATAATTACTCAAAGTGTCAAGTTAGACTTGTAACCATTGCAAGTGGATAACATGTTTTTCATGGCTCTAGGAGTGACATTTATCAGGTAATAAATTGTGATATCTTTTCTTGCTTTGGCTCCTCATTGTGGCAGTTCTAAGGAGTACCCACAATCTGTTTTTGAGAAAATAAGAAAAATACCCCTGCAAGCCCCACATGTCCCGATAACAAGACCTGCCACCTGACAGGATAGCTCACCTGAACTTGGGCTTGCCAGTCTAATAAAAAATAATAAGGTCCTAGAAACATTGACATAAAATTTTAACATGAAAATTTTAAGTTTAAGACCTTGACATGACCTAGGGTGATGGGGATGATAGTGCACAAAAGTTTGGACCAATATATATAATTATACCCAACATGAATCAAATCAGTGATAAGGTTAGGATGTAACGAAAACTTTAACACCTGTAGATGCCAACGCCGAGGCTAGTACAATAGCTCCCGTAAACGTTGTTCAGGCCAACTAAAAATTGGCATTTGGTGAAATATATGTTATCTGAACTTGCCATATTTCTGCTGAGATGAATGAAATAAAACCAAAAAAAGAAAATATATGTATTCTACAATAACATTTATTTATTTAGGTATTGGTAACTCTAAAACTCCAGCATACCATTTTACCGCACACTCCCCTATAAGTACACAGTCAAGCATTTCACAGTTTCAGATTACAGCCAAGTATTTTATCTGCTTTAAATAAAAGCATATGTTGTTGGTACTCATTTGAATTGTCTTGATTCAAATCAGTATCAATAACATATGTTTTTATAAAGAATATTGGTGAAAAAAAGTCAGTTAAAAAATATTTTTTTACCATGTGATAAAACAATCGCTGATATTTTGCCGCATTAGTTCTTGAAAAAACAAACTGCACAGTGCAATAATTGGGTTGAATACGGTAATTATTCTGAAGACAAAAAAGTCAATCAAAAATCGTTTTTTTTTATTACCGTGTGAGCTGACAAAACACTGACATATTTTGCTGCTTACTTTTTGAAGCTATTCACTATTTTTTTTTTCAACCAAAAATATCAAATTTAATTGTATCAGTGCTATACAAGAGCAAAACATCAGGGAAACACCTCTGTGCAAACTATACCCCAGCAAACCTGTACTTACATAGTTAAAAGCAGGTTTGCTAGGGTCAAGTTTGACAAACAAGTTTAAGCATAATTATGGAGAAAAATGTTTATTTATTCAACAAATATAATTTGGTTCCCCAAAACAGCAATATAACATGCATTTATGCAGATTATAGAAACTATATGGATCAGTTCTCATAATGTCAGTATTTGTTGTGTCAAGAAAACAGGTTTTTCTTAAATAAATTATGTTTTTCCAACATTAAGACAATTCATTTCTATAAGAAATTTGGTATGCTGAGAGAAAAAAAAACAGATGATTTCTACAATATCTGATTTCACAGAAAAACTTGCGCTGTCTTCATAAAACCTTATTTTTTTTTTTTACCGAAAAAAGGTGTACTATACTTTCCATGAATATTCAGATACATTGTAAAGAGCATTAGCTTTCACAGATTGTTAATTAAGGGCTTTAATTGTGTCTAAACCAAAATTAAATAAATAGCAAACAGTGCAGACCCTGATCAGAATGTCCCTTAATAGCAGTCTGATCTGGGTCTACACTGTTTGCTCAGACATGTTTTCTGACATTTAGATGTCCAAATTTTTAAGGAAAATATGGTATTTTACTAAGTTTTCATGTCTGACATATCTCAATTTTAAACCTTAAATTTACGCTCTCTAGGCTAATTCACCAGACTGCAAATTGATGACATTTTCTTATATTTCCCAGAAAACAGGATTTGACATTTCATGCATTATATTTTAAAATGTCCTCTGCTGAAATTTTTACCCAGAGTGCTAAGCATTACAGAAAAAATCTGTTGTCTTGCAAAAGAACTGGGTTTCCTAGTGAAAAACTGGTTTTTACTCTTACTGTACTCATCGTAATCTGAGAAAACCCAGGTTTACTAAATGCAAAACTTGGATTATTAATTGGAAACTTGCGATATCAAGAGAAAACGGTTTATAAAAAAAAAAAAAAAACTGGCTTCATTAGGATAGCATAGCTTTACAATATAATAGTATGCTAGGGATGGCATTTATGCAGTGATTATATGTGATACTTTTTATTTCTCTTCCAAACATAGATTGTGTGTGCTTGTTAGACTATAAATAATGATTGTGTGGGTGCTTGTTAGAACCGTATGTATTCATTACCCACAATCTATGTTTATTGGCAAAAAAAAAGAAAATTACTCCTACAACTGCTGGAACTCTTTATTGCATGGACTTGATAATGTGATGTGACAGAAAAAAGCCTGGGATATCTTAACAATGATAGAAATAAATGTATAAAGAAAAAAAAACTTTCCAATTTACCCTCCAAATTAATCATGTTTCCTAAGTATGTTTTATTCTTTTGAAATATTTATTACCCTTAGAAGCCTTTTAAATAAACAAACAAAAAAGTAAATAAAATTAAATAAATATTGTAAGTATGAAAGAAAAAAATAACAACAACAAAAAAATACAACAAAAAAACATTCAAATCTTCTCCCCAAATAAGTCAATTTTCCCAACTATCTGTTATCCCCTAAAAACTATATATATTGATTACCCTTCTGGAGTGGAGGCCTCTTTACTAGCCCCTGCTAGTAATTCATAATCACCTCTTTAAGGACATGTCTTTGATCTACCTTGCTGAACCCCTAAGTACGGGCAATAAAGTCATAAGTGAGTTGTACCACTTTTGGTCTCATTTTGCCTATGTCTTTAACAAGAGAAAACCTAGTTTAACGGTTTGATAAACCAAGTTTTCTCTGTTATACTAGGTTTTTATGCCCCACCACCAAAAAAGTGGAGGGGTATTATGTTATACCCTCTGAAATTTTGAGTGTCCGTCGGTCTGTCTACCTGTCTGCCTGTCCGTTTGTCCCTCTGTCCGTCAGCACCCCCACCATTCGTTTGCCCACAACTTCTCCTACAGTTTTAGGCCAATCCTTTTCAAACTTTACAGGTGCTTTTAGGATGGTCTGAAGGTATGCATATTGTTTTTTCAGAATCCTGAAATTATTTTTTATCACATTTTTTTTTTTCATTTTTAACTTAGACTTTTTTTTGAGCCCTAATACTACAGAAATGTATAGGGAGTATGTACCTTGTACGCGCAACTCCTCCTACAGTTTTAGGCTAATCCTTTTGAAACTTTACAGGCGCTTTTAGGATACTCTGAAGATATGCATATTGTTTTTTCAGAATCTGAAATTATTTTTTATTATATTTTTTTTGCATTTTTAACTTAGACTTTTTTCGAGTCCTAATACTACAGAAATGTATAAGGAGTATGTACATGTGTACCTTGTACGCGCAACTGCTCCTACAGTTTCAGGCCGATCCTTTTGAAACTTTACACACGCTTTTAGGATGGTCTGAAGATATGCATATTGTTTTTTTTTTTTCATATCCTGAAATTATATTTTATCACTTTTTATTGCATTTTTAACTTAGACTTTTTGTGGGTTTTTTTTTTTTTTTTGTTTTTTAGCTCGCCTGTACGAAGTACAAGGAGAGCTATTGTAGTCACCCCGGTCGTTTGCGTTTGCGTTCCCGTTCCCGTCACACTGCGTTAAAGTTTTTCAAATGCTTATATCTCAACAGTCACTCCTCACAGAGGCATCAAATTTGGAACTTAGGTACCCTGGAGGGTCTTCTGAGATTCCAAGAGAATAAACCCCTGGGTTCATGCCCCTGGGTGGGGCTAGGGGTCAGAATCTAGGACACCTTTGTAATACTGTGTTAAAGTTTTTCAAATTCTTATATCTTGACTTTCACTCCTCATAGAGCATTCATATTTAGAATTTGGGTACCTGGAGGAGTCTTCTGAGATTCCAAAAGAACATACCCCTGGGTTCATACCTCAGGGTGGGCCTTGGAGTGGGGCTAGGGGTCAAAATCTAGGACACATTTGTAAAATCTTATATGCCTACAGGTTATAGACACAACTGGTTATACATCAGCTAACTATGTGACATCGGTTTAAGTGTAAGAGAGTGAAGGTCATGGTGACCTACATTTTACGGTCCAGGTCACCTAGATTTCACGGTCCAGTGATTTTGCCTTATATCTTGAATACTATTTGTTGGATAAATGTCACACCTGGGATATTACTTCCATGTGACCCAATGAATGACCACTTACTATATCTAGGTCATTGTGACCTATATTTCATGGTTCAGTGATTTTGCCTTATATCTTGAATACTATTTGTTGGATAAATGTCACACCTGGGATATTAGTTCCATGTGACCCAATGAATGACCACTTACTATATCTAGGTCATTGTGACCCATATTTCATGGTTCAGTGATTTTGCCTTATATCTTGAATACTATTTGTTGGATAAATGTCACACCTGGGATATTAGTTCCTTGTGACCCGATTATTGACGTCAAAATATATCTCTGTTGGTGTGACCTATATTTCATGGTTCAGTGATTTTGCCTTATATCTTGAATACTATTTGTTGGATAAATGTCACACCTGGGATATTAGTTCCTTGTGACCCGATTATTGATGTCAAAATATATCCCTGTTGGTGTGACCTATATTTCATGGTTCAGTGATTTTGCCTTATATCTTGAATACTATTTGTTGGATAAATGTCACACCTGGGATATTAGTTCCATGTGACCCAATGAATGACCACTTACTATATCTAGGTCATTGTGACCTATATTTCATGGTTCAGTGATTTTGCCTTATATCTTGAATACTATTTGTTGGATAAATGTCACACCTGGGATATTAGTTCCTTGTGACCCGATTATTGACGTCAAAATATATCTCTGTTGGTGTGACCTATATTTCATGGTTCAGTGATTTTGCCTTATATCTTGAATACTATTTGTTGGATAAATGTCACACCTGGGATATTAGTTCCTTGTGACCCGATTATTGACGTCAAAATATATCTCTGTTGGTGTGACCTATATTTCATGGTTCAGTGATTTTGCCTTATATCTTGAATACTATTTGTTGGATAAATGTCACACCTGGGATATTAGTTCCATGTGACCCAATGAATGACCACTTACTATATCTAGGTCATTGTGACCTATATATCATGCTTCAGTGATTTTGCCTTTTATTTTTATTACTATTTCATGAAGAATTGTCATACCTGGATTATTATATCTATGTGACAAAATAATTTACATACAAATACATCTAGGTCAGTGTGACCTATATTATATGGCTTAATGATAAAAATGTTACAATATAAAATGTACCCAGCAGGCGAGCTCGCTGTCCTACGACAGCTCTTGTTTTTTTGTGTTTTTTTTTGCATGGCTTGCAGTTTTATTCTAATTGTTCTTCCTTTAAAAATGGTGGCAAGTTTATTTTGGCCAGTGGTGAACCCATACATCATAGTAATACCATAAGGAACCTAAAACTTATGAGCATATGCAATAATTATCCTAAAATTTGAACTAGCTGATTTCGCAACCTAGCTAGTAATATGTTCAAATAATTGCGACAGAATGGCAAATTATAATGGACCCTGAACAGACATGTTCCCCTAATCTGGGTGTACAGTTTAGCAGTTATGCAGAAACAGACATAATCAGACATTTACTTTTCAACATATGGTAAATATCCTAAAATTTCAATCACTTTATTTTATTCTGTTTTGGCCCAAATTTTGCTTTTAATGCACCTGTTGCTTGAAATGCTTAGTGGAATGGCCAACATTATAGCTCCTGATCAGACTGCTCCTGAAGGGGATGCCTGATCTGGGTCTGCACTGTTTGCATATGTCATTTGTCAGACACTTTAGTGTTTGAAATTTTAGGACACTTAGCGTAAATGATAATCATATTTTCTATATACATGTACATATACAGTGGAACCTCGATAATTCAAAGTCCAAGGGACCAAACAGTTTTGTTTGAATTATTGAGACTTTGAATAATTGAGGGTTAAAATGCATACATATATTTAAGTCGGGACTTCAAAATGATTTTGAATTATTGAGAATTTTGAATTATTGGAGTTTGAATTATCAAGGTTCTATTGTATATGTGGTATAAAAATGAAAACAAAATGTAGAAAGACAGTTGATAATCAATTGTGTTAAATTTCACACATTCCCTCTTGGAGACAAACATTGGAGGAAAATCTGAAAATGCACATAAAATTGATAGACTTTTTTTGCTGATTGTATCTTTCTCTTCATTTATTTGTTACCATTTTGTCTGTTTATACCCAAGACACAGAAATCAGTTGTGTGTGTGTGTGTGTGTGTGTGTGTGTGTGTGTGTGTGTGTGTGTGTGTGTGTGTGTGTGTGTGTGTGTGTGTGTGTGTGTGTGTTATTCGGCCCATGACAGCTGTCAACTTGAGATCAATCAGTGTGGTGCATTGGGATTCCTAAGCAGCTCCAATAAGCAGGCTGAATATACAGAATATATGAATTATGGTCATAATGTTATGCAATGTATTCTGGCAGTAGCTGCTACTGTACAAAAGCTAAGGCACCTATGTAATATATGACAGTGTCATACAGGTGTAATGACCTTTATAGTAAAACAGTCTAGGCTTTGTCTCACCTCAGTGCCAAATATAAAGTGGAAAAAAAAATCCCAAATATTGAATGGCAAAAAATGAACCAGTAAATAGGTTTGGGCATTAACTGACCAATGTATTTGTTAGTAAGCTAAAATTAAAAAATAAAGTGAGTTCACCTGTCAGAATTTTTTTTTTATTTCCTATTGTGTAAATAATTTTTTTCTTTCTCTCAGTCATTATTTCTTCCAATAAATGTATTTATTTATTTTACGTGTTATAATAATAGATTTCATTTGTATGTTAAAAAAAAACACACAAAAAAAACACAAACAAACAAAATAATGTTTGTGTTGTCTATATGTCACAAGGATTAAAACGTTGTTTTTTAGCTCACCTGAGCCAAAGGCTCAAGGTGAGCTATTGTGATCACTCACCGTCCGTCGTCGTCATCGTCGTCGTCTGTATGTCCGTCCGTCCGTCCACAATCTTTAAACAACATCTCCTCCTAAACCACTGATTGGATTTTGACCAAACTTCACAGGAATGATCCTTGGTTGGTCCTCTTTCAAAGTTGTTCAAATGGTTCCGGTCCGTTGCATATCTAGGTCACAGGAGCTAAAAATAGATTTTTTAACTAAAAACTTAAAAAATCTTCTTGTCAGAAACCACTGGACCGATTTCAATATAATTTTGCAGAAATGTACCTTTGGTGATTCTCTACCAAGATTGTTCAAGCAATTCGGATTCGTCAAAAAACATGGCCGCCAGGGGGCGGAGCTTATTTTCCCTATATATCTATATAGAAAACTTTAAAAATCTTCTTGTCAGAAACCACGGGACAGATTTCAATATAATTTTGCAGAAATGTTCCTTTGGTGATCCTCTACCAAGATTGTTCAAGGCATTTGGATTCGTCAAAAAACATGGCCGTCAGGGGGCGGGGCTTATTTTCCCCATATATCTATATAGAAAACTTTAAAAATCTTCTTGTCCGAAACCACTGGACCGATTTCAATATAATATTGCAGAAATGTTCCTTTGGTGATCCTCTACCAAGATTGTTCAAGCCATTTGGATTTGTCAAAAAACATGGCCGCCAGGGGGCGGGGCTTATTTTCCCTATATATCTATATAGAAAACTTTAAAAATCTTCTTGCCCGAAACCACTGGACCGATTTCAATATAATTTTGCAAAAATGTTCCTTTGGTGATCCTCTACCAAGATTGTTCAAGACATTTGGATTCGTCAAAAAACATGGCCGCCAGGGGGCGGGGCTTACTTTCCCTATATAATCTATATAGAAAACTTTTAAAAATCTTCTTGTCCGAAACCACTGGACCGATTTCAATGTAACTTTGCAGGAATGTTTCTTATGTAACCCTCTATCAAGATTGTTCAAGCCGTCATGATTCGTCAAAAAACATGGCCGCCAGGAGTCGGGGCTTATTTTCCGTATATATCTATATAGAAAACTTTAAAACTCTTCTTGTTAGAAACCACTGAACCGATTTCATTATAACTGCAGAAATTTTTCCTTGGTGACCCTCTACTAAGATTGTTCAAGTAATCATGATTCGTCAAAAAAACATGGCTGCCTGGGGCAGGGCTTATTTTCCCTATATATCTATATATAAAACTTTAAAAATCTTCTTTTCAGAAACCAATGGACCGATTTCAATACAACTTGGCAGGAATGTTTCTTTGGTGACCCTCTACAAAGATGGTTCAGGCCGTCATGATTCATCAAAAATCATGGCCACTAGGGGGCGGGGCTTATTTTCCCTATATAGAAAACTTTAAAAATCTTCTCGTAAGAAACAGTTGGACTGAGTTCAATGTAACTTGGCAGGAATGTTGCTTTGGTGACCTTCTACCAAGATTGTTCAAGCCTTCATGATACGTCAAAAACCATGGCCCACAGGGGGTAGGGTTTTTTCATCATATATATCTGCATAGAAAATTTTAAAATTCTTCTTGTCACATACCCCATGACTGATTTCAATATTACTTGACTGGAATGTTGCTTTGGTGAACCTCTATCAAGATTTTACAAGCAATCATGATTTGTCAAAAAACATGGCTGCCATGGGGTGGGGCTTATTTTCCCTATATATCTAAATAGAAAACTTTAAAAATCTTCTTGTCAGAAACCACTGAACAGATTTCAATATAACTTGGTAGGAATGTTCCTTTGGTGACCCTCTACCAAGTTTGTTCAAGCTGTCATGATTCGTAAAAAAACATGGGCGTTAGGGTGTAGGGCTTTATAGCTATATAAAACTTTTTAAACCACTGGACCAATTTCAATATAACTTGGCAGAAATGTTCCTTTGGTGACCCTCTTTGAGATTCAGTTCAGGTCATCAAGATTTGTAAAAAAAACATGGCCAGGGGTGTGGTGGAGGGGGGTGAGGGTGGTTAGTGCTATAAAGTTTATACAAAAATCCTAGAGCAGTGAACTTGGCTGAAACTTCAACAGTAAATATGCAAATCTGTTTGGTCAGGTGAGCGATATAGGACCATCATGGTCCTCTTGTTTTTTATTTCTTTCAATCCTTGTTTCTTCCAGGGACTCACTGGTGTCAAGGTTTTTTGTTGTTGTTTTTAGTTTGTTTGTTATTGTTTTATTTTTTTACAGTGACAGTTGCAAAACTGAACAAAATATTTTTAAAATATTGGTTTGGAATACTAATTAGGCTTTGCTTGCAGATTTCTTTTTTTTAACAAATGGAAGGCAGAGCTTTTTAACAAATGGAAGGCAGAGCTTTTCAACTGTGCAATTTCATTGGTCAGATGTTTTAGGGTAATGTGATATTCAAAATGAATGACAGGTATTATCAGATGATTGACAGATCTTATCAGGTGACTGACAGGTCATATCAGATACAGTTACACATTTGAGTTAATAAAATTTATGCACTATAAATCTTAAGAAGTGATTTTTATAACACACTGAATGTTGGAATGGAATGAAAAAAATATCCTTGTCTGTCAAAAAATGGGGTACTTGAACGCTCAGCGCCCTGTGTTAAATTAGACTACATTTTGAAATATTTCTCTCATTTTCCCAGGAAACAAGATTTTGACATTTCATGCAAACTGAATCCAGTGGAGACAATCTGCATGAAATATCAAATCCTGTTTTCAAGGAAAAGCAAGAAATCACCAATTTCCCATCTGCTGAATTTGCCCAGAGACTGTTACAGGTTAAGAAATAATAATTTTGTTTAAAACAAAGGAACAATGATAGAAGGAATAAATGAGTTGTAGTCACTTTCTAAGTTATTTTACGGACTACATTACGAAAACATGCTTATATAATTTTGACCCCCTTAAACTCCACTTTTACATAGTAAAACTGGGGTTTACAGGGGTATACATTATTTTTATTATTTCTGTTCAAAAACATAGATTATGGGTACTCGTTAGAACCGCCTCACTGAGGCGGTTCTAACGAGTACCCACAATCTATGTTTTGAGCAGAAACATGAAAAATATCAGAATTTTTTATCTGAACATTTTCATTTTTTGGTGGTAAAATTTTCAGTATATTTGAATAGGCATGTTTTCCTAATGACATCACGAAAACATGCCTATATAATTTTGACTCCCTTAAACCCCACTTTTATATAGTAAAACTGGGGTTTACAGGGGTATATATTATTTTTCTTATTTCTGCACAAAAACATAGATTGTGGATACTCGTTAGAACCGCCTCATCGAGGTGGTTCTAACGAGTACCCACAATCTATCGAGGCAGTTCTAACGAGTACCTACAATCTATGTTTTTGTGCAGAAATAAGAAAAAAATTTGACCCCCTAAACCCCACTTTTATATAGTAAAACTGGGGTTTACAGGGGTATATATTATTTTTCTTATTTCTGCACAAAAACATAGATTGTGGGTACTCGTTAGAACTGCCTCGATGAGGCGGTTCTAACAGGTATCCACAATCTGTGTTTTGAGCAGAAGTATGAAAAAAATATCAGATTTTTTATCCTAAAATTTTCACTTTTTGGTGTTTAACTTTTCAGTACATTTGAATAGGCATGTTTTCGTAATGTAGGATGAAACTTCTGAAGCACATAGAAATAGTAAAGTACAATAACATTAACAGGCACTGAATCAGCTGTACATATATGGTCTTCAAAACACACTTCTGTCAAAACTATCAAATAATTTAGCAAAATTCAGATCGGATGGATGTTGTTGGGTAGTTCCCATTTTACCTATTCCCTATACTATATACACTTCAAATGGAGCCACTCCCATTTCCTTTGAAATTTTATTTGTAAAGTCCATTTTGAATATAATGATCAGTAATTTAATAATTTCATATACAGCTCCGAATATTTTCTGGAGTGTACAAGTTCTGTAATATTCTTTTATATAATGAAGACTTCTTATAAAGAACAATGTATATAGGTGTGAAAAAGTGAAATAACAGTGTTTTCATTGAACCTTATTTTTTTTTTTTTTTTTTTTTGCTCAGAAGGAACACATGACTGTCAGCAGATTTGGTGCAAGTTGGTATCAATTTTTTATAATTGGATCATTAACAAAGTAGTATTAAACCACTGACAATCATGTATAACAGTTATTTTGCTTTGTTTCAGTTCCCAATGGAAAACATGCATTTATCTTATATTTCCTGCATTCAACCTCAGTATTAAATCTTGAAATTAAATATTAATACCATATTCTAATTTAACATCCGTTTTAATTATATCAGTCCAATATGCACTGGTCACTTTCTGATTGTTCCAAGCTGATTTTCAAATTTCTGCCATTTTAGACAACATTGTGTTTACAATTTTTTATGAATAGGTCACTGTCAAATTACTTTTAAAAACATGTTTCCTCTATGCTTCCTCTATGTAAAGCATGTGAATGACATAAGTTTACAAAGTCACTCTTTAGTAAGCTTGTAAAAAAGGTAACATATACCTATCACATACCTATCACAGTGTTACACTTGGGACATTGCAAATACCATAATTAAACCAATCTACTATGTTTCTCTGCATTGTCATTTCTATTTTTAAAAGTTTTTATGTGTTGACCAGTAAGCCAGCCACAAATATGCGCATGATGAACAAAAATACTAAATAACACACATAGACCATTTCAGTACCAGTGAATAGATTGCTTTATATATTGATTGTGAAAAGAGCCAGAATATTCAAATAAATCAAATTATTGTAAAACAGAAGTTAAATCTTTTCTGCCAAATATCTTGATTGCAACTCGACATGAAAAGTTTCATCAACTGGTGTATACAAACTAAGACCTCCCATGTGCACTATCTGGTTAAGGCATGCACAGTTTACCAGTGTGGCAATGGCCCAATACTTTATGCAAGAACATCTCTAACAAAATACCATATGCAAATAGTGCTGACCCAGATAGACTGCTCCCAGTCTAATAATAGTTTAATAGCTCCAGATAACTAAGGCTTTCCAGATAACTTTTTTATTATTTCTACATAAAATCATGCCTCTGCAAGTTCTAATTTGTACCTACAATGCAGACATGTTTTTCTCAAATTCTCTGCAAAAACATAATGTGGTATTCATGTTTTTCTCAAATTCTCTACAAAAAACATAATGTTGTGGTATTCATTAGAAGTGCCTTGTTCATAGCTTTTCATGGAGAAATACGAAAAATATCAGTATTGCCATAATAACCCGAAGTATTGGGACAGAAAGGCCTTTGCAAATGGTATAGACCCAGATCAGATGCCACAAAACATGGCATCTGATTAGGTTCTACACTGTTTGCCGCTCATCCAGCACTATTTTAAACACATCAAGAGGTAGTAGAATGAATTATTTTAAATTTTTGGCTAAGTATGGTAAGTAAATAAGGTGTCCCAAAACTTAGGGTAAACATGGTGTTTGGTTGTGAAAAAAAGTAGTACTTTATGAGACGCTATGATCTATTCTGTTTGCCATTCCACCGAGTAGTTTGTTAAAAATAAAGGGTAAAATAAGAATCGAATAAAGATTTTGTTTGTGTGAATCAGGTTTTATGTCGCTTTCAGCAATCTTTTAGTCATTTCACGACGGTGTCTTGATGTGATAAGGAGCTCAATGTTCACTTTTAGAGTGCTGCCTCACTGAAATATCATGCCCCAGATGCATGGCATAATATTCCACCCAGTCACATTATACTGACACTTAGTTGACCAGTTCTGATTCCTAGCTCTACTTTCTTAATGCTGATCGCCAAGCAAAAGAGCAGCTAGTTCCAATTTTAAAGCCTTTGGTATGACTCGGCCGGGCATCGAACGCACAACCTTCCGACAAAGCGGGCACTCTACCAACTAGACCACTGTGCCGGTCAGAATAAAGAGTTAAGTATTTTAGGACATCCAGCTTAATAATGGCTTCTGGGCCTTGTAGCTATGAAAAAGTGAACTTTTCATGCTCCGACCAAATTAAGAATGTGCTTTCTGATCCTAGCTTGCACAAGTTGCCATTTTCTTTATGAAAAATAGTTCCTATTGTCCTGCCCCGCATTCTAGGTATTAATAACTATGGCCAATAAGCTCATCCAGGGCCATCAATTAGTGAAGTGATTGTACTGTTGATATTTATCAGAATTTCTTCTGCATGATTAGTAATTTTACCTTCCAAAACTTCTGTATTTCTCCTAACACTTACCATGCTCTGGGCAAATTCAGCTGATGACAAACTATTGATATTTTTCCCGAGAAAATAGGATCTAATACTTCATGCAAATTTGTCTCCTGGTGTGTCAGATCCTATTTTCTGGGTAAAGTAAGAAATATATTTCAAAATGTCATCTGCTGAAGTTTTTATACAGCAAGCAAAATGTTAATACTGGGACACCATAACTTTTTACCAAACTTGTTCTTAAATTTGAACAAGTCAATTTGGCTATCTGTTGATGTGTCTTTACTGTGAGAAGGGTGCCAGGCATTGTTGGTTCTGATCAGACTGTTTTTTGTCATTTTTTGCGGGGTGGGTTGGGGGGATAAATGTTTAATTTGTGTTTGTTACATGTACTTAGTCACTGTTATATATTTTCAAAAATAAATAAATAAATAGATAAATAAATAAATAAATAACAAGAGAGAGAAAGAAAATATTCTGAGGATCATCACTTTTCAAAAAATACAAAAAACCTACAAAACAGGTTAGAATTTTTTTAAAACCTAAATATGTTTTTTTTCCCAAAAAGTAGTCTTACACATAACACTTGTTTCTAAAGTTGAAAAAATGATGAAAATGATGCATATATGCATATTGCTACATGATTAAATTAATTAAATCTGTCTACAAAACATTTTCCAACAGGTAAAAAATCCAAGGAATACACCCCCATTTTTAGCTCACCTGAGCACAAAGTGCTCATGGTGAGCTATTGTGGTCAGTCAATGTCCGTCGTGCGTCGTGCGGCGTCAACAATTGCTTTAAAACCCTACTCCTCCTACACCCCTGGGCCAATTGACTTGATACTTGGTAGGAAGCATCGGGGTGACTTGTAGATCAAAAATAGCTAAAATCGTTCCGATCGGAATCCAAGATGGCCGCCATGGCCGCCATCTTGAAAATCTATTTTTCGCTTCTTCTCCTAAACCGAAAGGCCAGTTGACTCGAAACTTGCTAGGAAGCATCAGGGTGACTTGTAGATCAAAACTAGCTAAAATCGTGCCGATCGGAAATCCAAGATGGCCGCTATGGCCGCTATCTTGAAAATCTATTTTTCGCTTCTTCTCCTGAACCGAAAGGCCAATTGACTCCAAACTTGCTAGGAACCATCAGGGTGACTTGTAGATCAAAAGAAGCTAAAATCGTGCTGATCGGAAATCCAAGATGGCCGCCATGGCGGCCATCTTGAAAATCTATTTTTCGCTTCTTCTCCTGAGCCGAAAGGCCAATTGACTCCAAACTTGCTAGGAAGCATCAGGATGACTTGTAGATCAAAAATAGCTAAAATCGTGCCGATCAGAAATCCAAGATGGCCGCCATGGCCGCCATCTTGAAAATCTATTTTTCGCTTCTACTCCTAAACCCAAAAGCCAATTGACTCCAAACTTGGTAGGAGGCATTGGGGTGACTTATAGATCAAAAATAGCTAAAATCGTGCCTATCGGAAATTCAAGATGGCCGCCATGGCAGCCATCTGGAAAATCTATTTTTCGCTTCTTCTCCTGAACCGAAAGGCCAGTTGACTCCAAACTTGGTAGGAAGCATCGGGGTGACTTGTAGATCAAAAATAGCTAAAATCATGCCGATCGTAAAACCAGGATGGGCGCAATGGCAGCCATCTTGAAAAGCTATTTTTCGCTTCTTCTCCTGAACCGAAAGGCCAGTTGACTCAAAACATGGTAGGAAGCATATGGGTGACTTGTAGATCAATTTTCAAAAACAGCTAAAATCATGCCGATCGTAAATCCAAGGTGGCCGCCATGGCGGCTATCTTGAAAATCTATTTTTCGCTTCTTCTCCTAAACCCAAAAGTCACTTGACTCGAAACTTAGTAGGAAGCATCAGGGTGACTTGTAGATTAAATATAGCTAAAATCGTTCTGATCAGAAATCCCAGAAAGCCACCATGGCTGTCATCTTGAAAGTCTATATTTAGCTTCTTCTCCTGCACCGAAAGGCCAATTGACTCCAAACTTCATAGGAGACATTGGGGTGACTTGTAGATCAAAAATAGCTAAAATCGTGCCAATCGGATATCCAAGATGGCTGCCATGGCAGCCATCTTGAAAATCTATTTTTCGCCTCTTCTCCTGAACTGAAAGGCCAGTTGACTCGAAACTTGGTAGTTAGGATTGGGGTGACTCGTAGATCAAAAATAGCTAAAATCGTGCCGATCGTAAATCCAGGCTGGCTGCCATTTAGAGTTTGTTCAAATGATCATGCTCAATTGACTGGCATGCCATATATCTTCTTTTTCAAAATAAAGAACTGCTTAAATGATGATCTTTTCATTAGTTGCGATGACAGGATTGGAAAAATGTTGCATAACATCTGCATATCTGCCGTGGCTATGTCACTCAGGTGAGCGACCCGTGGCCCATGGGCCTCTTGTTTTTCACCAGGTATGCAAAGTTGCGGACCAGACAAAACATGTTTAAATAGGTCCGAGACAAAGTGCACAACATCAAATATTATGCTTACATCAATGTAACCAGAGTTTCCCAGGAAACATCGCTCTACTGTATTTTTGTTTTGTTTATAGCTCACCTGAGCTCTGCTCAGAATGAGCTATTGTGATCACTTTTCGTCCGTCGTCCGTCCGTCCGTCCATGCGTCCGTCCGCTAAAATTTTCAAACGACTTCTCCTCTGAAGCCGCTGAGCCAATTTTGCTCAAATTTCATATGGAGCCTCCTTAGGGTGGGGGAAAGAAAAATTGCTAAAATGGTCGTGGTCCATTGACCAAGATGGCCGCCACGCCCATATATGGTAAAAACCTTTTAAAATCTTCTCCTCCAGAACCGAGAATACCTTGAGGCTGAACCTTTGGAAGAATCATCGGGGACGGGAGGTCTACCAAATTGCTAAAAGAATTGTCGTACGTTGACGTTTGACCTTTTTACGGCAAGGTCAAGTTTGCTTCCCTATGCATTTGTATGGGAAAAACCTTTAAAGATCTTCTTCTCCAAAACCGAGCATGCCTTATGGCTGAATCTTTGCATATATCATCGGGAACAGGAGGGCTACCAAAATTGCTAAAATATTGGTGGTACATTGACATTTGACCTTTTTACGGTAAGGTCAATTTTGCTTCCTTATGCATTTGTATGGGAAAAATGTTCAGAATTTCAAACAACTTCTTCTCTGGAGCCTCTGGGCCAATTTTGCTCAAATTTCATATGGAGCCTCCTTAGGTAGGGGGAACAAAAGATTGCTAAAATGGTCACAGTTCGTTGACCAAGATGGCCGCCATGCCCATATATGGAAAAACCTTTAAAAATCTTCTTCTCTAGACCCGAGGATGCTTTGGAGCTGAATGTTTGCATAAATCATCGGGGACAGGGGGTCTACCAAAGTTGCTAAAATAATGGTCATACACTGACATTTGACCTTTTTACGGCAAAGTCAAGTTTGCTTCCTTATGCATTTGTACGGGAAAAAAACATTTAAAAATCTTATTCTCCAAAACCGAGGATGGCTTGTGGCTGAATCTTTGCATATATCATCTGGAACAGGCGGTCTACCAAAGTTGCTAAAATAATTGTCATACATTGACATTTAACCTTTTTACGGCGAGGTCAAGTTTGCTTCTGTATGCATTTGTATGGGCCCCACACATTTGTATGGAAAAAATGTTGATAATTTCAAATGGCTTTTCCTCTGAAGCCTCCGGGCCAGTGTTGCTCAAATTTCATGCGGAGCCTCCATGGGCAGGAGAATGAAAGATTGCTAAAATGGGTATGGTCCATTGATCAAAATGGCTGCCATGCCCATATATGGTAAAAACCTTTAAAAATCTTCTTCTCCATAACCAAATAAGCCCTGGGTCCTAATCTTTGCACAAATTATGGTGGACAGGAGATCTACCCAAATTGCTAAAATGATGGTTCTTTGTTGACATTTGACCTTTTTACCTCCAAGGTCAAATTTGCTTCCCCATTTGTATGGGCCATATACATTTATATTGAAAGTATCGAAGTGACTTGTAGATCAACAGTAGTTAAAATTGTTCTGATTGGAAATCTAAGATGGCCATCATCTGGTTTATATTTATAATATTTCCCTGCCACTGTGCTGTTTACATGTATAAAATCATGATTCTTCAGAAACCACTTAGCCAATTTCCACCAAATTTCACATTGATCCTTGTGTTGAAATGTGATTGATAGTTTATTCAAATGATCATGCTCCATTGACTGTCAGGCCCATATATTCTTCTTCAAAACTAAAAACTGCTCAAATGATGATGCCGGCCTCGGTGGCTCAGTTGGATGCGCCGTCCGACTGGAGACCAGGAGGTCACGGGTTCAACCCCGGCCGAGGTCGGCAACATTCTTTCGTGGAGATTGATCATGAAATATTTTCTACGGTCATTCTCTCCCTTCCGCTGATTCAAGAAGGGCAGTTGTCAGTTTCTGGCAAAAGAATGTGCACAATACTGGTTAACCGCTTAGAGGACTAAGCCTGCCCAGTAAACGTGTGGTCAGGTAAACTGACCGTGCTCGACATGACCCCATTGGGTTGACTGGGCCGTAAAACCTCAACACAAACATCAAATGATGATATTTTCATTAGTTGCGATGATAGGATTGGAAAAATGTTGCATAACATCTGCATGTCTGCAGTGGCTATGTCACTCAGGTGAGCGAACCGTGGCCCGTGGGCCTCTTGTTCCAGCTTGGAATTAGTTGGATTTTCCAATTTCCAATAATCCAACTGATTTTTCCAAGGATTACTCTTACCCAAAAACATTTTTTTCTCTGTCTAATGGTGAAAAGAGTGGTATACTATGAACGCTGGACACTTGTTCAATACGAGTCATAGTTACCATTCCCAGCTCTTTTCCTTTCTGTCTTGCCCTTATCTTCCAAAGGCCCTTATTTTGAAGTTAGAAATATGCCTAGGCTAAGGGCCACTATGCCAAAATTTTTCAAAAAGTCACAATTGCATCCCCCCACTCCCCACCCTGCCCACTTCTTAATTTCTTTCCCAGTAACAAATTCTGCTCATCCAGTAAGACACTACACATTTTCAAGCATCATTTAATTTGTGGACTCTTGATTTTTGCTGTTGGACCCTCAAATAACTGAGGCGAGAGTCCACAGGACTCCCAGACTGCAAAGCTGAGGGAAAACCTTTTATTTTATTGTCAGCGGTGAAATCAGTGTATATCTGGTGAAAATAAAAGTGGTATCAATCACTAGTGAATTGATATCATATCATTCCACTATAGTGACTGATACGATTTATATTTTCACTCCTCGCTTTGGACGACTCCGGTTTTCTTCACTGTTTCAGAAGTGGATGTTACCTCCACTTCAGATTTTTGAACAGCTCTAACTTCTTTGTTTCTGAACTAAACTATCAAGTGTTGGTATGCATTTTCTTAGTTAGAATGTAAGGAACATTTTGGTATCAAAATTATTTTGATTCACCGAAACTTTTTTGTTTTTGTCTCTCCAGCGGTTCACATGTTAAGCACTGAGCATCGACGCCATGACGTTCTAGTTATGTTTGGTGACGTTATTTATGACGTCAGAAACGCGCATTGACGTGTAAACAATAAAATAAAAAGAAAATTTACTCTTTTTCAGTGAACACCAAAAAAATTTTCATCTCGTGTAATGAAAACATTTACATTTTCACTCGTGCTTCGCACTCGTGAAAATACTGATGTTTTCATTACACTCGATGAAAATATTTTTGGTATTCACAGCAAAAAAGTAAATATCCTCTATGTATGGTCATGTCAAAAAGTTTGTGAGGCCTTTACAAACTTTTTGGATAATATCTTTATCAGATTTGGTAATAAAATTTATAGACAAATTGTGGGTATTCCTATGGGAACTAACTGTGCGCCTCTTGTTGCAGATCTGTTACTATTTTGTTACGAGAGAGATTTCATGCTGTGTGTCTCTGTAATGAAACTCAGGCTGATGTAATTGATGCTTTTAATTCAACGTCTAGATATCTGGATGATTTACTTAATATTGACAATCTTTATTTATCCCTCTGAACTTAAACTGAATATGGCTAATTTCTCAGATACTGCAGCACCCTTTTTAGGTTTGGATCTGTCGGTCTCTAATGATATAATCTCATCAAAGATATATACGACAAACGGGATGATTTTGATTTTAATATTGTAAATTTCCCATTCTTAGACGGGGATGTCCCCCGTTCTCCTTCATATGGAGTATATATTTCTCAACTTATTCGTTTCGCTAGAGTTACATCTCATGTTGATGATTTTAATAGTCGGAATAAACTTCTTACTGCTAAGCGTCTTAAACAGGGCTATCGGTATCATATTCGGAAAGCATTTTCTAAATTTTATCGACAACACCCTGAACTAGTCAAAAAATACAAAGTTGACTTAAAGACACTTCTGCAACAGGGCATATCAGAAGCAGAGTTTTATGGAGATTCAGTTTACAAATTTCGAAAAATTATGAAGAAATCTGATTTTCCAGATCAATTCAAAAAGATCATTAAACGCCATAAAAGAATAGGGTACAATATAGATGTTATGCAACAGACAGCATGTCTAGTTTTTAACCCAGTCGTGGTTGATGACTATGCTTCCCTCTTTCATTGCACGCCGGGGTGTGTGTGTGTTGGGGTGGGGTAGTGTCTCTGACTCGATGACGGCCCCAACTTAAAACGTTAAGATTTTTATTTTATTAGTGGTTGGTGCCTGATGCTTTGTCTTTGGCTTGACCCTTAGTGGTCTACCTGGTGGATTTCTTTAGCTCCAGCTTACAGAGTGTGGACCAAGCTACGAGCCCTCATCTTTGTTTCATCATAGTTATTTAATTTGATTTGTATTTCAGTTTGTTCTAATTTGTATGTTATTTTGTGATGGTCCATTGATTGAGTTAGTTGGTGGACCAACTAATTTGTGTGTTGTAAATAATATTAGAACCTAGAGTGAAGGTCGGGCCCATAGAATCGATTTAAACTCCCCAGTGGTTCTCGCTACTGACAGTCCTAAGGCGGTGGTTCTGATGTTGTTTATATTTAATGTAGCTTTGTCAGATTTTCCGACGGGGTTTCATGTTGTATGTGCTAATGGTTGTGTATTATTATTATTATTTATTTATGTTCCATTATCTGTGCCTGTTGCACCGTGACCACCTCTTGTGGGGAACAGGGAGCTGGTTGCTGTGCTGCTTGTGATTCGTTTATTTCCTGTTACGTTTTCTTCCTCTTGGTGCCATTGGTAGGCTGTAATCTTTGATTGTGGCCTTTCCTGGGCATCTATTACTATAATTTTTTCCATAGAATTTTTAAGCATCTTATTATCCAATAGCTCTAATAAGACAGAAGTTTGAGATTCTGTTTTCATTGTCTTAAACTTTGGTTAGTATGCCAAAGTTGTTTAGCAAAAACCTTGGCCTTTCTGCATCAGAAAAAATTTTTAACATCTTTTGTGATCAAAAAATGTCAGTTTTTAGTGTTACATGTTTGCAACAGAAATTTTGGATGATTTTAAACGTGATTTTCAAAAAAAAATATGATCCATTATAGAGCAAAGACACTTATTTCTTTTTAAAGACAGGTGCACTCTGAGTAACTACTTTTTTTGAATGCCCCAAATTGGAGTATTAAAACCCAAGTTATGGAAATTTTTACCAAACCACTCATTCTTTATACATTTTTAGTTCTGAGACCTATTTTAAAAAATAGGCATTTAAGATACAGAAAAACAAATTTATTTGTGCAGAATAAAAGTTTTGAGAATAAGATATATGAAATATGAATATTGATCGAATCTCCCACGCCTTTGAAATTAAAAAACGGATGGTCTCCAAGTCAAGTTTAAGAATTCAGCCAAATTTTTGTAGTGTTCATGACATTCCATCTTGTTTCAAAATTATAAATATAGGAATATTCTTTCATCATTTTATTACACCCCTTGTTGGCTCTTATGATGCCAATTATGAAATAGCAAAACAGAGATTTACCTCAGATATTTTGAGTCCAAACATGAAAATGTATTGTCCGTGACAGCTGTAGTGTCTGTGACAAATATCTTAAATTCTGTAAAGAGTGCTGAAAACAGTTTGTAATTTAAAAAATAATAATATACTCTTCAATAGTGTATCAAATAATGGTAATCCATACTCCCATAAATTAATTGTACTCTGTTGGAATCGCATTTTTTATTTATTTATTTTTTTTTTTCCATGTAGTGTCCGGCTTCTTCTATCAGCCCTGTGTCCCATGTTATAAAGCTGTTTAGTACACAGCATCAAAAGTACAACTTAAAGTCAAGAAGAACATTACAAATCAGTAACATAAGTTGCATAATTTAGGCATTACTGGATTTCTTTCTGCAACCAGGTGCCTTAATTTTAAGCTGCTCAACATTAAATGCACTAAGTGTCGGATGCTGAGCAGTAAACCAACCTAGAACATTCCAGTTTCAAGACTGACCATTGTTTGATACACCACTGAAGAGTATATTATTACTTTTGGAAGTACGAACTATTTTTCACCACTCTTTACAGACGATATTTGTTAAAAGACACTACAGCTGTCACGGACACTACATTTTCATGTTTGGACTCAAAATAGCTAAGGTAAATTTTTGTGTTGTTGCTTCTTTGCTGTTTCATAATAGACGTCGTAACAGCTAACAATCAAGGAGTATGATAAAATTCTGTTCCTATACCAAGGAAATGAGATCTTTGGGTTGTCCAGACATAATAAAAATTTGGCAGAAGAAGTTTTAGACACGACTTTTAGACCATTATTTTTATTTTTAAGGTGATGGAGATTCAATGAATACATGTATTTATATGAATAATATGTAATTTATTCTCAAATATGTTGATCTGCACAAATAAATATGTTTTTCTGTATGTTTAATATTTAGCTTCGTTTTAGATAGGTCTCAGAATTACCTAAAAATATATAACAAATATTAAGTGGTTTAATTAAAACTGCTGTAACTCGAGTTTTATTACTTGGACTTCATTCCTATAAAAAGACATGCACTCAGAAACCATCAGTCTTGAAAATAAGATAAGGGTATTTGCTTTAGGATGGCTCATCTTTTGAAAATCAAGATTAAAATCACCCAAAATTTCATGTAGTGTCCGTGACACTAAACAGGTGGTCATAAAACATGATATCTGCAGATAATAGAGTCATAAGTATCCAAAAACATGCAATTTCCTTGTAGCTATATTACTTAATATTGTAAATTAAAATTCAGCATTCAGGCCCCTGCTTTAAAAAAAGGAAACTGGAAGGTGGTAACAAGAAGAAGAATGCTGTTTTTGTGTATTTTAATGTTATTCTCTAAAATTGCTAAAAAAAGGGAAATTATTTGAAGAAAGATCTATTTATGCATCTACTCTAATAATATTTTCAGTATTATAAGCATTTAACTGGATAACTGTGCTCTTTTTTGGTACTTTTTGGCCTCTGAAGTCATGTAAAACACCTTTTTGTAGTGTCCATGACAGTTTAGGGGTTGATAGCTTAAAATGGAAATTGTCAGAAAATGACCGAAGTCAAACTCCTGAAATTTTCAGAACATTTGTTCAAGATATACTTCAACAGGGTTTTAGTTTTCTTAAAACTTTATATTTTAATGTAAGTGCAAGTTTCTATGGACACCTGATCTTGACCAGTCCGTTTCGTCGTTTTTTACTAGTTGATAGGCATTTTTGGTATTGCTTCTGCTTATGCGTGTCTCAGTGTGTTTACACTGCCCTTTTTAGCTCACCTGAGCCGAAGGCTCATGGTGAGCTTTTGTGACCGGTCAATGTCCATTGTGCGTCCTGCGTCTGTCAACAATTTACTTAAATGACGTCTCCTCCTAAATTAGTAAATGGATTTTGAAATAATTTGACAGGAATGTTGCTTGGGTGACATTTTCCATAATTGCCTAACTTTTTCCGCTTTGCTAAACAAAATGGCGCCAGAGCTAAAAGTAGAAAAAACCTTTAAATGACATCTCCTTCTAGGCAAATGGCCCGATTTCAGAATAATTTCACAGGAATGTTCCTTTAGTGACCCTCTTCCAAAATTGCCTAAATTGTTCCACTTCACTGAACAAAATGGCCACCAGAGCTAAAATTAGAAAAACCTTTAAACGACATTTCCTCCTAGGCAAGAATAATTTCACAGAAATGTTCTACTAATGACCCTTTACCAAAATTGCTAAAATGGTTCCGCTCCGCTAAACAAAATGGCCGCCAGAGCTAAAAATAGAAAAACCTTTAAATGACATCTCCTTAGGCAAATTGCCTGATTTCAGAATAATTTCACAGGAATGTTCCTTTGGTGACCCTCTTCCCAAATTGCCTAAATCGTTCTGCTCTACTAATGACCCTTTACCAAAATTGCTAAAATGGTTCCACTCCGCTAAACAAAATGGCCACCAGAGCTAAAAATAGAAAAACCTTTAAATGACATCTCCTACTAGGCAAATGGCTTGATTTCAGAATAATTTCACAGAAATGTTCTACTAATGACCCTTTACCAAAATTGCTAAAATGGTTCCGCTCCGCTAAACAAAATGGCTGCCAGAGCTAAAAATAGAAAAACCTTTAAATGACATCTCTTTCTTGTCAAATGGCCTGATTTCAGAATAATTTCACAGAAACGTTCCTTGGGTGACCCTCTTCCAAAATTGCCTAAATGGTTCCCCTCCTCTGAACTAAATGGCCACCAGAGCTAAAAATAGAAAAAAGCTTTAAACGTCATCTCCTCCTAGGTCAACAGCATAATTTCACAGAAATGTTCTACTAATGACTTTTTACCAAAATTGCTAAAATGGTTCCGCTCTGCTAAACAAAATGGCTGCCAGAGCTAAAAAATAGAATTTGTTTGTTTGTGCTGAGGTTTTACGGCCCAGTCAACCCAGTGGGGTCATGTCGAGCGCAGTCAGTTTACCTAACCACACATTTACTGGGTAGGCTTAGTCCTCTAAGCGGTTAACCAGTATTGTGCACATTCTTTCGCCAGAAAATAAAAACCTTTAAATGACATCTCCTAGGCAAATGGCCTGATTTCAGAATAATTTCACAGAAATGTTCCTTTGGTGACCCTCCTCCCAAATTGCCTAAATCGCTCTGCTCCGCTGAATAAAATGGCCGCCAGAGCTAAAATTAGAAAAAAAAACCTAAAAACGACATCTCCTTCTATGCTAATGGCCCGATATCAGATTAATTTCACAGAAATGTTCTACAAATGACCCATTACCAAAATTGCTTAAATGGTTCTGCTCCGCTAAAAGAAATGGCCGCCAGACCTAAAAATGGAAAAACCTTTAAATGACATCTCCTCCTAGGCAAACTGCCCAGTTTCAGAATAATTTCACAGGAATGTTCCTTGGGTTACCCTTTTCCAAAATTGCCTAAATCGTTCCGTTCCGCTGAACAAAATGGCCGCCAGAGCTAATAATTGAAAATTCTTTAAACGACATCTCCTCCTAGGCAAATGGCCCGATTTCAGAATAATTTCACAGGAATGTTTCTTGGATGACCCTCTTCCAAAATTGCCTTAATCGTTCTGCTCCGCTGAAATAAAATGGCCGCCAGAGATAAAAATAGAAAAACCTTTAAACAACATCTCCTCCTAGGTAAATGACCAGATTTCAGAATAATGTCACAGAAATGTTCTACTAATGACTTTTTACCAAAATTGCTAAAATGGTTCCGCTCCGCTAAGCATAATGGCCGTCAGAGCTAAAAATAAAAAAACATTTAAATGACATCTCCTCCTAGGCAAATTGCTTGATTTCAGAATAATTTCACAGGAATGTTCCTTGGGTGACCCTCTTCAAAAATTGCCTAAATTGTTCCACTCCACTGAACAAAATGGCCGCCAGAGCTAAAAATAGAAAAACCTTTAAACGACATCTTCTAGGCAAATGGCCCAATTTCAGAATAATTCCACAGAAATGTTCTATTAATGACCCTTTACCAAAATTGCTAAAATGGTTCTGCTCCGCTAAACAAAATGGCCACCAGAGCTAAAAATAGAAAAACCTTTGAATGATATCTCCTCCTAGGCAAATTGCCCGATTTCAGAATAATTTCAAAAGAATGTTCCTTGGGTGACCCTCTTCCAAAATTGCCTTAATGGTTCCGCTCCACTGAACAAAACGGCCACCAGAGCTATAAATAGAAAAACCTTTAAACGACAACTTATAGGCAAATGGCCTGATTTCAAAATAATTTCACAGGAATGTTCCCTGAGTGACCCTCTCCCAAAATTGTCTAATCGTTCCACACCAGAGCTATAAATAGAAAAACCTTTATCAGCGACTTGATTCCCCTCTTAATAATGGATTGTTCCTGTAGCTAATGGGCTTTCTTAGATGTTGAGTGCAATGACCTTTGAGTGCACCTCATTCACTAATCAAAACAGACCTATTGAGTCAGGTGTTGGCAGATAATTTGAGCAGCATTTAAAGGATTTAGAAAAAACAATGCAGGCTGGTGTGTGGTCCACTGATCGAGCCTGTCACAAATGTTCAATAAGAAACCATTTACTAAATATACTAAATTCTTTCCATTAAACAACATGGCCCCAGATGGACAGCGCTTGTTTTCCTTACATCTGTACAGAAAATATGATCTGTATAGAAAACTTTGTTAATCTTACAAACAACTGCCCTGATTTCAAAATAAATTTACACAACTATGAAACTAAAGTAATGGACTCAGATGAGCGATTAAGGGCCATCATGGCCCTCTTGTTTCTGTTTATGCCTGTCTCGATGTTTTTACACTGCCCTTGTTTCTGCTTATGCCTGTCTTGATGTGTTTACACTGCCCTTGATTCTGCTTATGCGTGTCTCGATGTGTTTACACTGCCGTTGTTTTTGCAGGGTTCCCACGCGTCAGGGCAATGTCGGGGAATTTTTAATTTTTTCAAGGTCAGGGAATTGTCAAGGAATTTTAAGCTGTGTCAGGGAAAAATAAAATTATGCCATAATGTCAGGGAAATGTCAGGGAATTCTTAAATTGCAGTTGTAAGTAACAGAAATTTGAATAAAAGGAAAAGAAAAAAGGAGCATTCCAAAAAAGTCGTTTTTCATATTGAACAGAACTAGCTAGTACCCAAACTTTCATGGCAATGCATTAAGTAATAGTGAAAGTACAAGGCAAAATCACTGAACCATGAAAAGTAAATCAAAGTGACACACGTCTTATGAAGTGACAATTCAGGTTCAACTTAACCAGTGTCTGCAATTTCACGGCAGTACATCACATAATAGCAAAGATATAAAGCAAACCACTGAACTAGTTAAAAATAGGGCACATTGACTCACAGTTTCTATGAAGTTATTCTTTGCATTAAACTGAACTGTTACCCAAAGTTTCATTGACATCCGTCAAATAATAGGAAGGATTTGAGGCAAATGCACTAAATCATGGTAAGTCACTCACAAGTCCTACCAAGTTATTGCTTCATGTTGAACTGAAAATATATCTCCGTTTCATGGAAATCCATCAAATACTAACAGATTTATGTCAAAATCATAAGATCATGAAAAGTAAGTCACAAAAGTGACATACAATTCATATAATGTTATTCTTCATGTTCAACTCATTGATATCCAAAGTTTCGTGGAAATGCATCAAGTAATAGTAATAGTGAAGATATACAGCATATTCACTAGACCATGAAAAGTAGGTCACAGTGACATACAGAGACCTTTGGAGTTACATATATTATGTAGCCTCACATAAATTCATCTCACAGTATCTATAACAAAGGCAAAGTAAAAAACCAACAACAAAAAAACTGGAAATTAGTTGTCACTTGTGTCAATTACTAACTCCAGCCCTACCCACAAGCTACTAACCCACTTTCTCACGCTATAAAAGCCAATGCTCCCGTTTGGCTAAGTTTGAGTTAGACCTCATTAACAAAGTACAATGTTGGCAAAAACAGCTCTCAATTAGGATTCAACAGAACCCAAAATCTTAATCTGATACCAAATAGCTATATATAGAAGTCAGTATACACTGTATATGATAGTGGAAGTCTGCTAGATGCTGTGGTAATTACATGTACAGCTGCAAGTAAGCTGGCCAACTATCAACCATAGAAACTTTGAATATAACTACAAAACAGTCACACTGTACCGTATCCCCATACTTTAACCATTAACATAGCTACAAAACAGTCTGTACTCATACCCAAACACTGTATACCCTCTGTCAAAGTTATGGCAGAGGCATAAAAAGAATAAACTCTATCCCGTTGTGTCTGAAACAAAGGCAAACAAGGATACATTTAATTCTTAAATATGCTATAGTTCTTGATTTTGACCCCATGCTCCACCCTGCAGGCTGGACCCATGGTGTTTATAAGCATAAAGAATACACAAACCAAGTCTCAACATTCTATCACCTATGCTCATGGGTATGCATCATTAACAGATTGTCACAGCAAAAGTTTAAATCCACCCTAGGGCCTGATCAAGGGATATGGGTAGCATAAAGGTAAGGTCGTAGGTCTAGGGAAGAGTCTTGCCAACTGTGAAAAGCCTGCTCTGAATAGAAACAAAGAAGCAGTCCCAGAAGAGCCCACAGCAAAACCCCAACATTATTAGGGTGCTCTGTAAAATAGCTTAAGCCCCAACCTGGAGCATGGGAAACATGGAAGTAAAGTACTTGGTCTGAGGAAGATTAATGCCAAGAATAAACACTCTACCTTGAATGGTTATTGAGCTACATTTTCCAAGAGAATTGCTCAGCAAAACTTTAACATTGGTTTAAGCAGGCCTCCTAGCAAAACCTATAAAACCTATAATAACCTATAATTTTGTGTCAAACCTATAAAACCTTTATTTTGTTCATAAAACCTATAAAAAGCCTGTATTTTCTTGAAGAAACCTATATTTTTCACATTTTGAACCTTCTCGCGATTCAACCCTAACTTTTCTTCAAAATGCCCTACTATTTTTACTTTTTAGTCCCAAAAAAGTGATGAAAACTGTCAAGAAATGGTAATTTTTTCCTCGCTTGCTCGGACTTCGTAAAATTCAGATCAACTTTATCTGAGTAACTGTGGCGCAAAAATTCATCGAATAGTTTTTCTTCAGTTTTAAATCTTTATATGAGTTTGGAAGAACCTTGTTTTAACCTATATTTTTTATTGAAAAACCTGTAAATAACCTATATTTTGAGTAAGAAGAACCTATATAAAAACCTATATTTTCAAAGTGGGCCACTAGGAGGCCTGTTTAAGTCATAAACACATGATGGATGTAAGCACATACAGACATAGTATCACAGCAAAATATTACATGCCCTGGCCATGCCTATGTCAGGGCCATAAAAAATTCAAACTGCTGACTGGTATCAAACAAATATTGGTGGCATGCATTGGCTGTAGGGAGGTATGGAGGCCTGAGCTTCAAAGCTTGCGATTCACTTCTATGCAGTTTACTTTATGGAATATTTGTAATAGTACATGTATTTGGGACTATCAGTGGGAAAAAAAAAGAGCCAAGTCAGGAGGTACAAGGCATTACAGCTTAACAATGGGGCTGTGGTATGCTCTGTATTGCGATTGAAAATGTCAGAGAAATTGGAAATACTGTCAGGGAAATGTCAGGGAATTTTGGTCACTCCTGTCTGTGGGAACCCTGTTCTGCTTATGCCTGTCTCGATGTGTTTACACTGCCCTTGTTTCTTCTTATGCCTGTCTTGATGTGTTTACACAGCCCTTGTTTCTGCTTATGCCTGTCTCGATGTATTTACACAGCCATTGTTTCTGCTTATGCCTGTCTCGATGTATTTACACTGCCCTTGTTTCTGCTTATGCCTGTCTCGATGTGTTTACACTGCCCTTGTTTGTGCTTATGCCTGTCTCGATGTGTTTATACTGCCCTTGTTTCTGTTTATGCCTGTCTCAGTGTGTTTACACTGCCCATGTTTTTGCTTATGACTGTCTCGATGTGTTTACACAGTCCTTGTTTCTGCTTATGCAGTCTCAGTGTGTTTACACAGTCCTTGTTTCTGCTTATGCATGTCTCGATGTGTTTACACTGCTCTTGTTTTTGCTAATATCTGTCTCAGTGTGTTTATACGGCACTTGTTTCTGCTTATACATGACTCTATGTGTTTACACTGCCCTTGTTTTTGCTTCATGCCTGTCTCGATGTGTTTTTTACACAGCCCTTGTTTCTGCTTATGCATGCCTCGATGTTTTTACACTGCCCTTGTTTCTGCTTATGCGTGCCTCAATGTGTTTACACAGCCCTTGTTTCTGCTTATGGGTGTTTCGATGTTTTTACACTGCCCTTGTCACCGCTTATGCCTGTTTTGATGTGTTTACATGACCTTTGTTTCTCCTTATGCCTGTTTTCAGTGTGTTTACCCAGCCCTTGTTTCTGCTTATGCGTGTTTCGATGTGTTTATAGTGCCCTTGTTTTTGTTTATGCCTGTTTCGATGTGTTTACACAGCCCTCTTTTCTGCTTATGCATGTTGCGATGTGTTTACACTGCTCTTGTTCTGCTTATGCCTATCTCAGTGTGTTTACAGTGCCCTTGTTTCTGCTTATACCTGTCTCAATGTGTTTACACTGCCCTTCTATCCAGTTCTCGTCTGCTCTCCTTTCTTATGTTCCTATTTATCTCTCTATACTTATCTGCGGGTTCATTTTTCCGTCTCTTGAGTTTCATTCTTTAATCAGAGAAATCAAGAATTTCGGTTGTTACCAGGTTTTCTTTTAGCAGCCTAGCTTATCTAGGTATTCTTTGGATGTGTCAATCATTGCAGAGGCAGAGTTGAAGCTGACAATTATGGTGTCAAGGTCCGTATTGGGAGTCATCAAGTGTCAACAAGACAAGAGGGCCATGATGCCCTAAATTGCTCACCAAAGTCAAACCCTCTATGAAACTGAAGTAATTAAGCTAAAGATCCTGAGGGCTACTTCAAGCTGCCATGGCAACCAAAGTTTACCGCCAATTTTCAGGAAAAAAAACAACAAAAAACAAAAAAAAAACTTTAAACCCCCTAACCCATGGATACTGTTGATACAATCTCTGACCCCACTTGGCCATGCAAAGTCTCAGCCTTATCCACCATATTGCTTTTGAGAAATTGGTTTTTGAGTTGTTTTGGGTTGTTTTTTTTGTTGTTTTTTTTTGTTGTTGTTTTTTTTTCATTTAAACCTTTCTGGTTGCCATGGCAACCAATCAAACTGAAAGGTGAGCATAAAAATCAAATAACTGGCACAGGACTTCTTAAGGAACGTTTCCATAAAAATCTGGTCAAAATGTCTGCAATCATTGAACAACAAATGGCATTATTTCAGTTTTCCCATTATAAGTCTATGGTAACTTCAAAGTTGCCATGGCAAGCAAAGTTAATTGCCCATTTTGATAAAAAAAACAAAAACAAAACAAAACTTTAAATCCCCCAACCCATAGATGCTATAGATAGAATTTGGCCCCACTTGTGCAAGGATTTTCAAAGGAGATGTCGTTTGAAAGTGTTACCTTTGTAGATAGCTGACCAATCAATGCCTATCCTATAAGCTTTCCGGAAGCCTTTGGCTCTGGTCAGCTAAAACAAAAAAACAAAAAAAAAAAAAAAAAAGAAGTGCGAGTGATTCTTTAAGTTTCAACACATCATCAATTCAAGCTAAGTATACCTATGAAGTTTCATGAAAATATTCCTAACTGATGAGGAGTTACAGTAGAGAACATGAAATTTCATCAGGGGCAGATAACTCAAAAGGTAATGCAGTTAGACTGATCCTTCTTGGTCGTAACATACCATCTCATCAGCCTAAGTAAGTTTATAAAGTTTCATGAAAACATAACCAAGCATAAAGGAGTTACAGCCCAGACATGAATTTTGCCGAGGGCAGATAACTAAAAAAGTAAGGAAATTAATGTGAACCTTCTTAATCATGACTGACTGTCTCATTAAGCTTAGTATAGTTATGGAGTTTCATGAAAATATTCTAAACTGTTAAGGAGTTATAGCCCTGACATGAAATTTTGCCAAGGGCAGATAACTCAAAGAGTAAGCAATTTAGAGTGTTCCTCCTTAGTGGTGACATATTGTCCCATCAAGCTAAGTATACTTATGAAAGTTCATGAAAATATTCCAAACCCTAATTGAATTATAGCTCAGAGATAAAATTTCACCAAGGGCAGATAACTTTAAAAGTAAGATTTGAAAGTAAGAATGATCCTTCTTTGTTGCAACACACCCTCCCATCAAGCTGAGTATATTTAAGAACTTTCATGAAAATATTTCAAACTGTTAAGGAGCTATAGTCTGGACGTGAAATTTTGCCAAGGGCAGATAACTAAAAAAAAATGAGTACTGGGCAGAAGAATCATTTGCCTGGTAGAGGACCACTTAAGGAACATTTCTGTGAAAGTTTTGTCAAAATATCTACAATGGCCTAACAATAAATGCCATTTTTCTATTTTCCCATTATAAGTCTATGGCAACTTTAAGTAACCATTACAACCAGAGCTTTTGAGCAATAGTAATAAAAAACAAAAAATTTGTATAGGCTAATACAAAGAATTTTTCCGAAAAGTCTCAGCCCTGTATTCCGTATAATTTCTGAGGAGATGATCTTTAAAGATTTTTAAAGAGATTTTTGCATTTTGGTTGCCATGGCAACCAATCAAAATTAGCACAGGGAAGAAAAATCATCTGCCTGATAGAGGACCACTCAAGGAACATTTCTGTGAAAGTTTTGTTAAAATATCTACAATGGCTTAACAATAAACGCCATTTATTCTATTTTCCTGTTATAAGTCTATGGCAACTTCAAGTTACCATAACAACCAGAGCTTTTGAGCAATAGCAATAAAAAAACAAAATTTGTACAGGCTAATACAAAGAATTTTTCTGAAAAGTCTCAGCCCTATATTCAATATGTTTTCTGAGAAGATGTTTATAGCTCACCTGAGCCGAAGACTCAAGGTTAGCTATTGTGATCACCCACCGTCCACAGTCGTCGTCCGTCTGTTCGTCCGTCTGTCCGTTCACAATCTTTAAACAACATCTCCTCCTAAACCACTGATTGGAATTTGACCAAACTTCACAGGAATGATCCTTTGTTGGTCCTCTTTCAAAGTTGTTCAAATGGTTCCGGTCCATTGCATATCTAGGTCACAGGAGCTAAAAATAGATTTTTTAACTAAAAACTTAAAAAATCTTCTTGTCAGAAACCACTGCGCCGATTTCAATATAATTTACAGAAATGTTCCTTTGGTGATCCTCTACCAAGATTGTTCAAGCCACTTGGATTCATCAAAAAACATGGCCACTAGGGGGGCTGGGCTTATTTTCCATATATATCTATATAGAATACTTTAAAAATCTTCTTGTCAGAAACCACTGGACCAATTTCAATACAATTTTGCAGAAATGTTCCTTTGGTGATCCTCTTCCAAGATTGTTCAAGCCATTTGGATTCGTCAACAAACATGGCTGCTAGGGGACGGGGCTTATTCTCCCTATATATCTATATAGAATACTTTAAAAATCTTCTTGTCAGAAACCACTGGACCAATTTTTATATAATTTTGCAGAAATGTTTCTTTGATGATCTTCTACCAAGATTGTTCAAGTCATTTGGATTCGTCAAAAAACATGGCCGCCAGGGGGCGGGGCTTATTTTCCCTATATATCAATATAGAAAACTTTAAAAATCTTCTTGTCAGAAACCACTGGACCGATTTCAATATAATTTTGCAGAAATGTTCCTTTAGTGATCCTCTACCGAGATTGTTCAAGCCATTTGGATTCACCAAAAAACATGGCCACTAGGGGGCGGGGCTTATTTTCCCTATATATCTTTTTAGAAAACTTTAAACAACATCTCCTCCTAAACCACTGATTGGAATTTGACCAAACTTCACAGGAATGATCCTTTGTTGGTCCTCTTTCAAAGTGATTCAAATGGTTCCGGTCCATTGCATATCTAGGTCACAGGAGCTAAAAATAGATTTTTTAACTAAAAACTTAAAAAACCTTCTTGTCAGAAACCACTGGACTGATTTCAATATAACACGGCAGGAATGTTTCTTTTGTAACCTTCTACCAAGATTGTTCAAAGTGTCATGATTCGTCAAAAAACTTGGCCGCCAGGGGGCGGGGCTTATTAGCTCACCTGAGCTGAAAGCTCAAGGTGAGCTTTTGTGATCACTCACCGTCCGTCGTCGTTGTCATCGTCGTCCGTATGTCCGTCCGTCCGTCCACAATCTTTAAACAACATCTCCTCCTAAACCACTGATTGGATTTTGACCAAACTTCACAGGAATGATCTTTGGTTGGTCCTCTTTCAAAGTTGTTCAAATGGTTCCGGTCCATTGAATATCTAGGTCACAGGAGCTAAAAGTAGATTTTTTAACTAAAAACTTAAAAAATCTTCTTGTCAGAAACCACTGGACCGATTTCAATATAATTTTGCAGAAATGTTCAAGTGGTGATCCTCTACCAAGATTGTTCAAGCCATTTGGATTCGTCAAAAAACATGGCCGCCAGGGGGCGGGGCTTATTTTCCCTATATATCAATATAGAAAACTTTAAAAATCTTCTTGTCAGAAACCACTGGACCGATTTCAATATAATTTTGCAGAAATGTTCAAGTGGTGATCCTCTACCAAGATTGTTCAAGCCATTTGGATTCGTCAAAAAACATGGCCGCCAGGGGGCGGGGCTTATTTTCCCTATGTATCTATATAGAAAACTTTAAAAATCTTCTTGTCAGAAACCACTGGACCAATTTCAATGTAATTTTGCAGAAATGTTCCTTTGGTGATCCTCTACCAAGATTGTTCAGGCCATTTGGATTCGTCAAAAAACATGGCCGCCAGCGGGCAGGGCTTATTTTCCCTATATATCTATATAGAAAACTTTAAAAATCTTCTTGTCCGAAACCACTGGAACGATTTCAATATAATTTTGCA
Source organism: Anodontia alba (assembly GCA_964016985.1). Lineage (NCBI taxonomy): Eukaryota > Metazoa > Mollusca > Bivalvia > Lucinida > Lucinidae > Anodontia > Anodontia alba. The sequence continues at coordinate 102,687,968 of OZ024822.1, forward strand.
AAAATGTTCCTTTAGTGATCCTCTACCAAGATTGTTCAAGCCATTTGGATTCGTCAAAAAACATGGCTGCCAGGGGGCGGGGCTTATTTTCCCTATATATCTATATAGAAAACTTTAAAAATCTTCTTGTCAGAAACCACAGGACCGATTTCCATATAATTTTGCAGAAATGTTCCTTTGGTGATCCTCTACCAAGATTGTTCGAGCCATTTCGATTAGTCAAAAAACATGGCCACCAGGGGGCGGGGCTTATTTTCCCTATATATCTATATAGAAAACTTTAAAAATCTTCTTGTCAGAAACCACTGGACCGATTTCAATGTAATTTTGCAGAAATGTTCCTTTGGTGATCCTCTACCAAGATTGTTCAAGCCATTTGGATTCGTCAAAAACATGGCCACTAGGGGTGCGGGGCTTATTTTCCCTATATATCTATATAGAAAACTTTAAAAAAATCTTCTTGTCTGAAACCACTAGACCGACTTCAATATAATTTTGCAAAAATGTTCCTTTGGTGATCCTCTACAAATATTGTTCAAGCCATTTGGATTCGTCAAAAAACATGGCCGCCAGGGGGCGGGACTTATTTTCCCTATATATCTATATAGAAAACTTAAAAAATCTTCTTGTCAGAAACCACTGGACCGATTTCAATGTAATTTTGCAGAAATGTTCCTTTGGTGATCCTCTACCAAGATTGTTCAAGCCATTAGGATTCGTCAAAAAACATGGCCGCTAGGGGGCGGGGCTTATTTTCCCTATATATCTATATAGAAAACTTTAAAAATCTTCTTGTCAGAAACCGCAGGACTGATTTCCATATAATTTTGCAGAAATGTTCCTTCGGTGATCCTCTACCAAGATTGTTCAGGCCATTTGGATTCGTCAAAAAACATGGCCGCCAGGGGGCGGGGCTTATTTTCCCTATATATCTATATAGAAAACTTTAAAAATCATCTTGTCCGAAACCACTGGACCGATTTCAATATAATTTTGCAAAAATGTTCCTTTAGTGATCCTCTACCAAGATTGTTCAAGCCATTTGGATTGTCAAAAAACATGGCCGCCAGGGGGCGGGGCTTAATTTCCCTATATATCTATATAGAAAACTTTAAAAATCTTCTTGTCAGAAACCACTGGACCGATTTCCATATAATTTTGCAGAAATGTTCCTTTGGTGATCCTCTACCAAGATTGTTCAAGCCATTTCGATTAGTCAAAAAACATGGCCGCCAGGGGGTGGGGGGGGGGGCTTATTTTCCCTATATATCTATATAGAAAACTTTAAAAATCTTCTTGTCAGAACCACTGGACGGATTTCCATATAATTTTGCAGAAATGTTCCTTTAGTGATCCTCTACCAAGATTGTTCAGGCCATTTGGATTCGTCAAAAAACATGGCCGCCAGGGGGCGGGGCTTATTTTCCCTATATATCTATATAGAAAACTTTAAAAATCATCTTGTCCGAAACCACTGGACCGATTTCAATATAATTTTGCAAAAATGTTCCTTTAGTGATCCTCTACCAAGATTGTTCAAGCCATTTCGATTAGTCAAAAAACATGGCCGCCAGGGGGTGGGGGGGGGGCCTATTTTCCCTATATATCTATATAGAAAACTTTAAAAATCTTCTTGTCAGAACCACTGGACCGATTTCCATATAATTTTGCAGAAATGTTCCTTTAGTGATCCTCTACCAAGATTGTTCGAGTCATTTGGATTTGTCAAAAAACATGGCCGCCAGGGGGCGGGGCTTATTTTCCATATATATAGAAAAATGTAAAAATCATCTTGTCCCAAACCACTCGACCGATTTCCATATAATTTTGCAGAAATGTTCTTTTGGTGATCCTCTACCAAGATTGTTCAAGCCCTTTGGATTTGTCAAAAAACATGGCCGCCATGGGGCAGGGCTTACTTTCCCTATATATGTATCTATATAGAAAAATTTAAAAATCTTCTTGGCAGAAACCAATGGACCGATTTCAATATAACTTGGAAGGAATGTGTCTTTGGTCACCCTCTTCCAAGGTTGTTCAAGCCTTCATGATTCATCAAAAAATATGGATGCCAGGGGGTGGGGCTTATTTTCCCTATATATCTATATAGAAAACTTGAAAAAAAATCTTCTTGTTTTTCCCTATATATCTAAATAGAAAACTTTAAAAATCTTCTTGTCAGAAACCACTGAACAGATTTCAATATAACTTGGCAGGAATGTTCCTTTGGTGACCCTCAACCTAGTTTGTTCAAGCTGTCATGATTCGTCATATGATATAGCTTTATAGCTATATAAAACTTTTTAAACCACTGGACCAATTTCAATATAACTTGGCAGAAATGTTCCTTTGGTGACCCTTTTTTAAGATTCAGTTCAAGTTGTCAAGATTTGTAAAAAAAACATGGCTGGGGGTGTGATGGAGGGGGGTGGGGGTGGTTAGTGCTATAAAGTTTATACAAAAATCCTAGAGCAGTGAACTTGGCTGAAACTTCAACAGTAAATATGCAAATCTGTTTGGTCAGGTGAGCGATATAGGACCATCATGGTCCTCTTGTTTTCCCTATATTATTTGTATAGAAAACTATAAAAATCTTCATGTCAGAAACCACTAGACCGATTTCATTATAACTTGACAGAAATGTTTCCTTGTTGACCCTCTACCAAGATTGTTCAAGTTATCATGTTTCATCAAAAAACATGGCTGCCGGGGGGCGGGGCTTATTTTTAGCTCACCTGAGCAGCTCACCTGAGCTCTGCTCAGGATGAGCTATTGTGATCACTTTTCGTCTGTCGTCCGTCCGTCCGTCTGTGCCTCCGTCCATCCGTCCGTCCGTCCGTCCGTCCGTCCGTCCGTTAACATTTTCAAACGACTTCTCCTCTGAAACCGCTGAGCCAATTTTGCTCAAATTTCATATGGAGCCTCCTTAGGAGGGGGGAACGAAAAATTGCTAAAATGGTCACGGTCCATTGACCAAGATGGCCGCCACGCCCATATATGTTAAAAACCTTTAAAAATCTTCTCCTCCAGAACCGAGAATGCCTTGGGGCTGAACCTTTGCAGGAATCATCGGGGACGGGAGGTCTACCAAAATTGCTAAAAGAATTGTCGTACGTTGACGTTTGACCTTTTTACAGTAAGGTCAAGTTTGCTTCCCTATGCATTTGTATGGGAAAAACCTTTAAAGATCTTCTTCTCCAAAACCGAGCATGCCTTATGGCTGAATCTTTGCATATATCTTTGGGAACAGGAGAGCTACCAAAATTGCTAAATTAATGGTGGTACATTGACATTTGACCTTTTTACGGTAAGGTCAATTTTGCTTCCTTATGCATTTGTATGGGAAAAATGTTCAGAATTTCAAACAACTTCTCCTCTGGAGCCTCAGGGCCAATTTTGCTCAAATTTCATATGGCGCCTCCTTAGGGTGGGGGAACGAAAAATGGCTAAAATGGTCACGGTCCGTTGACCAAGATGGCCGCCACGCCCATATATGATAAAAACCTTTAAAAATCTTCTCCTTCAGAACCGAGAATGCCTTGGGGCTGAACCTTTGCAGGAATCATCGGGGACGGGAGGTCTACCAACATTGCTTAAAGAATTGTCGTACGTTGACGTTTGACCTTTTTACAGCAAGGTCAAGTTTGCTTCCCTGTGCATTTGTATGGGAAAAACCTTTAAAAATCTTATTCTCCAAAACCGTGCATGCCTTATGGCTGAATCTTTGCATATATCTTCGGGAACAGGAGGGCTACCAAAATTGCTAAAATAATGGTCGTACATTGACATTTGACCTTTTTACGTTAAGGTCAATTTTGCTTCCTTATGCATTTGTATGGGAAAAATGTTCAGAATTTCAAACAACTTCTCCTCTGGAGCCTCAGGGCCAATTTTGCTCAAATTTCATATGGAGCCTCCTTAGGTAGGGGGAACAAAAGATAGCTAAAATGGTCACGGTTTGTTGACCAAGATGGGCGCCATGCCCATATATGGTAAAAACCTTTATAAATCTTCTTCTCTAGAACCGAGGATGCTTTGGGGGCTGAATGTTTGCATAAATCATCGGGGACAGGGGGTCTATCAAAGTTGCTAAAATAATGGTCATACATTGACATTTGACCTTTTTACGGCAAGGTCAAGTTGCTTCCTTATGCATTTGCATGGGAAAAAACATTTAAAAACCTTAATCTCCAAAACTGAGGATGGCTTGTGGCTGAATCTTTGCATATATCATCTGGAACGGGTAGTCTACCGAAGTTGCTAAAATAATTGTCATACATTGACATTTAACCTTTTTACGGCCATGTCAAGTTTGCTTCTGTATGCATTTGTATGGACCCCATACATTTGTATGGAAAAAATGTTGATAATTTCAAATGGCTTTTCCTCTGAAGCCTCCGGGCCAGTGTTGCTCAAATTTCATGTGGAGCCTCCGTGGGCAGGAGAATGAAAGATTGCTAAAATGGGTATGGTCCATTGATCAAAATGGCTGCCATACCCATATATGGTAAAAACCTTTAAAAAACTTCTTCTCCATAACCAAGTATGCCCTGGGTCCTAATCTTTGCACAAATTACGGGGGACAGGAGATCTACCAAAATTGCTCAAATGATGGTTCTATGTTGACATTTGACCTTTTTACCTCCAAGGTCAAATTTGCTTCCCTATTTGTGTGGGCCCTATACATTTATATTGAAAGTATCGAAGTGACTTGTAGATCAACAGTAGTCAAAATTGTTCTGATTGGAAATCTAAGATGGCCATCATCTGGTTTATATTTATAATATTTCCCTGCCACTCTGCTGTTTACATGTATAAAATCACGATTCTTCAGAAACCACTTAGCCAATTTCCACCAAATTTCACATTGATCCTTCTGTTGAAATGTGATTGATAGTTTATTCAAATGATCATGCTCCATTGGCTGTCAGGCTCATATATTCTTCTTCAAAACTAAGAACTGTTCAAATGATGATATTTTCATTAGTTGCGATGATAGGATTGGAAAAATGTTGCATAACATCTGCATGTCTGCAGTGGCTATGTCACTCAGGTGAGCGAATCGTGGCCCGTGGGCCTCTTGTCCCCTATATATCTATATAAAAAGTTTAAAAATTTCTTGTCAGAAACCAATGGACCAATACAATATAACTTAGCAGGAATGTTTCTTTGGTGACCCTCTACCAAGATTGTTCATGCCGGCATGAGGTCACAGGAGCTAAAAATAGATTTTTTAACTAAAAACTTAAAAAATCTTCTTGTCAGAAACCACTGCACCAATTTCAATATAATTTTGCAGAAATGTTCCTTTGGTGATGATCTACCAAGATTGTTCAAGCCATTTGGATCTGCAAAAAATATGGCCGCCGGGGGGGAGGGGCTTATTTTTCCTATATATCTTTATAGAAAACTTTAAAAATCTTCTTGTCAGAAACCACTGGACCGATTTCTATATAACGGAAAAAATGTTCCCTTGCTGATCCTCTACCAAGATTGTTCAAGCCATCATGATTTGTCAAAAAACATGGCCGCTAGGGGTCGGGGCTTATTTTCCCTATATATCTGTTTAGAAAACTTTAATAAACCTTTTGTCAGAAACCAGTGGACCGATTTCAATACAACATTGCAGGAATGTTCCTTTGGTGGCCCTCTACCAAGATTGTTCAAGCTGTCATGATTCGTCAAAAAACGTGGCCGTTAGGGGGTGGGGCTTATTTTCCCTATATAGCTATATAAAACACTTCAAAAATCTTTTTGTCAGATACCACTGGACCAATTTCAATATAACTTGGCAGAATTGTTCCTTTGGTGACCTTCTTTCAAGATTCAGTTCCAGCAATCATGATGCATGAAAAAAACATGGCCGCTCGGGAGTAGGGCTATAAAATTTATACAAAAATCTTAGAGCAGTGAACTTGGCTGAAACTTCAACAGTAAGTTTGCAAAGCTGTTTGCTCAGGTGACTCACTCAGAGCGATATAGGACCATCATGGTCCTCTTGTTAAAGATATTTATCCTATTTTTGGAGGCGGTTTACCGCCGCCAAATTTACTATACGGAATTTCTACAGTCAGTCTTCTCAAAACTGCAAACCTAATAACTTCCTAAAAAGTAGTTCCGTACTGACGCTGATGTCGCTTAATTCTGCATTCAAACATGTAAGCCTTCTACACTCTGATAATTATAAAGAGCGACCGAATATACAAAACAAAGAAAACTTCAAACTTTTGAAGAAATAATACTTTAATGATGTTGAGCGCAATCTCGGCGGACGAATATAAACAGAATAAACAAACTGTGGAACTTGATTCAGCCTCCAGAACCTTCTGAAGCAGAGAATTTGAAAATTGATGCAAAAGATTCTCCGAAAGTCTCCGAAAGCGTATCAAAGAAAGGTATAAATATGTGATAAAGCATCAGCAGTTTTTTGTTTAGGCTATTCACCATAAGCAGTTTCGGCCGAAATCACTTCGCATGAATATTTTGAAAAAAGTAAAGTACAGTGCAGTTACATGTGTATTTAGCAACACGTTTTTCCTAAACGTTCGCTTTAATATATGTTATTTATGAAAATTATTTACAAATATTTTTTGACAAAAAAATAAATAAGTAAAAAAAAATAAAAATAACGTTTTATTTACATTTTTGCGGTATTACTATCCTGCGGCCACCAGGCCACTGTGCCTGTCACTTTATGCCCTGGATATACCGGATACTAAGAAAACTGTGAATCAAGTCCGACCCAATCACAGTGATTTCCGCCATAGTAATAATTCTCTTCGATAGAAATTATATTTTCTGGAAGATTTTTTGTAGCTCATGTATAGGCTCGCTAAAAATAACGTCCAAAAAGCAGAAACGTTTGAAGATCTCTAGCGAAATTCCTGAAGCAGTAAAATGCGTTTCAGGTAGGCCAACGGTTAGTGTATCGTCAGTGAGATACCTATTACCGAGGTTCACTAATATTCGGGAATATTCAGGATATTCAGGAACCACGGCCCCCGCCCATTGGGGCCCGCGAAGTAGATGGGCTGCCTGTAGCCTCCAAGGCAGACCTGCTTAAGCAGGGCCTGAGTTCATCATATGATCAGGTTGGGTAAAAGTCCCACAAATCTGGAGGCAATATCGTTAATGACTGAAATATTGTTGACCCACATTCTGATTCTCATCTGGAAAAATTTATGAGCCTTAAAAGTACAAAACAAAATTTGGGACCCTCAAAATCTAAACCCATGAAAAAACAGGGAAATGGCATTTTATATGAAATGTTTGGAGAGTTGTTATCGTTATATATACCCGGAAGATTTTTTTTGTGTTTATAAGGGGAGTTTATTTTATCACTCATCTTTTGCTAAATTTATATGACAAGAGTTATTGTAACTGTCTGTAAATCTGTGAAAGTTCTATGAGTTTAAGGAACTTCAGTGAATACGTAAAAACTCCATGAATCCATGAAAGTTCCGTGGTCAAGGTCTGTCAATCATTTAAATTTTGTATCAGTGATATGATAAAGTTCCATGGAAGCTTCGTAGTGTATCTGAGATACACATATGCATGAAAAGTATTAAGTGCAAGGCCGGGAAAAAGAAGCAAAATCAGTCGCTAGAAAAGACATTCAGTAGTAGTATTTAAATCTCTAGAATTTGAAAGAAAATAGATCCATTAGAATAAATTGATAACATTTACTCAGTTGGTACATGCAGTTTTCATTTTAGTCAACATTCAAAACATCCAACAGTTGTTGAATGTTTCAACTGGCACGCTTTCAGTTTGATATCTTGGCACTCTGGATGGAACCAATGCTGACATTTTGTGCACTGGAACATCAGATTGTAGTGGGATCTTGTGGGCCTATATATAAAGACTTTTTTTTTTCTCGATTCTGGCTTGCTTGGAAATTCAGTGAAAGCACTGCTGTATTAAATATCAGGATTCCCACTGCATTTTGAAACTGGGGTTAAATCTGCTCTGTTTTCTTATTTGTGTACGTCCCTTGTAAAGCAGTATACTACTCTTTTCAAATTTAGGGGTATAAGACAAATTTTGAGGGGTAAAAACCCCTCTGCAGAGGGTAAATGGGAATGCTGAATACAATTTGGAAGATGCAACAGTGCCAATGTTTTGTTAACTCCATGTACAAGGCTTGGGACCATTTGGGTGACTATGATAGTCCAATACTACGGACATTCAGTACTTTTTTCAGAACTTTCCGTTATTCAATGAATCCATGACAGTTCCATGTTTTGTCAACCTGTAGGCCCCAACACTGCACATACATATGCATACAAAATATTTATAATATAAACTGATACTAAAATTTCATCATTTCTCACCGCTGTGGTTCGAGTCTTGCTCAGGTCACATGTGGGAAAGTCGTGTTCTGCTTACGGATGGTCAGGTGGTTTTTCCCTGGGTACTCCGGTTTTCGCCCACCTTTGATGAATGATCGGCTCGATATAAGTGAAATATTCTTGAAAGGGACATAAAACCCAAATCAAAAAGAAAAAAAAAAAAAAAAATCATCAAAACTGACACACACATTTATTCAGACATCAAAAAATCCTGGTGGTGATTGGCGGTACAGCCATCTGGCTAGCTCAGTTGGGTAGAGCACTTGCAAGCTAAAGGTCACAGGTTTCAGTCCAGCATCCAACACACTTTCCCTCCTTAGTTTCCTTTAATGGTGCCCAATGTGAATAACCCACTGCAGCTGATGTTGGATTTATGGGGCACCGGGGTCAGGCATAAAACAGGGTGGGGTAGCCCATACATGGTCGATGGTTTTCCCTGTGTAATCTGGGTTCCTCTATCACTCATTCACGAAACACCAACATCTGTGTCTTATAGAACAAGTGCATAAGATTGCTGAGCTTTCTGTGCAATCGAAGTAAAATTAAATAATGTGTTAACTTTAAAATGGATAACTTATAAGTGATTATGCCTGAATTTGTAATATTTTGTCCAGATGTAGCAGTATAAGTGACCCTGTCCACTTGTTTGAGCTATATTAAGTGTACATTTTTTAAGAGTAAGGCTATATTTTGATTTTTATTTATTCATATTTATATAGAGTTTAACTCTCCAAATTGAAATGAACACAAGAAATCCTCAAACTGATTGTTTGTCTTGTGGAAATATACCAGAATAAGCATAACGCAATACAGCTGTATTTTGTCAGCAGATTTTAGTACATTTATTAAGATACACATGTTGTAACTTTTTAAAGCAAACAGGTATTTTGTTCTTATTTCTTGCCAGTTATGTAAGAGTTACATTATTAAATGAATTAGTACCAAGAATCCTCAGATAAATAGATTATCTGGTGAATATTCCCCATAATTTAAGCTTTTCAAGAAATGAATACATTAATTTACGACACATGCTTAAGTTATCCAATGTGTGTGTGTGTGTGTGTAAATAGGCCCAGTATTTTGTTTCTATTTCTTGCCAGGCAAAAACAGTAATGAATGCAAGGAATATAGATAGATTAGTTGTCTCATAAAAATTAATCAGAAAATAGTCTGATTTAAGAAATGGTAACTTTTTAGCTCACCTGAGCTATGCTCAGGATGAGCTATTGTGATCACTTTTCGTCCGTCCATTAACATTTTCAAACGACTTCTCCTCTGAAGCACCAGAGCCAATTTTGCTCAAATTTCATATGGAGTCTCCTTAGGTTGGGGCAACGAAAAATTGCTAAAATGGTCGTGGTCCATTGACCAAGATGGCCGCCATGCCCATATATGGTAAAAACCTTTAAAAATCTTCTTCTCCAGAACCGAGGATGCCATGGGGCTGAATCTTTGCATAAGTCATAGGGGACGGGAGGTCTACCAAAATTGCTAAAATAAAAATGTCGTATATAGACTTTTGACTTTTTTATGGCAAGGTCAAGTTTGCTTCCCTATGCATTTGTATGGGAAAAACCTTCTTGTTCTCCAAAACCGAGGATGCCTTATGGCTGAACCTTTATATATATCATTGGAAACAGGAGGTCTACCAAAGTTGCTAAAATAATGGTCGTACATTGACATTTGACCTTTTTATGGTAAGGTCAATTTTGCTTCCTTATGCATTTGTATAGGAAAAATGTTCAGAATTTCAAACGACTTCTTCTATGGAGCCTCTGGGCCAATTTTGCTCAAATTTCATATGGAGCCTCCTTAGGTTGGGGGAATGAAAGATTGCTAAAATGGTCGCGGTTAGTTGACCAAGATTGCCGCCATGCACATATATGGTAAAAACCTTTAAAAGTCTTCTTCTCCAGAACCGAGGATGCCTTGGGGCTGAATCTTTGCATAAGTCATCGGGGACGGGAGGTCTACCAAAATTGCTAAAATAAATGTTGTATATTGACATTTGACCTTTTTACGGCAAGGTCGCTTCCCTATGCATTTGTATGGGAAAAACCTTTAAAAATCTTGTTCTCAAAAACTGAGGATGCCTTGTGGCTGAATCTTTACATATATCATTGGAAACTGGAGGTCTACCAAAGTTGCTAAAATAATGGTTGTACATTGACATTTGACCTTTTTACTGTGAGGTCAATTTTTCTTCCTTATGCATTTGTATGGGAAAAATATTCAGAATTTCAAACGACTTCTTCTCTGGAGCCTCTGGGCCAATTTTGCACAAATTTCATATGGAGCCTCCTTAGGTTGGGGGAATGAAAGATTGCTAAAATGGTCACGGTTCATTGACCAAGATGGCCGCCATGCCCATATATGGTAAAAACCTATAAAAATCTCCTCCAGAACTGAGGACGCCTTGGGGCTGAATCTTTGCTTAAATCATCGGGGACAGGGGGTCTACCAAAGTTGCTAAAATAATTGTCGTACAAGTTTGCTTCCCTATGCATTTGTATGAGAAAAAACATTTAAAAATCTTATTCTTCAAAACCGAGGATGCCTTATGGCTGAATCTTTGCATATATTATTGGGAACATCTGCATGCCTGCAGTGGCTATGTCACTCAGGTGAGTGAACCGTGGCCTGTGGGCCTCTTGTTTTACTGATTTCATAAGTAGACTTCCAAAATCCCAGACATAACACTTCTACCTACATGTCTTTCGTTCAGGCATGGTGGGCGAAGCTTGCTTACCAAGTAAGGCTTACTGTCCATGGATGCCTGATTATACCCTTTATTCTGGGGTCCATGTCTGTTGGTCTGAACATTCTGATTCATCATTATTTTACAGATTTATGTGTTTGGAATAAGGTTTGTGTAATTTGAGTGTATCATGACCACAACTACTTAAATAATATGGTTTTGAATTAGGCCCAGTTTCTATCGCTGGTCAGATAATTTGTACCTTTTGAAATGGATAAAAAAAAAAAAAAAAATCTTAAAATGTATTAACATCAAGAGAATCAGACTAGAAATGTCTACATTTCAGAGCTCCAGGTTAAAGGAGTGCTTAGGTACATATTTTCTTATTTCCCCTAGTAAACATATGTTGTGGGTACTAACTAGGTCTTCTAGAAACATCTTGGTAGCATGCTTTCATTGAGTTCCCAGAACTTATCTTTTGAAAGAATTGAGAAGGTGTGGCACATACAAGAACTATAACTCTTAGGTCCCACAGTTATTTAGTCATCTGCCCTGACAGTATTTAGTAAAAGAAACCTTGTGCATTTGATAACTCCAACACCCTTTCAGATATATTGATTGAACTCAGTAGGATTGTACATGAGAAGATTTGTTGCATAAACTACAACTCCAGGTGCTGTGGTTTAGAATTATCTCTCCTAATAGAAACTTTGTGATCTTGGTAACTCCAACATCTTTACAGATACATAGATGATACTTGGTAGGATTGTACCTAAGGTTGAGAAAGCATGTCACACAAAAGAATCACAACTCTAGATGCCACAGTTTTTAGTTATCTCCCCTGACAGTATTTGGTAATGGAATCCTTATGATTGCCATAACTTCAGCACCATTTCAGATATATCAATGATATTAAGGAGAATTGTACAAGACATTGAGAGGACGCATCTTGTACAAGATCTACAACTCTAGGTACTGCAATTTTTTAAGGTATCTCCCCTGTCAGTATTTGGTAATAGAGACCTTGTAAGTCCAACACCCGTTGAAATATATTGATAGTACTTGATAGGAATGAACAGGAGGTAAGAAGGTTAGTCGTATACAAAAACTGTAACTTAGAATACTGCAGTTTTTGAGTTCACTCCCCAGACAGTATTTGTCAGTGGAAACCATGTGATTGTCATAACTTAAGCACCATGGAAGATACATTGATTATACTTGGTAGAATTGTACACGAGGTTAAAAAGGTGTGTTGCATGTAAGGACCACAACTCTGGATGCTGTGTTGTTGTTTTTTTGTTATCTCCCCTGACAGTATTTGGTAATAGAAACTTGTTTGCAGCATAGCTTCTTCAGTTAAAATTGGATCTTCCTTAAACTTGCAGAAGTGGAGGACATGGATATTTTGGAGTTATATCCTCCAGATTAATGAATATTGTAGACATTGAGTGACCTTTTAGGCACAAATGAGTGTTAATGACCCCCATGGTCCTCTAGTTTATATATGAAGAGTGCAGAGAGCTGAGACAAACAAAAATCACAGTTGAATTCGAAGCTTGATTTTGGATTTTGTGTAACCGCATTTTAACCACAAATATTTTTCATAGATTAAAGCAGACGCATCCTCTTATTTCACTTTTGGCTGTATATACGCTAAAAAGAAAGACGTGACTAGCGAGTCCAATGGTAAAAACCTTATTGAAATATTCCAAATACTTATTACATCATTGGTTCTTGTGAAAAATTTAAAAAAATGTTTTAAAAACTTTAATTTGAAAATATTCCAAATACATGCACTTACAACAGTGGTTCTAATATGAAATTTTTTTAAAAAATGTTTTAAAAAAATTTAATTTGAAAATATTCAAAGAATGTATACAGAGAGAAAAGGTCTCTTCCCTATTTATATGTTAGTGTGCAGTGCTTATACATTTTCATATTTAGTTTGATACAAGTTAATTTTGAGAAATCAAATTTATGTCAACTAAAATTTAAATTCCATTGTCTGAAGTTATTTTACTGAAGTTTTATATGTATTTTGTAATGATCTTTGGAATGTAATTATCAAAAATAAATTTGTTCTTGGTAAATATTTTTCCAACATAGTAACCTGTATCTTGCATTTTTCATATTTAGAAAAAATGTTTCTGGAATTTAATTATATTAGTTTTCATAATTAAAAAAAAAAAAAATCTAGCTTGAAATTTTTAGTCTTAATATCAATAGTAATAGAATACTTCCTTTTTTTTTAATCAAAATTAGCAGTCTGGAATAAAATGATGAGGATTTAAAATCTAAAAGAATCAATGACATCATAGGATAGTGTATTGTGGGATAGCTTTTTTACAAAGTATAAATAGCAATACCAGTTACTACCGTAAGACTTTGAATGCATGTAACCTTTGAACATTTAGGAATTTCCAAATGGGGTTTTCAACATAATTTTCATTTTACCAATATCTTTACCGTAATTTGAAATATTCTGAAATTAGGGAATGCATCTGAACATCTTTAAGATAACTACTGTTGTTATTATACCTGTTTTTCAAACAGGGCGTATTTGGTTATGGGGTCTGAAGCCTTAAACTTTTTTGTTTCCAGCTAACTCCTCCTACAGTTTACATCCCATCAGCTGAATCTTGGTTTATAAATAGACCATGATGTGGAGCAGCACATAATGTTTCGGGGTTACAGTCCACCAAATACTAACAAGGTTATGCCCCTTTGAAAATTCCTGTAAGCATTTTGTTTCCAGCTAACTCCTACAGTTTACATCCAATCAAGCTGAAACTTGATTTATACTTAGACCATGATGTGGAACAGTGCATATTATTTCAAGGTTACAGTCCACCTAATTTCAGTAAACTTTTCGTTTCTGACTAAATCCTCCTACAGTTTACATCGGATCAAGCTGAAACTTGATTTATAGTTAATGATGTGGAACAGTGCATATTTGTTCGAGGTTACAGTCCATCAAATATTAGCAGAATAATGACCCTTTGAAAATTTCGGTAATTTTTTTTTGTTTTTGCTAGCCTCTCCTACAGTTTACATCCGATCAAGCTGAAGTTTGATTTATAGGTAGACCATGATGTGATGCAGCGCATGTTGTTTTGAGGCCACACTCAACCAAATATTAACAGAGTTATGTCCCTTAGAATATTTCGGTAAACTTTTTGTTTCTGGCCAACTCCTCCTACAGTTTACGTCGGATCAAGCTGAAACTTTATAGTTAGACCACAATATCGAGCAGCTCATATTTATTCGAGGTTACAGTCCACAAATATCAGCAGAGTTATGTTCCTATGAAATTTTCAGTAAATTTTTCACTTCCCCCACTAACTCTTCCGACAGTTTACATTTGATCGCGCTTAAACTTGATTTATAGTAAGAACATGATGTGGAGCAGCGCAAATTATTTCAAGGTTACAGTCCACCAAATATTGGCAGTTATGCCCCTTTGAAAATTTCTGTAAAAATTTTGTTTCCGGTTTATTCCTACTACAGTTTACATTGGATCAAGCTGAAACTTGATTTATAGTTACACCATGAAGTGGAGCAGGGCATATTATTTTGAGGTTACAGTCCACCATATATTAGCAGAGCTATGCCCCTTTGAAAATTCTGTAATCTTTTCGTTTCTGGCTAACTCCTATAGTTTACACCCGATCAAACTGAAACTTTGTAAATACTTACACTGAGCTTAAACTTGATTTATAATAAGAACATAATGTGGAGCAGCTCATATTATATTTTGAGGTTACAGAACATCAAATATTACCAGAATTATGCCCCATTAAAAATTTCCATAAACTTTGCGTTTACTGGCTAACTCCTTCTATAGTTTACATCCAATCATGCTGAAAAGCGATTTATTGTTAGACTGTGGTGTGGAGCAGCGCATATTATTAGGAGGTTACAGTACACCAAATATTAGCAGAGTTATGCCCCTTTAAAATTCTGTTAATCTTTTGTTCCCGGCTAACTCCTCATATTTATAGTTTACATCCAATCAAGCTGAAACTTGATTTGTAGTTTGATCATGATGTGGAGCAGCACATATTATTTCAAAATCACAGTCCAACAAATAGTAGCAGCATTATGTCCCTTTGAAATGTTTGGTAATTTTTTGGTTTCCAGCTAACTCCACTTACAATTTACACAGGTCTGGAGCACAGAACTGCACAGTAGTCCGTATATGTGCTACATCTTATTACTTGCCAAGGGCTTAGGATGCCTCCGAAAATAGAATGGACATAGTGACTCCTCAAATGGATGGAATAACAGACAGTAAATGGTATAAGGCTAGAACTATGTACATTTAAGCACTCTAGATGATTATCCAGATTATCTTTTTAATTATAATTTCTACACAAAACATATGTTGTTGGTACTTATTTGAAGGTTATTGATAGGGTAGTTGTAATGAATACCCACAACTTACAATCCTTTCAGTCCTTTAAGAAATAAGAAACATGTACATGTAAGTATTTCATACTTGAAAAAAACAACAACAAAAAACAAAAAAAAACAAAAAAAAAATAACAGTGTGTTATCTGATTATAAATATTGTTACTATACACAGTACAGGGAAATTAAATAAAAATGTGGTTAAAAGAACCACAGTGATGTGGATCAAATATTCATGATATTGAAACTAGTTACTCTGAATTGTGCAGAATGTACACGTGGTGAAAATGGCATTGCTATAGTTACATAATAAGAAATATTGAACAAAATGAAAGTACAGATGATATGTATTCTAGAGGCTTATAGAAATTAAGGAAACTGCCACCATCAGCACTCTCAGTGCTTTGATTTGCATTTTGGTTGCCATGCAACCAATCAAAATTAGCACAAAAATCATCTGCATGATAGAGGACCACTCAAGGAACATTTCTGTAAAAGTTTTGTCAAAATATCTGCAATGGCTTAACAATAAATGCCATTTTTTTATTTTCCCATTATAAGTCTATGGCAACTTTAAGTTGCCATAGCAGGCAAAGTTGATGGTGGAATTTCATAAAAAACACAAACTTTGAATCCCCCAGCGAATGGATGTTTCAGATGAAATTTGGTCTCAATTGGCCCAGCGGCTTCAGAGGAGATGTCGTTTAAAAGTGTGAACGACGCCGACGACGGACCAATGCCTATACTATAAGCTCCCCTGGAGACTTTGGCTCTGGTGAGCTAAAAAAGCTACATACACCTTTTAAGTGTGTAGATTCAACCCTTATACAGTCAGTAGAGTTTTGCAGAAATAAAACTCGCAACAAAAATGTTGTCATATAAAAATTACATATAAATGACTTACTTTAATACGCAAGTAGGTACTCATAAAATGGGAAAAAAAATAATAATAACAAGCAAATTCAATGAATTTATGTCCCCCAGCCTTTGTTAATGTTTTTAATTCAAAACACAAAAAAGTATCAAAAATTAATCTGAGGTGTACATCCAAACCACATGCATATCTTCTGACCATGAAGAAAACCACTGCAAAGTTACAAAAAGGTTGGTATAAAACAGTAGAAGGAGTTGCACATACAAGGCATCCACTGTCTATTCACATTGATATCATACCATCATAACCAGCACCCCGAAAAAAAAACTAAATTCGAAAAGAGAAAAAAAATGAAAATAACATGACCCACTGTCACAAACTCGAAAAACGGCTAAGTTTAAAAAGCAAAACGAGTTAGTCTAGTTTTTAACCCAGTCATGGTTGATGACTATGTTTCCCCCTTTCATTGCATGCTGGGGGGGGGGGGGGGGTCGTGTCTCTGACTCGATGACGGCCACAACTTAAAACGTCTTTAAATGTTTTTATTTTATTAGTTGTTGGTGCCTGATATTTTGTCTTTGGCTTGAATCTTCATGGTCTACCTGGTGGTTTTCTTTAGCTCCGGCTTACAGAGTGCGGAACAAGCTACGAGCCTTCATCTTGTTTCATCACAGTTATTTAATTTGATTTGTATTTCAGTTTGTTCTAATTTGCATGTAATATTCTGTGATGGTCCATTGATCGAGTTAGTTACCTTCAGGTAGACCAACTATTTTATGTATTATAAATAATATTCGAACCTAGAGTGAAGGTTGGGCCCATAGAATCGATTTAATCTCCCCAGTGGTTCTCGCTACTGACAGTCCTGAGGCGGTGGTTCTGATGTTTATTTTTAATGTAGCTTTGTTGGATTTTCCTACGGGGCTTTTCATGTTGTATGTGCCAATGGTTGTGTATTATTATTATATTTATTTAATTTTCATTATCTGAACAGGTTGCACCGTGACCACCTCTTGTGGGGAAGAGGGAGCTGGTTGCTGTGCTGTTTGTGATTCGTTTTTTCCTGTTTTGTTTTCTTCATTGTTAGTTCTTCTTCCTCTTGGTGCCATTGGTAGGCTGTAATCTTTGATTGTGGCTTTTCCTGAGCTTCTGTTTCTATATTTTTTTTTTTATTAAAGAAAATTAATCTGAGATTTATATCCAAGGCACATGCATATCTTCAGACCATTATAAAAGCACCTTTTCAAAGCAAAGTTTCAAAAAGATTGGTATAAAACTCTTAGAAGACACATTTTTTTTTTTCCTTCTTTGGCTGGGTCACTTGGGGTCAAAATCTAGGTCACTAGGTCAAATCAGTAGAAAATTTTGTCAACACTCAAGTGGTCACACTTTTGAAGCAATCATCATGAACCTTGCTCAAAATGTTCATCTTGATGATTTCTAGGTCAAGTTCGAAACTGGGTCACATGGGGTCAAAAACTAGGTCACCAGGCCAATTCAGCAGAAAACTGTTAACACTCCAGAGATCACATTTTTTTAAATAATCATCATTAATATTGCTCAAAATGTTCGCCTTGATGTATTCTAGGTCTAGTTTAAAACTGGGTCACTTAATATCAGAAACTAGGTCACCTGGCCAAATCAAAGGAAAACCTTGTTGATGCTCTAGAGCTCACATTTTTGAAGTGATCATCATGAATCGTGCTCAAAATGTTTGTCTTGATGATTTCAAGGTGATGTATATTTCTCTATCCAGTGACTTTCTTAAGTTTTTCCATTTAGGTCAGTTTCTCAGTAATTATTGGTCCTACAGAGTGATATTTGGTACTTGTTAAGTGTTTGTGTTTAGGTCAGTTTCTCAGTAACTATTGCTCCTACAGCCAGTGATACTTAGTACATGCATGCATCAGCATGGCCTCTTGAGTGCAGTCATCCATACTTGACCTTGAGCTTTATTTCACAGTCCATTAGACATGCTACATTGTCTTACTTGTTATTATAATCATTTTGAATTTTGATCAGAATGTTTGCCTTAATCAGTTCCAGATCAGGTTCTCAAAGTGCTGTGATGCTCAGGTGAGCGTTACAGGGCCATCATGGCCCTCTTGTTTATTTATTTTTATTTAATTTTTTTTTTTGTAGTTTTTTTTTACAAAAGTGTTGTTTTTTCTTGCATTGTGAAAAAATACATATAAACTGAAATAGAAATATAAAATAGAAAGTTTTATCTATTTATTTTCTAAAGTAAATAAGAACACTGTGCAATTATTCCATAGCTGCCTAAAAACTAAATATTTTAGCTTCAATCAAATTGAATCTGCAAATATTTTGTCTTGAGACTAATTATGAGAGTTCATTAGGAAAGAAAAACAAAGGAATACTAAATGATATTTATTCATGAAGGTAAAACATAATGGAATTATCAGAAAGTTTTCTTCAAGAGCCTATAAGATGTTTTTTCAAAATATTGATATTTTTCTTATTTTTTCATGTCAGAAAGACAATTTAGAATGTGTATTTTATGCTATAAAGCTTCTCTTTTTCAAAAGATAAATAAATAAATAAATAAAATGCTATCTAGCTTACTAATTTTCTGTATTTGATCCAAAGAAACAGATAAATAGGGCATTTGATGATAAATTAACATATAGGCATAAATATCTGTATTTCTCCATAAAACATGGTGTGGGTATTCATTAAAACTGCCTGGGAGAGGCAGTTCTAATAAATAACAACCAGCTATATCTTATTGAATAAACAGACAAAAATCATCGAATTATCACCAAATTATCCACCTTATCTGTTCTCTGTCTTCATCATAAACTTTGCTGATATCAAATCTAATTTCCCCTTATCAGGCCCCTACCTGTAAGGGTAGCCAAAGTCACCAAGAATTTATCTTAATCTTTTAGGGTCATTTGGGTGTTATGCAATCCAGAATGTGCCTTTAAGTGGAGTTACACACACAAAGTACTCACTTTGGTAGCATTAAAATATGAAAAATGGCTGTTAAAAACTGGAAAAAAAGTGAAAAAAAAAACTTAATCCGAGGTTTATGTCCAAACCACATGCACATCGTCAGACCCTGGTAAAAATATATGCAAAGTTTCAAAAAGATTGGTAGAAAACTCTAAGAGGAGTTATGCACACAAGCTACCCACTGTCAATGCACTTTGGTAGGATTCAAACCCGCAAAATGACAACGTTAGAAATTCAGAAAAAAAAAGTGAAAAAGAAAAAAAAAAATTAATCCGCAGTGCACTTTGATAGGATTCAAGCTGGAAAAATGACAGTTAAAAACGCAAAAAAAAGTGAAAAAAATTAATCCGATGTTTATGTCCGAAGCACATACACATCTTCAGACCATGATAAAAGTACCTGCAAAGTTTCAAAAAGATCGGTATAAAACTCTAGGAGGAGTTACACACACAAGGTACCCACTTTGATAGCATTTAAAGCCTGAAAAATGGCTAAGTTAAAAACTCGCAAAAAGTGAAAAAAAAATAATTCGAGGCTTATGTCCAAACCACATGCACATTTTCAGACCCTGATAAAAATATATGCAAAGTTTCAAAAAGATTGGAGTAAAACTCTAGTAGGAGTTATGCACACAAGCTACCCACTGTCAAAGCACTTTCTTAGGATTCAAGCCTGAAAAATGATACGGTTAAAAACTCAAAAAAATGAAAAGAATTAATCTGCAATGCACTTTGATAGGATTCAAGCCGGAAAAATGACAAAGTTAAAATCTTAAAAAAAAAAAAAAAAAAAAAGTGAAAAAAATTAATCCAAGTTTATGTCCGAAGCACATACACATAGTCAGACCATGATAAAAGCTCCTTCAAAGTTTCAAAAGGATTGGTATAAAACTCTAGGAGGAGTTACGCACATAAGGTACCCAGTCTGTCACTGCTCTTTGATAGCATTGGCTAAGTTAAAAACTAAAAAACCATAGAAAAAAATTAATCCGAGGTTTATGTCCAAATCACATGCATATCTTCAGACCATGGTAAAAACATCTGCAAAGTTTCAGGAGGATCGGTATAAAACTCTAGGAGGAGTTGCGCACACAAGGTACCCACTGTCTAGCGGGGACAGAACCGCGGAACCACGGAAAGGAAAAACTATGTCCCTCCACTTTTCTTCGAAAAGGCGGGGGACAATAAATAAATAATCAAACTTCATGTTTTCCGATTTTGTCATACTGGAATATTTGTCTTCTACAATAATGTTTGGAGTTTGAAGAAAAAATCGCTGGTTTGCCTGGATTAAGGATGATGTTTTCAGTGAAAAAATTGTCATAAATCATTTTTTCTGTAAGTTACTTGATAAAATTGTCATTAATCAAGTAATTTCGTATTGGCCCAGTTACGAGGGGGAGCTTGGTCAGTTATGTCGGGCCTAGACTCGTTACTGGGCTAATATGAAAAAGAAAAGATTCATACGAAAAATGAAAAGAGACAGTTAATGCATTCTTTTCGCTCAATACAAGACTTTTGAAGATATTTGACTTCTGATTAGTTCTTTATTTTAACTGCAAAGGGGTGGGGAGGGGTGTCATTTGATGATGGTTCAGCGTCATGTTCTTAAAATCACTAGGATGATAAACTGGGCATTTTGATGTTGTTTTTTTTTTAGTTTGGTTTTTCATAATCACACAGCGAGAGGTTTAGAAACATTTGTTATGCTGCAAAAGGAAAGATAGCAGACGCCCCGGGTATTAATGGTTGTGTTATTATGCCCCCAACTTCAAAGAAGTTGGAGGGGCATATTGCTTCTGGGTTGTTCGTCCGTCCGTCCGTCCGTCCGTCTGTCCGTCCGTCCTTCCGTCTGTCCGTCCGTTCGTCACGCTTTTTTATGCATAGCATAACTTTAAAACCGTGAATGCTACTGTTTTGAAATTTCATATATGGATTCCTCATGAAAAAATAGCTGAAACATATTTTTTTTCTTGACAGGATTATGCCCCTTTTCTGAGTTATGGCCCTTTGAAAAAATATGGATGCAATCTTGTCAGCAAAATATCTCAAAAACTATTAAAGCTAGAGCCTTGAAACTTGATGAATAGACTGGTAGTGTTGAGTAGACAACCTGATTAACTTTTGAAGAAATTTTAAAAAATACTTCTTGAGTTATGGCCCTTTGTAATTTTGGGCAATTTTACCTTGTCAGCAAAATATCTCAAAAACTGTTTGAGCTAGAGCCTTGAAACTTAGTAAATGGATTTGTAGTGATGAGTAGATGACCTGATTAACTTTTGAAGAAATTCTGAAAAATACTTCATGAGTTATGGCCCTTTGTAATTTTGGGCATTTTTATCTTGTCAGCAAAATATCTCAAAAACCGTTGGAGCTAGAGCCTTGAAACTTGATGAATAGACTGGTAGTGATGAGTAGACAACCTGATAAACTTTTGAAGAAATTTTGAAAAATGCCTTTTGAGTTATGGCCCTTTGTTATTTTGGGCATTTTTACCTTGTCAGCAAAATATCTCAAAAACTGTTAGAGCTTGAGCCTTGAAACTTAGTAAATGGATTTGTAGTGATGTGTAGATGACCTGATTAACTTTTGAAGAAATTCTGAAAAACACTTCATGAGTTATGGCCCTTTGTAATTTAGGGCTTTTTTAACTTGTCAGCAAAATATCTCAAAAACTATTGAAGCTAGAGCCTTGAAACTTGATGAATAGACTGGTAGTGATGAGTAGACAACCTGATAAACTTTTGAAGAAATTTTGAAATATACTTCTTGAGTTATGCCCCTTTGTAATTTTAGGCATTTTTATCTTGTCAGCAAAATATCTAAAAAACTGTTAGAGCTAGAGCATTGAAACATAGTAAATGGATTTGTAGTGATGAGAAGATGACCTGATTAATTTTTGAAGAAATTCTGAAAAATACGTCTTGAGTTATGGCCCTTTGTAATTTTGGGCAATTTTACCTTGTCAGCAAAATATCTCAAAAACTGTTGGAACTAGAGCCTTGACACTTGATGAATAGACTGGTAGTGATGAGTAGACAACCTGATTAACTTTTGAAGAAATTTTGAAATATACTTCTTGAGTTATGCCCCTTTGTTATTTTGGGCATTTTTATCTTGTCAGCAAAATATCTCAAAAACTATTAGAGCTAGAGACTTGAAACTTGGTGAATTGATTGGTAATGATGAGTAGATGACCTGATTAATTTTTTTGTAAATTCTGAAAAATATTTCATAAGTAATGGCCCTTTGTAAATTTGGGCATGTTTCCCTTGTGAACAAAATATCTAAAAAACTATTGAAGCTGGAGCCTTGAAACTTGATGAATAGATTGGTAGCGATGAGTAGATGACCTGATTATGCCCCCAGTTTCGAATGAAATTGATGGGGCATATTATTTTGCCTTCATTTGTCCATCCGACTGTTTGTCCGTTCATCAAGCTTTTTTTGTGCATGCCATATCTTAAGAACCCTGCACGCTAGGGTTTTGAAATTTTATATTTGGGTTCCCAATGAAAAAATAGCCGACCCGTATTTTGTTTCTTGTCTAGCATGTTTATTTAAAGTTATGCCCCTTTGAAAAAAATCAGAATTAAATCTTGTGAGCAAGATATCTTGAAAAGTATTTAAGCTGGGTTCTTGAAATTCGATACAGTGAGTGGGAATGATGTGTACATTACCCGATTATATTTTGAGAGAATTCCATGAAAATATTGATAAAGTTACGGCCCTTTGCAGTTCTGCTCATTTTGACCTTGTCAGCAAGATTTCTCGAAAAGCACTTAAGCTAGGGTCTTGAAATATTATATGCTGATTGGGGATGATGTGGAGATTACCTGGTTTGTTTTTTAGGGAATTCCATGAAAAGTTGATGTAGTTATGGCCCTTTGTAGTTCTAGGCATTTTGACTTTTTCAGCAAGATATCTCAAAAAGAATTTAAGCTAGAGCCATGATATTTGGTATACTGATTGGGATTGAGGAGGAGATCACCTGAATAAATTTTGAAGCAATTAAATGAAATGTTGGAGTTATGGCCCTTCGCAATTTCGGGCCATTTAATGTCGTTGCTTTATTGTGTATAGCATAAGTTTAGAACCATGTATGCTAATGTTTTGAAATTTCATGTTTTGATTCCTCATGAAAAAATAGGTGATCCGTATTTTTTTCATATCCCAATCATCTCCTATTTTAGCGTTATTTCCCTTTGATAAAATAACATTGAAGTCATATATTTGTACTGTTGTTACCATCATGGCTAAGCAGTGTTGGAGTCAAACAGTGTTAGAGTCAGGCAGTTGGGGGCATAGTGTTTTACAAACACCAGCTCTAGTTAATTTTAATTCTTTGCTTTAAGATACCTACTACAACAGAATGGAGCCTGAAAGCAGTCACCAACGACCAAAACAGAGAAAAAGAAAACAGTCTGTAGAAAATACCGATATCCAATCCGATTTTACTGAAGAGATTGAAAACCAAGCAAAAAACAAAAAGAAAAGAAGAGAAAAAACAGCTTTGAAAATAAAGGATGAAAGTAGTAACTCTGAGGCGAGCGACTCAGATGATTGTTTGAATTTTAAAGATGAAACACAGTTTTTTCCAGTAGGAGCTAAAAGGCAACAGATAAAAACATGCAGAAATGGTGTTCCAAAGTTATTAGAAATAACTAAAACATTTCTTCTAAATCATTCACATTCGCATCTACTGTTAGAAGAAATACCAACTTCTTTCTTGGACCAGATTGGGTATTTATCTAAAGCGAATCCCATACATATGTACAAAATCAATGAAGGGAGAAGTGAGAAAGATAGGCAAGTTACGGAAAAATATTGGAAACATTTCTGTGATCAAGATTTTTCCTATCGTGGAAGCCCAAAGAACGGAAGTTACCAAGAGAGATATAAAAGCTGCAGCCAATATTATAGAAAGGAAGCTAAAAAGGTGGAGAAAACTCTAGAACGACAGAACAAAAAGTTAAGAAAGAAAGTCACGCCGGAACCCGTCCCCGTTTGGATGCGACAAATATCAGACCATAATGAGGAAGATAATGGTGACATGTTCGATTCTGAAGAAGAAAAGGATTATCCAACAGATCCAAGTGATGATGATGATTAGTAAGCCACTATGGGTGGGGTCAAGGTCAAGGTTTTAATGGATAAAGGCATGTACCAAGTATTACCTGTGTTCCGTTGTAAAATATGGACTTAAACGCAGAGAGTTATCATAAGTTTAATCTGACCAAGATTACGTCACTGCAATAAAGGTCAAGGTAATGTGCAGATGGCAGATTTCTGATGACCAGTCTTCTGATACTGGTTTAGGTGTTTCTTTAATAGTTTTGAGAAATTGATTTAAATGCAAAAAGTTAACCCTTGTCCTGCTGAATAAATTAAGATGCCACGCCTACTTCTAATTTTCAGCCAATCAGATCACTTGATCCAGATTGTTGATATAAATTCACATACTTAATGGCAAACAGTGCAGATCCAGATCAGTTGGCTTCTGAAGAAGCCAACTGATCTGGATCTACACTGTTTGCAAAGGCATGGTATATCCGGGTTCAGCAGGACAAGGGTTAAGTGGTATAGAAGTGGGGGTTTCTGGGACACTTCTCCTCTGGAAGCCACTATATCACCCGTAGACGCCCCCAGCACCTCATTTTAACATCCCTCTGGAAGCTACCAAACCAACTGCGACCGCTCCCATGCAGCCACCAATTGGTATTCCACGCGGCAACCGAGCTAGAGCCCCTCAGACCGGCCCCCGCCCCAGCCGGCCTTGGGGTCTGAAGATTATAGTTAGTAGTATAGGGAATGGGTGTTCTGGCGCTAAAATGAGAACACCCGTTTACCAGAGACCAAGACAAAGGCCAACCAAGGACTTCCCGTGTCTGCCAAGCATTTGTTAAGCATTGCCAAGCATTTGTTAAGCATTGCCAAGTAGATGCCAAGCATTTGTCAAGTAGATGCCAAGCATTTGCCAAGTAGTCCTACGTTGGCGCGGCCTTGGGAATCGACTGTGCCCCTGAGCAAGATTTGGTCTCCGAGGGGCGAAAGCCTGCAACTGTTTGTTTACGTTGAAGCCTCCGCTGTGTGCATTCACCCTCCTGCATGGAAGCCTCTTTGTGGCCCGATCTGCCTGGCCCATTCGAACTCCCTATGTTGTCCGTCTGCTCGCGCAGGATGCTGAAGGCAGCGCATTTTTGGTCAGGGTAACCAAGATTTGGCTACCACTTTAGCGAACCCTCTTAAATGTAAAAAAGTCAAGAACCATGCTACCGCAACCCCACTTCACTAAGCCTTGTCCAGGAGGGGCTGGAGGACAACGAACTCACTCCAGTTGGTGTGGAAGAGGGCAGAAAGGTAGTCGTAGATTGCCAGGGGGCTTTCAATGTCGCAGGCCTCGAGGATGTTTACCTTTCCCCGGTAGAACACGTTGACCCGAACCTTTTTTCCGCCGGGACAGACAAATTTGAACGACATGTTCTGGCTATCCTGGGGGTGCTTGATCTCGCAGATTGGAAACGGAAGCCCCTCACCTGATTCTTTCACGGTATTTCAGATATTCGACGACGCGGGCCAGATTGAGGACTATGTGATCGCTCCGGCGGACTAGTTCACCATAATCGGCCATTCTCTGAGGATTGTGACCGGGATCGCGGGGTTGATTCCAACGCCTGCCTCCGTCAGAAAACGGGCCCAGATAGCCGCGGCAAAGGAACCGTCGGACAGATCGGGGGAGATGACTCCCGGCACTTGGGTATATCCCGTCGAAGGGAAACACTTTACGGCGTAATACTTTTCGGGATTCTTTCTGAGGACGGCCACGACTGCGGGGGGAGGGTTGTCATCGCGACTGGGAATGATTGTTAGTTCGAGAGCTGAGTTGAAGCAGGAAGCGTCGCCCTGGCGTTTCCTTTCCCGCCTCCAAGGTGGCGGTTTTGGACGCTTCAGGAACCTCTCGTACCCGGCCTGGCAGTAATGTCCGAAGTTGCTGTTCAGGGCTCTAACCCCTCCTCGCCTGGCGGTGACCATCGGACCCAGGATCCCCGTGAGCTCTTCGTGAGATCAACTAATGTTGCCAACCAAGGTCGCGATGGTGCATGTAAACATTACCAGAAGCGTGAACGGCTCGGCAGGCCGTTTGAGGAGTAACTCATCATCGGCGGTCGTCATAGGTACTCGCCGAATCTGTTGCCCGTTCATTCTCTAAAATAGGAGGGTACCGGATCACCACAAACCCGCCGTGGCTGCAAAACACCACACTCCTGCGATAACCCACGGTGTAGAGCGGTCCGAGCCCCCACCCCAACCAATTTTTAGCCAGTTTCTGCGTCGATATGCCCCAGTATGGTCGCACTGCTCTCTCGGGCTGCTGCGCGCCGGAGATCCTCGAATGACTCCCAGGCACGCCTCTCAGGTCCACTGTCGTAGGCCCTTTGATGTTCCCAGAACAACTGGAACGGGAAGCGCGGCGGACCGCCTCTTCTGCGGCCTATTTCCATGTCTGTTCTGCAACAACTGTCTACGTCCAAATGCCCTACTCCATGTAAAAGGGGTCCCTCTTGGTCCTCACAGCTTTTGGCGCGGCAGTTTGTTTCTGTACGGCAGTTTGTTCCTGTATGGCTGGCGCGCATTGCTTCCAGGTTGCTCCAACTATTATCCAGACGAGTATTGTGGCAATGGAAAGATAGGTCCACTTTTGGGCCGTTTCCACCATTTGTCCGACTTTCTGGATATCCATCCGGGTTTCCTCTTCGCGTTTCTCCTCCAGCTCGTCGCGCTCCTCTTCGCGCTCCTTTTCCAGCCTGTCGCGCTCCTCCTCCAGCTCGTTGTTGTGCACCAACTGGGTCATCACCTCCATCAATAGTCTCGTAGATTGCTCTGCTCGGGCCTCAATGCCCTCCAGCCATTTGTAGAAGTCTTCGATGTTGGGGTTTCTCCGTGGGGCAAGATGCCGCGGTGTGCCGGTGGTGGAAGGTCAGCGGGGGGCAAGGTGTTCTGTGTAACGGGTCGGCGGTCTGTGTAACGCAGTCTGCAGTCTCGTCATGCCATATCCTATAGAGCCTCTAGGACCCAATGCCAAAGTGCTTCTTTACCTCATCCGCCGACAGATGCCCCCGAAGGGCCTGGATTTCCTCAATCTGTTCCTGGGTTAACTCTCGCTTGGGAATCATGGCTGCATGCCCACATCCCCCACATACCAAATGGGAATCTGGTAGGTAGATGGGGCCTGAGAAACCCTGGAAAGCGGTGGAGACCCGGGAAAGTGTTTGCTATACTGACGTTAAAGTAGGGCCAGGAATTGAAGTAGGGCCCGGCAGTCTTCAACCTATTCCCAATTTAGACCGGTCCGACGAATGGATATCCTCCGGCGGCTTCCTACAGGTCATGCCGAGCAGGCACTTGGGTGACCATAGGCAAGTGTTTCTTCCCCATTTTTTGCGATCCAGCGCTTGGAGTTGAAGGGGGAGAGCGAGACCTTTTGGAGGTGTTGCCTGTAGATGCGATGGCGCTCTGACCGCAGGATGTCCATGCTGTGGCGGAAGGTTTGCTTTTCAAAGAGGGCCTCTTTGTACTGCTCATGTCTGATGCGCTTCTTCACGACATTCTTTTTCACACCCTTTGCCTTCTTGATTTTTTTGCCTCATGCCTCGAGGATCAAGTACATCTTAGGGCGCAGGCCAACGTATTCAGTAATGGGGCGCCCAGCACACTCGTCCTTCATCTTCCCCAACACTTTTTTGTTGGCGTTGCTGTTCAGTGGGTGATCCGGCGGGTAATCCGAGGTGTCGTAGAGCTCTGGATATTTGGCCATGTCTTCGTAGACGTCCTCCGTATGGATCTCGAGGAGGAGACTGTCGGTGTCGGTGTAGAGGAGCTGACACCGGACCCCGTACTGCTCTCAGAGCTCGTTGTAATAGAAGTCGTACATCCGATGTTTCGAGATATCCAGAACGCTCATCCCTACATACACTGGGCGATTGAGCTCCAGACGGCTCTTGTGGACCTGGATAGCCGCCAAGTCATCATCGAGCAAACGCCGGGCTGGCGATGAGGCGCCTGAGTTTGTCTTCTTCGTTTGAACTCACCAGCTTCACATCAACCTGTTTCCGCGGGTTCTCCATGGTCTTCCCGAAGACCGAGTTGTTCATCAGATTGTAGAGGTCCTTCTCAAAGTCGCTGGCAGCCTTCTTCAGGAGCTCAGTGTTCATTCGGATGTACGGCTCCATTCAAGGGCTTTGGTCAAACCGGAGGGCGCGATTGACCGCAGTCAGGCGCAGGCCCAGATACATGTACAGCTGTAGATTCCGATAGTGGAGCATGTAGCGGCTCTTGTTGCGGAGGTTGGGAACCAGCTTCTCAACCTCTGTTGGCGCCACCGTAACACCGAGGAGGCCGTGCTGATACTCCGACATCCACTCCTTCTGAACCACCATGCGCTCCGGTGCCAGCGGATATGAATTGTGCTGATACTCCGACATCCACTCCTTCTGAACCACCATGCGCTCCGGTGCCAGCAGATATGAATTGTGGGCATCGTGTAGGTCCTCTGGATACTCCATGTCCACCTCAAGTATGTAGCCCTCAGGCCCGTCGGCCGGATGCTCTGCAATGGTTTTTGCGAGTTGTTGGCAGTCGTCCACCCACCGAAAGCCACTGGTGGGGAGATACTGACTCATGGCCCAGCCGTAGTTCGCATCATAGTATGAGATGTGGATATTGGGCTTCTCCGGGTCGTAACCCTCAACCAGAGGATTGTTGGCTTTGGCATAGCGCTTCGATGCCATTGAGATACCTCCTCGCAGCCCCTTCTCGATAAACAGATGCTGGTCGTAGTCTGTGAGCAGCTCCAGCTCAACGCCTGTCTTCTTGAGTAAGGCGTCCCTCGCAAGTCCCGGGCTGGAATAGTAGTGGGCCAGGTCTGTTTGGTATTGGGCTTTTATCCGGAAGGCCTCTGGCGGGTTCGCCTCCACCAGCCTGACAAGGGAGGCCAGCAGGAACTGGACGCTGTCAATGAAGTGCAGTTGTCCGAGGGAGAAGGAGATATACTTCTCGGTGTTGTTTGGACCCTGCTCTCCACCTTCGAGATGGCCTGCATCAGCAAGTGGGAGTCATAGCCACGCAGATTGTGGAAGACAACGGGGATAGTGGTGGTTTTGGGGGATAGCCGTAGCTTGAGGTTGCAGGCAGTATGGGCCGCCCCTCGATATTTACCTGTAATGTGGCAGTAGTCAGGCACGGAGTCGCCCTCGAGAGGTTTGTCACATACGTGACACGTCTCCTTTGTCCCATCCAAAGAGGTTAACGGCCAGATCGTTTTGCTGCTCAGCCCTTAGAATCTGAGGGATTGGTACGGGAGAATTGATAGTTAAATTCTTCTATGGCTTGTTTTGGATATTTGCTGGGCCTCTCGGGGTGAATATCTACTGGATATTTGGCTGCTACAATATTCCACCAGAAGCAGTGGTTGTCCTTGTTAGCTCACCTGAGCCGAAGGCTCAAGGTGAGGTATTGTGATCACTCAACGTCCTTCGCAGTCGTCGGCGTCCGTCCGTCCATCCGTCCACAATCTTTAAACAGCTCCTCCTAAACCACTGATTGGAATTTGACCAAACTTCACAGGAATGATCCTTGGTTGGTCCTCTTTCAAGTTGTTCAAATGATTCAGGTCCATTGCATATCTAGGTCACAGGAGCTAAAAATAGATGTTTTAACTAAAAACTTAAAAAATCTTCTTATCAGAAACCACTGGACCGATTTCCATATAATTTTGCAGAAATGTTCCTTTGGTGACCCTCTACCAAGATTGTTCAAGCCATTTGGATTTGTCAAAAAACGTGGCCGCCATGGGGCGGGGCTTATTTTCCCTATATAATCTATATAAAAAACTTAAAAAAAAATCTTCCTGCCAGAAACCACTGGACTGATTTCAATATGATTTTGCAGAAATGTTCCTTTGGTGATCCTCTACCAAGATTGTTCAATCCATTTGGATTCGTCAAAAAACATGGCCGCCAGGGGGCAGGGCTTATTTTCCCTATATATCTATATAGTAAACTTAAAAAATCTTCTTGTCAGAAACCACTGAACCGATTTCCGTATACTTTTGCAGAAATGTTCCTTTGGTGATCCTCTACCAAGGTTGTTCAAGCCATTTGGATTCGTCAAAAAACATGGCCACCAGGGGGCGGGGCTTATTATCACTATATATCTATATAGAAAACTTAAAAAATCTTCTTGTCAGAAACCACCAGACCGATTTCAATATAATTTTGCAGAAATGTTCCTTTAGTGATTCTCTACTAAGATTGTTCAAGCCATTTGGATTTGTAAAGAAAAACATGGCCGCCAGGGGGCGGGGCTTATTTTCCCTGTATATCTATATAGAAAACTTAAAAAATCTTATTGTCAGAAACCACTGGACCGATTTCCATATAATTTTGCAGAAATGTTCCTTTGGTGACCCTCTACCAAGATTGTTCAAGCCATTTGGATTTGTAAAAAAGCATGGCCGCCATGGTCGGGGCTCATTTACCCTATATATCTATATAGAAAACTTAAAAAATCTTCTTGTCAGAAACCACTGGATCAATTGCTATATAATTTTGCAGAAATATTCCTTTGGTGATTCTGTACCAAGATTGTTCAAGCCATTTGGATTTGTCAAAAAACATGGCTGCCAGGGGGTGGAGCTTATTTTCCCTATATATCTTTATAGAAAACTTGAAAAATCTTCTTGTCAGAAACCACTGGAACAATTTCATTATAACTTGGCAAAAATGTTTCCATGGTGACCCTGTACCAAGATTGTTCAAGTAATAGTGATTCGTCAAAAAACATAGCAGCTAGGGGGCGGGGCTTATTTTCCCTATATATCTATATAAAAAACTTTATAAATCTTCTTTTAAGAAACCATTGGACCGAGTTCAATGTAACTTGGCAGGAATGTTGCTTTTGTGACCCTCTACCAAGATTGTTCAAGCTTCATGATATAACAAAAAACATGGCCCCCAGGGGGCAGGGCTTATTTTCCATATATATCTGTATAGAAAACTTTAAAATTCTCCTTGTCAAATACCCTCCTGACTGATTTCAATAATGCTTTAGTAACCCTCTACCAAGAATGTTCAAGCAATCCTGATTTGTCAAAAAACATGGCTGCTAGGGGGTGGGGCTTATTTTCCCTATAGATCTAAATAGAAAACTTTAAAAATCTTCTTGTCAGAAATCACTGAACTGATTTCAATTTAACTTGGCAGGAATGTTCCTTTGGTTACCCTCTACCAAGTTTGTTCAAGCTGTCATGATTCATCAAAAAAAAAAAAATGGCCGTTAGGGGCTAGGGCTTTATAGCGATATAAAACACTTTAAAAATCTTTTTGTCAGAAACCACTGGACCAATTTCAAAAAAACTTGGCAGAAATGTTCCTTAGTGACCTTCTTTCAAGATTAAGTCAAGTCATGATGTGTTAAAAAAGCATGGCTTGGTGTGTTGGGGGGGGGGGTTGGACGGGGGGGCAGGGCTATAAATTTATACATAGAGCAGTGAACTTGGCTGAATCTTCAACAGTAAGTATGCAAATCTGTTTGCTCAGGTAAGCGATATAGGACCATCATGGTCCTCTTGTTTTTTATGTTTACGACCGCCTTCTTGTTCCTCATGGCTGCCGGTAGTGGAATGTAGGAGCCGCCTCTTAATGGCTGATATCTAGCGATGTCCAGCCAAAGGGTTTCCACCTGATCAACCACCCGGCCTGACCCTCTCTGTGGCCACTTTTCAAGCGTTTCCTGGATCGCTGGGAAGGCTTGGTCGAGGGCTCCATCTATCTCACTATTTTGCAGAGCGGCCCCCTGCTTGTGGCGCATCACTGGGCTCACGTACTCCTCGCTACCATCCGGGTTGTCCTTCCGAAGCTGTGCTTTGAGCACCAGCTGAAACTTCTCTTGAGTTTGACGCACACCTTCCAAGAAATCTCTAGGGTCCGCACGGTTGGGGTGGCCTTGTGGCACATCCATCTGCCATCCGCGCAGGTATGACCCAATGGTCCAGCGAATCCGGTGAAACGCCAACTGTTGCGGGTTTGGGAGAGTCCTTCGACTGCGGGGCTGTTCGCCCGTGCTGGGTGGAGCTGGGAGAATCCTTCGCCTGTGGGGCTGCTCGCCCGTGTTGGGTGGAACTGGGAGAATCCTTTGTCGGCGTGGCTGCTCGCCTTCCTCGGCCGTGGCGCGTGCGGCTTGGATGCTCCTTAGCCTGCAGGGAGGTGGGATGGCGGCCGGTGTAAGCGGGGTCTCTGCGAGGACTGAGGCCGTTCACATAGGTTTGTGGTGTAATGACCCCCGCCAGAAACAAACTAACGAGGCACTCCACTGCACCTTCCTGGTCAGTAGACTTCGCGGAGGGCCTTTCCTCGGCCGCGCCGTGCGGAGCCCTTCGCCTGCGGGATAGGCCGCTCGTCCGGCGTTTCCTCGGCCGCCTGGCGTGGAGCCCTCCGCCAGCGTGGTGGCGGGATATGCCGCTCGCCTGGCGTTCCCTCGTCCGTGTTGCGTGGAGCCCTCTGCCGGCGTGGTGGCGGGGTAGGCTGCTCGCCTGGCGTTTCCTCGGCCGCGTGGCGTGGAGCCCTCCGCCGGCGTGGTGGCGGCCACGGGTTGGCTGGTCGGCCCCCTCTAAGAGCTCCCAGGCCCTCCGCATACGTTTGTGGCATAATATCCCCCAATAGAACCAATCTAGTGAGTTGCTCCATTGCATTATCCATCGTCCGCGCAGGTGGTTATGCCCTGTATCGGTTGGTCTCTAAATGAAATTTTTGAAAAGATTGTGGTGCTAGATGAGTGGGTATGCCCCGTATCAGCTAGTCTCTAAATAAAATTTTACAAAAGATCGTGCCCCTAGATGGGTATGCCCGTGTCGGCCTTTCTCTAAATGGAAATTTGGCCGCGTGGGTATGCCCTGTGTCGACCTTACTCTAAATAGAGATTTCAATCACGGCCAGGCGCTTAACCTCCCTTCGTGTCGCCCTTTTCACTCATTCTGGTATCCACACCCCCAACAGAGCCTATGCTTGTTGATAGTCCCTATGCCACAGGCGCGGCAGGGCCGTGTGACCGAGCCCTTGCGGAGTTTCGCCAGATGAGCTTTACAGAAGCCCTTAAGACAGCTTTTGCCACAGTGTATCGTTGTTCCCTTGGTCAGCCATTTCCCTGTATCGTGACCTTTAGGCATGTTGTTTGCGGTGGTATGTCGACATTCGACTACCCTCTAAATAGATGGGGCAGGGGCTGGCCCAAGGGGCTCTAGCTCGGTTGCCGCGTGGAATACCAACTGGTGGCTGCATGGGAGCGTTCGCAGTTGGTTTGGTAGCTTCCAGAGGGAGGTTAAAATGAGGGTGCTGGGGGCGTCTACGGGTGATATGGTGGCTTCCAGAGTAGAAGTGTCCCAGAATCCCCCACTTCTATACTTCTAGTTAACATCCGGTTAACCTTATCACAGACATAGATGGGAACAGTAATACTAGCGCAGATAGTAATACATACTCTGTACTCAGACTATGATGCTGCTTCGGCATGCCAAAAATGTTGCAGAACTCTTATGGAAAATTTCCTCGTATCCAGTTTATGTGCTATGGTCATAAAAGGTCAGACTCTTAATGGATATGAGGATTTTTTCCATAAGAGTTCTGCAGAAAATAAAGAGGTGGAAGCTTCATTCCAACTTTCTGTCAAACAATAAGATTATTATCATTGATTTTCATATTATGCTCCAGGCTTAAGAGTGATAAAGCTTAAAAAATGTATGAAATGCAACACATAATATTACAAATCACGATGGCCAAGGGGCGAGCGAAAATTTTCTTTCGGCTAATGCAGATACCGAAGCCCAGCGAGCACATGACGTTTATAAAACGTCGCCTTAACGTCGATGCAACGTCATGACGTTGAATCGATGTTGAGGCGACGTTGTATAAACGTCATGTGCCAGCTGGGAGCCGCCCATTGCTGTCCATGTATGGACCGCGTAGTGAGAACAGATACCTTCTAGCAAGAGAACATTGTGCGATATGTGCAATCTGAACCTAACACTCTTCGATCTTGACCCTTAAACGCTAAGCAAAGCTGTAGAAGACCACATTAATCGTGTTTGTTATCTTTTACAGAAAATAAGGCTTGTCATTTCATGTGAAATGCCAAGCCTTATTTTCTCTGAAAAACATATATATTTCAAAGTGTCGTCTGCTATAGTTGTAATTCGCGCTTTAAGGGTTAAAAAGGTAGGAGGAACAGTCCACCATTCCTCAGATAATTATGGGATCTTGTTGATTTAGTTTTATCATCGTGTAGTGTTTTTGTGTGTGTGTGTGTGTGTGTGTGTGTGTGTGTGTGTGTGTGTGTGTGTGTGTGTGTGTTTACTTGTTATTCATCTGACCCAGCACTTGCATTTTAATTAAGGGGGACCGATACACTTTCAGGGGAGGCAACTGTCAAAATTGTTTAGTAGTAGACCCCTTTTCAGAAGGGAATTTGTGCGCTAGAGAAATCAAACAAGAAGTCAAAAAAAGTTGTCTCCCATGTGAAAATGGCAGAAAACCAACTAAACGTATTCAATTCCCTTAAAGGTACATGTAATGGAACTAATGATCTGGGCCGAGTTGTTCAAAATTAACGATGTCGTTATTTAACGTACCATTAAATATGGAGTATATAAGCTTATATTTTTGCTGAAAAAATGTGAGTAACTTTTGCAAAAGCTACTCACATTTTTCAGCAAAAATATCTGTGAATTAGATGTTATACTTACTAGAACATTAACATTTTTGACAACTTATGAGTTTGTTAAGCTAACGATGCTTTGAACAACTGGGTCCTGGAAGTGTATCCTACAAGTAACAGACTGCTGTCACTCGGAAAAACGTTGTTTTTTGTTGTGTGTTTTATTCGATGAAGTCGGTTAAAATCATTCGCTGACCCATTAATGTAAATATCTGTATGGATAACAGCGTATGTCGTGATATATTCATATTTTGCGTAAAATCTTTATTTTTTTTTTTTTTTTTTTTTTTTTTTTTTTTTTTTTTCATTTTAATAAAGTCGACTTTCTTACCTTAGTGCAGTGTTTTGAGATGTTTGATACAAGTATCTAGGTCAGTTGTTCAAAATTTAACGAAGTTGTTAGCTAACGCGACGTTAAAATTTCGGTATCAGGTCAAAACGACCCCAAGTCAAAACGGCCCCAAGTCAAAACATCCCCAAATTGGTCAAAACGGCCCCAACTGCAGTTGCAGATTGGTCAAAACGGCCCCAAAAACCGGCCCCAAAAATGGCCCCAAATTAGACAGGATTTAAGTAAAAAAAATAATGTATGTAAATGCATTTTTCACCGCTAATCAATTTCAACTGAATATATCTTGTCTATAGTAACTTTTTTTGTAAAAAAAATAGTCGAAAATGGGGTTATTTTTGGGCGTTGATAATTTCTGACGCGGATTGATTCACAATATCACAATAGCTGTTCAGGCAAATAAAAAAATGCACAATTCACATTTTATTATTCAATATTCATATTGCAGTAACATAAATAACATAAGTAATATAAATAACAAGATTCCGTTTTTGTTTAACACTATAGAGTTGCAGTATGCGAGTATTCCAGTATCCAGACTTGATTATGACATATGATGGCTAAGCAAATGCCAATAATTAAAAATATAGATATTGGTTATTTCGCGTTAAAAAGCAAAGAAAGCTTGATAATAACAAGGAAGTTTGAAAATATCTTCAATTTGGTCCTGTTTCACACTTCTGTGATTATTGTTAAAGTATAGTCCTGGGTGTGACGTAAAACTGTATCCAGCTGTGACACTCAACATGAGTGTGGGAATGAGGCTGCCCTCTAATATGTAATTAAGGCAATGCCTTTTTCGCGACACCGCCTTCTGAGCAATTCAGAGTAGCTACAGTTGCAATCCTGGATGAACATCACCCTGTGGTTCTGATTCTCTTTTAACTACACTGCAAAATATAAGGATCCTAGCTCAAGCAGTTGTCAAAATATGGTGCTGACAAAGTGTTACTATTGATATAATAGCAATGTCTGCATAACTCCATCAATATTTTATGAAATTCGCTCAAAAGTTAATAAAGTTTAAATAATAAACTGTACGCAGAGGGGGTGCAAGGTGTACGAACCCTTTTCTGGGAAAATTATTTGTGGTCTGCAAACTCTGCATGTCGTCTAATGATGCTGTATATTTCTATAATTTTTCATGAACATACCTTAAATGCTTATAAACTTTTACTGCGGAAATAAAACTACTATTGTCAAACTTCAAAGGGTAATAACTCCAAGGAAATATATAGACAAAAGTTACACTGCTTGTAGTGTGTACATCACCCAATGATGCTTTATATTTCTGTAAAGTTTCATAAAAATATCTTAGAAGGCTTTCTACTTATTCAACGGCAACGAAATTACATTGTCAAATTTCAAAGGAGAATTACTCCAATAATATAAAGACAAGAGTTGTGGTTTTTGCTGTCTGCATGTTGTGTGATGATGTTTTATATTTCTATGAAGTTTCATGAAAATATCATGAATGGTTTTCAAGTTATAGAGCGGATACAAAAAAGACCATCGTCAAATTGAAAAGGGGAATAACTCCCAAAATGTATTGAAGAGCTCTGGTTCTTCTGGCTGCACGTGGTCTGATGATGCTTTATATTTACATTAAGTTACATGAAAATTTCTTGAACTGTTTTCAAGTTATAGAGCCGACACAATTTTGTGACAGACAGATGGACGGATTGACAGATAACCAAGGCAAGACACAAGGCAAAACCAAGACATAACTAGAATTTGTTTTTCTGCAAAAACAGATATGTCTCCCCTCTTTTTGGTGTAATATTGTATTGTACATTCAGCGAACATTTATATTATGAGCTTCCAAGGAAAATAACTCAAACAGGAGAGATGCAACAGTTATGGTTCTTGCGCTGTGCACATCCTCTAATGTTGATTGATATTCATAGAAAGTTTTGTGAAGATATCTTGAACGACTTTCAAGTTATAGAGTGGATACATTTTTTGTGACGGACAAAGTTCTAATGGAAATTATTCAAAAAGTATAAATGCAAGAGTTATGGCTCTTGCGCTCTGCATGTCGTCTAATGTTGATTGATATTGATTGATGTTGACTGATATTTACATGAAGTTTCTTGATATCTTGAACAGATTTCAAGTTACAGAGCGGACGTGATTTTATGACGGACATGGTTCCAAGGGAAATAACTCAAAACGTATAAATGCAAGATTTATGGTTCTTATGTTCTGCATGTATGATAATGTTGATTGTTATCAATATGAAGTTTCGTGAGGACAGCTGGAACCATTTTCAAGTTATAAAGCTGACATGAATTTTACAAACAGACAGACGCCCGGGGGAAAACAATACATATTTCTCCCTACCCTTAAAGGGGGAAGACATCAATATAAGATTCCTAACTCAAGTGGGCGGGGGTATATTGCTTTTGCAGATCTTGTCGGCACTGGCGTCCCCATCCAAAGGGGCAATATTTAGAATAAAATAGATTCAAAAACAAGCATAATCTGGCATGCTAGATCCAATGAAAAAAAAAAAAAAAAAAAAAAAAAAAAACGTGTTCACTTATTTTTAAATTCTCAGCATAAGCTATTCTCTAGTTTCACAAGCATCTAAAAGTGGTAACGCGCAGATGGTCTGGTCAGACAGACAAGACCAAACCAATATGGCCCCCAAGTTTTCAAAGTTTTGGGGATAAAAATATATAACGGGATGATCCTCTAGAGTGCTTAATTTTCGTAGTTTTGGCTATTTTCCATCTGTTACTTCATTCATTTGTGGATTCACCATCTCTATGGGGCCCTCAGGATGGTTAACTTGCATGCCAAAAGTCGAAAGTGGGCCAAAATTTAACTTGTCCGAGAGTTTATGCCTGTCTGTTTTATCTGCCTGTTCGATGAAGACTCAATCAAAAATGAAGTAAATATCATCTTCCCCATTATATGTCTATGGGAGACTAAAGGACAAGTGAATAGTCTGATCTGCCCCAAAATCAAATTTGTCCAAGATTTTATGGCTGTCCTCAATACCTGCAATGCTGATGAAGATTTAATCGAAAATGAAATTGCTATCGTCTGGACAACATTTTCCTGCCTATATGAGGCCCATAAGGGTGGGTAACTCCCATGCCAATATTTGAAACTGGATCAAAATGGAACCAGATTTTATGCCTGTCCTTATTGTTTGCATGTTTGATGAAGATCTGATAAAAAATGAAGTCGCTATTGTCCGGATAACATTTTCCCCATAATATGTCTACGGGAGACTAAATTGCAAGTACCGTATTCGACCTAATTGCCACACCATGCACTTAGATTTTTCAAAATTACTGAGAAATCTTGTGGTAAAATAAGCATCCACCTATACTCATTTACACATAAAAAAAAAAACGATCGGCAAAGGACTTATGTAATGATGCTTGTTGCTTATGCGATGTTTTTTATATGTTTTTTTTTTTCTAGTTTTCTTTATAAAAGCATAATTTATGGGTACCTACATGAATTGCATCGACAAGTTGATGCAATTCAAATGGGTTCCCACAACATATGCCTTTAGGAAGAAGTAGACAAAAAGTACACTGGCTGCATTCTGAAGACTACGGAATCTCTGGATTGTTCACTTATAGAGGTGTGTGCGGTAATTAGGTCGAATACGGTAACTCAAATGCGCGTTGCCACTCATACCTTTGCTACATACTCTTTAAAAGGCCAGACAAGAGATAAGCCTAACAGGTTCTTTTTTCCCTGCTGGTGCACAACATGGTCTTTCCCCACTATATACAACAAGGTCTTCTTTCCCTGCTGGTGCGTAACAGGGTCTTCTTTCCCCTCTGGTGCTTAACAGATTTCCTTCTTTACTGTCCTTCCAAACAAAACTAGAAAAGGTTTTTTAGAAAAAAAAAAAAAAAAAATGCCCCGCTACCCCACCCCCAGTTGTCATTCTTGAATGCAACACGTCATCTCGTCATTTGTACCAAGCATCATCCAAATATTCCGTATGGTATTCATGTTACAGAGCAGAGACAAGAAATAAAATTCAAACACAAGAAGGGGGGATAACTCCAAAAGTAAAAAAAGCCTAAGTTGTCATTCTTGTATGTGACATGTCGTCTGGTCCTGTTCTTCATCACTACCAAGTATCATCAAAATATTCCAAAGTGTGTTCGACTTACATAGCAGACACTAAATCAATGCATAATCAGTGTCAAATATAACAAAGGGAGAAAACAGCAAAGTAAGGAAGGCAGAGTTGTCATTCTTGTAAGGAACATGTCGTCTTGTCCTATTCTACAGTTCTACAAGGTACCATCAAAATATTCTGAAGGGTATTCCAGTTACAGAGCAGATGAGAAATCTATTTCAAACATAACAAAGGGAGACAACTCCAAAAGAAAGAAAGCCAGTGTTGTCATTCTTGTACGCGACACGTCATCTGATCCTGTTCTACATTCCAACCAAATATCATAAAAATATTCCAAAGGGTTTTTGATTTACAGAGCGGACATGAAATCAATGGATAATCATTGTCAGACGTAAGAAAGGGAGATAATGCCAAAAGTAAGAAAGGTAGAGTTGTCATTTTGTACATGACACGTTGTCTGGTCCTGTTCTACATTTCTACTAAGTATCATAAAAATATCCCAAAGGGTCTTTGACTTACAGAGCGGACACGAAATCAATTAATAATGACTGTGAGACATAACAAGGGGGGGGGGGGGGGGGTAACGCCAAAAGTAAGAAAGGAAGGGCTGTCATTCTTGTACGCGACATGTCGTCTGGTCCTGTTCTACATTTCTACAAAGTATTATTAAAATATTCCAAAGGGTCTTTGAGTTGCAGAGCGGACACGAAATTAATGGATTATCACTGTCAACTATAACAAAGGGAAATAACGCCAAAAGTAAGAAAGGCAGAGTTGTCATTTTTTGTACGCGACACTTCATCTTGTCCTGTTCTACATTTCTGCCCAGTACCATCGAAATATTCCAAAGGGTATTCAAGTTACAGAGCAGATAAAAAACCTATTTAAAAAAAAAAAAAGGGGGGAGATAACTCCAAAAGTAAGAGAGGCAAAGTTGTCATTCTTGTATGTGACACGTCATCTGGTCCTGTTCTACATTTCTACTAAGTATCATAAGATATTCCAAAGGATCTTTTACTTACATAGCGGACACAATATCGATGGATAATCGCCAAATAAACGCCAAAAGTAAGAAAGGCAGAGTTGTCATTCTTGTACACGACACGACGTCTGGTCTTGTTCTACATTTCTACCAAGTATCATAAAATTATTCCAAAAGGTCTTTGACTTGCACAGCGGACAGCAAATCAATGGATAATCACTGTGAGACATATCAAAGGGAGATATTGCCAAAAGTAAGAAAGGCAGAGTTGTCATTCTTGTACACGACACGTTATCTGGTTCTGTTCTACATTCCTACCAAGTATCATACAAATATCCCATATGTATGTGACACATCGTCTGGTCCTGTATTACAAGTCTACTAAGTATCATATAATATTCCAAGGGGTCTTTGACTTACAGAGCGGACACGAAATCAATGGATAATCACTGTGCAACATAACAAAGGGAGATAACGCCAAAAGTTAGAAAGGCAAAGTTGTCATTCTTGTATGTGATATGTTATCTGGTCCTGTTCTACATTTCTACCAAGTTTCATAAAAATATTCCAAAGGGTCTTTGACTTACAGAGCAGACACGAAATCAATGGATTATCACTGTCAGATATAACAAAGGGAGATAACACCAAAAGTAAGATGGGAAGAGTTGTCATTCTAGCATGTGACATGTCGTCTGGTCCTGTTCTACATTTTTGCCAAGTACCATCAAAATATTCCAAAGGGTATTTGAGATACAGAGCGAACACAAAATCTTTTTCAAATAAAACAAAGGGTGATAACTCCTAAAGTAAGAAAGGCAGGTTGTCATTCTTTTTCGCAACATGTCGTCTGGTCCTGTTCTATATTTCTACCAAGTATCAGCAAAATATTCTAAAGGGTATATAAGTTACAGAGCGGACAAGAAGTTTTACGCCGACGCTTTGTATGACTTTGCTATTATTTCTTGAAGAAACTGTTTTTGTTGAGGTTTTATGGACCAGGCAACCTAATGAGGTCATATCAAGTGCAGTCAGTTTACCTAACCACACTTTTACTGGACAGGCTTCGTCCTCTAGGCAGTTAGTACTGTGCACATTCTTTTGCCATATATTGTGGGTACTCATTAGAAGTGCCTGGTTTTCATCAACAAATTAAACAGTATATATATCTATATAATTTGGACACTCTTCTTGACTAGAGCTATGAAGTCCTTGTCCCAGGACAAATAAGTTGAAATTTTTACTTGTCCTTGGGACAAGAAG
Organism: Anodontia alba; assembly: GCA_964016985.1. Lineage (NCBI taxonomy): Eukaryota > Metazoa > Mollusca > Bivalvia > Lucinida > Lucinidae > Anodontia > Anodontia alba. The sequence goes on from OZ024822.1 coordinate 102,729,752, forward strand.
TCAGACAAGTAAGGCAAGGTATTTCCAAAGCCCTGAAAATCATCCTGTCACAAAAACATTTAAATTGGGTACACAATCATCAAGCCAAATATGGTTCACATTACTTCTCCAGGGTTATTGAGAAAAAGCAATTCAACATTATAAGTCTAGGGGAGCTTCATGTTACCAAGGCAACCAGACCAACAGACAGATCACCATAATTTTAGTTCTTTTTAAATCCCCCTACCGAAGCAACATTCATGTGTGAAAAGCGCCTGGAAGAAGTTCAAGGATCTGCTACCAGTTCTTTCTTCACACCATCTCTCTTTCAAAACACGTGGCCGTGTGTACAGCTCTTGTGTGCGGAGTGCAATGCTCCATGCCAGCGAGACTTACACAGCCAAACCTCCAGCATCTGCAGCGAAATGACAGGGCAATGATCAGACAGATCTGCAATGTCAGGCCACAAGAAATTGTCACCACCAGATCCATTGAGCTACTTGTGCGACTTGGCATTGAGGATCTGGACCTCATTCTGAAGGAGAGAAGACTCCGATGGTATGGACATGTGGAACACACTAGTCAAGACAGCCTTTGACATACAGATTGGTGGAAAGCGTGGGCATGGGAAGCCCAAGATGACATGGAAACAGCTGACAGAGAGGGATTGCAGAGAGTGGAAGCTTTCGGCTATCAACCCTCATGATAGACGTACCTAGAGATCTGGTGTGAGATCTGCCATGCGTGCAGCAAGACAGCTATCTGGAAGGGGTCGGGGGGGGGGGGGGGGGGGGGGGGGTGGGCACTGATATGGATGTTAACTTTTTTTTTATATAACAAAAGAAAACAAAACACACTCTGTTTTCAGTATCATTTATTTTATTACATTTCATTGCTTACATGACATAATACTCCCCTGTTTCATTGTTGTTTACAAGTATATACATAATTTTGCTATTACAAGTATTTCCTACTCCTAAACACTATAAGTTGTCCGTCTGTTTGTCTATGCATTTACTAAAAGAAATGGGAACGTTTTTACGTGGGGCCGTTTTGACCTTCATTTTTGGGATGTTGGGCCGATTTGACCAATTTTTGGGGCCGTTTTGACCAAATGGGGGCCGTTCTGACTGGGCCGTTTTGACTTGGGGCCGTTTTGACTGTAATTCCAAATTTCTGCCTTGAAATATAGCAAATGCATTGATAGTTTTTGCTGAAAAAAATGTGTGTAGCTTTCGCAGTGCTAAAGCTACTCACATTTTTGCAGCAACATATCAATGTATTTGTAAATACTTTAACTGCTTTCGTAAGAAAGAAACAAGGTTAGCTTTTGAAAAACCTTAGAGTCATCTTCATACATGCCATTAGCGGTTGACAGAAATCTGTGAGATTTTGCAAATGTTAAGGGGAGAGTTGATAAAATTCTGTGAGACTTTTATGAAAATCACTTTCAAGCTTACATAAGTAAGTTATAAGCCAATATTTTAATGAATGAAGCTTGGGATAGCCATGCTAAAGCGTGATTTATTTCTTGTTCTTCGAAAAGTAGCTTATTAAATGGTATGTAAATTCTGTGAGATCTGAAAATCTTATGGGAAATGGGGTCCAGAAGGGCCAAAATTCTGTGAGATTTTGTCTCACAGTGTGAGGTATGGCAAGTATGCATCTTTTTGCTTGATTAAATATTGCAATGGTTTATAATGATCTTTCAAAGAGCTAAACCCAAGTACACTTCCTGTCATTTATCCTTGCGTGTGTAACGCGAATAATCGGAATGAAGTTTGTGGCTGTAGGTTGTCAAGGGTATGTTTGTGTGGATGGGGTGTTTAGACGCACCAGAATTTGGGTAGTTCGTGTTACCTTATCTAAGTCAGCCAGGAGTTCTTACCCCACATGATCAGCCCCCAGCACCTACCATATTGTAAACATTATCTACTATTCTTCATCGCTTATGATGCTTCTTGTTGTAAATGAAAATATTTTATTCTAATTGACCATATCTTATCAGAAACTATATGTATTTTCTGTTTAGGTGTTTATTCTCAAATATGTACCCTAAAAATTAAATTAACAGTTAAAATTGGTCTGACTTATGCAATTTCTATAGTAAAGCGATTTTTAAATTATTTATCTCAGAAACTATTTTTTTACATTTCTTTGCTGATTTTTAACATTTATTTTTTATGACAATGCTATAAAAAATCAGAAAATTTGAGGAAGTAATCTGTCTCCAATTTTACTGCGGGAAGCTGTAAATATTCAAAACTTAACGAAATTTTTAGCTAACGTGATGGAAATCTCGATCTCTATATAGAACTTGTTAAGAATAACGTGGTCACTAACCTGAAAAAGCGTGGTTAGCTAAACATGTCAAAGCAGGAAAGAAACGCGTTTCTTCAAAATATTGCGCAAGGACGACATAATCATTCGCCCGGCAGACAGAGGATCTGGTATAGTAGTGATGGTCACTGACAGATACATGCAGTCATTACAAGATGAGGTCGGCAGGAGCGATTCGTTCAGAAAAACTGATGAAGACCTAAGCAAGATGTCTTAAGAATGTGAAGAAGGTAGTAAGCAGAATTTACAACAGAGGATACATCCCTAAGGAGATGCACCAGCATTTAGTACCAAGATACTCGGGACCAGGAAAGCTAAAGGGAAATCCCATACTGTATAAGGAGAAAGCACCACTTCGGACTATTGCCAGTGGTCTGAATACAGCAACTGAAAGGATAGCAGAGCATGAGTCAAATGAGTTTGTTGAATCCTCACCAAGTTTTCTCCGGGAAACAACTGACTTCATACTGAAAATGCGCAATATTCCAGAGCCACTCGCAGAAAACAGTGTCTTGTTTTGCTTTGGTGTCCAGAAACTATCTGTCGATTCCCAAAATAGAAAGACTAGATGCATACAGAGAGGCCTTGGAGAGAAGAACGAAGTGTCTTGTAAACTCAACTGATGACATGCTGATGACAACTTCAGCCCCGGGGACAGTCATTAAACATAAAGCAGGAAAGAAATGCGTTTCTTCGAACTACTGTGTAGAGGGTGTCGCAATAGGTTCTCGTCTGGGCAAGAACTTTGCTTGCAGCTACATGCGGAAATGGGACGAGAAGTTGTTGGCTGCAAACAAAATTCCTATATTCTACAAATGATTTATCGATATCAGTTTTGATGTTTTAGTTGGCAGCTTTGAGGAGCTCAAGATACTTGCGGAGTATACTGACTCTATACATCCTAACATAAAAGTGGACCTTCGGTTTAGTACAAAGAGCACCGAGTTTCTTGATACGCTTGAAAGCTAGCAGACGGTGTCATATCTGTACTGACTTATATGTGAAGTCCACATTCCTGCCATCCGCCTAATACCAAAACATCGCTGGCATACGGGCTTGGTCTTCGAATCCGAAGAATATGTGAACGAGAAGATGACTACAAAAAGCATCGTGGAGCCCTCAAAACTCAGCTTAGACGACGTGCTTACAGCGGTGCATTCATCGAGAACCAGTTACAGAAAGTTTGAAAAGGCTTGAAAGCTTGAAAGGTCTGAGTTGTTATCTCATTCAAATGAAAACAAAGAAGCTACAGAGCTCCGCTAGTGTTAACAGACTCAAGTCTTCTACCAAACGTGCAAGAAATTCTGTAAAAGCATCTACATGTTCTGTATCAGATGGAACGAATGGAGGAAGTATTTGCAGAGCCACCACTAGTCACATTACGAAAACACGCCTATTCAAATATACAGAAAATTTCACCTCCCAAAACTGAAAAATTTCAGATAAAAAAATCTGATAGTTGTCATAGTTCTGCTCAAAACATAGATTGTGGGTACTCGTTAGAACCGCCTCCGCGAGGCGGTTCTAACGAGTACCCACAATCTATGTTTTTGAGCAGAAATAAGAAAAATAAAGCATACACGTCTATTCAAATATATAGAAAATTTCACCTCCCAAAACTGAAAAAATTCAGATAAAAAAAATCTGATGTTTTTCATAGTTCTGCTCAAAACAAAAATTCGGGTACTATGTTTTTGAGCAAAAATAAGAAAAATAAAGTATACCCCTGTAAACCCCAGTTTTACTATATAAAAGTGGGTTTTTAAGTGGGTCAATATTATATAGGCATGTTTTCGTGATGGCATACAGAAGGGATACAAACCTATGTGATACGTTGGTACATGGCAAGACAAATAAGACAGTGAACAGTATTGCCGATGCATGTGAATCTGGGTACACGTACTGCACCATACTTCTAAGAACAAGCATACAAGATGCTCTCAGGACTGCCGATCACAGACCAGAGGTTAAGGTGAATTGCCGCCTTCAGAAAGTCGTTTATGCCATCAGCTGTAGCAGATGCGATGTGGGTGGTTTATGTCGGCGAGACGGAGAGACAAGTCCAGGACAGATGAGGGAACATTTACGAGACGTGAGACTTCAGAGAGACAAGTCAATAATGTCTCACTTTAGGACCATCCACGACGATGGAGATCTACGGTTCAGCGTACTGGAAAAACTGTACAATGCCAGTCATACGGAACGGTTACTCAGAGAGGCCATGTGGATTAAAAGACTTAAAACGGGGAGGCCGCATGGGTGCAATGTCAAAAACGTTGTTTTGCCATTCCAGTTGCGTCGCTAAATGCGGTCGGTGGTTTGGGTGAGCAGAAGGGCCGCGGCGGTGCTGCGCGGGTGCGCAGGTCCGCTCGGCCCTAGCTGTACGCGGTGGAGGGTGTCCAGGCGGGGCCGCGCGTGCGCGCGATCTCGCCTGGATCTTTGCTATTGCGGTCGGTGGGCTTCGGTCGGGACAGCGCGGGTGCATGGGGCCGCCGAGGCCCCGCTTGTGGCGGTGGCGGATGTCTGGGCGGGCCTGCGCTGCGCGCGATGTCGCCCAGATCTTTGATGTTGCGGTTGGTGTGCTTCGGTGAGGCTGCGCGGGTGCGTGGGCCAACTCGGGCCCCGCTGGTCGCAGTGGCGGAGGTCCCGGCGTGGGTCCCGGTGGGGTGCGCGGTCTAGCCTGTATCTTTGCTTAATCGTTTAGTGGGCTTCGAGTGGGCCTGCGCCTCCTCGCGGTCTCACGGGGTTCTTTGTTGTTGCGGTCGGCGGGGTTCAGGCCGGTCTGCGCGTTCGCGCGGTCTCGTCGTGGTATTTGCTGCTAGCTTACACATTTTTAGACTAAATGTCCTTTTCGTGGGGCGCAGCTGACGCTGATAACGTTTTGCGCCATAGCGCTGCAGTTTGACGTTACGTCCGGTTCAGTTTGTTTATTTCCGTGAGAACAGTTATGGCGACTTCAATAATGTAGTCTTATGTTGTGTATTTCAATTTTCTGATAAAGGCCAAGGGCCGAAATATTAAAACAGAGTGAATTCAGTTAAATTATAAATATTCTTTTTTTTTTTTTTTTTTTTTTTGAAACCAATGAAAAGAATAAAACTTTTTGTACATAGACAATGTAGTTACGACAAATGGTTTTAAATTTAAATCATGATAAAAGTTTGCAAATTTACTTCTTCTGTGAAATGCGCTAGGCAAAAAGTTAGTTCTGACAGATGTTGAAAGCAAGTGTAGGGGAAACAACTCTAACATGTACTATAATGACACTCCTTGCGAGTTATACTCCTTCAGTGAGCACCGTATATACCCTAAGTATTTGGACACCTCGGCCTAAAATTTGAACAAGTTCATTTTTCCTACCAAATAATGTGTCTAAAACTGCTGAATGAATGGCAAACAGTGTAGACACTGATCAGATGCCGTGTTCTGCATTTGCCTGTCTGAATACTTAAGAGTACATACGGTGTTATGCTGTGCAAAGCAAGAAAGTGGGCCATATGCCTTATACGGACAAAGAAGCTCAATATCTGTTGTACATAATGCAGTCTTTTCAGGGCCTTCTTTACCCGCTGATTAAACAAAACTGTTAGAGTATGATGACGAACAGAGAATGGTCCGACAGCGCAGATGTGCCGGTTATGCACCCCATAAGTGCCCCCTACCCACTCTGGCTGTTCGCATATGGCATAAGGGCCCTTTCTTGCACGTGTATCAAATGACAATGGAGTTCCGAGAGTATGGAACGTTCATTTGAAACTTGCATAGTTTCACTTTTTATGAGGTATGTGATTTCGGCTGACTGCCGAGTCTGACCCACTGCCGAGTCTGACCCGAATGACGGCCGAGCAAGAGTGTTTTACACAAGTCAGGAATAAGTTCATATAGTTAACGGTAATTTCGAAGAGGTGACACGTGTCATGATTTGGTATGAAACACTAGTTTGCTACATATCTGCACAGACTATCACTTATGCTGGGTTACGTATAATCCTGCAGCACGGTTTGTATGATCAAGCAAGTCGGAGAAGTTGAATTTTGAATGACATTTACACAGTATTTTGTGACTTATGAATAAAGGAAAACACTCAGGGATGTTTGAAGAAAGAATAAATATCGTTGAATGACTTTTACTGGGGACTTGGAGCCATATATAAGGGTAGAGAGAATGGTGATACGACTGACTGCCAAAGGTAGCGACAACGTGGTACGACCGGCTGACTGCAGAGCCACGATACTATTGAAATACTAAGTGATCATAATTACTCGTCCTTACGTTTTGGCTGAAATGAGGTCATAAACACAATGCTATCCAAGAAAGGAATAATGACAGAACAGCGCTCCAAAGTCATAAGGAGTGAGTGACAGTCTGTCAGAAAATTACAATACAGAATATTTCCTCGTAATTTTGAACGAATATCACAAGAGGATCCATAGGGACACGGGTCATGTACTTTTTTTTCCGATTAAAATAGAAATAGAAATATACGAAATGGTACGTTCAGGATAGTTGTATGATTGACAATCATACAACTACCTTGAAGGTACTATTTCGTATATTTCTGTTTTAATCGAAATAAATGTCCATGACCCGTGTCCCTATGAGAGGATCTGCAACAGGAGTACCACTTGCAATGAGTAGCTGCATAACCAATAGGATGGGAGAGGAGGACGCAGGGCTTGAACCTTGTTAAATGATCATTCAGTGTCGCCCTAATATATCTGAAGCTGCACCTTATGTCCAATGGGTATCTTACCCATTGGCACAAATATAAAAACCGAACTAGATCTTCATAATGTATAACAATTGTAAATGATAAGTGAAAAGCTTGCAATAACAAAATAAATACATTTACATGACATAAAGCCCGTCCCTGGAATACAGAGGGATGTGGCGGATCCGACGTCCATACATCATGCCCCTGTTTCCAGGCCTCAGAGTTTCAGGCGATAGTCTTTACTATAATAAGCAGACAGCTGAGAACCAGCGCAATCTACACATCAGCAAGCAAAGTCAGTCAACGCTGCTCGTCCGAAAATGTCTTATGATCTGTAAATAGGTAAAAGTTAACCCATTTACGTCGAATAGATTCTTCTACCTTCACTCTTCCGACTGGTCCATTTCCAATATAAGGGGTGTGTGGTTAGTTTTTATGGTAATCATGTTTTGTAGAAATTTCTGAACTTAATGCAAAGAGTGTAGACCCTGATCAGACGCCGCGTTCTGCGGCGTCTTATCTGGGTCTACACTGTTTGCTAATGTCCCTTTTATTTGACGCTAGGCTTAAATGGGTTAAGGTTCCCGACTAGCCCCTACATACACAAATTCAGAATGTTCCCAATCTTTCTGCGCTGATACAATATTAATCTGGAGATCCCATAAGGGGTAACTGGCAAACAGTGCAGACCTAGATTAGATACCACAGAATGTGGCGTCTGATCAGGGTCTCGACTGTTTGCAACAAGAAGTGTCAATAAGCAGTGCTTATTAGACATCCTGCAAGGTAATGACAGCCTTCAGAGAATTGAAAAGCAATGAATAAAAATGTATATTTGCTTCAGGTTGTATATGATTGTGGGTAGTTGAGTTCTGTACAGTGTGTATGCAGAGGTAGCTTACCTTAGTCCTGAAGAAAGGTAGGAAAGGGAATAGCTGCAGACAGCACAGTGATCACTGTAGCACACGACATCAGCATCTGGAGAGTATCAGTCGTAGTAAAGGTGGCCCAGTGTGTGTGTGTCTGAGGGGTGGGGGCGGAGGGAGGGGGTTACTACATGTTGCAAGAATCCGTAGTTTGACATCAACCGCTTAAGATCCTGTGTGCTAACTTAGTTTGATAGGTAGTCTATATTGAAGTCCCCCATATTTGTGGGGACTCAATGAACTGGGGCAGAGACCAGTATCTTCTCCATTTGAGGAAGGAACTGTCTGGGAATCACCTTAGGACTCTTGTACACAACGATGACACAAAACCATATCTGGATTCCACCTTGGAGACACTGGCACAATCTGATGCTCAGTATTGACATCTGGTACAACTCCTTTGTTCACCATGTGGAAGCCATAATGAGCATACATGAGAAGTCCTCCACTTCTATGAGCTGTCGAAGTGTATGTGGCCTAGAATGAACACGGCATATACAGAAGTACTCAGTATGTTCTGGGTTTTCACCAACTGGGGTTACATGAAACCCAAAAAGCCAAATGGACTTTCCCATCCTTATACATTGGGTGTGTCCATTTGTCATTTAAGGGGTGACAAGTGTATGTTGTTTTTTTTTTTTTTTTTCATTTTTGTTCTATTTGTAACTGAAATTTCTGTAAGCAAACAGTGAAGACGTTGATTAGACGCCGCATAATGCGGCGTCTGATCTAAGTCTGCACTGTTTGTCTATGTCCCACAAAAAGGACGCCATGCTTATGTGGGTTAACCATGTTTCTGCCAGTCCCATGACATGACACGATAGTAACATCTCATCTGACTGTACTGATGCTGAGTGAGCTATCAGTGCGTTAGTATTCAAGAAACCAATTTTCAGAAATTATTCAGTATCGGCTCTAATGAAAATGGGAGTCTGAGGGGTTGAATGCAGTTTCTTCTTTCATCCTAGCAATTCCGATATATTTTCTACTTATTGTAATTTTGTTTACCTCTAGTTTGCCGAGAATAAATAATCCAACAAAGGTTTTTGTTCTATTTATTGCTGTGTAGAAATTTCCTGGTCTAAACTGTCTTTGACAAGACATTATAAGTGTATTTTGTCCCAGTTGTCAAGAATTACCAAAAAAAATATGGCTAAGTTACAAAAGCTGTTGTTTTGGCGAAAATGATTTTTTTTTTCAGCATCAAACTTCTTCATTTACATGTTCAATATGTCTGTAATAAGTCTGCAAAGTATTAGATGTCTTCAACAAATACTTTTAGACGAATTGATTTCACTGTGCCTGCACAATGTAGATTCATGCCAAAGCAACTTTTCAAGAATATCAAAGGGAAATAACACTAAAGGAGTTAATACTTAGGCCCTTATTTTTCTTTAACAGCAACATCTCATCAATATCAATATTTATGCAAAATATGAAAAGATTCCTTAAATTATTTAGCAATAAAAGAAGCAGAAACCTAAACACGTAACGGAACGGATGGACGGACAATGTGAAAACAGTATAACTACCCCCCCCCCCCCCCGCCCCCTCCCCCCCTCCCCCCGCCCACACACACACACACACACACACACACAGTTTACGAGGTCGGGGTGGGTAGTGGGTATAAATAGTCATTTTTCTCTAGGAATATCTTATTCACGTGGTCTGACATACCAAAAACTGGAATTCGACTCTTCCAATATATATTGTGGGGAGTTTTTCCAGACTAAAATGGGTTAAGTAGTAATAAAAAATGTTCATTGTCATAACTATTTACATGCCTTAGACTCGCCCCTGAAACACAGAAAACGTGGCGGATCTGGCGTCCTCAAGGCATACGCCTTCATTCAGGCACCAATCCTAATAATTAATAATAAGTCTAAAAAATGTTCTACTGCCGGGAGGACAGCAAAGACCCAGAACAGCCTGTGCATAAGAAAAGTAATGTCAGATGCTTTGTTTTTCGTCCGATGAATAACAATTATTTTACAAGTGATCTCCTACCCTTACACACACACACAAACGGTTAAAGCTCTAACCAGCATGCACATACACAAGTGCAGACTGTTCAAAATGTTTCCGCTCACCAGTTACACAATACAATCCGTATGTCAATTTACCTTGTAAACATTTACATGTATTAACTAGATAGGGAGACTGATAGGCTGATCCCTGGGCTACAGGGAACATGTGGATCCATGTCTAAACAGCATGCCCCTGCATTCAGATATCAGTCGTAATAATACTGGGAATATAAACACACATCTCAGCCATCACGAAGACAATGATATTATCAAAATTCTACTGCTTCATCTGCGGACTGCATTTTGCAAGAACCCCTTCTGGGTCATTACAAAATATACAACTAGAAATGTGTCAATATGATACAGATGCCCCCGCCCAGGGGCCATCCTCACCCGGAAACAAGCATTTTGCACAAAATGAAGTTGAAAAAGGGCCATAACTCCCATAATAATTGGTGGATTTCATCCTTAATCGAAGTTGACCTTTATTTTATGATTACATATCTGTGTATAAAACATAATTCCAATACACTTATCTGTTTCAAATGGTATCGAACGGAAACCTTTTTCAAAGTTGAAAAAGGGCCATACCTCCCATAATAATTGGAGGATTTTACCCTAAATCGAACCTGACCTTTATTTTATGATTATATAACTGTGTATAAAAGAATGAATTCAATACAATAACCTTTTCAAAAGATATCGAACGGAAACCATTTGTCAGGACGGACAGGACGAACGGATCGGACTGGACGTACGTACGGACAACGGTGATACTATATGCCTCCATTGAAAATGGCGAGGGCATAAAAAACAAAAGAGGATCAGCTTTCTCTCTGACTGTAACAGACATAACATTGAATAAACCTAAAGCTGGCATCGCGTGTTACTACTTTCGATTGCATACACGTTATATATTAAGTCACAGCCCATATACCGGTTTACTAACGCATGTACCAGTCCTCCAAATTGTGACAAAGGCCCATATGATATCGAAGAAACAGCAATACAGGTTTTCTTTGACCGTGCACAATACCAGCATGATAGGTTATCTGTTATTGAGAAGTGCTTCCTAACCTTAATTGCATCCAGATTCTGAAGCCGTCAAGACGAGTAATTTTCCTGAAACTTTTAACAAATGACTGAAATTACAATGTTTTCCTATATGAAGATTGTACCCTGGGGTGTCTGACCTACTGACTGTGCCCCTGACTATATATGTATACAGCTAGTATATAAGATAGTGATGACAACATCAGAGCAAAAATAAGAGAAATTTAAGTTATTATCAAACGTTTGTCTTTAGGTGGTGTCTGACCCAGGGTATAAACAATTACCATGAATTCACAGCTGAAAGTAATTCTTTTGAACTTTATAGCAACTCACTGAAATAACAAAATTTTGCCAAAATGATTCTGCAATACATGTATACGTAAAATCAGTAAAATAAGTGACGGCTTTTTCTCCTCAAACATAGAACAAATGATCAGCTTGGTCAACGCTATCTGATACTGTCAAACTGTTGTCACCATGGGGGTTGTTTTCCCCCAACCCCCTTAGGTCATATGCATGTACATGTACTATGTATTGTATGAACAGAAATGCATTTTAAGTCACAACTGGAAGCTGTTCTTTTGAAAGTTAAATGAATGGTTCAAAAAGAAGCTTGCATAACCATCAAAATTTGTCCCTGGTTTTGTCTGCGATTGACCATGACCCTTGGATACGAACATTTGTAAATTAGGAAAACATTATTTAAAAACAGTGAAGCAAAACATGGCATATTGTGTGTTTCGTCTCGTATACAGTTTAAGCTTAATTTATCTATAAGCTAAATCATCAGATGAAAATTAGTGGCTTTTTTTATTCTTACAGACAATAAGACTTGCCAATTCATTCAGCACGGCCTTCCCGAAAGAAGGAGTGAAAAGGATATACAAGAAGTGTCAATAAGCAGCGTTTATTAGATACCCTCCGCAAGGTAATGACTGTCTTTGCATATTTGCTTCAGGTTGTATGTGATTGAGAAAACCAATACAAACAGACAGACATATGGATAGACATAAATGGTGAAGTTAAAGTGGGGTTCATTTCATCAAAAATGATTTGTCCAGTATCAGTCTTCTTCATGCACATGTTCAATATGTCTTTGCATGAATCTGCAAAGTATTAGAATTTGTAAACAAATCCTTCGAGCCAAGTTGACTTCACCATGTATGCACTATCTCAGCAGCACCATCTCAGAGCATACAAAATCCAGTAGTCAATAATTACCAAAATATGGCTAGGTGAAAAAGCTGTTGTTTTGACGAAAATAATTTTTCCAGCATCATACTTCTTCCTGCACATGTTCAGTATGTCTGTAATGAGTCTGCAAAGTATCAGATTGCTTCGACAAATACTTTGAGATGAGTTGATTTCACTGTGCATGCACTACCGTCATGCCAAAGCAATTTTTCAAGAAGAACAACGGGAATTAACTGTAAAAAATGAACCCCTAGCTACACCCTTATTTTTCTCTCCAGCAACATCTCATCAGTATCAACATTTATGCAAAATATGAAAAGATTCCTTAAATTATCTATCAAAATAAGAAGCAGAAACCAAAATTAACCTATAAGCCCGTATTTTTAGGTGGGTTGTTAAGCCCGTCTATAGCCCGAGCTATAACCATGGTCTTCGACTCGACTTTGGGGACCGCTTTAGGTATCTCTATTCTAATAATCTTACGCTAGAATAATAGTTCTCAAATTTCTTTTATAGTTCCGAAAATTTATCTGCATTATACATTGCCAAAAGAATCATTATAATCATATTAGATTTATTCAAATTGAAAATGGCTTCAGTTTGCTTCTGAAATCAATACTTATACCTTCGACAACGGAACATTGATCAATGCGTATAAATACATTACGGACATGTTAACACCGGGTTAATTTACCTGGTAAAATTTCACGTGCGCACTGACGAGCGAAATAAACGTGTCAATTACAGTCGACTCTCGTTATCTCGAATTCCAAGGGACTCACTGAAACACTTCGAGATATTCGTATCTAGACATATCAGAGTTGAAAGAGTTAGGAAAACAATAAATTGAACAACCAGGTCCACATTTAACAAATGAATATGTAATTTGACTCCTAAGTTAGAAATATATATATAAAATAATGTGGAAAAGAGGCCTTAGGAGCAATTTCTCCTCTTTTCCACATTATTTTGTTATCTGTTGGTATAGTTTCATGTTATTTTCAATGAGAATGGATAATGTGATAAACAAGCCGTCATGTCATCTCAGTGTTTTACTTTTATGAAGGTGACTATACGTAGTAAATCTGTTCGCACTGTCTGTACAATTAAACTTGATCCCAACAAAACTAAAAACAAACATTATAATAAGATCGTTTTTTTTTTTTTTTTTTTGTTTTTTTTGTTTTTGTTTTTTTGTTTGTTTGTTTTTTGTTTTTTTTTTGTTTTTTTTTTTTTTCATAAATTAAGCGGATTCCCGTCCCTGTACCACGTGAAGTTAATTAGAGTTACGCAGTTGTTCTGGGAACGCGCAACCCCATCGCAGCAATGCAGATCCAGATCCGAGAGCAAAACAAACTTGACACCCCTTAACTTTCAAATGATTTTGTCAAATGGATCTCTCCAAAGGCGTTTTGGGGACTTTGGCAAACAGTGTAGACCCTGATCAGACGCCACAGAACGCGGCGTCACTGTTCATTTACAGTGCAGGATTTTGATCAAACAAAGCAAAACTGACACCCCCTAATTTAAAATAGTTCTGTCCAAAGGCATTTTGCGGACATTTGCAAACGGTGTAGACTCAGATCAGAACGACGTATGATCAGAGTCACCACTGTTTGCGTCCAAATAAGGTACTTTTGGGATGGGCAATCAGTGTAAACCCAGATTAGACGCCGCATAATTGGTCCGGCTTCTGATCAGGGTCGTCACTGTTTGCGATCTACAGGAATTTTTGTACAGCTTACAACAAATAAAACAACCCTGACACTATTAAAATTTAGAATGAATCTGTGACTGTTTGTTACCTAACATCACAAAACTTTGGTGCATACTTAGCTGTCTTTTCCAAAATGTGGAAATGAAGATTTCATGGTAAAACAAGTTGTGCACTTTCTGCGATGAATAACTGAAAACATCAGTCAGATTAGTCTAAAGAAATTGATTCATTTACAGGGAGGTAAAAAAAAAAAAAAAAAAAAACACTCACGAATTCAGCAGTAATCACTACTACTAAAAGTACTTACCCATCGGCAGCAAATGCCATCTTTCCGGAGCCCGTTTGATACTAAATCAAATTTCAAAGGTTGGCTTCTTTGCAAAAGCACTCCAAAGTAAAAAAGAATTGTGAGCTAATTGACCGCCTGTCAGCACTTCCAGTACTTTGATTCCCTAACAGGAACATCTCATCAATATCAACATTTATGAAAAGACATTCCTTAAATTATTTAGCAAGATAAGAATCAGAAACCAAAACATATTTTCAAGAATAAGAAAGGGAAATAACTATAAAGGAATTAACCCTAAGTTTTAGCCCTTATTTTTCTCTGACAGTAACATCTCATCAATATCAATATTTATGCAAAATATGGAAAGATTTCTTAAATTATTTAGCAAGATAAGAAGCAGAAACTAAAACGCTTTTTTAAAGAATTATAAGGGAAATAACTCTAAAGATATTAGCCCCTAGGCCCTGATTTTTGTCTAACAGCAATCAATACCTTATCATCAAGGTTAATGCATAATGTGAAAAGATTCCTAAAATTATTTAACAAGATAAGAAGAAACCAAAACGTCTTTTCAAGAATAACAAAAAGGAATTAACCCCTAGGCACTTATAGCTGTTTAACAGCAATACCTCATCAAATATCAATGTTTATGCAAACTATGAAAAGATCCCTGAAATTATTTAGCAATATAAGAAGCAGAAACATACTTTCTTATTAAGAATTACAAAGGGAAATAAATCCTTAAATCCTTAATTTTGTCTAACAGCAACACCTTATCAATATTAATGTTTATGCAAAATATGAAAAAGATTCCTGAAATTATGTAGCAAGATAGGAAGAGTAAGAAACAGAAACCAAAATAGATTTCCAAGAATTACAAAGGGAAATAACTGTAAAGGAATTAATCTCTATGCCCTTATTTTTGTCTAACTGCAACAACTCATCAATATCAACGCTTTTGCAAAATATGAAAAAAAAATATCCTGAATTGTTTAGCAAGATAAGAAGCAGAAACCAAAATGCCTTTTCAAAAATTAAAAAGGGAAATATCTCTAAAGGAAGTAAACCCCAGACTCTTATATTTGTCTATCAGCCACATCTTATCAATATCAATGTTTATGCAAAATTTGAAAAGATTCCTGAAATTAGTTAGCAAGAAAAGAAGCAGAAAACAATAAAATAGAATTGAATAATAAACAAAACAAGCTTTTCAAGAATCACAAAGGGAAATAACACTAAAGAATTTAAACCCCAGGGCCCGGTTGTTCAAAGCGTCGTTAGCTTAACGAGCTCGTTAAGGGTCATTTCGTTAACTGTCTTAGCGGATTCAATACACAATATTCTGATATTTTTTGCTGAAAAATGTGAGTAGCTTTTGCACTGCAAAAGCTACTCACATTTTGTCAGCAAAAAATTTCAGCATATTTGCATGCCACTTGATGTAAATTTTAACGAATCGTTAACTAACGACGTCGTTAGCTTTGAACAACTGGGCCAAGGTTCTTATTTTTGTCTAACAACAACTCATCAATATCAAGGTTTATGCAAAATATGAAAAGATTCCTGAAATTATTTAGCAAGATAAGAAGCAGAAACGAAAATGTCTTTTCAAGAATTACAAAGGCTCTAAAGGAATTAGACCCCTAGGCTTTTATTTTTGTGTAACTGCAGCATTTCATCAATATTAACAATTATGCAAAATATGAAAAGATTGCGTAAATTAATTAGCAAGATAAGAAGCAGAAAGAAAACGTACGTGACGGACGGACAGCAGAATACACCTTACCCCACCCCACCCCCACATCCCCACCCCCCTCCCCAACACACACACAAAACACAGTTAATGTGGGGTATACGTATTAAAGACAAAACATACGTCACATGTAAACCCAATGACACATGAACAAATAAGAACTGTAACGGAGGAATCACCTCAGAACGGTCAGCAGAAAAGACTCTTGAGCAGTGATTTATTTTACTACTTTGCCACTGTCCAAGTTTGTCCTTATATGCATGCAGCATACAAATTGTTGTGTAGTTACCAATGAAATAATAATAATAATATCATTTAATTGGACTGATGTCTCTTTGGAGCATGATGTGTCTGGTTCATAACGAGAGATTTCATGATCTTCTACAGATGACTCTAAATTCCATACCTTTATCTGGGCCCAGTTGTTCAAAACTAACGATGTCGTTAGTGAACGATTCGTTAAAATTTACATTGAGTGATATGCAAATATGCTGAAATTTGTTGCTGAAAAAATGTGAGTAGCTTTTGCAGTTGCAGTGCAAAAGCTACTCACATTTTTTCAGCAAAAAATATCAGAATATTGTGTATTGAATCTGCTAAAACAGTTAACGAAATGACCCTTAACGAGCTCGTTAAGCTAACGACGCTTTCAACAACTGGGCCCAGATCACTAAGAATATCAGTTTCTTCGCTTTCGGTGTCATCAACAGTCTCACAGATTTATTGTCATCCAGTTTCATTTTACTAAAATCAGTGTTGCAGTTTTGGTGATTGCCTTTTATACGATGCACTTTTTTTTATGTTTTTTCTCTAACAATCTCCTGTGGCATTGATCTAATGCGAATGACGCATCTTACAGTACTAACCAGTCGAATTATTGTTCATTTTGGCGAATTGTTAATTTTCTTTTCCTTTTTACGATGAATTATTATCAACTAATTTCCCCAAGTTTGAGCGTAAACAGTTACATACATAGTCAGCACATTCACCTGTCTTAACATGTACACACCAAACAGGAACCTCTCCTCATATACGTGCATAGAGACAAGAATCGCCGTCTGCTGTTACATTCATGTAGCTAACTCGCAGTGTATCTGCTTCTAAAAACCCTCAATAATAATGTATACCTCGATTGCTTGAGGAGACAATCTCAGGTCCTTGAAATATGCATACGCTTTACAAGCCACAAAATCTGCCCTCTGGCACACATAATAATATTTTTTTGTATTCATTTTTTTGTCTCTGCACTAATGCATTGTAAGAATGTTTATAGGTACGCTTACTGCATCCTCCATTGCATATTACAGTAGTGCTTGGAACACCTTCATATCATATAATGTATTAACATATTTACTCTCGTCTCATAAGAATTACAATAGCATGACATATAAGACCAGTTACGGCTCTGGTAAGTTAGGCCGTCGTGTACATTCTTATCAGATTATCGGAGTCTTTGATGTTTGCATGAGTATTAAATGGATCAAAACTATCCATAAAGTAAACAGTGTAGTCATTTACAGAACAGAAAATCGAGTTTTCTTGTCTTTATACTTTTTGTCAGGATTCATCCTCAGTTTTCCTAATTAAAAAACATGCACGTGCTTATGATGAGGATGACTGACTGTAACTTGTATTTAAGTAACCTTAAGTAATCGTGTTCCTGTTTCTGATTTTCTTTTGTTCTGGCTTAGGATTGCTAGTGAGCCCTTTGCTTTGTTTCAACACAGTATGTTTGATTATATGTGTTTCAATGTGATGTTCACGTATGAGGTAAAAGACCCCTATACGGACCGAACATATATTTGTAATTTAGAGCTGCATCAGAAATAGGGGCAACCATTCATTCAAGTAACCCCCGCCCCTCCATCCGACCCACCACCACCCCAAGAAGTTTTCCAACTGACCGTTCCGAAACGGATCCTCTGTTGCAGCTCTTCTTTGTTTGCGAGTCGTTGGCTTCATTTGTCATTGTTTGTTCCTGTCTTCTTTCGGTGCCTCAGGAAGGATGTGCTTTGAGATTGTGGCATCTTCTGGATATCCACTTATATTTTACCACTTTCTGGGCTAATTCAACAATTGTTTTCCCAGAAAATAGGCTTTAAAATTTCGTGCAAAATGTCTCCTTAGGGGTCAATTTGCATGGAATGTCAAAGACTATTATCTGGGGAAAATGTTTCAAAATGCAGACAAGCATAAAAAATCAACCCGCGTAAAAGACAGTATGTCTCCTTTAGTGACCACATAGATCATCCTTGCTAAAATATTTGCAATTTTTGCCGGATTGGACTCTTCTATCCCGACTCTTTGGACAGGTCCATTTTCAATAGTAGAGATATCTGGTTAATTTTATTAATACGATGTTTTATAAACATCCCTGTATTTAATGCAAATAGTGTAGATCTAGATCAGACGCTGAGTTTGCACTGTTTGCCAATGTTCCGTTTTGGGACGTTCGGCTGAAATTGGTGAAGAGGGTTACAGGCTTTTGTCATAACGTGTAATATTAGTTTTGTCATTATTATTGTTTAATTTAGCATTTTTATTAATCACCAGGTAAAAAGGAAACGAAAATTGATTTTTCGCCCTTGTGAAAATGATTGAAGATGATGAATCAATCAATAGGAAGTTAGTTTGGAGGTAGAGTTTCAGTATTTAAATTCTACTGGTTCAAAGCCTAGTGAAATTTTCAAATATTTTTCAAACTTCAGCAAAGATGAGCAAGTGTGTGTGTGTGTGTGTTTTTTTTTTTTTTTTTTTTTTTTTTTGTTTTGTTTTGTTTTTGTTTTTTTTTTTGTTTTGTTTTTTTTTTTTTGTTTTTTGTTTTTTGTTTTGTTTTTTTTTTTTGTTGTTTTTTTTTTTTTTGTTGTTGTTGTTGTTTTTGTTTGTTAATAAAATGTTTTAGCAACAAAATTGTTTTACTATAGAAAATGCATAGTTTAGATGAACATTTGGTCATATCGTAAATATAATTTACAAACGTGAACGGTTAGGTACGTTTCACTGGATAGCTGCATCTCTAAGTGAGACAAGAAAATCTTCACAAAGCAAATTCTTTAAGAGTACCCTTCTTTTAGAAGGGTGTCATATTGTATGGGACCTATACATTTTTCTGCTACAGGTGTCTTTTTCTTTCAGAAGCGAGACAAAAACGTTCAGCTTTGCGGGCTTTTTCTTTGAGATATATCCTCTCAAACTGTACAGTTTCTTTAGCAAAAAGATTATGAACAAAATAACATTTGTCAAAGGAGGTGACATGCGGGCAGCAAGTATCCTCTTGTTGGAAAACAAAATGGGGGGAGTATTCTTAAAGGAAAGAATTTTTTCTCTCAGATGGAACAGATTCGTTATTTTCAGTGCAGCAACAAGTGACAGAAGGAAAATATTTCCATGTCAGAGTTATTTCCCTTTGAATTATGTCCTTTCATCTGTAGGTTTGATGTAGTGACTTTTTTTACGCTTCAGGTAGAACTAAACGGAGACATCCGAGTGCTGAGAAACCCAGCGGGCTTTAACGCATCGACGTTAATGTGACGTTGTATAAATGTCATGTGCCCATAGGCTATTAAACCTGTAAGCATTCCGAACAAACTGCGTTTAGGCCCTGCCTACCTCGTACACATTACGAAAACACGCTTATTCAAATATATAGAACATTTCACCTCCAAAAACTGGAAGATTTCAGATAAAAAAAAAAACTCTGACATTTTTTTATATTTCTGCTCAAAACATAGATTGTGGGTACTCGTTAGAACCGCCTTGGCGAGGCGGTTCTAACGAGTACCCACAATGTATGTTTTGCGAGGCGGTTCTAACGAGTACCCACAATCTATGTTTTTGAGCATAAATAAGAAAAATAATATATACCCCTGTAAACCCCAGTTTTACTGTATAAAAGTGGGGTTTAAGGGGATTAAAATTATATAGGCGTGTTTTCGTGATGATATTATGAGTGAAGATAACCAGGAAATGCCACAATCCCAAAACACAGCCTTCCCGAGGTACCAAAAGAAGAATGGATGGGGGAACAAGTGAATAACAAAACAAACGTAACATATGAAATCACAGACGCACGAACAAAACAACAGCAACAAAGGAACCGCCTTGGATCGGTAGGAAAACTACTAGGGAGGATGGAAGGGGCTTAAACCAGTTTTACTCACAGGAAACATTGCCCTTAATTCTGCCGCAGCCTCGCATTACAAACATATGTTCGGTCTGCTTAGGGGTTCTCTGTTAAAATGTAACATCACAGTGAAACACACATAATCAGAAAATCTATGGTGAGCAAAGGGCTCAATGGCGACCTGAAGCCAAAACAAAAGACAACCACAAACAGGACCACAGCAAGGGCCACAGCAAGGGCCACATTAGCATGTGCATTTTGCAGTTTGATTTGTGGCTGTTATATGCTGTTGACAGAATCATTGCATACTGGTGAATAAATATATTCAAAGTCTATTCCTTCCATCATTTTTTCAAAATATTTTTCGAAACTTCACTGTTTAAAACCCAGCAGAGAAAAGCAGACTGATGTTATTTTGTTTTAATAAAATTTTCAAGAAAACCATTTTACTTTAGTGAAAACTGCAAGATATTTCATTGTCTGGTCAAACATTTGATTTGCAATCAGAATGTCTTGTGTAACTCTACGAGCCTTTACCAGATTGCACATACAGGTAGATACAGTTTGGCCTCGACACACTTACTTTTCATATGACCCAAACAAACGTCGCCTCGTACATCGTCTTAATGCACGTGTTTGGTACTTTGGGATTACAGAACTCAAACATTTTTATGCTAAAACAAAACTCCGTTCAAGGCGCTGTTAGCGGACGTGAGGGATGTTGCAGTTTTGTTGTTTTTTTTTTTTTAGTCTCCCTCATGAACGGTACTTTAAGGATATATTGTCACGAGTGGTAAATGTGCCTTGAAAATAGCCTACCAAGGAAAGGAAAAGTAAGTGAACTCCAACACACAGCACACACTTTACAAACCAACGTAAAGCATAGCAACCAGCCCTTCTTCCCCTACGCGGTGATCACCACCAGATAGGAGCCACTAAATACAACAATAAGACATTGTCAATGAACAAGATAAAACCCGAAACAAAACCCGCAGGGAATAGCCACAATGCCCCCCCCCCACACACACACACCCTCCCTCTCTCTCTCTCTATCTCTCTCTTTCTCTGTGCGAGAGGGCTTGCACGCAAGGGGGAGGGGAGTAGGGTCAATTACACAGTGTCCCAAAATGGACCACGAGGCATGCGTTTGCATTTTAACTTTAGTAGTATAATTGCTACTTCATATTAGAAGTGGGGTAATAAATGGACGGCATTTACCCTATGTATAGGACAGACAAGCTTGAGCAGTGTAGGACTACATCAGACGTCACCTTATGCGGCCTCTGATCTGGGTCTAGTTTTCCACAACACATCGAGCAGTTTTAGAGACATCAAGAGGCAGTAGTGTAGGCTTATTCAAATAAACGAGTGGTGGCAACGGTCCATTTTTCGCAACAATAGAACATGAAGAAAGACCTACATATAGTACACATCATATCCTTAAACCAATTTCCTCTGTTGTGTTGCTGTAAGAATTGCATGTGTTGCATGTGCAAGATAGGTATAAATGACGCCCAAAACTGCTCATTTACATTGGTTAAGCATGTCGACCTTGGGCCAGCCAAAGACCCCACCCCTCCCCCAGGAGGAATTTTGTACACTATAATTTTCTGAAACTACATTATATAAGAAACAAAATGACACATGTTAGCCCTCTGGCGATGGGGGCGTCTACGTGTAACAGCCATGTTACCAGCCTTAACCTCGAAACAATAGAAATACTTTGGTGTTAATACTAAACTATTCATATTCTTACTTACTAGCATGCTATTTGCTACCAATGCATTTGGTTTTATAGAGACATGTATCTTGATATGTTGGATTCTCAATTACTTGTGATATAACAGTTACATACGTTACTAAAAGTATAACACGTAATATATAAGTTTTCTGATACACCGTTTTGGTTGACTATGACCAGTCAGTATCTAGAAATTCAATCTAATACTGTTTTACAATAGATAAACACTATAAATCCTCCTTTGTACATCTTGACTAAGCAAATGACATAAGGAACGATAGTTTCTTTAAAACAGCCTAAACTTCTTATCTGAAAAGTATCGTTATTTCAAACTTCTTAACATTTAATTGGCTGTGGTTGCAATTAATTCTATATATTTAATTATCATGATTGGATTAATGCATTATAAGCTTTGAATAAATGTTTTACACACTATGTTACTTTTTTGAGTGATACTTTATCTATATCATATAAATGGCTGTTGATACTTTGTACATACAGGTGAAGGAACATCAGCTCTAAAATTCATTTAATAACAAAGAAAGTAAATTATTTCTCAAATACCTTTATACTTTTGTGAATTTAGTGAAATATAAAAAAAAAAAACCCTCGCCAATCCTCTGCTGATTGATAATTGTATCTTTAAAATATATAGTAAAATGTATAACAAATACAGAAATATCCCCTTTTCATATACATGTATACTTATATGATATTAGCTCTTCATTGCTTATCTTCTATGCATAAAGCTGATATTCTAAAACTTAAATCCATCTAGACTGCCAGAAATATTTCACACTTAATACTGTTACACATGTTATATGTCAGTTTAAGTGCTGTGATATCAGAACGTTGTTTCCTATAGACAGTGTTTGCAGGAGAAAGCTCTCCATTAGTAAAAATACTGTATATTGCTCTAATCTCAACTCAAAAGCATGAATAAAGTGAAAATAAACATTTTAAGGGCATAAATTATTCAAGATCTATTTCATAATTTAAGTTTACATAAAAATGCAGAGGTAATCACAATGATAATAAGATCACACATATGTCAACGCTACACTGCATTTTAAGTCATCTCTAAGATGCAGTCAAATACATAGCATACACACTTTGGCACTTCTCTGTTGCCACAGTGTATAAAATAAAACATTTTATGCTGGCTAGAAGACAGTTTGCTTAAAATCTGCTTTATTATGAAACACCTTGTAAAAAACCAACACATATAGGTCAGCCTTACATTATATAATATTATGACATTAAATAAATGATTACCATATTTATCATCTATATAGTGATAAGAAGACCTGTATAGATATAAAATTATACAAGAGTCTTGTTTTTTTGTTAGTGATATTAGTAATGAGAATAACACACAACAACATTAATCTTAACGATTTCCATTCTCTTAGTTACTTTATAATGGAGATCCAAAACGTGTATTGATAATCAAAATGGTGATAGTATGAAATAACTAATAGGATTGGTTTTGTCTCTGAGCCTTATAAATGGGGATAATATAACTGAAAAGACTGGTTGCGTCTCGGGGCCTTATATGCCTTACGACAGGCTGAATTTAGATTATTAGATTTAGCTGCCAAGAAACTAAAATGAGGTATAAAAAACCTTCTTCGGTCCCTACCTCTGATATACCATTTATTACTAGATTATATAAATGCCAAAATAAGATAAGGTATTTAATTCTGACCTTTTCATTTCCATTGCAATTTCAGACATGAAAATGACCTAGTGCCTGCTGATTGTCAATGATTCTGTTAAGGTGAATAGTTTATTACCAAATATTTTCATTTACCTAACATGTCTGGTAATGTATGTTACACAACTGTGACTGCTCTTAATCAGAATCCTTGTATATTTTTACTTTGACTGTTACAACTTTCATTGTGGTTCTAAAGACTGAACCTACCAAAATAAGAAAAAACAATGGATTTTAATTACTATTATTTAAGTCCCATGTTCTTTAAGGCCGTTTTCCTTCTGCCCAGACACTGATCATATTTGAGACATACTCTGGCGCTTTGACTACAGCTTCTTCTACTCAGAATGCCTATTCTGACACTAAGAATAACTTTTATAGGTCCTCTCATAGAATTAAAACCAAAGTCATATGTAAGTATGTAATGCTGACTATAGCTAACCATATCCAACAATATTGATCTGATTTTTATTCATGAGTTTCAGCTAAGTACCGGTAGTTTATGTTATAATATAGAAAAAATGAACAAATATATGCATGAAACAGATGAAAATCAGGTTGGATACCACTTTTATTTTCAACATAAGAGTGGAGTTAATCTCTAAAGGTGCTAAAGTCACTGAATTGCTCTGGTATATACTTAATTTCATTGGGCTATGCGTGTTTCTAAATTTGCCTAATGTTACACACTTATCTTTAAGGATAGTTGTTTTCTGTATAAGTAACACTGTTTTGGGGAAAATCATATTACGGTAAGGCAAAGTGTTATATGATTTACTTTATGTAACCTTAATGTATCAGCCTGGTTGATCGCTGAGTCTGATCAGTCTTTTCAGTCTGCTTGAAGAAAGCTGTGGTCCTTTGCTATTCATTGAGCACACAAGGAAGACAATGACCAGTCATCACTGTGTTCACAGACCCTATATGTCCTGCGGTAGTGAACATTGATAGTGAACAGTTTGTTTTAATGATAGTGAACATTTCGTTTTAATCAGGACTACATGTAAATGCTACACTGGTATTAAATACAATCGTACATGCATTTCTTGGCATGAGACTATGCTTGTACCAATATTGTTTCATCAGAAATAATGTTTTATGTTACATACATTAAACATGTAACAAAGACTTTGTGGTCAACTGCATAATGTGCAGTGTGTTAATATATAGATTTGAAGGTCATTAACAAAAATCATAAACAAAAATCAGTGTAGCAAGCTATAATATGGATGTTCTTAATATACCAATAAAATTCTTGATTTGCTAGGTTAGTTAGATTGCAGATAAATGAATTATCTACGTAAACACTTGATAATATAAGAGAATAAATAAGGCAAAAGAGTCATTTTAATCCTCTTATTCTGAAAATATGAAGTAACAGAACTTTATTATTCTAAAACTGAGTATTAATTCAAGTGATAAAGGTATAGTTAAATACCTTTACAGAGACAAAAATCGCTTAAAGTTAAGACATAAAGGTGTTACATATGTTACCATTGATAAATTATTAAGCAAAGTCATGTGAGGGTCTGACATATAATTCATCTGTTGAGATTTTATTTAGACATAAATGAATTATAAGTATTTGTCATACATTAAAAGCTCAAGGACAGTATTCAGTGTTTTATGCAAAAGTGGCCATAACGCAGATAGCAACTTTGCTGTTAACAGTATTGAATGTATAAAACTGACGAATGTATATAACTGACAAAGACTTGCTACATTAAATTTGGGGGTTTGGAAATGCTTACAAAAACTTCAAAAGGATGCAAAACAGAAGCATTAAAAACTGATGCAGAATACCATACAGAAAACCACTAAAGCCCACAATATGTAGATATTTTCGACATTACCTACGTTACTATGGGCAGAATAATATGGCAGAGACAGGTTTAATGCGCCTTTGTAATTCATATTACTTAAATATAATGTTACAAATAAGAATTCTCTTTATTTGTACCACTTCTAGGCTGCATTTGGTGTGATAATATGTGAAAGTGATTTTTTGAATGTTACATTTCACAGTGGGGTGACATTGCTTAACACCCAATAACTGACAAAGTATAAAAGCTAGAGAGATCATGATTGTACCTTTGGAAAGGAAATTTATATACCTTGTCAAAAACTACAAAGTTGAGGTCAAAGGGGCGATGGACAATCTGCAAAAATGAACTGTACGAGTTAAAATACTCATTTCTAAAGGGTACCGTAGAAAAAGTAATATGTGTAACACCATGTAAGGCCAAAAAGAATTTTCAAACATCACATTTTGTAGCTAATGGACTGTTCTGTAACTTCATATATTTAGTTGAATCATATAATTACTTTTGCCCCAGTTCTCATAGGTTTAATAGTTTCCTATTGTATTATACTTTTTGTAGGGGTAACGAATGTAACAGGCTGTTACTGGGTAACGCCCACATCGCCAGATGGCTAACATGCTGCAAAATTCTTGCAAGATAATAGGCTATAAGAAAAAACATGGTCTACAAAATTTCCCCTGTGGGGTGGGGGAGGGGGGAGGTAAACCATAGCTGGCCAGCGACCTAATGCCTACAGATTATGGAGATAATGGTCAAGATGATAAAGGGCCTATTGCAATTTTCTCGGAAAGCGCCTGAATTAGTGCTCTCCATGTGGGCGAGAATATTCAGACACGGCTGCTTATCTCCACACGCGCAACACCGTGTTGTGAAAAGAAAATCGTAAAAAGATCTTTCGGAGATGGTTGCGGAGTAGGTAGCGTTGAAGGTGGGTGTCAGTTGAAATAAGGCAGATATTTTGGCACGGTCGCCGATATCCAAAATCGGGCGATGTAATTCAACCTCTTATTTAGTCTCCCAAATAATCGGACCGGAATTGTAGTCCTTTAAGCGAATACGGAACAAAAATAATTTTCTGCCGATGCAAGGGTGGTTAGATGTTGCCGTTTTGGTGACAAGCATGTAGAACTCCAGTTCTTGGAGAGATTACAAATCTCTGGTTAAATACATCACCGTTTCAGTGAAGGTTTAACACGTTACTGTGTAGTTAAAAAAATATATCACATTCTTTTGCCAATGCACTAGACTGGCTCCAATCGTTTTTGTTTTATATCTATTTTTATCTTTCTCTACATTATTTTTTTATCATGATCCTCTTTAATCCAACTTCAAGTTACCTATGGCTGAACAAAGGGACTGAAGTAAACAAAAATTCTACAAGCTATACAAGTGTTGTGTCCCCTCAAAAAAAAAAAAAAAAAAAAAAAAAAAAAAAAATGAAAAATAAAGAAAAGGTCTGGGGCCAGACTACCAATGCACAGAAACTAGGCATTTTATTGACGGCTGGTACTTAAGGAGAGCGGTGGCGAGTAAATGGATATATGGTGATTGAGAAGACCCTGGTTATCGATATCGTATTTCATTCTACCGGTCGCATTTTACGTATGATTTCTGATCCAGTTACGGTAAATATGTTCCTGGAGCCTATTTTTCAGGCATATTGTCATTTTTATCAGTTTTCTTTCTTCCTAGTTGAAAAATCATGGTCTTCTTAATCCCACATATCCCTTTACTCGCCATCGCACTCCTTACGTACCAGCCGTCAATAAAATGCCTAGCTTCTGTGCAATGGCAAAAGAATGCGGTATATTTTCTTTTCAACTACACAGAAACATGTTAAACCTTCACTGAAACGTGATGTATTTGGCCAGAGTTTGTAATCTCTCCAAGAAATGGAGTTTTACATGCCTGTCTGTCACCAAAATGGCAAAATCTGACTATCCTTGCATCGGGAGAAAAACGATTTTTGTTCCGTATTCGCTTAAAGATCGACTATTCCGGTCTGATTATATGGAATACTAAATAAGAGGTTGAATTACATCGCCCGTATTTGGATATCGGCGATAGCGCTAAAATGTCAGCCTTATTTCAACTGACACCCACCTTCAACGCTATCTAAACTGTATGGCAAGCTGTTTTACTATTTATCATGCAAAATGGATATCTTATATATTATATCACATATCTTATAAAGGATATAAGATATCTAATATAGGATATTCAGATATCTTATATCGTATATTAGATATCTTATATCCTATATAAGATATCTGATATAATATATGAGATATTTATTTCCACATAAGATATATCTTATTTACCATATAAGATATCTTATTTGTTAAATAAGATATATATTAATATAGATATCTGATATACTAAATAAGATATCTGATATACTAAATGAGATATCTTATTTGAATGAATAAATGAGATATCTTCATTAGTAAATTAGATATCTTACATCCTATATAAGATATCTTATATAGAATATCAGACATCTTATATAGCATATTAGATATCTTATATGACAATTAAGATATCTTATATAGCATATTAGATATCTTTTATGACAATTAAGATATCTTATATAGCATATATCTTATATAACATATTAGATATCTTAATTGACATTTAAGATATCTCATTTATATGACATCTGATATAATATATCAGATATCATATATTGTATAAGATATCTGATATATTAAATCAGATATCTGATTTATAGAATAAATAGTAATACGGCTTGCTGGCAAGCCGTTTTACTATTTATTTTGCATTATGTCAGACATCTTATATAGGATATAAGCTATCTAATATAGGATATGATATCTGAATTAGGATATCAGCTATCATATCCTGTATAAGATATCTTATATCCTATATAAAATATCTGATATATCATATTAGATATTTTATTTAATTCCACATATATCTTATTTACCATATAAGATATCTCATTTGTTTAATAAGATATCTTATATCTTAATATAGATGTCTGCTATACTAAATAAGATATCTGATATACTAAATGATATATCTTATTTAATTAAATAAAGGGGATATCTTCTTTAGTAAATACGATATCTTATACCCTATATAAGATATCGTATATCAGATAAATTATATAGCATATAAGATACCTTATGTCAACCTCGGACCTAATAATGTATATTGGGCCCAAGTGTCAACTAAGATATCTTATACAGCATATCAGATCTTATATAGCATATCAGATATCTTTATTGATATATAAGATCTTATTTATATAAGATATCTTATATATTATATACGATATCTAATATATTAAATCAGATATCTGATTAATAGAATAAATACTTAAACGGCTTGCCATAAAACTGACTCCACAACTTACGATTTCCTTTCCACGACACGGTGTTGCGCGTGCGGAGATAAGCAATCGTGTCAGGGCTGGTGATCCCCGGCTGTCGTTGTTGTAAAAGATACAGATAGCTAGACTCAGAGGAAGATGCCCGGATAGTATGATGAGATTTAACCTTTATCGCTATGGGCTAAATTAGTAGACGAAGATTTGATGTTTTGTGTTCCATTTTTTTTTATTTTTCCCAGGGAGAAAAAAACAACAACAACAAAACAAAAAAAAAAACGAGACAGCTTGCATGAAATATCAAAGCCTATTTTATGGGGAAAATTAAAGTGTCATCTGCTCATATTTTTTTTTACCCAGCAGAAAAAATCAATGGACACTTAACATATTACGGGTCCTCATTTTCTTATGATGTGGCCTTCTACTTTGTGAAGAACCCCAAATATTGCATCTGAGGTAGACGTATTAAACCCTGAATATGTGAGAACAACGTCAATAACCATTACACACCTGAGCGCAGGTGAAAAGGCATAATCTGCCAATCAGAATCTGTGAACAATACGACTTCCTGTGACCATTGTAAGGACACACCTGATTGGTTCAGTTATGAACACAGCGGCTGAGTAATGGATCATCTGTCAAAGGTGAACACAGAGTTAATCAGTGAAAATAACGTGTTTTAATATTGTCATTTTTGAAACAATAAAGATATTTTTGTGACGTATGCCTTGCAAAGCAAGAAGGTAAGAAAGTCAATTTTACTATCTGTTAATGTGTCTAACACTCATCTAGATGAGTGACAAACAGTGAAGACTGCGATCAGACGCCACATTAGGTCAACCAGGCTGTCTGTCCCAATACAGAGGGATATTAGATAGACACCCAAAGCTTCAGGGTCTGCTCGGTTTGCAGTTCCGCCAGTATTTATTAGACAGATCACTTAAAAATGCACCTGCTTAGCCTTTGGTGACTTGGCCTTGCTTTACCCCACTTTGGACAGACATCTTGAGCAATCAGTGATACCCTTAACCCCCTGAATGTGTGTTTCAGTTTACCCGACCTTGCCTAATTTTTCAACACCCTACCCAAATGTTTTTGTTAGAATTTTGGGGGAATTTCCATGTTTGATCATACTGTTTTCCTATTAACCCCACATCACGGGCAGTAATCTTGTCACTCATGGCCAATTGTTATGCAAAGAAATAACTAACCTGAATATCCGGACATGAGTAGCACAAGCTAAAAAGGTGGATATTTCAGGTGGGTTGTGGACAATCTGGGGCTTTTGTCATCTAGGAGGGCATTATTTTAAAAATCGGAGAAAGCTATACTGCGCGGAATTAAATTCCATACAACCTAGCGCCAAAATTTACGTCAAAATATAGCGACGGTTCCCGGAAATTTGTTTCATTCTGGCGACAATCGCTCTAAATTCAGTGCCATTTTGGACCATTTACCCATTAATGTTATCAGCCATATCTACATCTGTGTAACCACTTGAATTGGACAGACACTGTCATTTGGCATATGTATTACAATCATTACAATGCAAACCATCAGTGCAAAAAAATAAAATAAAAAAAAAACAAACGAAAAATGCTAAAATTATAGGACAGAATGAGTAGCACAAGTGGATATAAGTGACGAGATGTTTTATGAGTTACGAGAGCAGCAAATTTGGTAATAGATGTATGTTTCAGCTTGTAAAACAAAGGCTTATTTCAAAAATATTTTAAAAAGTAAGTCCTTATCTTGGCATTTAATGCCCCTACAGGTGCACATCCAGGAGGATTTCTGAGGGGGGTTCGATTTGATCATATTGCTGTACATACTCTTCATATTCGGACAGACAGGCCTGAGCAAACAGTATAGACCCCGATAAGACACTGCAGAACACTGTTTGCCACTCACCCAGCAATTTTACAAACATTCACAGCTAGTAAAATTTGTTGACTTTTTGAAGAGAAGTAGAAGGAAAAGTGTCCGAAATCTATCAGACTTATCCGTTTCCAATTGCAAATGAAATTTCAAGTCAAAGGGAGATTTGACCGAACCCGTCGACCCCCCTTCGAATCCGCCACTGCACTCAGTCCACAGGCAATGTCCTCAGCTATAGTTAGGGTCTTCTATAGAAGATTATAAATCAGATTAGTATGCAATTGGGTAGGGGAAATACCCTTAAAAATTAAGCAAAGAGGACATGCTAGCTTAATATTTTTTATTTATCCCAAATGAAAGCTGAGCTGAAGTTTCCATTCTGTGAGGTTGTGCTTTTGCTTATTTTAAAATTGCCTCCCTTACACAAGCGTAGTGTATACATATACACCTTTTATAAGGAAACATGTTGAAGGGTAGTGAACCAGTCAATTTTTAGGCAAATCATACAAGCTAAAGGGACTGTGCCATGCGCCCATTCAACATTACGTCACATCTGACGTCACAAAAGTATGCAAACAAATTGTTGAGCATATAAGCCTCCCTCTATCTATCTCTCTCTCTCTCTGTTGGAAAGGACAATATGACATTCCTGAGTTCATTGTAATTGAGCTTAGGCTAGAGAAAATTAATTATTAGATTCTCATCCCCACTTGCCCTCAAAAATCTGACCAATTAAAACAATTTGAGTGGGAAACTTTTTCAGACACAACTTGACTTTTGCTGAAAACAGACTTTATATCACTTTTAAGAACTGCAAATGAATTATTGTTATGAAAATAGTATTAAAACAAGATTTTCTTTTTTGTGCATGGTAGTTAGTGTCAGTTATCTTATTTTGCTATGATTGACATCTTTACTGAATGGCCCAGGAATAAAAAATAAAATCCACCCACCCATTCATTTTTTTCTAAAATCTGTATGAGAATTTAATAATTAATTTTCTCTGGCCTTATCTTGCTCTGTCTTTTATTGTCTTGTCTTGTGTGTATTGTTTGATGTTGTCTTTTTTCTGTCTACATGTGTTCATGTAAGGTCTTGTGTGTTATTTCCTGAATTTTGTAATGTTGAATGGGCGCACGTGCACAGTCCCTTAAGCATGTATTATTTGCCTAAAAAATTGATTGGTGCAGTACCCATCTACTTGTTATGCCCCCAACTTTGAAGAAGTTGGAGGGGCATATTGCTTCTGGGACGTTTGTGCGTCCGTGCATCCGTCCGTTACACTTTTTGGTGGATAGCATAACTTCTGAACCATGCATGCTAGGGTTTTGAAATTTCATATATGGATTCTTCATGAAAAAATAGCTGACCAGTATTTTTTTTTTCCCAACAGGATTATGCCCCTTTCCTGAGTTATGGCCCTTTGAAAAAATATAGATGAAATCTTGTTAGCAAAATATCTCTAAAGCTATTGAAGCTAGAGTCTTGAAACCTGGTGAATAGATTGATATTGATGAGTAGATGACCTGATTAACTTTTGAATAAATTCTGAAAATTACTTCATGAGTTATGGCCCTTTATAACTTTGGGCATTTTTACAGTTGCACACTTTTTGATGCTTAGCATAAGTTTTGAACTGTGCATGCTAGGGTTTTGAAATTTCATATATGGATTCCTCATGAAAAAATAGCTGTCAAGTATTTTTTTTTCTTATCAGGATTATGCCCCTTTCTTGAGTTATGGCCCTTTGAAAAAAAATATGGATGAATTCTTGTCAGCAAAATATCTCAAAAGCTATTGAAGCTAGAGCCTTGAAACCTGGTGAATAGATTGGTATTGATGAGTAGATGACCTGGTTAACTTCTGAATAAATTCTGAAAATTACTTCATGAGTCATGGCCCTTTATAACTTTGGGCATTCTTTTTGATGCATAGCATAAGTTTTGAACTGTGCATGCTAGGGTTTTGAAATTTCATATATGGATTCCTCATGAAAAAAAATAGCTGACACATATATTTTTTCTTATCAGGATTATGCCCCTTTCCTGAGTTATGGCCCTTTGAAAAAATATGGATGAATTCTTTTCAGCAAAATATCTCAAAAGCTATTGAAGCTAGAGCCTTAAAACCTGGTGAATAGATTGGTATTGATGAGTACATGACCTGATTAACTTTTGAATAAATTCTGAAAATTACTTCATGAGTTATGGCCCTTTATAACTTTGAGCATTTTTATGTTGCACACTTTTTGATGCATAGCATAAGTTTTTAACTGTGCATGCTAATATATGGATTCCTCATGAAAAAATAGCTGAACATGTTTTTTTTTTTTCTTATCAGGATTATGCCCCTTTCCTGAGTTATGGCCCTTTGAAAAAATATGGATGAATTCTTGTCAGCAAAATATCTCAAAAGCTATTGAAGCTAGAGCCTTGAAACCTGGTGAATAGATTGGTATTGATAAGTAGATGACCTGATTAACTTTTGAATAAATTCTGAAAAGTACTTCATGAGTTATGGCCCTTTATAACTTTGGGCAGTTTTACGTTGCACACTTTTTGATGCATAGCATAAGTTTTGAACTGTGCGTGCTAGGGTTTTGAAATTTCATATATGGATTCCTCATGAAAAAATAGCTGACACGTATTTTTTTCTTGTCAGGATTATGCCCCTTTCCTGAGTTATGGCCCTTTGAAAAAATATGGATGGAATCTTTTTAGCAAGCTATCACGAAAGCTAGAGCCTTGAAATTTGAGGAATATGTTGGTAGCGATGAGTAGATGGCCTGATTAACTTTTGAATAAATTCTGAAAAGTACTTCTTGAGTTATTGCCCCCTTGTCTTTTTGGGCATTTTTACATTGCACACTTTTTGATGCATAGCATAAGTTTTGAACTGTGCATGCTAGGGTTTTGAAATTTCATATTTAGATTTCTCACGAAAAAATAGCTGACACATATTTTATTTTTTTTCTTATTAGGATTATGCCTCTTACCTGAGTTACGGCCCTTTGAAAAAAATATGGATGAAGTCTTGTCAGCAAAATATCTCAAAAACTATTGAGGCTAGAGCCTTGAAATTTAAGGAATAAATTGGTAATGATGAGTAGATGACCTGATTAACTTCTGAAAAGTACTTCTTGAGTTATGGCCCTTTGTCATTTTGGGCATTTTTACATTGCACACTTTTTGATGCTTAGCACAGGTTTTGAACTGTGCATGCTAGGGTTTTGAAATTTCATGTATGGATTCCTCATAAAAAAATAGCTGACACATATTTTTCCCCCGTCAGGATTATACCCCTTTCCTGAGTTATGGCCCTTTGAAGAAATATGGATGGAATCTTGTCAGCAAAGTATCTCGAAAACTATTGAAGCTAGAGCCTTGAAATTTAAGGAATGGATTGGTAGTGACGAGTAGATGACCTGATTAACTTTTGAATAAATTCTGAAAAGTACTTCTTGAGTTATGGCCCTTTGTCATTTTGGGCATTTTTACATTGCACACTTTTTGTTGCATAGCTTAAGTTTTGAACTGTGCATGCTAGTTTGAAATTTCATATATGGATTTCTCATGAAAAAGTAGGTGACCCATATTTTTATTATCTCCCATTTTAGAGTTATTTCCCTTTTAATAAAATAACATTGAAATCTTGTATATTTGTACTGTTGTTACTGTCATGGGCAAGCAGTGTTGGAGTCAAGCAGTGTTAGAGTCAGGCAGTTGGGGGCATAGTGTTTTACAAACACCAGCTCTAGTTTCCTTATAAATGGGGTACGTATACACTATGTTTGTGTAAGGGAGGCAATTTTAAAATAAGCAAAAACACAACCCCTCAGAACAGAAACCAGCTTAGCTTTTATTTGGAATGAATAAAAAATATTAAGCTGGCATGTTCTCTTTGCTTTATTTTTAAGGGTATTTCCCCTACCCGATTGCATACTAATCTGATTTTAAATCATTCGTGGGTGTTAGCCTAACTATAGCTGAGGACATCGCCTGTGGATATAGAGTGCAGTGGCAGATTCAAGTGGGGGTCAGAGGGTTCAGTTGAATCTCGCTTTGCCTTAAAATTTCGTTTACATTGGAAATTTTGGATAAACCTGATAGATTTCAGACACTTTTCCTTCTACTTCTCTTCAAAAGGTCAACAAATTTTACTACTTGTAAATGTGAAATTGCTGGATGAGTGACAAACAGTGTTCTGCAGTCTTATCTGGGTCTACACTGTTTGCTGAGGCCTGTCTGTCCAAATACGTAGAGTATGTATGGTAAAATGATTAACTCGAACCCCCTCCGAAATTCTCCTGGAATCCGCACCTCTAGGGGCATTTCATGCCTTTTAGATAAGGACTTACTTTGTAAAATAATTTTGAAATAAGCATTTGTTTTACAAGCTGAAACATACATCTTTTACCAATTTCACTGCTCTCGTCACTCATAAAACATCTGGTCACTCATATCCACTAGCGCTACTCATTCTGTCCTATAATTTGTTGGTTGCATTGATGGTTTGCATTGTTACGATTATAATACATATGCCAAACGACGGCGTCTGTCCAATTCAAGTCATTATGCAAGATACAAATATGGCTGAAAACATTAATTTTAATGGGTAAATTGTCCAAAATGGCACTGAATTCGGAGCGATTGTTGCCAGAATGAAACAAATTCCAGGAACTGTAGCTATATTTTGATGTAAATTTTGGTGCTGGGTTGTATGGATTTAATTCCATGCAGTATAGCATTCTCCGACTTTTAAAATAATGCCCTCCTTCTGACGACAAAAGCCCCAGATTGTCCACAAATCACCTGAAACAGCCACTTTTTCAGCTTGCGCTATTCATGTCCAGACTCATGTTCATGCCTCTTATTTCTTTGCATAACAAATTGCCATGAATGAGGAGATTACTGCCTGTGCATATAAAAACTTTTATCAAAATATTGGTGTGGTAAAGAGTTACATTTAGGATATTTATGGTATGTGTTCAAAGGCAGCCTTGTTCGTTCATCTGTCATTACTGACAATGACCAGTCCTAATCAACTGTTTGATGTGTTATTATTTGTGTGTTCTAAGATGGCTGATGAGACCAATCTTAGCTCTAAACTGCCTTTTGCTGATAGAACAAGAGAGGTCTAAGGAAGAAAGCTCTGTTGGTGATGCCTTAGCTCTGGCTTTCCACTGTGCACGTTTCTGCTCGGCTTCGCTGATTCTTTTTGCTTCGTATTCACCAGCTCCCCTTTTTATGAGGCCTCGCCACTTTGTACGATCCTGTGCAATCTGTTCCCATGACTCTGTTGGTATGTTGAAGTCTCTAAGGGAGGCTTTGAGGGTGTCCTTGTATCGCTTCTTCTGACCACCATGGGAACTTTTCCTACTTGAAGTTCTCCATAGAGGATTTTCTTTGGCAAAGGTTCATCAGGCATTCTGGTAACATGGCGTGTCCATCTTAACTGTGCCAATTTCAGAAGAGTATGTACACTCTGCATCACTGCCTTTTTCAGGACTTCTGTTTCTGAAATCCTGTCTTGCCACTTGATCTTTAGAAGTTTTCTAAGACAGCTTGTATGGCAGCCTAATGCCCTCAAAGTCAGCCTAATGCCCTCCTGCAGGGGAAAACTATACATTTTTATATATAACAGCCTGATATTTAAAATGATCATTTGATAAGAACTTGTGGAGTGCTGCATAAGGTTTTAAAGCAAAAAAAAGTACACATTCTTTGATGTACTTAATATTATTAGGGAGTTGTGTGAGAATTGCCTCACTGATGCATAGCTCCAGATAAGAGGGATATCCAGATGATGTATTTCTTGAATATTTCTCCACGAAAACAAGGAAGGTGCTTCTAATGAATAAAAAAAATGTATGTTTTCATAGAGAAATAAGAAAATAATATCAATACTTTCAGTTGAAAGCAAGTGCCTTATCTGGAGCTATGCTGATGCACTTATTACATTGGGTATCCACAATATATATTTTTATGGAGAAAAAAGAAATATCTCGATAGGCCTCTTACCTGGAATTATTAACATTTTAAACTTTAATATTGCTTGACTCCTTATTTGTATATGTCATATTGCTCTAACTTTTAAATTGTTACTTTTGAGATTTAATTATAGTCATAAAAAACCAATAAATCTGGCGGGTGGAAAGTGATTTAAAGGTTTTCTTTATTGCAAAATTGCTTAAGGTAAACAATATATGAGCATAGGTATAGATAAAAAGGGTGTCCAGATAAATGTTTTTTTCTTATTTCTCCATGAAAACATAACTGTGGGTACTCATTAGATGTGTGAGTTGCTTCTGTTGGGTACCAACAATATATATTTTTGTAGAAATAAAAACATAGAGATACTCTGGGGTTGAGAAACAGTACTGATCTGCAGTTATTTTTGAGCGCTGCCACAAGAAAAAAGGTACATTATTTAATTATTGGCAGAGATCATTACCCATTACTAGCACTGTACAGAGTAGGACCAGGATCTTTGCCAATACTGTATAGATTCTACTAGCAAAGAGATATACTATACTCAGAGCTTGCAGATTTTGCAGTCTGATCTTAGTCATTGCATATGTTGACTTGTCAAATAAGGCCAGTGTTTTTTTTTCTTGTAAATGATTTATATCTGATAAAATTGGGTACACAAAAGCTTAGGGCTTCTGAATGCGTGACTTGTCAGATTTTTTCAATAATTCCATTACCAGCGGTGTGAAGGTATTATCATTATTATTATTTGAAGAATAATGTTTTGGTAAGAATGAATTGTAAGTGCTGTGAAAAGCGAAACTTGAAAATGATCTTTATCCTTTTTCATTTATTCGAAAAGAAGTAGTTTTTGTATGTAAAATTATGGGCAGGTATTCTACATATTTTGTGCAAATATTTTTAATTTTAATTGTAAATATATGTTTTTTCTCTATTGTGAAGTAATTTTGATAAATTCCACTACCTTTACCTAGCATAGCACCAGATAAAGCACCTTTTTTCAAACGAAAAGTACTGATATTTTTCTTAGGATATTTTGTGGATACTCATTAGAAGTGCCTCACTCAGCAAAGTGCTTCTAATGAGTAACCATAACATACATTTTCATGATGAAATCAGAAAAATATTATGTGGATAACGGCTATTATCCATAGCCCCAGATAAGGCCCCCTTTTCAACAAAAAAAAAAATGCTTGTATTTTTCTTATTTCTCCACAAAAACATATATTGTGGGTACTCATTAGAAGCACCTCAGTGATGCACTTCTAATGAGTACCCATAACATATGTTTTCATGGAGAAATAAAAAAAAATATTTTCCTAATACAGTGGAACCTCGATAATTCAAAGTCCAAGGGACCAAACAGTTTTGTTTGAATTATTGAGACTGTGAATAATTGAGGATTAAAATGCATACATATATTTCATTTGGGACTTCAAAATGATTTTGAATTATTGAGAATTTTGAATTATTGGAGTTTGAATTATCGAGGTCCTACTGTACCACCTCTTATCCGGAGCTGTGCTTGTCTGCAGCTATGTACAGATATAGCTGTCAAAGTTTTTATTGCATGAGTCGGAAGGTGACGTTTTGTGGTGTGTCTGGTTTATTTTTGCATCATTTATTTTGTAACAAAAGAGACCTACACCTGGATGAATCTGTTCAATAGATTATCCAATCATAATCACACAGTTTTGATCAGCGGCAGTTATTTTCAATTACCTGAATCAAGAGAGTCCAATGATAAACTCCACTGTGACCTGTCAGTGTACCGGATTATTTGTCCTGTGTCCAAACTAACTGAGGAGGATTTTCTTGAGGCAAATTTTCTTTAATCAGATCATCAAATAATTTCAATTGTATTTCAGTGTTTTCAATGTCTTTATCTGGTACTGGAAAAGTTACACATTTAAGGTAAGTTTATTAACCCTTAACATGCCAAGCAAAAGTTTATAGCAGATGACATGCTAAAATTTTTATTTATTTTTTTTCCTTATTTTTCACAGAAAATAAGTTTTGACATTTCATGTGAATCCTCTAGTGCCAAGCAGATTATTCACATGAGATGCCATGACTAATTTTCTCTGAAAAATAATAAAAAAAATAGAATGGTATTATGCTTGGTGCTTCATTAAGGCATAAAATGAGATTACTCATTTGGGATTTTTATTCTGATAGCAACCTGGACCCAGTTGTTCAAAACTAAGAATGTAGTTAGTTAATGTATTGTTAAAACTTTGACCATTAAATCTGGCATTTCTGCTAATATTTTTGCCAAAAAAAATTGAGTAGCTTTTGCATTTGCAAAAAAAAAACTAACATTTTTTCAACAAAAATACCTGTGAATTAGATGTTGTACTTACTAGAACAGTTAACATTTAGACCACTAACAAGCTTGTTAAGCTAACGATGCTTTGAACAGCTTGGCCCTGGAAATGTTTTTTGGGTTTCTTAAGTAAAAGAAACCCTGATGTACATGAGCTGCAATGCGAGAAAATCCAGTTCAGCCTGCACATTCACACAGTCTGATCAGAATCTTCACTGGGTGCATTTTAATGAATAACCAAGGTTGCAAAGTTCCTTCAAGTGGACAACAAAGACACCGACTAGACTATGTGGATTGGCAGGCTGATTTGAGTCTTTCTCTGTACACACATCAGAAAGTAGGTTTTCTCACATTGTGGCTTAAATATGTATGGATAATTGGATATGTGTGTTTGTGGCATTGTGTTTTACATGAGCATAGTTTTTCTGAAAAAAAAAAAAAAATACACCAACAATGTGAACAAGGCCTAGCTAAGAATTAATGTCATGCACTTCAGGGAATATCCACCAGTTCCAAAAATGATAAAAGGGTTTGATCCATCATTCATTTGACAATTTGAATATAATTTGAATGTTTGGAAATGATTTGAATGAATGACCCTGTTTTATAGAAAATTGAGACATACAGGCCCAAGCAAACAGTGCTGACCTAGATGAGAGGTTGCAATTTGTCAGATCAGTCTAACTCTTACTATACACTGCCACTCCTATAACATATTTTAGACATATAACCATGTAGTGAAATGGAGGTATTTAAATTTTAGGACAGGTGTGATATTTAAAGGAGTTGTCATAATAATAATTCCAATGTTCAAGATAAATACCAGCGGTGTTCCAGAATTTTGTAGACTTTTTTTATAAGTTAGCAAACAGAACTAAGAATAGGATCAAAATTAATATAACTACCGGTAATATGAAATAAATATGGCATAAAATTTTTTTTACCTGTTACAAGTATATAATATTTTCACCTGTTACAAGTGTATAAATAAATATTTAGTCTTATAGTAAAAAGAAATTATGCATGTACCCTGAAAATTTATTTTTATAGGCTGATTTCATAAAAAAAATCCCAAAAATCTTGATTTCTCCTTTTAGCTATACCGCGAAGGATCAGCTGATCGCCAGTCAACTGAAATCACCGCATATCCTACCTTTATCATGTTGTTAGCGGTAAATTCTTCTCCATGCATAATTCCTGTTATGTGCTGTAGGAATGTAATCCATTTTTTACAGCAAAAGTTCAGTATTTACACTTAAATACACAAAAATGTTGTTTAATGCGAGAGAAGTCACAGATTAAATATGGCAGTTAAAATGCAGATCAGTCACGCATTTATCTGTGTCAATGTTGTAAAAAATGTATCCTTCTATTTCATTGGCTATACGATTCATTACAGCCAATGAGATCACTTGCAGTGGCTAACTGGCTTTCCATGTTTGCAGCGGAGCGTATTTGATCATCATATTTTTCAGAAACCAGGCTGGCAAAGGACATAAATTAGGGTTGGTTTTCGGGTTCAACATTAAGCCGATACACGCGGCTGTAGCTTTGGGAAACCAGTCAGCCGCCGCATGCAGATTCTTCTGCATAGTAAGTGAGAGACTCACGATACCTATAGTACGAGCTTAAGCTTCGCCACCTGCTGCGCAGATGGCGACCTGCTTTGCAGGTTGCTTAAGCTCGTTATAAATGTTGATATTGCCTTTTTCATATTGTATGAAATATTTGACTCTTTTCTCATCTGGCTCTCCTGTCTCTTTTATGCCATTCTCTTGGAGACACAGAAAAAGACCCACAAGGGTTGGTTGACATGTCATTAAGCAGGAAGTCAAACAAATTGGCTACTATTTACATTTAAGATTTGGCTGTATATTCAACACTGATTTCCTTCCAAACTTTTCAAACTATGTATGAAATTGAATATGTTCCACGTTGCTATGATAGCGAATTTTAGAGACACCATAATTCATTATACAGTTTCAGTCCAGTTTTGAGCCAGAGTTCAGAAAAAATTATAGAAAATAATGAAAATAATGATGTTATGGGAAATGTCTATGAACTTCTGGAAAGCCCCTCTTATGGCATTTAGAATGTTAAATCAGGCACCTAAATCATTAATGACCTCATTGGATAAATCAATGTTTCTAGCTCTGTGGATTTTATCACTTCACCAAAACTAACCATATGTAAAAATTTTCTAATATAATTCATTTCTCATTTTCAAATTTCAAGTTTGTTGTTTTGTTTCTTAAGGGATTTGTTTTATCTGAAATCTGCAGTTTTGAAAAGATGTTTTAAATGACTCATGTTTGGACTAATGATATTTTAACCAGCAAAAAGAGGTAATTGTTTAGAAAACAGAGCTGCTACTGTTACGAAGATGAACATTTTAGATGCATTTATGATAACATTATGTCTTCAGGTGTTTTATGTAGCCTGATTTAAGCCAGGAGTTCAGCCAATCACCACATCACAGCTTTTGGATGTGGATAGAGAACAGGAAAAACTACCATAATAACCCTTAGTATTGGGACAAATAGGCCCCAGGGGCCGCGTTCCCTTTTTGTCAGTTTATTGTACAGTATTCATTTATTGATTTTGTAACAAAGGTAAGGTGACCCGAGGTTGTGCAAAGATGCTGGTTGATTTGGCCTTATATTTTCTGATGGCAAATTTAGTGCCCCCTTTCTTACTTTGTATATCTTATATTTTAAAAACATGTACCAAGTTTTAATCGTGGCAATTCTAATAAGTACCTACACCATGTTTTTGCAGAGAAATAAAAAAAGTAATCTGGATATCTGTCCTATCCAAAGCCATGTGTGGTGAAAATATTTCTCCCTTCTACATATATACATATGTGGTATTCTTAAAACACTCAACGTCATTTATTTAACCCTTGAAGGGCCATTCAAAATTGCAGCAGATGACATTATATAAAATCATATTTCTCTTTCATTTTTCTGAAATAAGGCTTGACATTTTAAATGCATTAATTGTCTGCCTTGCAAATGATTCACATGAAATGTCACACCTATTTCCTTTGAAAAAATAAAACAAAATGTTTTTGAATATGGTCTTCTGCTGTTGTGCGGTTTAATGGTTTAAAACACTTAAATGTAATCATCAACCAATGCCAAGCATGGCTGACATCCATTAAAAGATTGATGGTTTCAAAGCTCCAGATAATTTTTTGCAGCCAAAAATTATTGTAATTTTTCTTATTCCTCCATAAAAAACATATGTTGTGGGTATTCATTAAAGGCACCTCACTGAGGCGCTTCTATGAGTACACCTCACTGAGGTGCCTCTAATAAGTACCCACAATGTATGTTTTTTGTGGAGAAATAAGAAAACTATTTACACATACCCCTCTTAATAGCTGGAGTTATGTGGTTCAGTATGTGGATGGATGTGGGTTGATGTGGGTGGATATGTATTATTTAACCCTTAAAGTGCCAAGCACAATGTTTAGCAGATGACATTCTATTTGTTTTTCTTTGCAGAAAATGTCTTCATATTTCATGTGAATTGACTGCTTTTGCATTATGTATTCAAAACGTTTAAGATAAAGACAATAGAAACACTTTCAAGTTCCTGAAAGTCCAGGATTCCTTTTCTTTGCTTAGTCCAGGACTCCTTTTCTTTACTTGTAACACCGGTTTCAACAACAACAGAAATTGCCAATGTAGTGAACATGTAAGACTTTTGACCTGTATCGTCATCACAGTACCCTAAGTATTGGGACACCTTATCTCATTATCAGTCTTGTCCAAACAATCGAATTACAGTTGAACCTGTGTTAAGCAAGCACCTAAGGGAAGACTAAAAAGTCGTTGCTTAAGACAGGTGCTTGCTTAATAC
The DNA here is from genome assembly GCA_964016985.1 of Anodontia alba. Taxonomy (NCBI): domain Eukaryota; kingdom Metazoa; phylum Mollusca; class Bivalvia; order Lucinida; family Lucinidae; genus Anodontia; species Anodontia alba. The sequence goes on from OZ024822.1 coordinate 102,772,561, forward strand.
AGGTAAAATTACACTTATTTGACTTTTAAGGGATCCAAAAATATGGCCTCTTAATAGAGGTGATTGCTTCATACATGCAGGCAGTCTTTAAGGCAGGTTTGACTGTATGTCCCTTTTATTACCTCTTGATTTGTTTAAAACTGCTGGATGAATGTTAAACAGTGTAAGCCTTGATAATCCGTTTCTGATCTGGGCCTATACTCTTTGCTCATTTCTGAGAATCTCAGTAAGCGCTAAACAAAATTTGTAGCAGACAACATTCTGATTTTTTTCAGAGATAATGAATCTTAATATGTGAATCATCTGCTTAAAAGACTTAATATTTTCTTTGAGGAAATTTCAAGATGTTGTCTGTTGCAGTTGTATATTTATATGGTAATTAGTTTAATATAGAGAAGGATTTGTCTTCTTTTGCAAAATTGGCTACGGCCTATCTCTCTGTTGGTGAAGAAAGGATCTGATAGTTTCAATTACCTAAACATTTTATGACATTTGCTGTAGGATGGACTAGTTTCTGCAATAATGTGTTCCGTTTGACTGCCTGAATTTTCAGTTCAGCAAAAAAAAAAAAGAAAAAAAAAAAAAAAAAAAAAAAGAAAATACCATGATTTAATCAGATTTTGCATTACATGTATATAAAATAAAATATAGATCTAACTTCGGTGAAGTTGATGTCGCACTTGCCCAACCTTACCCAACCCGTCCCCCAAAAAAGTAATGTTAATGTCTCAGGTAAAAGAAATTAATATAGGAATTTCATCAAAAGCACATGCATATTCTCATATGATGCATGAGAATTTGTACTCAAAAGGTGCCCACAGTTTTTTTTTCATAAAATCTGAGGTAAGAAAATGATAAAGTTAAAGTGGAAAAAGTGACAAAAATAAATTTAAAAATTATATCCAAACCACATGCACTTCTGCAGATGCTGGAGAAAACATGTGCAAAGTTTAAAAAAGACAGATATAAAATTGTACGAGAAGTTGCAATCACAAGGTACCCACTGTCTATACATCTGAGGACAGAAAATGACAAAGTTCACAAAGTAGAAAAAAGTGACAAAAATTAATGCAAGGATTATATCAAAAGCACATGCACAACTTCAGACTATGGAAAAAACGTGCAAAATTTAAAAAAAGATTGGTATAAAGTTGTGTGCTCACGAGGTACCCATTGTCTGTATATTGAGGATGAAAAGAGATTAAGTTCACAATGTGGAAAAAGTGACAAAAAATGATCTAACAATTATATCCAAACCACATGCACAACCTCATACCATGGAGAAAACACATGCAAAGTTTCATAATGATTGGTACAAAACTGTAAGAGGAGAGGTACCCACTGTCCATATATTGAGGGTGAAAAATGACTAAGTTCACAATATGGAAAAAGTGACAAAAAATGATCTAACATTTATATCCAAACTGCATGCAAATCCTCATACCATGAAGAAAACACATGCAAAGTTTCAAAACAATCGGAACAAAACTGTAAGAGGAGTTGCGCTCACATTTGAGGTACCCTGTGTCTATATATTGAGGGTGAAAAATGACTAAGTTCAAAATGTGGAATGATCTAACAGTTATATCCAAACCACTTGCATAACCTCATACCATGAAGAAAACACACATGCAAAGTTTCAAAACAATCGGTACAAAACTGTAAGAGGAGTTGCGCTCACATTTGAGGTACCCTCTGTCTATATATTGAGGGTGAAAAATGACTAAGTTGAAAATGTGGAATGATCTAACAATTATATCCAAACCACATGCACAACCTCATACCATGGAGAAAACACATGCAAAGTATCATAATGATTGGTACAAAACTGTAAGAGGAGAGGTACTCACTGTCCATATATTGAGGGTGAAAAATGACCAAGTTCACAATATGGAAAAAATGACAAAAAATGATCTAATATTTTATATCCAAACCGCATGCAAATCCTCATACCATGAAGAAAACACATGCAAAGTTTCAAAACAGTCGGAACAAAACTGTAAGAGGAGTTGTGCTCACATTTGAGGTACCCTCTGTCTATATATATATTGAGGGTGAAAAATGACTAAGTTCAAAACATGGAATGATCTAACAGTTATATCCAAACCACTTGCACAATCTCATACCATGAAGAAAACACACATGCAAAGTTTCAAAACAATCGGTATAAAACTGTAAGAGGAGTTGCGCTCACATTTGAGGTACCCTCTGTCTATATATTGAGGGTGAAAAATGAATAAGTTCAAAATGTGGAATGATCTAACAGTTATATCCAAACGATATGCACAACCTCATACCATGAATAAAACACACATGCAAAGTTTCAAAACAGTTGGTACAAAACTGCAAGAGTTGTGCTCACAAGACATCCAGAATAAATGTTGACGGACGCACAGACGGATGAATGGACAGAAACTTGCACACCTAAGTCACCCTGCTAAAGCAGGTACGACAAAATTCCTAGTAAATGGTTGTCAAGTCACAGTATTTTATGTAAATTAATTTTAATTGCTTGTTCCATCATCATTTGATTATCAATTATGCAAATATAAGTCAGATGAATGAATAAATTATAGGGTGACATTGATCAACACCTCCATTAATTATAGTGTATTGTCTTGGCAGTAAATCATGACTAGTTCATAGCTCTAGATAAGGAGCGTTTTTCTATGAAAAAATGGGGTTTTTATTTTCTTTTTTCTTCATGAAAACATACGTTGTGGTATTCATTGGAAACTGCCTTGATCAATGAAGCAATTCCAACTCGTACCAAAACACAAGTTATGTTTTCATGGAGAATAAAACAAAATATTTTTCTGGATACTCTATTATCAAGAGCTTTGATTGTTGATTGTGATGAAAGGTAGTTGCCAAGGAGGAGTATTTGGTGATAATTGTTGGATATATATATATTTTTTTTTTTTCTGTAAAATTCTCATAAGAAGCATGTCACCAAGGTGCTTGAAATGAGTACTGTACCCACAACTTGTGTTTTTATGGAGAAATTGAGAAAATAATCCTAGAATTATCAAAATTTCTCTGCAACAGTCCTCTGGATACTTTATGATAGCGCATATACAGGCTTCATATTCCTCAAAAATAGACATTTCTTATCCAAGAATGGTTTAATAAATTGATACATGTACAAATGTATATAGTATTGATACTACCATAAAATGTGGCATCTAAGAGCCTGTAAAATTTCACTTAGTCTCTTGTTTTTGAACTGGATCAAAAATGAAATGACTTTTTATTTTTTTCTCTGGATTAATGTTGGCAACATGAATTCAAAAGTATGATAAAAAAATCATTTTATTTCAAGAACAAAACTGAAATTTTACAGGTTGTCAGGTGCCACATTTTATGATTGTATGAATACCATATATCAGTTTAATTAACCTTTCTTGGATAATAAAATGTCTGTTTTTGCGGACTATGGAACCTTTAAAGAATCAAATAAAGTACACCACAACCTCTTTAAAACACTATTGTTGGGGTCCATAGCATAAACCGTGTTAGTTAAACAACTGTGTTATATCCAAACAAAAATATATAGATCATATTGAAAAATGACCCTTTATGGTCATTTTTCAATATAATCTATACATTTTTGGGATTCATCTGTGAACCTTGTTATATCCAAAACTGTGTTATAATGAACTGTGTTATAAAGAGGTTGTAGTGTAATTGGAAAAAGATAAGTTCACACACCTTTCACATTTTCTTTTACATTTTTAAAATGTTAGCACATGTCTTATTGATCTGTATTTTCATTCCATCTATATTTACTCTAAGTATCTGAGCAGACAGGCAGTGTAGACCCAGATTCATCTCTCCACAATGTAGCAATATATAGTCATGAGCTGCAATCTGTGGACAAGGCCCTGAGCAGACTGTGCCTTCAGTTTAGTTTGAACCTAGAATATCATGCCCCAAAGTTTGCAGTGGACCAGTTGTTTTCCTAATGTGCTGTTTTACTATATTTGTAACCTCTCTGTTACAACCACCTCCCTACAGCAGCTAGTTTTGTGAGTTCCCAGTGGTGACTGTTCTAGGGCTTGTACCTGTTTAACTCTTAGCACTCTGGGTAAAATTTTCAGCAGATATTTTTCTTATTTTTCCCAGAAAACAGGATTTGACATTTGATGCAAATTGTCTCCTCAGGAGACAATTTGCATGAAATCTCAAGTCCTGTTTACTTGGAAAAATAAGAAAAATATCATCAATTTGTTGTCTGCTGAAAATGCCCAGAGAGTGGTAAAGGTTAAACACTATGGTAGTATATTGACTAGCATTAGCTTCAGAAGTTGAAGCATCTACTTTTCATTTGGTAATAGTATTTTCAGACAGAAAAAAAATGTTATATCAAAAGTAGCTCAGATGTCAACCTTTAAGTTTAAACGCATTTATGTTGAGTGGACTCTTCTACCACAACTCTTTTGACCAATCTATTTCCTATAGCAGGGTGCCTGGTAAGTTTTTATTATACCCCACCACACGATAGTGGCAGGATATTATGGTATCATATTGGTTGTCTGTATGTCTGTTTGTCTACCCATCCATCCATCCATGTCGCATGTCAGTCTATCTGTATTTTCATTTCCAGATGATAACTTGGGTAATTATTCCTATGTTTTATAGAAATTCCTGTATTTAATGCAAAAAGTGTAGACCCTGATCAGATGGCGCATTCTGCGGCATCTGATATGAGTCTGCACTGTTTGCCAATTACCCTTTTGCAGATTTCCTAGACTAAAATGGATTAAGAGCACTATTTGATATTTTAAGTTTTCTTCTCATAATAAACATGAAACCAACAAAAATATTCTGGCACTGAAAGTTTCTACTTTGATAAAAGAAAAAATTCAGCGATTGCTCTGTGATAGCCTGTTTAAGGCGATTGCTCTGTGATAGCCTGTTTAAGGCGTTGTTGACTTGTAAAGAGTTGTTGACAGTGGTTATCAGTAATAGGAAAATTATCAGACCTGACATGTTGCCAAACATTGACAAGAACGGAAGAAAACTTTCCTATGTACTCAAGTCCAATTTCCTAACCTATGTAAATAACAATAAGTGAGATTTAAATGTTCAGGTATTTTTGTGACCTGTGGTGGCTGTTTTAGATGACCACGATAAATTTGTGAGAAATTTCTAATGTTGTTTAATCATGCTTTGATTTAAAAGATGGGAGAGTTCAGACAGGTGTTCATCTACATTTGTAATTTCTCAACTTATTTTATTAAGCGCCAAGCAAACTGTGGCTGATCACATTCTATTCTTTTTTTATTTTTAAGAGAAAATAAAGCTTGATATTTTATGAGAATTGTCTGCCTTGCAAGGATTTACATAAAAAGTCCTGACTTATTGAATTTCTTCTTCTTCAAAAAAAAATTCAAAATATTGTCTGCTGCAGTTGTGCTTGGCACTTTAACTCTTTCCCAGTTAGTGGCAACTTCTGTCGTCTGCTGATAACCTTTGCAAACAGTCTGGACCCAGTTTAGGCCCGACATTTTGTCGGGCCTGATCTGGATCCAAACTGTTTGACACTCTGATTGTAGTCCTGAAAGATTTTATTGAAAAAGTTTAAAAAAAAAAAAAATCCACAGACGACAAAAAAGCGTGCAAAATTACCCAGCATGCAAGGGGTTAAGGGTAAAAAGATGAGTATCCAGATGAATATTTTTCTCTGTAAATACATATGTTGTGGGTACTCATTAGAAGTGCTTCAGCAAGGAAAGATAATTCTTATGAGTACCCTTAACCCTTGTCATGCTGAATAATTTAAGATGTCATGTCCACATAATTTCCAGCCAATCAGATTACTTCATCCAGATTGTTGCTATATATTCTCATATTCAATGGCAAACAGTGCAGATCCAGATCAGTTGGCTTCTTCAGAAGCCATCTGATCTGGATCTACACTGTTTGCAAAGGCAGGGTATATCCGGTTCAGCAGGACTAAGGGTTAAGATCACAACATATAAATAGCTAGAATAAGAAAAATATCTATTGCTTTTTGGTGAAAAAAAGGTCTCTTTTAGAGCTATGCTGCTTCATTTGTATTTATGTTAGAAAGATTTCAATAACAGTTTAGCAGATATAAATTACTTTTCTTTTGTTGCAATTTTCTACAATTTTGTTTATTTTTATGAGTTTTGTGATCACTCTGGGGAAACTGACCCTTTCTTGTATCCTAGGCAAAGAACATAATATATAGCCTTTCAGCAGTCTGATCAGAAACTGCTGTTTTTCGCAATTCTGTAATGACTGTAAGTATTGGGACATACAGGCTTGAGCTAAAAGTATAGACCCTGATCAGATGCTGCAAAATGCAGCATCTGATCAGGGTCTACACTGTCTTCCACTCATTGGACCAGCAGTTTTTACATGCATCAACAGGTTTTTCTACTGTTAGGACAAGACTAGTAAGGAGTTAAGTCATCCCAATATTTATGGTACATACGGTAGTTTGTGATGGTAAAGACCCTGGTCAGACTGTTCACATGTGCATGCTGAGCTGCCTTTTCTCTGACATGCTCTCAGATTGCTGTTTTTTGTTCTCTCTTTTGTTGACAGCAGGCATCATTTTATGATTTTGTAACAAGTTCACACAATGCTGTTTATCTGTTTAAGGTGATAATTTTGGTAATAATTTGGGATAATTTTTTTTTATTTTTGCACTAAGACATATGTTGCTGGCATTCGTCAGTCTAATGCACCAAAACATGTTGTCCATGAGTTTAATTTGCAATAATAGGCTAATTGAGTTAGTTCCTCCGAGTCACTGTAACCACCCCACTGAGGCTGTTCTTCAACTTTACCGTTCTCTAGGCTAACTCAGCAGATGACAAATTGACGATAATATTCTTATTTTTGCCAGAAAATAGGCTTTGACATTTCTTGCAAATTTTCTCCCTAGGAGACAATTTACAAGGGTATTTTCAGGGAACAATAAGAAAAATAATTCACACTGTTGTCTTCTTAATTTTTTCCTAGCATGATAAGCATTAAAATATATATCGTGGACAACTTAATTAACCCTTGTCCTGCTGAATAAATTAAGATGTCATGCCCACTTCTAATTTTCAGCCAATCAGATTACTTGATTGTTATAATTGTTGCTATAAATTCACATACTTAGGCCATACCATATAAATTAATAGATTCACATCCAAATTTTAGAAAAAAATGGGGTGGGTGGTTGTATTTTAATTTTTATTTTTTAATTTTCATGGAAAACATTAATCAAAGCAAAACAAGGTAACAGACAGTACTGATTGTGGAAAAGGCAATTTTTTATTGGTCAGATTTTGTTGGAGGTTGGTGGGGATGAGAATCTAAAAAATTATTTGGTATTAATGGCAAACAGTGCAGATCCAGATCAGTTGGCTTCTCCAACTGATCTTCTTGAGAAGCCAGCTGATCTGGATCTACACTGCAAAGGCAGCATATATCCAGGTTCAGCATATGTTCTGTCAGTAGGCTGGGTAGCTTAGTGGTTAATGCTCTTGACTTGCAAATGGAAGGTTGTGGTTTTCAGACCATTAATGATTAGTATACCTAGCTCATACTAGACATGCACTGGGTTGAATATAAAGTGGCACTTGGTGACAGACACTGGATCTAAGTATGGATGGGGGATCCATGAAAGCAAAGCTGTATAAATACATGTTCATAACACAATCTCTGCTGCCTCCACACGCCTCTGGTGCCCGGTAGCATTAAAAATCTGCACAACAACAACATCATTCCCTCAGACAACATTTTCTATTATTTTCTCTGAAAAATAAAAAAAAAAAATGAGAATGTTGTCTGTTGCAAATTTGCCTGGCATTTTAAGGTTAAAAATATAGCTATTAGATCTGCAATGTACCTACATTGTTCTGACTGGTGATCAGGAAATCGTGGGTTTGATCCCCATTGATCATAAAATATTTTCAACAGTCATTCCCTCCCTTCCACTGATTTAAGATGGGCAGTTGTCAGTTTCTGGCAAAAGAATGTGCACAACTTAGAGGACTAAGCCTGCCTGGGAAACGTGTAGTAAAGTAAACTGACTGGCTCAACATGACCTGAAAAGTGTTGACTGGCTCGCCTATATTGTAAATGAGATGTACTTTGGTTACACTATTAAATATTGTGTGTATGAAGTGCTCTTTCAGTGTATTTCCAGAAATAAAGTTTGAATGAATAAGTAATAAATCAATCTGTATTTTTTTGAAAAACAGATGAAATTTAGTAAAAAATGTAAATGAAATGGAATCTAAATGAAATGAAATTTAAATGAAAGCTATTCTGAATACCTGAACTGCATAAATTGTCTGGAATTTAGCAAAACCCATTTAAGGTGAACAGATACAGTTTGAAGGGAGGTAACTCTGTCAGAACTGATTTGCCCCTTCTTAAAAGGGGTCTGCTTTAAAGGGAAAGAATTTGCTTCCCTTGGGAGCAAATTCTATCCTTTTAGAGTAGACCCCTTTTTAGAAGGGGGTTAGTATACAGGAAAGCAAACAGGAAGTCACAAAAGTTGTCTCCCTTGTACAAAATGGCAAAAAATATTCCATGTGTATACAGTTCCCTTAAAGAGAAAATGTCAATTACCATGTGCAATATCTGGAGTTTCACAATCTTAGAATATATCCAAAAGGAAGAGTTGATGAATGAGGCACACAAGTATTTAGTAGATTTCAGTCTTTACAGTGTTTGAAACCTGCTTTATTATAATGTAGGTCACAATTAGAATAATGAGATATACTGTATTTACCCTAAATATTTGGACATCTTAACTCCTTACCAAACTTGTCCTAAAATTTGAACAAGTCTGTTAATATACTTCTTGTTGATTGATGTATCTAAGAACTACTGGATAAGTGACAAACTGTGTAGGAAAACAGTATATAGGCTAAATTGACGTGAAAAAACAATAACCCTGTTCAGACTCCATGTATTTATAGGCTGATCATAGCCATCTGTTTGTATGTGAACTAGTGAACTATAACCCGCTTTTTACCGGATGCATTTATAACAAAAATAATTACCGTAGTTTTCCTTAGTATTTGTACAGGCAGGCCTGAACAACAGTATAGACCTAAGTAACCAGATAGAAAGGCCTAAGCAAACAGTGTAGACACAGATCAGATGCCACATTCTGTGGCATCTGATCAGTGTCTACACTTTTTGTCACTTATTCAAAAGTATACATGCAAATAGATAGGTAAATAGACTTGTTCAAATTTTAGGATAACAATGGTAAAGGAATAAGGTGTCTGAATACAAAAGGTAAATACAATACTGTTATACTGAGAGAAAGACCTTGACCAGACCGTGCTGATCTGGACCTGTGCTGGTCACACAATTAATGTTCTAAAGTCTTTTTTCTCCTGTTGAGCTCGTATCAGGAAAAGGATACACAAATAAGCTATTGACTCGGGTATTATAGGACTAATCATTGTAAACATGACTATCAGAAACTTTTACTTATTTCTGAATTGATAAATCTGATATTGCATTGGTAGTAGACAAATAGGATGTATAAAATTCCACAATCACTGTATAGTTACTGTATAGTCACCATGTAAGTACATAGAATTGCTTGACAAATGTTGTTTGACAAGGACTTACCTATTATTTCAGGTGGGTTCACTATCAGTGATTGTTTCTTTGGTGCAATGACCCGCTAAAACAGTGATTACAAAAAGGTTTGATTTTAACTATTGATGAACTTTGCTTATTTTCTATGGTGTGATGGAGTAATTTGAATTAGATCGTCTACTTTGCTGCATCTACGTTTCAGTTATCTGAGGAGAATTAAAGTGATAAATAAAGATATAGAAAAGGATTGATTGATTTACACTGTGAATACATCACATAAAAGGTAAGCTGCTGTTAGGCCAGAGTTTTTATCTTTAGGTTCGAGGACGATTTCTTAAAAAGTTGCTGTCGGGAGGGAGGAATGAAAATAAAATTAAAAATACGAAAAAGCTTGGGTTGATCAAACAAAAATACATGTAAAAATGCATTATTTAAGCCTCAAATTTGAAATACAAATTTTATTTTTTTGGAGGGGCTGAAATCATAGGGTAGGCTCTCCCATAAACCTAAAAATGAAAATTGGCCTAAATAATTGAAGGAATAAATAATTTCCTCATTCATAGCTCCAGATTAGAGCAGGTATCAGGTAAATGTTTTCTTATTTCTCCACAAAAACAGTTGTGGGTACTCATCAGAAGCGCTTCAATGAGGCACTTCTGATGGGTACCTACAACATATGATTCTGTGCAGAAATAAGGAAAATGTCAGTAACTTTTGGTTGAAAAAAAGCACCTAATCTAAAGCTATGTTTCTTTCAGTGAAGTACAGGAATTAAATGAGGGGAAAGGCACTGGCATAAAGCATCAGTCATTTGACTGACTTTATAACAAACTACTAGAAGAACACGCCAATTACTTTTTTATTATTTTTTTTTTTTTTTTTTTTTTTTTTTTTTAAATTTCATGTATCATATATTATGTCAATCTCTTATTTACTGTGCTTTTGACATCTTGCAGAAATTCTTTTTTTGCTTGGTGCTTTACACAGAAGAAGTAAATTTGCGAACTTTTGTCATGATTTAATGTAAAATCATTTGTCGTAACTATCTATGCACAAATAGTTTCATTCTAGTCATTGGTTTAAAAAGAAATCAAATATTAATTTTCACTTTTTCCAATAGTACAAATGAATGCAAATTATGCAGAAATGTGTAGGGTAGGTTTTTCAACAAGTTCCTCTTGTTCAGTTTTTCTGAAATTTTCACAATATTGTTGTGAAACATCAGTAATTCAAATTCAGCAAAGAAAAGTAAAAAATATTTTCTTAGAGAAAAATTCCAAAAATCACTTTACTATAAACTTGCATAGGTCAGACCAATTTTTGGCCATAAATTTAATTTTTGTGTACAAAAGAACAAAACGCAAAAACAGAAAAGACAAAATGGTTTCTGATAAGATCAATCAGAACAAAATATTTTCATTTAAAATAAAATGCCAAGCAAAAAAAGTGTTTCTGAGTGTTGTTGAAAGGACTTTAGGCCTTTTATGACTATTTTTTCCACTTTGTCCTATTCTCAGCAGCCCTTTACTTTGTTACTATTATGTTCTGATGGCATGTACTTTTTAGCACTCTGTAGGCTTGATCATTGGAAGAAAGTAAGAGATACATATTTTATTTTACTTAAGGAGACAATCTGAATGAAATATCTAGGATTATTTTCTGTGAAAAGTACAAAAAAAAATATATAAAAATAAGTATTGTTTGTTTTTATTTATAAGCATTGGGTTAAAGTTTAATCTTACAACTTCAAAACTCTCTGATGTGTATTGGCTGGACAGAAGTTATGAGGAAGTGGAAAAGATGCCCTTTTGTAGCAGATCCTGAAAGCCATTCAGCAGTATGCTAGAAAGTACAGCAGCTGCAACTGATGTATTTATAAGTGCCTCCAACGGGAACTGCGGAGTGGTTCGGCGTGCAGACGCACTACTATAGACTACCTATGTGACCAGTGATGTATGTGACCAAAAATGTGATGGTCCAACAAATGCTTGGGTGGTTCGGTGCTTATCCTGAAAAACAATAAGTGTTCCCTGATTTGGCAGAGACTATTGACACAGCGGCTGTGCCGATAATAGCATCAAACAGCCAATAACGCCAAGTATTCCAATTGCAAGGGGTTGAATAACGAGACTATGATGTCAGCCTACAAAATTTGCGATTGCCGCCATTTTGAATTTTGTCTCCACTTCGAATTTTATTTCTATCCATTCTCCGTCTACTTACAAGCTAAGCATGATTCGTTTTGTGCATAAGGTACACTTTGATGTAGATTTTTAGATAACACATAGACTTTATGCTCTTTTCACACGATAATCTTAAAAAAAACTTTGACACAGGTAAGTATAGGTAGGTGACACAATAGTATATTGTCATTGTACCTGTCATCGGCATACACTAATTTTCGGTTTTCGGAAAGCATGGCCCCCGCCCATTGGGGCCAGTGAAATAGATGGGCTGCCTAAGGCCTCCATGGCAGAGCTGCTAGTAATTAAGCAGGACCCGAATTCATATGATCGGGTCGGGTAAAAGTCCCCCAGATTTGGAGGCAATGTCTCTGAACTACTGAAATATTGTTGACTTGGACGTTATATCGCAATTCATGCAGGTGATTAGAAGTCAAGCGTGGTCTGAAATCAAATTCAGTTAGATCTGGCCAACCCACCTATGAAGCATGTGATGATAATTTAGACATGCAGATATAGGTAGCACCTATTAAATTCATATTACTTCACTCTCCTCACCACATTGCCTTTACTCTCAGACTATAGTGTTCCTGGTCAGATATAAAGCATTTGAGGTTTTAAGAGGACTGGATACACTTGGTAGTTTTCTGCCATTTTTACAAGGGAGGCTACTTATGACTTCCTGTTTGCTTCCCCTTAAAGCTGCACTCAGTGTATCCAAAGTGGAGCAAGTTCTTTCCTTTAAGAATAAATCTCCTATTTTAGAAGAGAGTAAATAAAAGGATTTTTGTCAGAGTTGCCGCCCCAGAAAATGTATCAGCTTCCCTTAATAAATTCTCCGAACTTTGTTTTATGAAAAAATTAGAACGGTAGCAAGAATCAAATATCTAAACTGCATTCCTTACAATACCTTTTTGTAGTGATGGGTAATGTGATAATTGTCACAAAGTGCAGTACTATATTATATTTTATTATTTTTCATTGCTCCAGATAAGAGGATTATCCAGATATTTTTTCCCATTACTCTAGAAAAACATGAGTTGTGGGTTCCCATCAGAAGCGCCTCATCAAGGCACTTCTGATGAGCACCTACAAGTCATGTTTTCCTGGATAAATAAGGAAGATTATTACCTTTAAAAAGTGCCTTATATGGAGTTATGATTTGTTTATTTGATTTTTTTTTTTTATTTTGGCACAAAATGATATTAAAGTTGTCTGAGAGAGGTATGCAATGTTTTTGTTTTTTTTTCTTTCCAAAAGCAAAAATCCGGACACTGCATTCCTGACAGAAATATAATGTTTTCTTTTAGATATTGATTATATAATTAACCAGTTGACTTATTATGGATATAATTGTAATTGATTTCTGTGTTTCATGTTTGGAATTTGGAGTGAGAAAATTTGCAATAGTGGGAGTTGAATTCATATAACCATATGTTTTTTTTTTGTTTTTTTTTTCAAAATTTTGTACAGCTACTAAATCATTTGTACATGATATACAAATAAAACACAACCCAAATTAAATCCAGGCAATAAGTGTACTTGGCTGAATCTGAATAAGGAACTTTAAAAAAATTCCTGAACTGGTTTGAGTTCTGAACCAACCTGATAGATGCAAATCTGCATTCTGATGTTAATAGATTGATATTAACAGTCATGGTGACATAAAACAGTTTATTCTGCAAATTGCATTATTCATAATTGCCTTCAATTCTTACAAATGTGAGATATACCATTCTCAAGGGTAAATTGTAAGAGCATATAGATCACATACACCAGACTGTGAAGTAAAACCAATAGCACCTTGGGTTTTCTAGATAGGAACCTATGGGTAAGGAATTGCGACACCAAGTCAGTAGCCTACAGCACTCCTGTTCGACCCCACCTAGATTACTGTGCATCTGTCTGGAATCCTCATACAGCTCAGCCAAAGAACAAAATTGAAACGGTCTAGAGAAGAGTAGCCAGGTACCACAGGACTGGCAGATACCATAATACTAGCAGTGTAACTGACTAGCTTCAAAATCTAGACTGGGAACCACTAGAGTCGAGACTAACCAAACTCCAATTTGCCATGTTGTACAAGGTGATCAATTACTTTAATAGTGCATATACCTTCTGCTCCATACCTAACACCACACCAAAAAGAACAAGAGCAACCCATTCCAATAAGTTGAGACAGTTCCCAGCCAGGACTGATACTTTCAAGTTCAGCTTCTTTCCTTGTACCATACCAGTTTGGAATTCTTTGTCAGCTTCTATAACCGAGGCCCCTGACTTGGTACACTTCAAGCAGGGGTTGTCTTCTCTTATATTTTAGTATGGTAGGGGCAGTCTGTAGGTTCAGAGGGTTTTTGGAGTTGTGCCGTTTGTGTGACCATATCCAGTGGCAGTTACTGTAGCTGGATTGGTCTGATTACTCAGTGAAGAATTGAACATACAGACTTGAAAGTATCCTAATTTTCTTCCTTTCCATCTGCTATTTTTCAGATTGTCCTATTTTTCTGTACTTTTTCTTTTCAACCACCACCAGGGAGGTAATATTCATGAGTTAATATAAGAAACAGAAACAGTATTATTAAAGCTTTTCTTATTGTTGCTGCTATATAGCAACAAATAAAGGGAGTTTTTTTGCCTAGACAGACATTATGGTACCAGCACTGTATGTTTCTGTTTGAAGAAATCCTGATGAGTACATAACTGTTCAATTCATAAGTAAGGGCAGTATTTTACCATCAGTTTTCTATGCAAATTAAGGAAGAACACTGTCACATTGTAGTTACCTTTGATGAGCACATAGTATTATTTATATTTTAATAACTTGCCTAATTTATCCTAAATACGCTTGCTGAAACATGTGTTTGCTTAATACAGGTAGACTGATTGCTAACCTTTGTTAAAAGCTAGTATTTCTAGTCCTTAACCTTACCCCTGCTGAAACCGGATATATCCTGCCTTTGCAAACAGTGTAGATCCAGGTCAGTTGGCTTAATCAGAAGCCAACTGATCTGGATCTGCATTGTTTGCCATTAAGTATGTAAATTTATATCAACAATCAGGATCAAATAATCTGATTGGCTGAAAATTAGAATTGGGTGTGGCATCTTAATTTATTCAGCATGGCAATGGTTAAAAGTCAGTTATTAGAAAGTTACCTGTATTATAAGCAACCAAATAGGCAATTGCTTAGTACAGGTTTCATTGTATAAACTTTTCTTTCCTTGACATTTTTTCAGCATTCTGTGAGACTGAATATTTTCATATATATGCTTTATTTTTGTTCTGAGTTTTTAATTATAAAATTTGAAAAGGTAGGGTAATTGCTTTATTGTTACTTTTGAAATCTTTGTCTGGTAATATTTTTCTGTCATTATAGTAAACTTAGTTGTTACATAGGAAAAATACAGATACAGATTGACATTACAGTCAAGCTCTGCATAGCTCCACAGATAAGGAGATAATTTAGGGTAGTTATTTTTTTATCTTTGCCCCAATATGTATTTTGTGGAAATGTATTTATTGGAATTGCTTTGTGAATGGTATTTCAATGAGTACACAAAATCTGGTGCAAAAAATGTGATTACTGGCTTGATCTGGATTGATGATCCTTCAGTGTTAACCCTTGTCCTGCTGAACCCGGACATACCCTATTTTGCAAACAGTGTAAATCCAGATCAGTTGGCTTCTGAAGAAGCCAACTGATCTGGATCTGCACTGTTTATCATCAAGTTTGTGAATTTATAGCAACAATATGGATCAAGTAATCTGATTGGCTGAAAATTAGAAGTGGGCATGGCATCTTAATTTATTCAGCAGGACAAGGGTTAAGAGTGTATGTTCTGCTGTCCATTTACTGAAGAATTATATACCATAAAATGTAGGTATATTGTATTTACTCTAAATATTGGGACACCTTAACTCCATAGCATAATTGTCATAAAATCGAAACAGTCCATTTTACTATCTGTTGATGTGTCTAAAAACTGGTGGATGAATGGCAGATAGTGCAGACTGATTAGATGTTATATTCTGTAGCATCTGATCTGGCTCTACACTATTAGCTCAGGACAATCTGTAGGAATACTTGGTGTAAATACATAAGTGCAGAGATCTGGTCCTTCAACAGACTGCATGACTGTGTTATCTTCAAGATAGATTTTGATACTGTACCTTTCTCTGTGGTATGGTTCAAATATTTAAGTGGTCCTTTACAGACTTGAAATGCACTATTGCCCTTAAATTGTCTTGTAAAAAGTAAAAATTGGCAATTAGTTACTCAACTTGATATAAAATTGGGTAATTTTGTTCACTTCAGATAACATCTTGGTGGATAAAAATTGATTCAAGTCAGTAACTTTAGTTGAAGATCATCGTTAACAAATTAGACAAATTAGGCTTTTTGAGTAATATTTCTTTGATTTGAATGTTGAATTTGTATCAGAATAAGCAAGGACTAAAAGTCTGAGGGCTTGTTAAGGAGCAGTATTTGGTGATAATTCTGGGATATTTTTTTTCTCATTTCTTCATTAAAAAAAACATGTTTTAGGTACTCATTAGAAGCACCTTTTTGAGGCACTTCTAACTTGATGAGGTGCTTCTAATGATTAACCATATCAGTTTTTATGGAGAAAATTATCTAGAATTATCATCAAAAAATCCTCCCAATAAGTCCTCTGATAGTGCTTAGATACCAAGGAGATATTTAGACACCATACTTATTCTAGATATGCAGACACCTTAACACCTTATCATTCTAGTCCTACAATTTTATTACCTGTTGATGTGTCTAAAACTGCTGGCAAACAGTGTAAACCCTGATTAGAAGCCACATTCATACCCTTGGACAGTTCTAGTTTCTGTATAGAACTCCCCTGCCCTCCCTGCCCTCATGGACCACCGGGACAAAATCCCTCTGATCTTAACCCTGGTCCTGCTGAACCCTGATATACCCTGCCTTTGCAAACAGTGTAGATCCAGATCAGTTAGCTTCTGAAGAAGCCACCTGATCTGGATCTGCACTGTTTGTCATTTAGTATGTGAATTTGTGTCAACAGCCAAGATCAAGTAATCTGATTGACTGACATTTAGAAGTGGGCGTTACATCTTTATTTATTCAGCATGACAAGTGTTAAACATTAAACAGGTCCATTTTACTACCTATTGATGTTTTTAAAATTTTACACGAGTGGCAAAAATAAAAATCTAAAAGGAACACACAAATGAATGAAAATCGGAGACTGTTTTAGTATTTAGTCTCTTCATAAGCAACAGTGTAGCTTGGAGGCTGCATACATCCTTCTAGATGTCACTTTCTGCAGTGTTTGATCACAATCTACTTTGGCTCAGGCCTTTTGCATTTTTCAATCCAAATGTATTGATATATTTCTTATTTCTCCACAAAATCATTGGTTGTTGGTACTCATTAGATTAGTGCCTCAGTGAGGTTCTCCACAAAAATGTGTTGTTGGTACTCATTAGAAGTGCCGCAGTCAGGCACATCTAATGTATAGCCACAAGATAATTTATGATTTCATGGAGAAATAAGAAGAGAAATATTTACCTGATACCTACTCTTACCTAGACCTATGATATGCATTTTTAGAAAATGTTTCTTGACTTCGAACATTGTAAGAATTATTAGAGTGATTGAATGAAAGTGTTTGAGAAGTTTACACTTGAAAAAAAAAATAAAATAAAAAATAAAAGGAAGAGGGAAAAAAGTTCAGCCCTTTGAAATAACTTACAGATAATAATGTGCCCTTAAGAAAAGTCTGAACTTTGATTGACTGTGAAGATAAATTTTACAGGGGTATAACCCTGTGAAATCAGTCAATAATCTTCAGGCTTTTAAGGCACTTAAACATAAATGGTTTTATATAGTTGTGCAGTAGTCTGTTTACTTGTTTATTAATAAATTAAAACTGACCTGCTAAATGGGATGACATTAACCTTTACTACTATAGGCTTATTCTTTAGATGACAAATTGATGGTATTTTTATCCCCGGACTGATAGATTTGGGGGATATAGGTTCGGAGGGGGGCGGGGTGGTGGATGGTGGGCGCGGGGGGAGGGGTGGATATAGTGATCAGCATGGGGTCTATCCATCCTTCGGTAGATGCATCAATGTGCACTCCATAACTTTGCCTGTTGAGATATTTTGATAATATTTGGTAGGGATGAAGAAGAGAACCAGAAAGCATGTCACATTCAAGAGAGACAACTCTCTCCTTCTTCGTTATGTACTTATCTCCCCTGAAGCCGGAAGCTTGTGCATCCCATAACCCACATGCTAATTGAAATAATTTGATAATGTTTGGTAAGGACATATATCAGGTCAAGTAGGAGTGTCACATGCAAGACAGACAACTCTTGCTCTGTTCTTTTTTTTTATCTCCCCTGAACTAATTTCTAAGACCAATTCTTGTGCACTCCATAACTTCTTAATGGTTTGAAATATTTAGATAATATTTGATAGAGGCATAGATAAGGACCAGTAGGCATGTTGTATGCAAAAGAGACAACTCTCACATTCTTTTTTATGTACTTACCTCCCCTGAAATGGAAGATTAAGTGCAGGCTATAACTCACATACTTGCAAGATAAACAACTCTGACTTTCTTCATTATGTACTTATCTCCCTAGAAGCAGAAAGCTTGTGCAGCCCATAACTCTCATACAGTTTGAGATAATTTGATAGTATTTGGGTTGGACATATATCCGGTCAAATAGGAGTGTCACATGCAAGAAGGACAAATCCTGCTCTATGCTTTTTATATGCCTGTTTGAAAAACAGGACATATTATTTTATACCCTCAGCATCCATCTTTCTGTCTGTCTGTCCATCTGTCTGTCCATCTGTCTGTAAACTTTTTGTTTCCAGATAAGTCCTCCTACAGTTTACATCCAATCAAGCTGAAACTTTATTTATAGTTAAACCATGTTGTGGAGCAGAGCATATTATTTTGAGGTTACAGTCCACCAAATATTAACAGAGTTATGCTCCTCGAAAATTTTTGTATATATTTTGTTTTCCGCTTACTTCTCCCACAGTTTACATCCAATCAAACTGAAACTTAATATATAGTTAGACCATGATGTGGAGCAGCACATTTTATCTCAAGGTAACAGTCCACCGAATATTAACAGAGTTATGCCCCTTTGAAAATTTTTGTGAACATTTCGTTTCTGGCTAACTCCTCCAACAGTTTATATCCAATCAAGCTGAAACTTGATTTATAGTTAGACCATGATGTGGAGCAGTGCACATTGTCTTGAGGTAACAGTTCACTAATATTAACAGAGTTATGCCTCTTTGAAAATTTTTGTAAACATGTTGTTTGCAGCTAAATCCTCCCATAGTTTACATTTAATAAAGATGAAACTTGATTTGTAGTTAGACCATGATGTGGAGCATTGCATATTGTTTTGAGGTTGTAGTCCACCAAATGTTAACAGAGTTATGCCCCTTTAAAAATTTCTGTGAACTTCTTTGTTTCAGGCTAACTCCTCCTACAGTTTACATCAAATGGACCTTAAACTTGATTTATAGTTAGACCATGATGTGGAGCAGTGCTATTGTTTCAAGGTCCCAGTTCACCAAATTTGAACAGAGCTATGCCCCTTTGAAAATTTCTGTAAATGTTTCGTTTCAGGCTAACAACTCATGTGGATTACATTAGATCAAGCTGAAACTTGATTTATAGTTAGACCATGATGTGATGCAGCTCATCTTATTTGGAGGTTGCAGTCCATTAAATGTTAATTGAGTTATGCACCTTTGAAAATTTCTGTAAAATTTCTTTTCTCGCTAACCCCTCCTGTGGATTACAGTATATTAAGCTGAAACTTTGAAAATAGTTGCACCACGATGTGGAGCAGGGCATATTATTTCAAGGTAACAGTCCACCAGATAGTAGCAGAGTTATGTCCCTTTGAAATTTACTGTAAGTGTTTTGTTTCTGGCTAATTCCTCCTGCAGTATACATCCATTCAAGCTGAAACTTGATTTATTGTAAGTTAGACCATGATGTGGAGCAGCACATATTGTTTTTAGGTTAATGTCCATGAAATATTAGCAGTAATGCCCTGTTACGAGCCAAGTGTAACGAGAAAGAAATGAAAGTGAAACCAGCAACAAGCTTTAAATTATTAACAATATTTATTCCACAAAAAATAAGACAAGATTCAAAACAAAATAATGTAAGTGAACAGTACCTTTCAAGTTTATGTCACAAAGTCCCTCAGAAATAATCGGCAAGAATTTATAAAACAAATCCTTTGAATAACAGTTTCTGATCCCACAATTTAAAGTTCTTGAATTCAGAATTTAAGTCCAGAATGAATAAAATATTAAAGTAATCCAGTATAGAATAATTTCCAGTGAAAGTATACAAAGATGCCCAGATGAAAATCTATTCTCCTTATATAATATCAAACAACGTTCTAGAAAAAGAATTTACTACAAGCATCCCTTATTTTCCAGGTTCAGTCAAGAAAGTTCTAAACATTCTATGACATGCCAAAAATAACTCAGTCCAGAATCAAGAACATAAACAACATGTTATTATAAACATAAACAACATGTTATTGTAAACATGTTGTTCCAGAAAGTTATTTTTGGAAATGTAGTAAAAGGGGGACGCATTGGAAAGGGGCAACTACCGCGGTCTCAAGCTGACAGAGCAGGTTATGAAAATCCTGGAGAGGATTGTGGATGGCCTCATCAGACAGTTAGTGTCAATCAACGATTCCCAGTTTGGCTTCGTCCCATGCAGAGGCACTACAGATGCAATCTTTGTTGTCAGGCAGCTGCAAGAGAAGTATCTAGCTGCCAGTAAGAGACTCTACATGGCTTTTGTAGACCTGGAGAAGGCGTTTGATCGAGTACCTTGGAAGGTCATCTGGTGGGTGCTGAGAAAACTTGGTGTGGAGGAGTGGATTGTGCGACTGGTGCAGGGGATGTATGCAAATGCACGGAGCCGTGTCCGTGTTGGTGAGGGGTACAGTGAAGAGTTTGAAGTGAAGGTAGGTGTTTTCCAAGGATCAGTACTCAGCCTGCTGCTCTTCATCATCGTGCTTGAAGCCTTATCATGAGAGTTCTGCTCTGGGGTCCCCAGGGAGGACCTCTATGCCGATGACCTTGTTATCTTCACTGAATCGCTTGAGGAATGTGTCAGGAGGCTCTTGACTTGGAAAGAAGCAATGGAGAAGAAAGGACAGAGTAAATGCAGGAAAGACAAAGATCATGATCTGCGGTATGGGACTGGACCTCCTGCAGAGTTCAGACCAGTTTCCATGTGCTGTCTGTCGCACTGGAGTGGGCAGCAACAGCATCTTCTGCAATGGCTGCAAGCACTGGGTGCACAAGAAATGCAGTGGGTTCAAGCGCTTGAAAAAGGACCCTGACTACAGATGTACACGGTGCCAGGGGACTGCACGCCCCTTGGATGGCAGACCACAGAAGGAAGTCCAGGTCGGACCTGACAAGCTTGAGGTGGTAGCTTCCTTTTGCTACCTAGGAGACATGCTCTCAGCAGCAGGTGGCTGTGAACTTTCAACCACAACACGTGTGAAAATCGCCTGGAAGAAGTTCAAGGATCTGCTACCAGTCCTCTCTTCATGCCACCTCTCTTTCAAAACACATGGCCGTGTGTAAAGCTCTTGTGTGCAGAGCGCAATACTCCATGCCAGCGAGACTTGGCCATTGACAAAGCCGAACCTCCAGCATCTGCAGCGAAATTACAGGGCAATGATCAGACAGATCTGCAGTGTCAGGCCGCAAGACATTGTCACCACCAGGTCCAATGAGCTACTTGTGCAGCTTGGCATTGAGGATCTGGACCTCACTCTGAAGGAGAGAAGACTCCGATGGTATGGACATGTGGAACGCTCCAGTGGTGCAGTCAAGACAGCCTTTGACATACAGGTTGATGGAAAGCGTGGGCCTGGGAGGCCCAAAATGACATGGAAGCAGCTGACAGAGAGGGATTGCAGAGAGTGGAAGCTCTCGGCTATCAGCCCTCATGATAGACGTACCTGGAGATCAGGTGTGAGATCTGCCATGCGTGCAGCAAGCCAGCTATCTGGAAGGGGGCCCACTGATGTGGATGTTGCCCCTGTACCTGCACGTTAATCAAAAGTCCGATTATGATATGATATGATATGAAAGCTATTTTTTGAAACATAGTAAACATGATGCTTAAGATATTGAACACCCTATATATAACATGCACTTTTGAAAATTTCATAGATCAAGCTGAAACATAGTAAAAAGTTTAACCATGATGTGGAGCAGCGCATACCATTTCGAGATTACAGTCCACCAAATATTTCCTCCTACAGTTTACATCCTATCAAGCTGAATGGTGATTTATAGTTAGACCATGTTGTGAAGCAGCACATTTTGTTTTGAGGTAACAGTCCGCCAAATATTAATAGAGTTATGTCTGCCTGTCCATTCATAAACTTTTTTTTTTTCAGGGCTAACCCCTCCTAATCTTATGTCAGTATAGGTGGTACATCTGATTACTTGCCACGGGTATATGATGCCCCGCTTGCAGGGCTCTTGTTTTAGTTATCTCCCCTGAACGAATTTCATAGTCGAATTCTTGTGGACTCTATTACTTCTTAATGGTTTGAAATATTTTGTTAATATTGGGTAGAGGCAAAGATTAGTACGATAAGGCCTGTCGCGTGCAAGGGAGACAATTTTCACTTTGTTTAGTATGTTCTTATGTCACCATCAGCTGAAATCTTGTTCAGACGGTAACTCCCATACTGTATGAGACAGTTGGGTAATATTTGATGGGAATATATATCAGGACAAGTAGAAGTGTCACATGCAAGAAGGACAATTGCTTATTTCTTTTTTCTAGTTATCTTCCCTGAATAAATTTCTAAGCCACAGTCTTGTGCACTCCATAACTCTTAATGGTTTGAAAAAGATCAGTAGGCATGTCACATGCAAGAGTGACAACTCTCACTTTTTCTCACTTGTTTTGTTATGTACTAATCTCTTCAAGCTGAAATCTTGTGCAGACCATAACTCTCATACTGTCTGAGACAATTTGATAATATTTGGGTGAGACATATATATACAATCAAGTAGGAGTGTCACATGCAAGAAGGGCAACTCTTGCTTTGTTCTTTTCCTAGTAAACTCTTCTGAATAAATTTCTAAGCCACATTCTTTGTGCACTCAATATTTTCTTAATGAATAGAAATATTTTGATAATATTTGGTAGAGGCATAGATAAGGACAAGTAGATGTGTCGCATGCAAGGACAACCCTCGATGTGGTTGTTTTCTAGTTCAGTCAACACTGTTATGGTCATGTTGAGTGAGAATGGATACCAGAGCATTCTAGCAACTAGTGTTATTGTGAAAGATATACTTTGTGGTCAGAACTACAAATCTATTTCTGGTAAGATGAACCTGAAAGATTTTGATTTGTCTGTTGGATGATTTATAGACACATATAGAAACAAAGTAGTCTGATATTAGACATTTGTAATATTGTAAGGACACAGAGAGGTCCTGGTGACAGAGAGGTACCATGAGAAATGGGGTCTTCAGTGCATATCTGAAACAGCAACACTGTGAGTAATATGTAAATTTATTATAAATATTGGATGCATTTTGAACAGTTAACCCTCATCCTGCTGAGCCCAGACATGCCCTGCCTTTGCAAACAGTGTAGAAGCCAACTGATCTGAATCTGCACTGTTTGTCATTAAGTATGCGAATTTGTATCAACTACCTGGATGTTAACCTTGCCATGCGAAATAAATTTACATACCAGGTCCACTTCTAATTTTCAGCCAATCAGATTATTTGATCCAGGCTGTTGTTACAACCTTACATACTTAATGACAAAAAGTAATTAAAATAATCAGGTTAATGATTGATTTTGCCTGTGTTGCAAGTATGCCAGTTCCAACTGCAAAACTTCATAGCTCCAGATATTTCTATTATTAATTCACCACAAAAACATATGTTATGGGTACTCATTGGATGTGCCTTAATGAGGCACATCTAATAGGTACACCCATATATGTTTAAGTCTTCATAATGTGTATTGCAGTACTCATCAGAATTGCTTCACCAAGGTCATTCTAATGAGTACTGGCATAATTTGTGGAGGAATAAGAAGTCATGTGTAAACTTGGTCAGCAACAATTGACCAAGTCTGACCATGGCTGAACAGATCCTGGTTCATTATAATTATTTAACCATGGTCAGTAATGAACCATATAACAAAACTGTTAAAGTACTGTGGTTGACCATTGTTAACCCTGGTCCTGCTGAACCCAGATATGCCCTGTCTTTGCAAACAGTGTAGATCCAGATCAGTTGGCTTCTGAAAAAGCCAACTGATCTGGATCTGCACTGTTTGTCAATCAGTATGTGAATTTATTCATAGCAACACTCTGGATTAAGTATTCTGATTGGCTGAAAATTAGAAATGGGGGGGGGGGGGGGGGGATCTTAATTTATTCAGCATGACAAGGGTTAACCATGGTTACCTATAGTCAACTGTGATCTCATTCACAGGGGTAGACACTAACCTGTGAACAAAACAATTTTAACCCTTTCAACCCTGAGTTCCTGAAGTGGTCTCAACCGTCTTTGACTTTGGAGAGGTCCTCTGTGAGAATAGGAGATTTCATCTTGATCTGCACTGTTTGCATAGGCATCTGTATTGGTCTGCAGAGTTGAAAGTGCTAATTTTATTTATACGCCTATTTGAAAAACGGGACGTATTATGTTACGTGGTATGGTGTCCGTCCATCCATCTGAAACTTTTTCGTTTCTGGCTAACTCCTCCTACAGTTTACATCCGATCAAGCTGAAACTTGGTGTATGGTTAGACCATGATGTGGCGCAGTGCATATTATTTTGGGATTACAGTCCACCAAATGTTTGCAGAGTTATGCCCCTTAGAAAATTTCTGTAAACTTTTCATTTCCGGTAAACTCCTGAAACTTCATGTATGGTTAGACCATGATGTGGAGCAGCGCATATTGTTTCGAGGTTACAGTCCACCAAATATTAGCAGAGTTATGTTCCTTTGAAAATTTTTTCAATAGACTTTTCGTTTCCGGCTAAAACTCCTCCTACAGTTTACATCTGATCGAACTGAAACTTGGTATATAGTTAGACCATGATGTGGCACAGCGCATATTGTTTCGTGGTTACAGTCCTCCAAATGTTTGCAGAGTTATACCCCTTAGAAAATTTCTGTAAACTTTTCATTTTCGGTTAACTCCTCCTACATTCTACATCTGATCAAGCTGAAACTTCATATATAGTTAGACCATGATGTGGAGCAGCGCATATTGTTTCAAGGTTACAGTCCACCAAATATTAGCAGAATTATGCCCCTTTGAAAATTTCAGTAGACTTTTTGTTTCCGGCTAAATCTCCTACAGTTTACATCCAATCAAACTGAAACTTGATTTGTAGTTAGACCATGATGTGGAGCAGTGCATATTATTTCAAGGTTACTGTCCACCAGATATTGACAGAATTATACCCCTTTGAAAATTTCTATTAATTTATCGTTTCTGGCTAAATCCTCCTATAGTTTACATCCAATCAAGCTGAAACTTTATGTACAGTTTGACCATGATGTGGAGCAGCGCATATTGTTTGGAGGTTACAGTCCACCAAATATTAGCAGAGTTAAACCCCTTTGAAAATTTCTATTAATTATTTGTTTCCAGCTAAATCCTCCTACAGTTTACATCCGATCAAGCTGAAACTTGATTTATAGTTAGACCATGATGTGGAGCAGCGCATATTGTTTCAAGGTTACAGTCTACCAAATATTAGCAGAGTTAAACCCCTTTGAAAATTTCCATTAATTTTTTGTTTCTGGCTAAATCCTCCTACAGTTTACATCCAATCAAGCTGAAACTTCATAAATAGTTACAGGATGCTGTGGAGTAGCACATATTATTTCGAGGTTAAGTGCACCAAATATTTGCAGATTTATGCCCCTTTGAAATATTTTGTAAACTTTTCGCAGCATATTGTTTAGAGGTAATAGTGTGCAAATTTTATTTTATAATAAGTATATTTTTTGCAAATAACTAGTTTTGGTCATATGGACAAGATATTGATTTTTTTTTTTTTTTTTTAACATCTTCTTTTATTAGATTTGCAAGGAAAGGTTGCCATTATTAAATCTTTATGAATACATAATTCTTTTTGGATTTTTTTTTTTTTTTTTAATACTTTTCTGATTTGGCTCCCTTGAAGAACAAAAATAAAATCAGTATTAAACCAGTTAAAGGTTTACAAAAAAAAATTCTTGTAGCATTTTTTTTTATTTTTTGTTTATTTTTGTTTTGTTATTGTTTGGTCCCATATTGAAGTATAGGAAAAACAAATCAGTCAAAGGCTCATATGAGCTTATAATATAGCCATGCTTCTGTGGTGTGTCCAAACTTCTCCCTATTTTCCCAGGAGGGAGAAGTCACTTCTCCCTTAATTTCTAGGCCAGCTTGACCCCTTTCTTTACAGTTCACCAAATATCAGCAGATATATTCCCCAGTGAAATGTTTTAATTTTTTTTTTTTTGTAATTCCACTTACAGTTTATATCCGGAGCACAGAATTATACAGGAGCCAGTTTATGTGCTACATCTTATTACTTGCCACGGGCGCATAATTCCCTGCTTGGCCGAGCTCTTGTATTAAGTCTTTAACATCATCAGTTTTTTATCTGTGAAGAATTTTCATAACAATTGATAAGGCACTTTTTTCAGCCAAAAATTATTGATATTCTCTTATTCTTTATAATCACTCACATTATGGAGCAACAAGCAGAATATTTTACTGGATACCCTCTTATCTTGGCCCATTTACATGGGTAAAAATTGTTTTCAAATTGATGTTGGATGGACTTTGGTTTAGGATGGAAGAATACATTGTGTGCCAATACCAACAGATTTTTTCATTATAATTGATCTTTGACCGGCAGTACAATCTGTGAGACTGTGTAATTTTTTTTTTCTTTAAATCATTTAATAATATTACTATTTGTTTACATTTTAAACCGTGACTCATGCAAAATGAGCTGCTAAGATCAGAATGAACCGTAGATAAGATATTTTGTCACTTCAATTCGTTATACCTGTGATTGACGTTATGGTATTCATCAGAGCATGGGCAAACCTGTTAGTTTGGTTCAATAACGGTATATTCATCTTTATAAATTAATTTAACACCCAGTTGATAAGTGTGCTAAATTTGATCTTCTCCATTTGTTTGACAAAATTGATTAGATTTTGATGAGATTTTTAAAAAGATGGCCCTTTATTCAGTGGAAGAATTTCAATATTGTTATTCAACTTTAACCTTTACCACTC
Organism: Anodontia alba; assembly: GCA_964016985.1. Lineage (NCBI taxonomy): Eukaryota > Metazoa > Mollusca > Bivalvia > Lucinida > Lucinidae > Anodontia > Anodontia alba. The sequence continues at coordinate 102,799,710 of OZ024822.1, forward strand.
TCTGCACTAATTCTGTAGACGACAAATTGATGATATTTTCTTATTTTTCCTAGAAAACAGGATCAGACATTTCATGCAAACTGTCTCCAAGACAGTTTGCATGAAATTTCAAATTCTGTTTTCTAGGAAAAATAAAAAAATATATATATTTTGAAATGTTGTCTGCTAAAATTTTTACCCAGAAAGCTAAGCATTAACACACTGGTAATGTATATTTAATTTGGAGCTCTAGAAAAAAGGCTTTTTTTTAAATTTCAACTCAAGCATACTGATTTTTACTCACTTCTCCACAAACACGTATATTGTGGGTACACACTTTGCCAAGGTAACTTCAGTGAGTAGCCCCACAAAATACTGTATTGGAACAGACAGGCTATATGCCCTTTAAGGGTTAATTTTTGTGTCGTAAGAGCTCTTTTTACTTGATAAAGCCCATGAAATTACAGAAGAAAGTGTCAGCTCCTTCATACAATGTTGAAGATTTAACAGCATGTACAATGTGCTGCTCTCAAATTATCACTCCATGTTAGGGGATTCAGGGAAGATTCAGGGAAGATTAAAAGAGCTTAACCAGCTGGTCCTCTTCGTAACAGGGGCCAATTCATTCTGTTTTTGGTTAAAGGTATTTTGATATAACTAGAAGGTAGAAACATCACGTTTTGCTATGTTTTGTTCTAAACCAAACTTTCTCCTACCTTTTTGGTAATTGTATACTTTGTGAAAACAATTAGGAAAGGTATTTTGATGCCCAAAATAGTTCCATGTATATATTCTCTCAGTGACACTCTGACGAATCTACAAACTTACAGTGATACTAATACATTTTATCATGAAAATACATAAAACCATGAACATTGCACAAAACATTTAATGCTTTTTACATCATAACCACTGGCACTATTTAATTGATAATGTAATTATCACCCTTGATGTAACTTGGCTACATGGCCTGGTTATCAAACTACCAGTTTGAGTACCATGTTTTCTCATGGTAATAAATTATCAGAAGCATTTGTATGATCTTTTTATTTGGAGTAATGAGTGCTTTTAGACTAGAAAAAGGTGTGGTAGTAAGTTATTAGAAGCATTTGTATCATTTTGTTTTCATTTGGAAATAGTGTTTTTAGACAAAAATAAGGGTGTGTCAAAAGTAGCTAAGATATCAGCCTTTGACCTTTTTTTTATATCTTTTTTCAGGAAATAGGCTGACATTTCATGCAAATTGTCTCAAACTGCATGAAATGCCAAAGCCTATATTCTGAAAAAAAATAAGAAAAATATCATTTTGTCATTTGCTAACTATTTCTAGAAATCTGTAAAGGTTTGAGAACATTATATATATTGATTACCATATTTTCTCTAAGTATTCAGACAAACAGGCATGAGGTCACAGGTCAGAAACAAGTCATGCACCTCATTGACCTGTATATGCACTGCCAGCCTCAGGTGCAGTCTGACAAATATATGTTGCTATAGTCATGCACTTACCAGTTGGTATTTGAGTTTACCTTTAATAGTCAGAAATGGATTGATTTTTTGCCATTTCTGCCAAGGGAGACAACTTTTGTGACTTCCTGTTTGACTGTACACCACCAAGTCCTGTCTGAAAAGGGGTCTATTCTTTAAGGAAAAAAATTGCTTCTAGAGGGAGCAAAGTCTTTCCTCACAGAGTAGACCTCTTTTCAGAAGGGGACAAAAATAATTTTGATAGAGTTATCTGCCTTGAAAATGTTTCAATTCCCCTCAACTCTGAACCAAACCACACCTAAACTTGAACATGTCCATATTATTGCTACCTGTTGATGCATCTAAAATTATTGGATGAGTGGCAAATAGTTTAGGCCCAGACCAGATGCAACATTCTGTGGCAACTGGTCTGGGTCTACACTGTTTGCATGATGCAGGCCTGTCTGCCCTATTACTTAGGTTAAATATGGTATTGGCATTCCAATTTGCTGTGGGTGTTGGGATGTGCTGGCACCTGAAAGATGGCAGAAGGTGTTTATTAATAATTCATTCAGACTAAGTCCCAGTGAGACTTGAATCAGGTGAGAGAATACTTGGTGAAGTGATCAGAAGTCACCATCAAGATCAGTTATGGTAACTGGTGATTCCATAAAAGTGCAATATAGAATTATCTTCATAGAACTTGTTAACCAATTACCCCATTTATGTGGAGTGGACTCTTCTACCACAACTCTTTGGACTGGTCTGTTTCCAATAGCAGGGTGTCTTTTTAGCTCACCTGAGCACGAAGTGCTCATGGTGAGCTATTGTGGTCAGTCAATGTCCGTCGTCCGTCGTCCGTCGTCCAAGTGTCGTCCGTTGTGCGGCGTCAACAACTGCTTTAAAAGCCTACTCCTCCTACACCCCTGGGCCAATTGACTCGATACTTGGTAGGAAGCATCAGGGTTACTTGTAGATCAAAAATAGCTAAAATCGTGCCGATCGGAAATCCAAGATGGCCGCCATGGCCGCCATCTTGAAAATCTATTTTTCGCTTCTTCTCCTGAACTAAAAGGCCATTTGACTCTAAAATTGCTAGGAAGCATCAGGGTGACTTGTAGATCAAAAATAGCTAAAATCGTGCCGATCGGAAATCCAAGATGGCCGCCATGGCAGCCATCTTGAAAATCTATTTTTCTCTTCTTCTCCTGAACCGAAAGGCCAACTGACTCCAAACTTGCTAGGAAGCATCCGGGTGTCTTGTAGATCAAAAATAGCTAAAATCATGCCGATCGGAAATCCAAGATGGCCGCCATGGCCGCCATCTTGAAAATCTATTTTTCTCTTATTCTCCTGAACAGAAAGGCCAATTGACTCCAAACTTGCTAGGAAGCATCAGGGTGTCTTGTAGATCAAAAATAGCTAAAATCATGCCGATCGGATATCCAAGATGGCCGCCATGGCCTCCATCTTGAAAATCTATTTTTCACTTCTTCTCCTGAACGGAAAGGCCAATTGACTCCAAACTTGCTAGGAAGCACCAGGGTGACTTGTAGATCAAAAATAGCTAAAATCGTGCCGATCGGAAATCCAAGATGGCTGCCATGGCTCCTAAACCCATAAGCCATTTGACTCCAAACTTGGTAGGAAGCATTGGGGTGACTTATAGATGAAAAATAGCTAAAATCATGCCTATTGGAAATCCAAGATGCCGCGCCATGGCAGCCATCTTGAAAATCTATTTTTCGCTTCTTCTCCTGAACCGAAAGGCCAGTTGACTCCGAACTTGCTAGGAAGCATCAGGGTGACTTGTAGATCAAAAATAGCTAAAATCATGCCGATCGTAAAACCAGGATGTGCGCCATGGCAGCCATCTTGAAAATCTATTTTTCGCTTCTTCTCCTGAACCGAAAGGCCAGTTGACTCGAAACTTGGTAGGAAGCATTTGGGTGACTTGTAGATCAAAAATAGCTAAAATCATGCCGATCGTAATCCAAGATGGCCGCCATGGCGGCTATCTTAAAAATGTATTTTTCGCTTCTTCTCCTAAACCCAAAAGTCACTTGGCTCGAAACTTAGTAGGAAGCATCAGGGTGATTTGTAGATCAAATATAGCTAAAATTGTTCTAATCCGAAATCACAGATGGCCACCATGGCCGCCATCTTGAAAATCTGTATTTAGTTTCTTCTCCTGCACTGAAAGGCCAATTGACTCCAAACTTGGTAGGAGACATTGGGGTGACTTGTAGATCAAAAATAGCTAAAATTATGCCAATCGGATATCCAAGATGGCCGCCATGGCAGCCATCTTGAAAATCTATTTTTCATTTCTACTCCTGAACCGAAAGGCCAGTTGACTCGAAACTTGGTAGGAAGCATTGGGGTGACTCGTAGGTCAAAAATAGCTAAAATCGTGCCGATTGTAAATCCAAGCTGGCCACCATTTAGAATTTGTTCAAATGATCATGCTCCATTGACTGGCATGCCTTATATATATTCTTCTTCAAAATTAAGAACTGCTTAAATGATTATCTTTTCATTAGTTGTGATGACAGGATTGGAAAAATGTTGCATAACATCTGCATATCTGCAGTGGCAATGTCACTCAGGTGAGCGACCCGTGGCCCGTGGGCCTTTTGTTATTGTTACTATGTTTTATAGAAATTCCTTATTTGATCAAACAGTCTAGACCCTGATCAGATGCCGCAGTCCTTGGCTCCTAATCTGGGTCTGCACTAATAATCAATTACCCTTTTGGGGTTTCCCAACTGAAATGGGTGAGGAGGAGTATTTGATGATAATTCTTATTTTTCATAGTTCTCTATAATGTCATATGTTGTGAATACTTATTAGACACCCATTTGTGTTTGTAGAGAAATAAAAAAAATACTATATGGCTTACCCCCTCTGATCTGGCTGGACCTATGAAATATGCTTTAGCACAAAATGACAAAAATTGCACTTAATTATTTTCCTTATTTGGAGCCATGATGTATGTTCTGTTGAACTTTTGATATTATAGACTGTTCATTATTAGGTAAGAAGACAAGTTAACCCTTGTCCTGCTGAACCCGGATATGTCCTGCCTTTGCAAACAGTGTAGATCCAGATCAGTTGGCTTCTGAACTGATCTGGATCTACACAGTTTGCTATTAAGTATGTGAATTTGCATGAACAATCTGGATAAAAAAATCTGATTGGCTGAAAATTAGAAGTGGGTGTGGCATCTTAATTTATTCATCATGACAAGGGTTAAATTTGTCTTGAAACTTGAAGCTGATTTCATCCTCTATCTGCATGGTCACTGTAGTTCCAGATAAGGTGAAATTATATGTTTGAGGTGATACTGTATTTTAAAGATAATTTTCGTTTTTGTTCTTTTTGCATGAAAACATATGTTGTAGTTACTCATTCAAATTGCCGAGTACCCACAAGATATGTTTTCATGCAATGCTTATAAAAAATAAATATTGTGTTTAGATTACTCGGACGGTCAGGGGGTTTTCCCTGGGTTCTCCGATTTTTGCCCACCTTTGATGAACGAATAGTTCAATATAAGTGAAATATTCTTGAAAGGGCCATAAAACCTAAATCAAAAAATAATTAAAAAAAAAAAAAAAAAAAAAAATGCCCTGCCCGTGAAAACAGAGTAGATCCAGATCAGTTGTCCATAAGCAAAACTTGGCAAGGCTTAAACCACAACTGAGTGAGAAACATAATGGATTAAAATAAAAGTCGACTCTCTTATCCACTAGGCTATGGGCATATCTGGGCTCAGCAGAACCAGGATTAATTTCTATCAGCCACATCAATGCCATTATAATATGGTTCCAGATAAGGAGTATTCCAAACACAATGTTTATTTTTTTTTTTTAATTTTTGCATAAAAACATATCTTGTGGGTACTTGGCAATTCCAATGAGTAACCACAACTGATCTGGATCTGCACTGTTTGTTAATCAGTATGTGAATTTGTACCATTCAGATCAAGTACCGGTAAGCTGATTGGCTGAAAATTAGAAATGGGTGTATCTTAATTTATTCAGCATGACAAGGGTTAAATGAGACAGAAGAGGGGAAATCCTACAACATACTATATTTGAATAGTATGTTGTAGGATCATCCTGTATATCTGCAAAATCTGATCAGGTCTTTTATTGGTATTTGTATGGGGTGCTTGCTTTTTTTGCTGAATCTGAAGACAAAATGGCACAGGTCAAGAATCTGATCTGTGTTTATGCTGACAGATAGCTACAGATAAGATAAGAGGGAGTAGTCATAAATTTTTTCTTATTCTTTCCCCCAAAACATACATTGTGGGTACTTAGAAGCCCCTGTGCCTCACTTAGGTGCTTCTAATGAGTAACATAACATGTTTTGGGAAAGAAATACGAATATTATTGCCTTAATGTATTGAAAAAAGTACCTTATCTGGAGCTATGTGAGACACACAGTGTCAGCTAACAACAGGTCATTCATCTTGTTTGATGGCACTGACCATTGTTGTCCTCTAGAAATTACCATCAGAGGTCAAGACAAGAAAACATTGATGCAAAGCATCAGTACGCCGAGAAACTAATCTGTCATGCATTACTTAGCTCCCTATAGTAGTATAGTGAAAAAATGTTATAATTTATGAAAGGTTGTAATTATATAAATTATCGCAATACTCAACGATAAAAACATTATAGACGTTATCAGAGCTATGTAAAAAAAAAAAAAAAATCAACTATGATCGTCTGTTTTCTAGCCCGCATACATAATTACATGTCACCATCCATAGCCTAGGCCGAACATACTATATCCGAAATCATCTATGTAGCAATGTTTCATTCTTTTCTCCACTCATAACATTTTCTTTCGGCTCAAATCTTTCCATGCTTGAACATCAAATTAAACTGTATTATTAAACCAGCCTATAATCCGTTCGATTTGAGAATGCATATTTCCAATCGTAAACAAAGAAATATCTTTTGTTTCTTCTTCGTAGTACAACGAAAAAAACGAAATGAAAAAATTCAAATGTGTATGAATATTGACAGCAACAAGCTCATTTCAGGTTGAATGGTCAAATTGGGGCTCCTATGGGAAATCTGCTCATTTCTCTTTTAAATGAGCAAAACCCACATTGCTACAGTCATTCTACACAGTACTTCCCATTTTTTATTGTCCCCCGCCTTTTCGAAGAAAAGTGGAGAGACACTGTTTTTGGTTTTCTGTGGTGCGTGGTGCGTGGTTCCGAGTTTTTAGTAGGTACTTTGTCCCCTTAACTCCTTTTTGTCCGATCCTTTTGAAACTTTACAGGTGTTTTAAGGATGGTCTGAAGATTTGCATGTGGTTTTTTCAGAATCCTGAAATAATTTTTTATCACTTTTTCCGCATTTTTAACTTAGACATTTTTTGAGTTCTGATATTACAGAAGTCTATAGGGAGTAGGTACCTTGTCCCCTTAACTCCTCCCACAGTTTTTGTCCGATCCTTTTGAAACTTTACAGGTGTTTTAAGGATGGTCTGAAGATTTGCATGTGGTTTTTTCAGAATCCTGAAATAACTTTTTATCACTTTTTCCGCATTTTTAACTTAGACATTTTTTGAGTTCTAATATTACAGAAGTCTATAGGGAGTAGGTACCTTGTCCCCTTAACTCCTCCCACAGTTTTTGTCCGATCCTTTTGAAACTTTACATGGGCTTTTAGGATGGCCTGAAGATATGCATGTGGTTTTCTTCAGAATCCTGAAATAATTTTTTATCACTTTTTCCGCATTTTTAACTTAGACATTTTTTGAGTTCTAATACTACAGAAGTGTATAGGGAGCAGGTACCTTGTCCCCTTAACTCCTCCCACTGTTTTTGGCTGATTCTTTGAAACTTTACAAGGGATTTTAGGATGGCCTGAAGATATGCATGTGTTTTTTTCAGAATCCTGAAATAATTTTTTACCACTTTTTCTGCATTTTTAACATAGACATTTTTGGAGTTCTAATACTACAGAAGCGTATAGGGAGTAGGTACCTTGACCCCGTAACTCCTACCACAGTTTTAAGCCGATCCTTTGAAACTTTACAGGTGCTTTAAGGATGGTCTGAAGATATGCATGTGGTTTTTTTCAGAATCTTGAAATTATTTTTTATCACTGGTTTCCTGCTTCAATACTTAGGTAATTGATACAGGACCAATGGTCCTCTGGTTAACTTTACCATTTTTAACACCTCAAATAAAAATAAGGCGGGGGACATAAATTCCCCATGGAATTTGCTTGTTTCGCTATGTTACCAATAGCACAGTTCTCTGCTGCAAAAGTGTGACTTTGAATAATAAAAAATAAAAAGTTGGGGGTGAATAGTTATATATAACCCCACTAAGAACCCCATAAAACTCGAAAAAAAAAAACGATGTTCTCCAAATGCATACACATTTTACAAAAACAACCTCAAATAGAGCCCAAAGTATTCAAAAGATAATGTTTTCTCCAGAACATATCTTGTGGGAACTCAAAAGATATATACTGAAAGGAAAAAGAAACGCAGGGTAAATTTTATTCCTAAATTTCATTCAAGTTTGAAAAAGTTTGTTAAATATTTTACTATGATTACAAAACGGGACATATATGGAACAAAAGTTTACAAATTTCATTGGTTTGTGATCAACAAGTCTCGAGTTATTGAAGTTCATTGGTAGCTACCCCGCAAATCTTGAAATCAAAATCAAACTGAAAATCAATATCGAGTGTGCCCCCCTCTTGCTGCCGTTGCTGCCCTAATTCTCCTTTGGATAGAGTTAACCAAAGCATTGACAGTTCTCATCGGGATGTTATTCCATTCATCGATCAATGCATTCCTTAGTTGTGCGAGAGTTGCGGGGGTATTTCGGCGCTTCCTAACCCTTCTGTCCAGCTCATCCCACATGTGCTCTATTGGGGTCAAATCTGGACTGTACGGTGGCCATGCTAGTGGTGCGATGTTTTTGTTTGCCAGGAAATCCTGACAAACTCGGGCAACATGTGGTCGGGCATTGTCCTGCTGCAGAATCAGATTACGTTGTTGCACAAGCGGGACTGCAACAGGACGCAAGATCTCATCCCTATACCTTACTGCGGTCATATTGCCCGCAACAATAATCAACTGTGATTTTATCCCATGAGCAATGCCTCCCCAGACCATAACGGAGCCACCCCCAAACCGATCCGGTTCGACAACACAGGCGTCGGCAAAGTGTTATCCGCGATGTCGGTACACACGATGTCCACCATCTGCGCGATAGAGAGTGAACCTAGACTCATCCGTAAAAAGAACTCGTCTCCACTGCCTCATCGGAAATAGCCTGGGCGCATGCGCCGTCAACCACACCATACGACGCAACCTACATGCCTGGGTCAGAGGCAGACCAATGTATGGAGGACGAGCTCGAAGACCAATCTCACGCAATCGACTTCCAACAGTCTTCGGAGAAATTTGTTGATTATGCGTACCTACTGTATTAGGGCAGTTTCGGTAGCAGTGAGATGACGATTCCGCAAATGTGCCAGACGGATTGTCCTGTCTTGACATCGCGACGTCACGCGTGGTCGCCCAGACCGCGGTCGGTCTGCTAAATGCCCTGTCTCCCTTAAACATCTAACAAAACGTTCAATTGTTGAGATGTTAACCCCAAAATGATTGGCAACTTGCTGTTGCCTCTGACCCTGCATCAGCAACGCAATTGCCCTACCCCTCTGAGCATCAGTCAATCGTACCATGATTGAAAAAAAGTTCAAAGTAGCGTAAAAATGAAAAGAAAAATCGGTAAAAGAATCAAAGAGCATTGTGTATCGTTGAAGTGTACCAAATGGTGTGAGGAAATCTTGTTTAAACATGCTTGTTTTGCACGAAATTTTGGCTTTCCGTATTGTCCGTGCAATGCACTTTGTAGTGCATGGTTGAATGATTTCACACACTGGGTAGATAGCACATCGACCAAAGACTCGTATACCCGCGGTTCACATTCACAGGACAATCTGTAAAAGTGTATGGCTATAGTAAACACCGTAAAAAATAGTTAAAATAAGAAGGAAAAAACTCTACCCTGCGTTTCTTTTTCCTTTCAGTATATAAGCATTGGTGCAAAAAAAACAAAAACATTATATATCCTAAACTATACTCGTAGTTATCATCTTATATGGTCCTTGTGAAGATGCTTATAATGTGTATACCCAGATCATATTTTTTGTGGAGAAATGAGAACAGTATTTATCTGGATATCTCTTTTTTTTTAGAGCATTATGATTCTTTAATCCTTATCCTGCTGTACACAGCTGATTATGCTGCCAAGGGATGGGCCTATTTGAGAGCATCCCAGGATCAGAAACAAGACTCATTTTCCTTTAGTTTGAGGTTGTCTGGCAGGGGAGGGGATGTACTTCATAAACCTTCTTATTCAAACCACTCAGTGAAATAATTCTCAAAATCACAGTCAAATTTCACCTCTTTCTGTTTCTTTTTTGGTCTCACCCCTATCTAATCAGGCCAACTAGTCAGACTACTTGAACAACTAAATTGGTGCAGTACACAAATGTTAGATGAAACAAAACAAGTTGTCAATTTTAGCAGCAATATTAATAACCACATTTGGCACTAGTGTCTTGGAGTTCTTTTTATACCCCACCCCACGATAGTGGGGGGGGGGGGGGGGGTATTATGGTTGCAGATTAGAAGTCCATGTGTCCATCCGTCCATCCGTCAGTCGTATGTCCATCCATATTTTGTTTCTGGATGATAACTTGAGTAGACATCAATGGATTTTCACCAGACATGGTACTTGCATTTATATTGTAGAGATCTGGATGAGATTATTAAATTTTGTCAAATTTTGACGGACTTCAGACAATAACTTGAGTAAATGTCAAGGGATTTTAACCAAACTTGGTACATACATTGATATTAAGGAGATCTGGTTTGGGATTGCTGATTGGTATTATCTGCCTGCAACATGGTAATGGCGGGGTATTATCATTTTGCGGTTTTTTTTTATATGTTAAATTAGCACCAGTTTGTCATGTGACTCACTGTCAGGTGATAGTCATGTGATCAAGCTGATCTGCTAATAGTAAGCCTGTCCATTGGTACATCACATGTGCAAGTCTGAATAAAATTGGCGAGAATGACAGATGTTAATGTAAGGGTACCACTTCTGTAGACCCAGATCAGAAAATGCAGCAGGATTAGAGTTAATACCTGCTGTGCAAAGCTTAAACAGATCTTATATGAAAATGAAAATCTATGGATCAGCCCAGTTTAGGCTTGGCAGCATTATATGCATATTCTGCATGACTATTTCTTGCTTGGCTGTGTCCTTGATACTTTGTTCCATCAATCGCTAATAGTTTTCTTATATCTCCACAAAAACAAATGCTGTGGGTCACTTATAATCATGAGTAGCCACAAAATGTGTTTCATGGAGACATAAGAAAAAATATCAATACTTTTTGATTGAAAAAAAAAAACCCAAAAAAACTCCAAACAAACAAAAAATAAAAACACCTTATCAGGCACTATATTATTCATATAGTTCTGTAGTATATTCTTTATGGTTGATGCCATGTGATCATTAGTTTCCCATTTAACCCTTGTCATGCAGAATAAATTAAGTTATCACACCCACTTCTAACTGTCATCCAATCAGATTACTTGATCCAGGTTGTTGATACAATATCACATACTGAACGACAAACAGTGTAGATCCAGATCAGTTGGCTTCTGAAGTTGGCTTCTGAAGAAGCCAACTGATCTGGATGTACACTGTTTGCAAAGATAGGGTATATCCGGGTTCAGCATGACAAGGGTTAAGAATTAATTTCAACATATTACTGCTTGATAATGGTGTTTACATGTAAAAAAAAAAACAAACCTATTTATGCAAGGTTTCATGGAGATCATGTTTCTGTAAGGCAAGGTGTTAACCTTATAGTAACTCAGAGAAGCAATGCTAATTGTAACTCAGAGAAGCAATGCAAATTTTGTCCACTGTAATATTCATTTTCTTAATTCAAACAAATGGAGCATGCTAAAATATATCTGATGTATCTAGTACCTGGTATGAGATTATTTTGTATTTTTTTGTGGGAAAGAAAGCATAAAAAAGGTGACATTTATTTGCTTCATTGGAAATTAAGTGGTTTGTAAACCTATTATCATGAATTTATTACTTTTAGGGTAATATCTCCAAATAAGGTGCTTTTCTTTACCAAAATGTATTGAATTTTTTTCTTATATGTTACAGGTACTCACTCATTTGAAATGCCTCATTGACGCATTTAATGCTTCATTGAGGCATTTCTAATGAGTACTCATAGCATATATTTTTGTGGAGAAATAAGGAAAAAATATTTATCTGAGTGTTCCTCTTATCTGGAGCTATATTTCTTATACTTCATTAACTTATTAATGAATACTCTTTATCAGCTATAAGGTAATATTTATAGTAGTTCATAAAAATTTTGAATATATTTATAATAAAAAAGACAGAAAATATTCTTGCAAAAAGCATGATTAAATCATTAGCATGTTGCATTTACATATAAGCAGATAACACTTATTCCAGCCTTTAACATGCTCCAGCCTTTAACATGCTGGATTTTAATAGCAGCAGAAAATATTTTAACATTAGCATGCTTGGTAAAAATTCAGCAGATGAAATTTTAAAATGTTTTTTCCCCCCAAGTAGGATTTTACATTTCATGCAAGTTGTCTCCTTATAGGAAAAAAAATTGTATGAAATGTCAAATCTTGTTTTTGGAAAAAAAAAAATAAGAAAAATATCATCTGTTGAAATTGCCAATAGCACTGTACATATTAAAATATTTTTCATAGAACATAAGGCTTGGTGGTGCGAAGGCGTCATGTATTTTATGTCACCTGGGAGTCCAGCTGATATTGGCTTACAGTTGGGCAAGGCCTGCTATCCTTGTAGCAGGTAAGGGTAGGGAAGTCATTTTTTATTTCTTCTGTTTCTACACTTTCATTCCTGTTTCTCTTTCTTCCCTGTCCCTCTCTTTCATCTCTTCTGCTATTTCTTCTGTCTCTTTTCTCCCTTTCTCTGGGAGACGACACAAAATGACCCACAAGGGTTGACGTGTCGTTAAACCCCAACACAGACAGTTCATGCAAGTTATTTCCAAACAAGTTACCATATTTGGAGAAATTAAAAAAATCATCAGTTTGTCATGAGTTGAGTTTGCCAAGAGAATGTTAAAGGTTAAAATGTTTTCTTATTTGTTTCCCCTGAATTCAGACTACATTAGAGAGATTTCATGTGAATTCCTTTGGCACAAAAGGGTAATTGGCAAACAGTGCAGACCCACATCAGATGCCACAGGGTCTCCTCTGTTTGCAAATAGTTTAGCCATTTTTCTCTTGGAATATCACATAGCAGCCGGGCATACCTATTGAAGTTTGACTCTTCCAATATATAGTGAGGGAGAGTTTATTCAGTCTAAAATGGGATAAATGATTGAAGTTCATAGCTCTAGACCAAAATGTTTAGATATTTTTCATCTTTCACCATAGAATTGATATTGTGGTTATTCATCAGAAGAGCTTTGGTGAGGTGCCTCTAATGAGTATCTGCAACCTGTTTTCATGGAGAAATAATGAGAATGTCCATAGAAATTGTGAAGGAGGAGTTTGTTTGTGTTGAGGTTTAACGGCCCAGTCAACCCAATGGGGTCATGTCGAGCGCGGTCAGTTTACCTAACCACACGTTTACTGGGCAGGCTTAGTCCTCTAAGCTGTTAACCAGTATTGTGCACATTCTTTCGCCAGAAACTGACAACTGCCCTTCTTGAATCAGCGGAAGGGAGAGAATGACCGTAGAAAATGTGAAGGAGGAGTAATTTTGGATGATAATTCCTGGAAAAATTTTCTCATTTTGCCATAAAAAAACAAATTGTTGGTACTCATTAAAAGCGCCTTGCCAGGCTATTTCTAATGAGTACCTGCAATACATGTATGTGTCTTTATGGAGTACTGGAGAAAATCATCCCAGAATTATCACCAAATATAGTCCAATTACAATCACATGACCAGAAGGAGTTTAATTCTATTTAACCATGTGATTACTTGGGTTTCCAACTTGCCTTATGCAATCATTTTGTAAATCAGAATTTAGATTATAATTGCCTTTTCACCTCTAAACAAACACTCCTTGCGTGGAGCTGTGTTGGTGAGGGGTACAGTGAAGAGTTTGAAGTGAAGGTTGGTGTTCACCAAAGCTCGGCTCTTCATCATTGTGCTTGAAGCCTTGTCACACAAGTTCTGCTCTGGGGTCCCCTTGGAGGATCTCTATTCCGATGACCTTGTTTTCATCGCTGAATTGCTTGAGGAATATGTCAGAAGGCTCTTGTCACTTGGAAAGAAGCAATGGAGGAGAGAGGACTGAGAGTAAATGCAGGAAAGATGAAGATCATGATCTGTGGTAGGGGCCTGGACCTTCTGCAGAGTTTAGGCAAGTGTCCATACACTGTCTTTCGCACTGGAGTGGGCAGCAACAGCATCCTCTGCAATGGCTGCAAGCACTGGGTGCACAAGAAATGCAGTGGGCTCAAGTACCTGACAAAGGACCCTGATTACAGATGTACGAGGGATGTTCGAAATGAATTGCTTATTGTCCTCTAGCTCAATATCCACGTGGGGCACGATAAAAACCAATACATACCTGTATAGGGCTATTCAATATCTACACAATGGTGTATAAATGTACATGTTAGACTAAGTGTAAGACATAAAATTTGCCATTTGAATAAACGCAGTCATTGACCACTGCAGTAAAAATGGTTGGTAGACGCGCCGACAAAAAAGATGAAATACGGGCTTACATCAAAGCTCGCTCAAAACTTGGTTGTCTTTTGAAGAAGCTGATGACTGAAATTTCTACTGCTTTTGGACCTTCTTGTGTGTCTTATGACACAGTTTGGCGTTGGAAAAAGAAATTTGAGTCTGGTGTAGAGTCCATCAAAAATGCACCGAAATCAGGTAGGCCAAAATCTGCATCTCGTAACAAATCGTTTCCAAAATACAGGAAATCATTGAAGAAGATGCCTGGGATTTACAGTTCGTGATATTGCACGAAAGGTAGGCATATCACTATCAACGGTTCGCCTTATTTTGAAGAAGCATTTGAAAGTCAGAAAGATTTCTGCTAGATGGGTGCCACATCTGTTGACTGACGAGCAAAAGAGGCAACGGGTTAAAGTGGCCAAAAAGCTGCTTCAAATGTTTCCAAAATATGACAAAAAGCAGTTTGCCAATGTCGTCACAGGTGATGAAACCTAGGTCCATTATTTTGAGCCCGTCAGAAAGGTTAGCAATAAAATCTGGGCCACTAAACACAGCAAACGCCCAATAATTGCCAAACGTTCTTTGAGTACAAAGAAGGTTTTGTATGCAATCTTCTTCTCTGGTGAAGGAGTCGCAATAAAAGTGCCAGTGAAAAAGGGCAAAAGCATCACCGGAAAGTACTACAAAGACGTAGTACTGAAGAAACTGAAAAAGTATTATCAGAAACGACGCCCTGCCACTGGTTTTAAACATGTCCGTCTTCTACATGACAATGCCCCAGCTCATACCTCCGCAATAGTTACGGCGTTTCTGAAGAAAGAAAAAGTAACTGTTTTGCCTCACCCCCCGTATTCCCCAGACCTTGTTCCATGTGATTTCTTTTTGTTTCCGAAATTGAAAGCATTCCTTGCTGGGCGGAAATACCAGTCCCGACAGGCACTTGGATCTGCCATTCATCAGTACCTTATTACTGTGCCCAAATCAGCGTACCGTGACGCCTTCAGGAAGTGGACACATCGGCTGAAACTTTGCATTTCTAGCCCCGGGGAGTACTTCGAGGGCATGAAATGAGTACTTTTGGGCTAACTTGAAATTTGAAGTCTCCAGATAGAAATAAGCAATTCATTTCGAACATCCCTCGTACATGGTGCCAGGGAACTGCATGACTCTTGGATGGCAGACTGCAGAGGGAAGTCCAAATAGGATCTGACAAGCTGGAGGTGGTAGCTTCCTTTTGCTACCTACCAGTAGGAGACATGCTGACAGCAGCTGGTGGCTGTGAACTTCAACCACAAGGTGTGAAAGCCGCCTGGAAGAAGTTAAAGGAGCTGCTACCAGTTCTCTCTTTCCACTACCTCTCTTTCAAGACACGTGGCCGCATGTACAGCTTTTGTGTGCGGAGCACAATGCTCCATGCAAGTGAGATGGCCATTGACAAAGCCAAACCTCCAACATCTGCAGCGGAATGACAGGGAAATGATAAGACAGATCTGCAGTGTCAAGCGGCAAGACATTGTCACCACTAGGTCCAATGAGCTACTTGCACGGCTTGAGGATCTGGATCTCATTCTGAAGGAGGGAAGGCTTTGCTGGTATGGACATTTGGAATGCTCCATTGGTGCTGTCAAGACAGCCTTTGACATACAGGTTGAGGGAAAACACGGGCCTGGGAGGCCCAAGATGACATAGAAGTAGCTGACAGTGAGGGATTGCAGAGAGTGGAAGCTCTTGGCTATTGACCCTCATGATAGACGTACCTGGAGATCTGATGTGAGATATGCCATGCACACAGCAAGCCAGCTACCTGAAAGGGGGCCCACTGATGTGGATGTTGCCCCTGGACCTGCACACAGAGCTCTAGATAAGAGGGAGTAAAGGGTATTTCTGCATCAAAATTTTGAAAATCAGCATTGAAATTGAAGCTGAGGGGGCAAAACAATGAAATTTCGGATTTCAGCATTGAAATCAAGTTTAGGGGGTAAAAATTTTCAGTGAACTTTACATCTTTTAAATAAAAAAGCAATTTCACTCACATTGATTCTTTGGAGCAGTAGCAATACACCCGATCAGAAAAGGTTTAACCCTTAAAACACTAATGGCAAATACATTTCTAGGTGATTTTCTTTTTCAGAGAAAATAAAGCTTGGCATTTGATGTGGAATGTAGCATACAAAATTGTGAATTTTGTATGCTACATTTATGCTTGGTGCTTTAAGAGTTATGGTAAGCATTGCAAATGGGCAATGAAGTATTAACCCTTAAAACGTCAAGAAAACCTGTATCTGAAAATGTCGTCTGTTTATGTCCTCTGCTGATTATTCTTGCAAATTTTTCAAACCTACCGGTAGTTTTTGCATACAGGAGCAGTCTGATCAGGGTCCACACTGTTTGCAAAAATGACTTTTAAAATCACAAGCAGATGACAAGGCAGACGACAATTTTTGTGATTGGCGCTTTAAGGGTTAAGATTAAAAGCAGGGGGTTAAATACTCATTGTACCAAAAACTTATCTAGAGCACTGTGCACATTAATAAAAAATCTGATGATGATGTTTGTTTGTGCAAATGATAGAATGCCAGACTTTGAGAAGATAGCTGTATGCGTCGGTAGTCATCTTTCTTGGAATTGTATTCATTTACCTTTCCAACAATCTAAAATTTTCCCGTACCTGAAATGTCCGCAACAGGTCTGGCATATGCTGCGGACATATGCGGACTTCCGCGTAAATCATTGCGGAAGTTGGCGTATGTCCGCAGATGTCCGCTACAAATCCGCAGATGTCCGTGCCTCTGTCAAAGCCTGCGGACTTTTGCGGACATTTTTCCGTATCACCTGGGGCTATCTTTTTGCGGACGTCCGCAGCTCTATGCAAGTTAGCCTGCGGACGTCCGCAAAAGCTTGTGTAAAATTCTGACTTTGTATTTTTTTGTTGCGGACTTGTGCGGACATTTTGGACTTAGAAAAGATTAGGCATTGAAGAAAACTGCATATGTCCGCAAAAATTCTTGCGGACATCTGCGGACTTCTGAAATATTGTCATACACATTTTGAACAATAAATGGGTAAGAATGTCGGGCAATGTACACACAGTTACCTTACACACACACAAAATAGCACCATTTTAAATTGTAAACAATTAACCAACAGTAATGAAATTTAGGCCTGCACTTTTATTTGGTTCAAATTAATTTACCAGAAAAGTGTTATGGTACACAAATGTAACATTGTTTTGACTCAGTTTCATAAATTGCAAAAAATGTATCAATACACTATAAAATTTGAAATTAGGATTCCAAACACTGTGACAGTCAGGATGTATTTTGAAAGCAAAGTAAGTTGGTTTTGTTTTTTTCTTAATTGTAAAAATAAACTCACTACTTGTAAAAGACATTGATTGATAAAATGGTACATTATTAAAAAAGAAGAATAATGGTAGAATATCCTGCTTTATTATTCTTATAGTTTCAATGAATTCATTCAGCTATTTTGACTTATATGCAAGTGGCTATAGTACACACACTGGCTATAATACACCAAATCTTTCTTATCCAACCAAACTTTAACTGCACCAAATCTTAATTGTACTGCATAATTATTCAAATTTTGGGACCCTTCCCAGTAACTTGAACCACATACAAAATGATCAGTTGTATTTGCTTGGAAATCTGTTAAGTTTATAAACAACTAATTATTACATGAAGTCAGAGATGTCTTCAGCAGTAAATCTTAATTGCATGTTCTAATTTTGTGAACAGCTATAGTTTTTGCATAATGAATAATTATGTAGAGCAAACATTAAAAACTAAGTCACACGGCATATGATCATGTAATACCACATATGATCAACAGGTTATTACACAGCAGGGGGAGCAACTCTAACAGATCCGCTGGCCCTGCGGATGTCTGCACCCATCCATGCGGACCTCCGCAGACATCCGCACCCATCCATGCGGACGTCCGCACCAATCCATGCGGACGTCCGCACCAATCCATGCGGACGTCCGCATAGACGTCCGCAAAGATGTCCGCAGATGTCCGCACTGATGTCCGCAGACTTCTGCGGACCTCTCTGCGGACAACTGCGGACCTGCATATGGAAATATTGCGGACGTCCGCACAGAAAAAATTTCCAGCTTGCGTAGACTTGCGGACAAAGCGTCCCAATACTCCGCAGACCTCCGCAGGTAAATGTCCGCAATTTTCCATGCGGAATATAACCTTCTTTGCGGACATTTCAGGTACGGGATTGGCTCCTCTCGTGAAGTGTCATTTTGTCATTCCTTTTTGTCGCACCTGCATGCTAACGCAGGTGCAATATAGGCGTGCCGTGACCCGTCCATTCGTCAACAATTGACTTGTGAGCGCAACTCCTCCTATAGTTTTTTGCCAATCGTTTTGAAACTTCACAGATGTTTTGGCCATAGCGTGTAGATATGCATATTGTTTGCTCATAATTCTCAGATTTTTTTTTTTCAACTTTTTCCGCTTTGTTAACTTAGTCGTTTTTTACCTAAAACCCTTACAGTCAGTGGGTGTCTTGTGAGCGCAACTCCTCCTACAGTTTTTGGCCAATCATTTTGAAACTTCACAGATGTTTTGGCCATGGTGTATAGATGTGCATATTGTTTGCTCATAATTCTCAGATTTTTTTTTTTTAAACTTTTTCCGCTTTGTTAACTCAGTCAGTTTTTACCTAAACCCCTAATAGTCAGTGGGTGTCTCGTGAGCGCAACTCCTCCTACAGTTTTTGGCCAATCATTTTGAAACTTCATAGATGTTTTGGCCATGGTGTGTAGATGCGCATATTGTTTGCTCATAATTCTCAGATTTTTTTTTCAACTTTTTTAACTTTGTTTAAAACTTAGTCACTTTTTACCTAAAACCCTTATAGTCAGTGGGTGTCTCGTGAGCGCAACTCCTCCTGCAGTTTTAGGCCAATAGTTTTGAAACTTCACAGATGATTAGGTCAGGGTCTGAAGTTTTGCATATTATTTGCACATAAATCTCAGATTTTTTTTTTCAACATTTTTCGCTTTGTTAACTTAATCAGTTTTTGCCTAAAACCCTTATAGTCAGTGGGTGTTTCGTGAGCGCAACTCCTCCTGCAGTTTTAGGCTAATAGCTTTGAAACTTCACATATGATTAGGACATGGTCTGAAGATGTGCATATTTTTTGCACATAAATCTCAGATTCATTTCAGCAGAGTTAGGGGTCCTTGATTTATCCCCAGAATTGGTTTCTGCTCAATATCTTGTGAAAGAATTGATGGATTAGGATCATATTTTGCATACATATTGTTGTTAACAATACCTAGCTTGGGATTTCGTCAATTTTCAGCTGAGTTACTGGCCTTGATGCGCAAAAATGATATCCGCTCAATATCAATATCTTGTGAAATAATGGACAGGTTTAGATAAAATTTTGCAAGCCAATATTCCAAATTTTCTACTTTGTCCATTTTTCTAACCTATCAATTTCTTGAATACTGCAAAATAGATTTTTTTCAATACAAATAGGAACTTGTATGACTTAATCCCCGCAGGTGCGACATCGCTTTCCGCGGATTTCTTGTTTAATCTTCACTTGTTTGATTTGGGGTTTTACTGTCTAGTCAACATTGTAAGGTCATGTTGGACTGATCAGTTAGCCTACTCACATATTTCCTGGGCAGGCTTAGTCTTCTAAATTTCAAGATCCCATTTTTATGCAAAGTGTGTGGAATGAAAGGACAAACAACCGAAAAGCAATACGCCCCTCCAACTTCTTCTTGCTATTCTTTTTTTCGTTCCTTCTTTATTATTACGTTTGAATGTGCAAGTGATAGTTTTTATGTCTGATTCCGAATTCAGTGGTCCCGAGATTGAGTTCTGCTACAGATGCTGAAAAAAGGACCTTAAACATTTGACCAGGGCCTGGACTGTGTTCATGAAATAAAGTATTTCTGACAAAAAGAGAATAAATAAACTACAGGCACCCCTAAAATCAGAAATGAACCTGTCCAATTTATAAAATGGGTTAAGCTATATGGTGAAGGTTGATGATGAAGAATGCTCGACACACCTGTGATAAATGCATATACAACCAACTATGTCTACCAGGCGTAGTCACAGTCATTCATTTCGAATATAATAACAGTGAGATTGCCAATGAAATAGAAATGCTTTTCAACCAAATTTATGAATAGACTGAACCATTTTGACAGTGATGGCAATGTCATTTGCTCTCATTAACCCTTAAAGCGTCAAGCAAAATTTGTAGCAGACGACATTCAAATGTTTTTTTAATTTTTCAGAGGAAACAAGTCTGAATCATCTGCCAAGAAAACAAGTCTTGACATTTCATGTGAATTGTCTGCCAAGCAGACGATTCATATGCAATATCAAGACTTGTTTTCTCTGAAAAATAAAAAAAAAATAAAAAAAAATTGTCGTCTGCTGCAGTTGTGATTGGCGCTTTAAGGGTTAAGACTATGCCAGGTCAAATGATTGTATCCGGACTATACTCCTTCTTAACAAAGTCCTGATACCTTTAGGTTAAATACCAATTATCTGGAGCTATGAAAGTCACACATTGAAAAAAATAAATGTAGGCAACAGAATCATATCTACAGCTTTACAGATTGTTCATTTTCCCAATAATCAATTTCAACATCTTCTATAGAATTTAACATTTACTGCCTGTTTGATGAATGATCGACATATGAAATATACATTTTAAATCCATTTCAACAATATTACAGTTTAGGAGACAGCATATGGATGATAATGAAAGGCTCTGTGCAGTGAGCTGTACTGTCATGAGCTGAATTTTGCCTCTAGTGGGGTTCAGACCCGAGACAATGTGATCAGAAGTAAGGTGTGCAAAGTGCAAGGCCTCAAGGATGCTGCTTCTTGTTAGAACAGTCATTTGTATCCACTGCCCACCACACCCACCCACGGGGAATAGCAGAGACAATGCCTTTCCCTGCATCACAACCCTGCTGGGTCAGCTGAATAGTAAAAGACAAGCTTTTTTCCTCCCACCTCCCGAGGACAATGGCAGATAAGAGTTGGGTATTAAAATATAAAATCTTATTAAATAGCTTAACAGAATTTTAATACTCAATAAAAGAAGTTTGACTACTCTTGGTCCACTCATGTTGCACAGCATTTAACAGGTTTTGTTTGCATGGCATGTGCTACTGGATGTTGTGTATTATGAACTATAGAAAAAAAATAAACCTTTGCTTCTCATGTACACATACGTACTTTTGGTGTGAAATCACAATCCCAGTACTTTCCCAGCACTGTGGGGAGTTTTGAATTGAGTATTTTTACCCCCCAAAATAAAAATAATTGGTGAAATTTCAAAAATAAACAAAAAAGCACTAAACAGGCATAATATCAGATACCAAAAGGATATGTCGGTTTTTAATAAGTTAAATTTATCAAAATAATTTAAAACAACTAAGTATTTTAACTTCATAATTTTAACAAAGGAACTACAGTAGTAAAAACAGATAAAGTAGGTATTTGGTGATAATTCAGGGATAATTTTTCTTATTTCTAAGTAAAAAAAAAAAAAAAAAAAATGCTGTGGGCATTAATTAGAATCACCTCGGTGCTTGAATTGAAGTAAAGAGTGGAATGTGAGTCCATGGAGTACACGTAGCTTTAGCTCAGTGCTTTGGTGTCTGTCATTGGAGAGAAAAAACAACAAAACAAAGAAGCAGGGTGTTGCTGTTAATCCCAACCTACTCTACTTGCACAGCCAACATCGCCAAACTTTCAGATAGATTTTTTGTTGTTGTTGTTTAACATTTTAGCTTTTTATTTCAATGGTAATGATATAACAATAGTTGAACTCTTCCATCATTTGCTGCAACAGTGGGGGGAATTCATGTGACCAAATGAGGTGCACAGAGTTTGTTACTATTTTTAGCTCTGCATCAGGTCTAGAAAATTCTTATTAATTTTCATATTTGTGAATTATACCTACGATACATTTGAATAATGCTATGAGTCGATTCACCCGTGAATTACCGCTTGAGAAGTAGTAGTCCCGAAAAAACATTTGAGCCACCTCTTAGTACGTACACATAAAGTGACTACGTCACTCGTACACGTATACAAAAAATCAATTTACCGAAAAAATAATAACGATAAAAGAGGGGAGGCGGCGGGAGAAACATTCAGATGTATCGGAGGTATAATTCACAAATATGAAAATTAATAAGAATTTTCTAGATTTGTTTCATTAAACCTACGATACATCTGAATAATGCTGACTTCAACATTAATGGAGGTGGGGACCACAAACTAATTAAAATTAAGCTTACCGAGGATGGTCAAATGTTATTAACAAGCCGTAAAAACGCCCACCAACTAAAGGGTCGAGAGTTCTCACAGCCGTAATACTGTACCACAAAAAAAGGGGTAATTTGACCATTTTTTAGAAAAGAAGTTCGGACATAGGCCATTATCATACCATGACCAAGAAATACTAAAACTGGATGATCAATAATAAAAAACGCCACCAGATCAGTAGTTACCCAACTATATACAATATATATACAGGGACATGACTATATCAATCAGACAGAAGAAATGGTAGAAGGCACAATAACAGACTGTGCCGCTACCATAGGCCCTAGTCTAGCTAAGCTTCTAGAAAGAGAAGATATGTCCCTAAGATAAAACCTTATAAAGGAATTTTCAGAAGACCAATAACTGGCTCTGAGAATATCTTCTAGGGCAACTTTGTTAAACCATGCCCATGATGAAGCCAGAGCTCTGACTTCGTGAGCATTAACCTTAGGCAACTCAAGACTAGAACCTTCATAAGCAAACCTTATTGTTTGAACAATCCACCTTGACACAGTGTCAGAAGAAATCTCCTTCTGATAGTTTTCTAAATGAGAGATAAATACCCTCTTGCGATTTTTCCTTCACGGAAAAACTCTAGTAAGATAAATCCTAAGGGCCCTAACAGGACAGAGCAATGGAGTATCACCTTGACCTTTAAGGGCAGGAATACAAATTGCAGGACTCAGCACTGAAGGCAGCTGATTCTTGGCAAGAAAACCTGGAAAGGTGAACAACGTAACAGACTGATCAGAAAACTGAACGTCTGTTACAGAAAAAGCATGAACTTTACTCCGCCTTCTACCTGATGCAAAAGCAATAAGAAAAACTGTCTTCAAAGTTAATACCTTGAACCCACAGGATTCCAGTGGTTCATAAGGTGGAGCCAGTAGGGAGGATAGAACCAAGGTTAAATCCCACTTGGGAAAATGAGATCTCAATCTAGGTCGCTCTAGCTCAAAACTTTTAACCACATCCGACAAGACAGATTCATTAGAAAAATCTATTTTTGAAATTTGCTTAAGTGTAGTGGAAATTGCAGAACGATACCCCTTCACTGTAGCTGGGCAAAAATTCTTATTATGTAGAAAAATTATGAATTCTGCAAACCCATTTATAGTTGGATTGCAGGGATCCATTTGCCTTCCGATACACCAATCCACCCAAGATTTCCACCTGTAATCGTACAAATTGTTGGTGGAAGATCTTTTCGAGGAGTAGATTCGTTGGGCAACTGCTCTAGAAATGCCAGACGCTTCCATCTGTTGTTGCATAGCAAATAAGCATGAAGACGAAAGATGCCTGGCGTGGGATGTAACATCAGAGATACAGGTTGATACAACAGATCTTGATTCAGAGGAAGCTGTAGTGGAGGAGCAACCAGTAATGATAGTAGGAGAGGAAACCAAGATTGTGCCTCCCAAAGAGGAGCAATTAACCAAACTAAGCACTCCTCTGACTCTATCTTCCTGAGACATTGTAATATCAGAGGAAATGGAGGAAACGCATATGCTAACATCCCTTTCCAGCTGATTGAAAGAGCATCCACTGCATATGCCTCTGGGTCTGGAACAGGTGACACAAACACTGGAAACTTCTTGTTCAGCCGAGTAGCAAAGAGATCTATTAGAGGAGAGCTCCATAGCTGACAGATCTGATCTACCACTCTCTGGTTCAATGACCACTCTGTCTGAACAACTTTCATTTTCCTTGAAAGGCAGTCTGCCAAGATGTTCAATTTCCCTGGGAGGAACCATGCCTTCAGGGCTATCTTGTGCTCTACACACCACAATGCAACCTGCATTGTCAGATTGCACAGGGTCCTGGAATGAGTCCCCCCCTGTTTGTTGATGTGAGCTGCTACCGTTTTGTTGTCTGTTGCCAACAAAATGGAACGACTCTGAACATGAACGGTAAATGCCTGAAGAGCCAGGAAGACTGCTTTTAGCTCTAGGACATTGATGTGTTGTCCTTTCCATTCTACAGGCCATATGCCAGAGGCCATATGACTGTCTAGGTGTGCTCCCCACCCATCCAGACTTGAGTCTGTGAACAACTGAAAGCCTGGAGGGGGATGATGGATTGGAGACCAAGACATTAAAAACTCCTTGTCTAGCCATTGTTGCACAGCCCTGGGGAACCAAGGATGTAACCTGATTTGTTGTTCCCAGAAACAATCTTCCTGGGACCATCTCTCTTTGATTACCCACTGGAGAGACCTCTTGTGTAACCTCCCCCAGGGAAGAAGATTCGCCATTGATTCCATCTGTCCTACAATGGAATGCAGCTGACGAGCTGAAGCTTGTCTGGCATTCAACAGTAGAGTAAACGCCTGTTGAAAAGTTGATATTCTCTCCAAAGAAGGACCCACCTGACCTTTGATCAAGTTGAACCGGGCTCCTAGAAAACAGAATTTCTGTGTTGGAACCAGTTCTGATTTCTCCCAATTGGGAACAAAACCTAGTTCCAGTATAATGTTCAGAAGTCTTCTGCTGTGTTGCCAAGACTGGACTTCTGAAACAGACAGTTGTAGCCAGTCGTCCAGGTAAGCGTGCACTCGAATACCTAGCCGGGGGACATGCCTCAAAACGGCTTTCAGAACACGGGAAAACACATACGGGCTCACTGAGAGCCCAAATGGGAGAGCCCGAAACGGATATATTTTCCCTTTGAAGAAGAATCTGAGATAACGGCGAGACTTCCGATGAATCGGAATATGAAAATAGGCATCTCTCAAATCGAGAGATGTCGCCCAATCGCCTTTCTGTAAAGACATCCTGACTGTGTCCAGAGTCTCCATTTTGAAATGTGGACAAAGGACGAATTTGTTCAGACGAGACAAATATATGACTGGTCTCCACCCGCCTGACCTCTTCTTCACTAGGAAGATTCGACTGAAGAAGCCCCGTCTTGGGTGACATGTCTTGACTTCTTCTATGGCATGTTTTTGTAATAGTGCTGTAACTTCCTCCTTGAGGATCTGCATCTTCGCAGAGTCCTGAGGCATTCGAGTGCACCACTGTTGTGGACTTCGATATAACTGTGGAAGGACACGTAGTTGAACTTGATACCCACTTCGGACAACAGAGAGAGTCCAAGTGTCCGAGGTGATGTTTTCCCAGGCCTTTTGGAAGAAAGAAATTCTTCCTCCTGTTTGTAAATCTGATCTTGGGATCTGATGTACTACGGAATTGCATGTTCTTAAATGAGGGAGGGCCTGGGAACCGAAGTGGGCACCCCTAAGGGGGAGAGGGTTTCTGACCCTTTCCCTTTTTAGAGGACTTAAATGAAGCCTGATTATTTACATTCATTCTAGCATTTCTCGCAATCCTGTTAGCCTGCGAGAAGTTAGAGGTTCTAGAAGAACCTGGTCCCACCGTAACACTCAAGGTGTTAGGCCTGCCCTTGGAATTGTATCCAGAGGGTTTTTGATCTTTTTTCTTAAAACCTGATGACTGTTGCTTACTGGCGTTAACCACAGCCATCTGTAAGGACTTATGTGCCAAACTTTCTTTATACTGACTAACCACTTCAGGAAACTTATTACCAAAAATAGTAGCAGATTCCATAGGCTGCACACGTAATGACTGTTTACACTCTGTGTCCAAATCTGTTACAGATAAACAAGCATCTCTTCTAGCTAAAAGAGGCCCTGAAGCTAGCCTAGATAATATCTCAACCAAATGGGACTGAGATTGTGCAACTGCGTGTAAATAGCGAGATACTTCTAACATGTCATCCTTTGAGAGGTTTTCATTCTTAATGGTTTTAAGAGTCCCACATAAAAACAGCTCAGAATGTGAAGCTACTTGAATACCGGCCCTAGCCAGCTTCTCCCAGTTCTCTAATGTTGAAAATTGAATGTTATGAGAAGACGGAATAGCTGATCCTTGTTTTATAACATCCTTTAAACCTGGGTTTAAAGAAGGGGGATCTAAACTAATATGTGGATTAATTGCCTCATATGATGACGGTAGAAAAACTCTAGGTTTGCTGTTTAATGCCACAAACGAACCTGGTTTGAACCCCTTGGGATAGATTGGAAGAGGAGACATTGCAATCTCTTCTTCTCCTTTTAAGCGTTTATTCATTTTAACCAAAGATTCCACCACACTATTAGACTGTGGCAGAGCTAAAGATACTGTGGCAGTCTGGTCTGGATCCTTAAAAAATTCCAAGGCTGAAGTACCAGACATTTTGTTAGTAACTTCAGGAGTAGGACAAACCTCCGAACCTAACCTGGATCGAAGCTTAACAATGGTATCTCTGTAGGACAGAGATTCCTTAGGTACTTCTAATTCCCCTTCATTATCATCATCCTCTGAAACCACACCAATGGTTTCATTGGATCCAACACAAAGCTGAATCTGATCTGCACAAGGATCAATATTCTGTTCAGTCCCAGAATCTACTGAAGATAAAGATTTTTCTTTATCAACAGTAGATGAATTCTGTGAAAAAGTGTCCATTCTTTCTGACAATTTTTTCAACATATCTCCCAGTTGCTTTACTAGCTTAGATAGTAAAGCAACAGAAGGGTAAGCAGAGGTGTTCTTAGGGGGACATAACTCTAAGATGTCTAAATCTAGGAGACCTAGATCTAGATCTGTAGCGTTTAGAATGTCTAGGTGACCTTGACCTATGTCTGGTCCTAGGAGACCTCGACTTATGTCGTGGCCTAGGAGATTTAGACCGAGGTCGAGACGTGTGTGTATGTTTGCGTCTGGGAGGATCCCAAGACAAAACAGACTCCACACTGGACTCTGAATCAAAAGAGGAAGAGCTCCTAGAATGTCGAGCCCTCCTGGTAGGAGGGTTTGACCTAGGTGGTCTACTCTGCAACTGAATATCTGTCCTAGGAGACAAAAACTGTCTGGGAACAGATCTATTTCTCTCAAAGGCTACATCCATGGGAGTCACTGACCTGGATGGTACCTGTCTTGTAATGTTTACATTCGAAACATTAATACCAGGAGCCTGAGTGACAGAATCAGAATCAGACTCATGGTTTCTGTTTCTTTCATGTTGTCCAATGTCAGTGGCAGAAACTGTAACACTGACATTAGGAAGAGCTGTATGCTGTGTATTCTCTAGCCCAGGACCATTTTCAGGAACCTGTGATAGAGGTACATTTCTTTTCTTTAAACGGTCTGATCTCTGCAGGCATTTGTGGAACTTGCGCCAAAGCTCCTCATCCCACAGAAAGCAGACTTCGCATGTCTGAGAGGGAGAACAGGAATTGTTCCTGCAAGACCAGCAAACCTCATGATTATCCCAATAAGGCATAATCCTACTACATGGTTTACCTGCCCTACCTGAACATCATTTGTTCTGAGTCGACATCTTTTACAATAAACTGAATTAAACTGAACTAAGAGAATAATTCGAAATAAATGATAGAACAAACAAAAAATACAGAAAAATGAAGAGAGAAAACGGAAGTCCGAACTTAGGAACAGTCCGAAATTACCTATCGCGAAAGCAAAAGTAATTATCGGAAGAAAAAACAAAGCAAAGAAAAAACTGATAAAAATAATTAAGAACAAAAGAAAAATGTAGAAGCATGTAAACAAAACAAAATAAACTCAAGAATGGCTACGGGTGAGACCCTTTACCCACTACCGGCACGGCTCGAAATTTCCTTCAAATATGCACGTGTTATCTCGGTGCCCGCTTGAGGTAAATTGATTTTTTGTATACGTGTACGAGTGACGTAGTCACTTTATGTGTACGTACTAAGAGGTGGCTCAAATGTTTTTTCGGGACTACTACTTCTCAAGCGGTAATTCACGGGTGAATCGACTCATAGCATTATTCAGATGTATCGTAGGTTTAATGAAACAAATAGGATTTTTTAGAATATCTCAATTTATTACTGATGGAATTTGTTCAAATAAAGCACAGAGTACGCGGAAAATCAAACTCTTTCTGGTGGTTTAAGCGCTATTCTGCAGACTGGTCTGATTCTCGAGAACATTTGGAGAATGTTTTTCATCAAAATTCATGTACATTCTATTGGTAGCCCAGATTGACAGCAAAAACATTCTTCAAATGTTCTCAAGAAAAGTCTGAGTCTTTTTTACTTGCTGAATTTTATATTTTCACAGAGCAAGGCTTGGTAATTTAGTTTCCTTTTTAATTTGTGTCTGTTTTGTATGCATTTCTTACGAGGACAGGCTCTACAATTTAATGAACATATGTTCGTTTTTCCTCTTGAAATGATTTTCTGCCACAATTTCACATGATGTCACCATTACAGCACGTGGTTTCTTCATGCAAGGTAAGGAAAAATGAAACTTTGTAACCTATACTGGTAATGCGAACATCTTAAAATTGTGTACCGTCTTGCTTGGGGCGCAACTGAGCAATCCCATGAGAATCTACAAAACATTTACTAGATAAATTATGTCGGACTTAGAAACTGTTTTTGGCCAACATAAATAACTGTTTTGATTTGCAGACTGATATCTCGCATAAGCGCCAAGGTACTATTTTGCTTGTCGCCACGTTTTTATCATCGTCCAAACGAAAATGGTAAATATTTAGATACAATGGCGCATCTATCATGTCGGTGACAAAACTTTGGCGTCCCAAAACATTGGAATGAAAAAAGAAAAAAACTGTTGAAATTTTCTGTGCAAACAGTTTGTAGAAAAAAAAAGAAGAAAGAAAGACAGAGGAAAACTCCTAAGAATCGGGCATGTTAGAATGATGTCAGACGATCGGAAACAGACGATGTTATTTGACTAGGTAGTGTAAAGTATTTCACAGGTGGACATGTCTGCCTATAATCTTAGCCTCAAGGGATGAAAGATCATGACACCTGCTGTCTTTTGTTTTAGCATTCGCATAAAACGCTTTACAAATTACAGTATGTTGAAAGTTTTAAAAAAAAATCTAGACTGGTTTGCCATCCATTTGCGACTGTAAAAGATGAGAATTTTGCCCCGAATTTATGAAAACACAGAACTCAGTCTGGAGTATGGAGAGAAATGTAAACAAAGCCGATACACTTCAAATGGAGGTGATTTGCGTATCGGGGAAAAAGTTCTGCATATCTGATACGCTTAATTTTGGAAACAATTGCATATCTAGACTTGACACTAGCATAAAATACGCAGATACGCTGCTTATCTCTTCTCCTGTCACTGGTGCATTAGTTTGAACCCTACTTGAGATGGCTTTCCTCATGATTGTTCAAATTTCCAGGCACAGAGTTTGTATTTTCACATGGCAAATGAATGTGCACAATACTGGTTAACCACTTAGAGCCCAGTAAACGTGTGGTTAGGTAAACTGACTGTGCTCGACATGACCCCATTGGGTTGACTGAGCCGTAAAACCTCAACACAAACAAACACATTGCTGTGATTCTAAAAAAAACTTGAAACACGGTTATTAAATTATCAAACATAATCACAGTAAATATTATACAGATCCAAATTTTACAGTTGGTGTATTACAGCTATCTTTTTGACAGAATAAGCCGGAAACATGGCTGTATTCTTTGTTATATGTTGTGTCACAGTTACTTAATTGAAAATCTAGTAATGGGTAACAAGGATAAAATTCTAAAAGTGTGTGGTTTTCTTTCAAGTTTTGTTGAATGAAACAAGATTTAACTGGATATTTTATGTATGATGATTGTTATCATTGCTGTATTCACAGCATGGCTTAAGTTATTTCATTGTTCACTTTTCCTATAAATTTAATTTCATTTCCATATTTACATGAAATATTATTGTAGTGGATAAAAACAAATCCATTTCTATCCAACTGTTACATATTTCTAAAATATCAGACTCTGTACACATGTATCTGATTCAAGTTTGAAGTATTGTCTCTCTGATATATCTGCAAGCTATTCTCCAGCCATGTGTTCTCCTAATTATTTGGACAGATTGGCCAGAGCAAACAGTGTAGACTCAGATCAGGCATCATGAAATGTGACATCAGATTCTGGGAATTTTAAACTTTGCATCTTTCTGAACACATATGATACCATATCTTACTGAAAAGACACATCCCCCTGAATCACATGGCGTGCAGCAAAACCAAATTGTTTGTCTCTCTTCTGAAAAAAGGGTCTAACTCTAAAAGAAAAGATCTAACTGGCTCCCTCAAATTCTTGTGGAATTGATCACTTTTTAGAAGGGGATTAGTGTGCAGGAAAGCAGACAGGAAGTCACAAAAATTGACTCTTCCGTAAAAACTGGTAAAAATTTCACCAAGCTATCACGGAAAAATACCTGTTTAATTTTGACCCCCTTAAACCCCACTTTTATATAGTAAAACTGGAGTTTACAGGGGTATACATTATATTTCTGCTCAAAAACATAGATTGTGGGTACTCATTAGAACTGAGGCAGTTCTAACGAGTACCCACAATCTATGTTTTGAACAGAAATATGAATAATATCAGAATTTTTATCTGAAAACTTGCAGTTTTTGGTGATGAAGTTTTCAATATATTTGAATAGGTGTGTTTTTATAATGGTATCAACTCTCCATAACACTAGATAAATAGGTGGCAGTTGTCATTAACAACCAGACCAAGGACACAAAACTGTGTTTTGCTGGCCTCGGTGTCTCAGTTGGATGTGCCGTCCCACTGGAGACCAGGAGGTCGCGGGTTCTACCCCCGCCGAGGTCGGCAACATTCTTTCGTGGAGATTGATCATGAAATATTTTCTGCGGTCATTCTCTCCCTTCTGCTGATTCAAGAAGGGCAGTTGTCAGTTTCTGGCGAAAGAATGTGCACAATACTGGTTAACCGCTTAGAGGACAAAGCCTGTCCAGTAAACTTGTGGTTAGGTAAACTGACCGCGCTCGACATAACCCCATTGGGTTGACTGGGCCATAAAACCTCAACACAAACAAACTGTTAAATATTCAGACACCTTATCTCCATACCCTACTAGCTGAATATCTGACTTTGCAGAAGTACATTGGACTATCTGGTATTGTGTCTAAAAGTTACAGGGCAACAGTCCACAACAATTTCATGACTCTTTCAAATGCAAAACATGTCACCCTTACCTTGAAGGTCTGTACAACAGATTGCCTGTATATATCTCCTCAGCATTGAGTTTATGTCAGCCTTACAACTTTGTGATCTGTGAAGGGATTTTAAAGTATTTTGACAAGGTGATCATGGGAGTAATACCAGTTTGGCTACCTGTGCTGTCGACAGAGCCATTCCATTACCATCCATGTAAAATTTGCTGTCAACCAAGACAGTTGACAGCAGCTACTGACTCATTAGATAGCCACAAACAACAATGCCATTTATCAATATTGCTTGGTGAACAGCAGGAATCCTTGGTCGACAGCCACTTTGCATAGTATCGGCTTGGTTCACAGCTCAGGTAGCCGAATTGGTGTTATGCCTGTGTTGATAGGTACCTTACAAGAAGATCAGATTTTGCATGCAATAGCTGGCTACTTATCATGAAGGTCAAGGTCATACTTGGACTTGGTCCAGGATGCCTGTATAGCTTTGGCAGCAGTTCATGGTTGGCTTATAACTGCTGATGCATGAAAGGACTTGATAGAAATATTTACCACTTCAAAACTCTATTGTATATAATAATCAGCTGCCTGCCTTGAAGGTCAAGGTAATTTGTGTTGCAGTTCAGGATCCAGTCATAGTTTTATCATGTAGAAAGGAATTTTAAATTATTTAACATGAAACAAAAGACCTGACATTGCAATAAATCAGAATGATGATTCACATGAAATGTCTTATTTTCTCTGAAAAAAAAAAAATATGAGAATGTCATCTGCTGCAGTTGGTATTTTGTGATTGGTGCTTTAAAGACTTAATGTTTGCTATATTTGTATGATGTGAATAAATAAGACTAATAAGTGACAGTAAATGTCCTAAAATTTCATTCACCAAAGTTCCTGACAAAATGGCAATTTTGCAGTCTTCACCATTTGCCATTCCACTAAGTATACTGAAAGGAAACAGAAACGCAAGGTAGAGTTTTTAGCTCACCTGAGCTCTGCTCAGGATGAGCTATTGTGATCACTTTTCGTCCGTCGTCCGTCCGTCCGTCCGTCCGTCCGTGCGTCCGTCCGTCCGTCCGTCCGTCCGTCCGTCCGTCTGTCCGTTAACATTTTCAAACGACTTCTCCTCTGAAGCCGCTGAGCCAATTTTGCTCAAATTTCATATGGAGCCTCCTTAGGGTGGGGGAACGAAAGATTGCTAAAATGGTCGCGGTCCGTCGACTAAGATGGCCGCCATGCCCATATATGGTAAAAACCTTTAAAAATCTTCTTCTCCATAACCGAGGATGCCTTGGGGCTGAATCTTTGCATGAATCATCGGGGACGGGAGGTCAACCAAAGTTGCTAAAAGAATTGTCGTACGTTGACGTTTGACCTTTTTACGGCAAGGTCAAGTTCGCTGCCCTATGCATTTATATGAGCTCTATACATTTGAATGGGAAAATTGTTAAGAGTTTCAAACCACTTCTCCTCTGAAGCCTCTGAGCTAATTTTGTTCAAATTTCATATGGAGCCACCTTAGGGTGGGGAAACAAAAGATTGCTAAAATTGTCGCGGTCCGTTGACCAAGATGGCCGCCATGCCCATATATGGTAAAAACCTTTAAAAATCTTCTTCTCCATAACCGAGGATGCCTTGGGGCTGAATCTTTGCACGAATCATCGGGGACAAGAGGTCAACCAAAGTTGCTAAAAGAATTATCGTACGTTGACGTTTGACCTTTTTACGGCAAGGTCAAGTTCGC
The DNA here is from genome assembly GCA_964016985.1 of Anodontia alba. NCBI lineage: Eukaryota > Metazoa > Mollusca > Bivalvia > Lucinida > Lucinidae > Anodontia > Anodontia alba. The sequence goes on from OZ024822.1 coordinate 102,833,065, forward strand.
TTCCCTATGCATTTGTATGAGCTCTATACATTTGAATGGGAAAATTGTTAAGAGTTTCAAACGACTTCTCCTCTGAAGCCTCTGAGCTAATTTTGTTCAAATTTCATATGGAGCCACCTTAGGGTGGGGAAACAAAAGATTGCTAAAACTGTCATGGTCCGTTGACCAAGATGGCCGCCATGCCCATATATGGTAAAAACCTTTAAAAATCTTCTTCTCCATAACCGAGGATGCCTTGGGGCTGAATCTTTGCACGAATCATCGGGGACGAGAGGTCAACCAAAGATGCTAAAAGAATTGTCGTACGTTGACGTTTGACCTTTTTACGGCAAGGTCAAGTTCGCTTCCCTATGCATTTGTATGAGCTCTATACATTTGAATGGGAAAATTGTTAAGAGTTTCAAAGGACTTATCCTCTGAAGCCTCTGAGCTAATTTTGTTCAAATTTCATATGGAGCCACCTTAGTGTGGGGAAACAAAAGATTGCTAAAATTGTCGCGGTCCGTTGACCAAGATGGCCGCCATGCCCATATATGGTAAAAACCTTTAAAAATCTTCTTCTCCAGAACCGAGAATGCCTTGGGGCTGAATCTTTGCACAAATCATCGGGAAGGAGAGGTCTACCAAAGTTGCCAAAAGAATTGTCGTACGTTGACATTTGACCTTTTTACGGCAGGATCAAGTTTGCTTCCCTATGCATTTGTATGAGCCCCATACATTTGAATAGGAAAATTGTTGAGAATTTTAAATTTCTTCTTCTCTGAAGCCACTGAGCCAAATTTGCTCAAATTTCATATTGTGCCTTCTTAAGTCAGGGGAACGAAAGATTGCTAAAATGGTTGCGGTAGGTCGACCAAGATGGCCACCATGCCCATATATGGTAAGACCCTTTAAAAATCTTCTTCTTCAGAACTGAGGATGCCTTGGGGCTAAATCTGTGCACAAATCATCAGGGACAGGAGATCTACCAAAATTGCTGAAAAGATTATCGTACGTTGACATTTGACCTTTTTACAGCAAGGTCAAGTTTGCTTCCCTATACATTTGTATGAGCCCCATAACATTTATATGGGAAAATTGTTGAGAATTTGACGACTTCTCTGAAGCCACTGAGCCAAATTTGCTCAGATTTTTAGCTCACCTGAGCATGAAGTGTGCATGGTGAGCTATTGTGGTCAATCAATGTCCGTCGTCCATCATGGGTCATGCGGCGTGAACAATTGCTTTAAAGGCCTACTCTTCCTACACCCCAGGGCCAATTGACTCGATACTTGGTAGGAAGCATCAGGGTGAAATGTAGATAAAAAAATAGCTTAAATCGTTCCGATCGGAAATCCATGATGGCCGCCATCTTGAAAATCTTTTTTCTTTTTCTCCTGAACCGAAAGGCCAATTGACTCCAAACTTGCTAGGAAGCATCAGGGTGACTTGTAGATCAAATATAGCTAAAATTGTGTCGGTCCGAATTCCAAGATGGCCACCATGGCAGCCGTCTTGAAAATCTATTTTTCGCTTCTACTCCGAAACCCAAAAGCCAGTTGACTCCAAACTGGTTAGGAAGCATTGGGGTGACTTATAAATCAAAAATAGCTAAAATTGTGCTGATTAGAAATCCAAGATGGCCACCATGGCAGCCATCTTGAGAAGCTATTTTTCGCTTCTTCTCCTGAACCGAAAGGCCAATTGACTCCAAACTTGCTAGGAAGCATCGGGATGATTGTACATAAAAAATAGCTCAAATCGTGCCAATTGGAATTCCAAGATGGCCTCCATGACAGCCATCTTGAAAATCTATTTTTCGCTTCTTCTCTGAAACCTAAAAGTCAATTGACTTGAAACTTAGTAGGAAGCATCAGGGTGACTTGTAGATCAGAAAATAGCTATAATCATTCCGATCGGAAATCCAAGATGGCAGCCATCTTGAAAATCTATTTTTTGCTTCTTCTACTGCACCGAAATGCCAATTGACTCAAAAGTTGGTAGGAGGCATTGGGGGTGACTTATTTTACTTGTAACGTTTTGAAAATTTCAGCATTTTAACCTTGTAAGCAAGATATTTCAAAAACTGTTTAAGCCATTGCCTTGTCATAAGAGTATTGGAAAAATGATGCATGCCATCTGCATATCTGCAGTGGCAGTTTCACTCGGGTGAGCGAGTTGTGGCCCGTGGGCCTCTTGTTTCCTTTTTATTTTAACCATTTTTTACGGTGTTTACTATAGCCATACACTTTTACAGATTGTCCTGTGAATGTGAACCGCGGGTATACGAGTCTTTGGTCGATGTGCTATCTACCCAGTGTGTGAAATCATTCAACCGTGCACTACACAGTGCATTGCACGGACAATACGGAAAGCCAAAATTTTGTGCAAAACAAGCATGTTTAAACCTTCAGCACAAGATTTCCTCACACCATTTGGTACACTTCAACGATACACAATGCTCTTCGATTCTTTTACCGATTTTTCTTTTCATTTTTACGCTACTTTGAACTTTTTTTCAATCATGGTACGATTGACTGATGTTCAGAGGGGTAGGGCAGTTGCGTTGCTGATGCAGGGTCAGAGGCAACAGCAAGTTGCCAATCATTTTGGGGTTAATGTCTCAACAATTGTACGTCCTGTTGGACGTTTAAGGGAGACAGGGCATTTAGCAGACCGACCGCAGTCTGGGCGTCCACGCGCGACGTCAAGACAGGACAATCCGTCAGGCACATTTGCGGAATCGTCATCTCACTGCTACTGAAACTGCCCTTAATACAGTAGGTACGCATAATCGACAAATTTCTCCGAAGACTGTTGGAAGTCGATTGCGTGAGATTTGTCTTCGAGCTCGTCATCCATACGTTGGTCTGCCTCTGACCCAGGCACGTAGGTTGCGTCATATGGCGTGGTTGACGGCGCATGTGCCCAGGCTCTTTCCGATGAGGCAGTGGAGACGAGTTCTTTTTACGGACGAGTCTAGGTTCACTCTCTATTGCGCAGATGGTCGACGTCGTGTGTACCGACGTTGCGGAGAATGCTTTGCCGATGCCTGTGTTGTCGAACGGGATCGGTTTGGGGGTGGCTCCGTTATGGTCTGGGGAGGCATTGCTCACGGGATAAAATCACAGTTGATTATTATTGCGGGCAATATGACAGCAGTAAGGTATCGGGATGAGATCTTGCGTCCTGTTGCAGTCCCGCTTGTGCAACAATGTAATCTGATTCTGCAGCAGGACAATGCCCGACCACATGTTGCCCAAGTTTGTCAGGATTTCCTGGCAAACAATAACACCACTAGCATGGCCACCGTACAGTCCAGATTTGACCCCAGTAGAGCACATGTGGGATGAGCTGGACAGAAGGGTTAGGAAGCGCCGAAATCCCCCCGCAACTCTTGCACAACTAAGGAATGCATTGATCGATGAATGGAATAACATCCCGATGCGAACTGTCAATGCTTTGGTTAACTCTATCCAAAGGAGAATTAGGGCAGCAAAGGCAGCAAGAGGGGGGCACACCCGATATTGATTTTCAGTTTGATTTTGATTTCAAGATTTGCGGGGTAGCTACCAATGAACTTCAATAACTCGAGACTTGTTGATCACAAACCAATGAAATTGGAACTTTTGTTCCATACATGTACCGTTTTGTAATCATAGTAAAATATTTAACAAACTTTTTCAAACTTGAATGAAATTTAGGAATAAAATTTACCCTGCGTTTCTTTTTCTTTTCAGTATATTTTAAGTAACTACTGCATAAAAAGCAAATAAGGCTAAAAAAGTAGGGAATAAAATGTTTAAAATTTTAGGACAATTAATGTAGATATATCTTCTGAAAAGGGCATGTTGGATTATATCTATAGAGAAGAATAAGACTGGCATGTGTATTTACACATGTCATCTGTGTCTGTGAACCATGCAATATTTTAGGGCCTACAAGGTGTGAGAATGAACATTATAATATATGGGCCAGCACATGATAAAACCTACAATAAGACCTGTGTGACCAGCAAATACTCAGATCAGCCTGTACATCCACCTACTGTGGCAAGAATTCTCATTCATCCCCCTGTGGGTTGGATGCGCCGTCCGACTGGAGACCAGGCGGTCGCGGGTTCAACCCCCGCCGAGGTCGGCAACATTCTTTCATGGAGATTGATCATGAAATATTTTCTACGGTCATTCTCTCCCTTCCGCTGATTCAAGAAGGGCAGTTGTCAGTTTCTGGCGAAATAATGTGCACAATACTGGTTAACCGCTTAGAGGACTAAGCCTGCCCAGTAAACGTGTGGTTAGGTAAACTGACCGCGCTCGACATGACCCCATTGGGTTGACTGGGCCGTAAAACCTCAACACAAAACAAATCCCCCTGTGGAGAGCCTGTGGGCTCTAGAAGGCACATGAGATCAGCAAAGACTCTGATTAGACTGTGTGGATGTTCAGGTTGATCTGAGCTTTGCTGCTCGCATAAGTGTTATTGTAGGTTTTGTCGTGTGCTGGCTCATATTTATCTTTATACGATACTTCTATTAAAGTCTGAACAAATCGTGTTGGCTATTTGATGAGCTGTGGTTGAATGACAAACATTGCAGATCCTGATCAGAGGCTGCATTCTAATCTGGATGTTTGCTGTTTGCTCAAGCCTGTCTGTCCAAATTTATAGGGTTATACATGTATTATACAGCATGAGACTGATCAAATATGACAAAAGTATTGGCTGATTCAGCACTGCATTCTCTAATATTTGTTAACCCTTATCATGCTGAATAAATTACTTCTGATTTTCAATCAATCAGATTGTTTTATCTAGGTTGCTGATACAAATTCACATTCCAAATGACAAACAGTGTAGATCCAGATCAGTTGGCTCAAGCCAACTGATTTGGATCTGCACTGTTTGTAAAGGCAGGGTATATCCGGGATCAGCAGGATCCGGGTTAAAAGGGCATTTTACAATATTATGTTTCATAAATAATTTGCCAATCAATTAATTGTAAATGAAACAACAGATGTTGCTCCCTTAAGTATATACATAATTATATGCTGTAACATGAGAAAAGGATCCATATTGCATATGCAAACAGCAAAAGCACAGATCAGCTTGTGCATTTGGATAGTAGGTTTGTTACTGCTGAGAGAATTGTAGCCAGTAAATATATACCATAAGTTATTGACAAACAACATTTAGAAGCAACAAAGTCTTTGATAAGACTGTCCAGATAAGGCATTTATTTCCTGGATTTTTTTTTGATTTTTTTTATTTCTCCACTGAGATGCTTCTAATAAGTACCCACAACATATGTTTTCATGGAGAAGGAAGAAAAACATCTGATTACTCCTCTTATCTGGCGATAAGACAGATGTGCAGGCCGATCTAGGCCTTTGCTGTTCTCATATGAATAATGAACCATTTCCCATGTTGTAGCTCTGGAGCAGTGTCATGCAAAACGTGGCTGGAAGACATGAAGACAAAATTGGACAAAAAATGCCAAGCTGATCATGTATATCAGAACCTAGAGCTTTTGCTGCATGATCATTTAAAGAGTGAAGAGAATGGAAAGCATCAAACTGCATGGGGCATTGGATGGTCCTAGCCTTATTGTTTGCATATGTGCTAGAGCTCTTGTTTGGTGATGTGTGTATTTTTATAAAGCTTAATTAATGTCTTGTCATAAAGGGCTTAAATGTCATAGATTGCAATCTTGTTGATTTTTTTAAATATCTCTGGCAATAGAAGTAATTATGTGAGTGATGGTACTTAAGCTTTATATGTGATGTCCATTGCCTGTATTTGACTTGTTAAAAAGGAATAGTTGATAAATTTAACTTGATTTGATTTGTCATCAGTATGGTTATTGGTAAGAATCAGGTATTTTAGTCTTATAAAGAATAAAACTAGATTGGGCAAGGGTACACCATCACAAAATCCCTATGCTTTCATTACATTTGGGTTGACCTTTTGACCCCACCCAAAGATCACATAGGGCAGAGTGAAAAATAAAGTTGCTCTCATACACGCTTACTACGCGGGAAAGTCATCTAGCAAGTTTGGTTAAATTCCGCCCTGTGGTTTAGGAGGAGATTGTGTGACGGATGAACAGACGGATGAAGGTGTTCAAAATATCCCCATTGCTTTTTTTTTTTAAAGTATGGAGATATTAATAAAAAGAAACTGCTACAAAGTGAAGCCATGTCCATTATGACCTGGTGTGTATGAAATTAACACCTTTGTTTTAACATTAATTTTTGTGCCTGAAAATGTATCAAAACAACTATAGTTCCAAATTTTCAGCATACCAAAACAGGCTTAGTTATTACAAAAAACTACACTTTTATTGATTTGAATAATTAATATGGATGGATAGCCTGATAGTTGGAAATCCCCCATTAGTGCTAAGTGCATGTGCTTTTGTTTGTGTTGTCATACTGGATGATGGATTGTCATTATTCATGCAAAACTTGATGCATTTAGGTTTAATTTTTTTTGTTGAAAAAGGGCAGTCATATCATGTTTGAACAGTGACAGACATGCAGGTTGATCTGGGAAATTACTTTTCCAAAATAGTATAACGGCTCTTTCCTTCATATTCTGAATATAGAGCTTTCATTGATAATGATAACCTTCATATTCTAAATACATGTATAGAGCATTCATTGATAATGATAAATAGACAGAAACTTCTCTGATTTGTCAAAAGTGTTCATTGCTCCAGGTAAGAGGGGTAGCTGTAAAAATATTTTCCTTATTTCTCCACAAAAACTTTCCTTGTGAGTACTCATTAGAAGTGCCTCACTATGGTGCTTCTAGTGAGTTTCCAGAACATACATTTTCCTGGAGAAAAAAATAATTATCCCCTTTTTTGGACTAAAAAAGTGCCGTTACTGGAGCTATGCATGATTGAAGAGCCCTTTTCTCATTGAATACAATCACTTAAGAATGTGATAATGAAACAGATGGGTTTTTGTAAAATATCAGTGAGGCAATGCTAATTAGCATACCCATAACATATTTTTATGGAGAAATAAGAAAACTGTTAACAATATTGGGTTGAAAAAAAAGCCTCAACTGAAGCTTATAATGCCATGGTTTAACACAGATACCAGCCATGGTCAAAAGCTTGGTTGATACGTAGCATGCTGGGTATATATTTCAGCAGACCACTTGAAATATTTTTCACAGAAAATAAGAAAAATATCATCAGTTTGCTGTCAGCCAGATTTTCTCAGAGAGTCATAAAGATTAACAATCACTGATCATGTAGGTAACTGACAATATCTACAAGAGCATGGTAAACCATAGTCAGCCATAGTTGATTCTTGCTGACCATTAATTGTCAAAAACATGGTTAACCATTGTCAACCATAGTTGAACATGGTGACCATTAATTGTCAAAAGCATGGTTTATCATAGTCAACCATAGTTGAATCATGGTGACCATTAATTGTCAAAATACGGTTAACCATAGTAAACCATAGTTGAATCATTGTGACCATAAATTGTCAAAATACGGTTAACCATAGTCAACCATAGTTGAATCATTGTGACCATTAATTGTCAAAATATGGTTAACCATAGTCAACCATAGTTGAATCATTGTGACCATTAATTGTCAAAATATGGTTAAGCATAGTCAACCATAGTTCAGTCATGGTGATCATTAATAATGAAAGCATGGTTAACTATGGTCAGCTATGATTTTTTCTACCAAGGGTCAAGTGGAACAGCCAGTGAGTGCTGCTCAACTGTATTCTTATCCATGCTTGAATATATAGTTTGAAGTAGCCATGAAAACAGGGGCTCAATTTTTACCCCCAATGTTGTGACAGACAGTGTAGACCTAGATATTTTGGTGCAGCAAAATGCAACACCTCATCAGGGTCTTCCAGTTGGAGGTGGAATTCTGCTCATTACAGTATGGCACTTTATTGCACAGAGCCTTCCATTATCATACTTCCCTTGTCTCCATATGACTTAAATAATGTTGTTGAAAGGGGTGTAAAACACCCAATCATCATCATCATCACTGATCAGGGTCTGTACTCCCACACATCAAGCAGGTTTGATACATAAAGTAAAATGGACTTGTTCAAAATTTAGGACATGAATGTCCCAGTATTTAGGGTAAATGTATGAAGGGTCCAATATTTAGGGCAATACCTGAATGTTCCAATGTTTAGGGTAAATACAGAATTCAGGAAAGGCACTTTTTTGAACAAAAAAGTAATGATAGATTTCTTATTTCTCCCGAAAAGCAAATTTTATGGGTATTCATTAGAAGCATCTCAGTGAGCTAATGAGTACCCATAACATATGTTTTCATGGAGAAATAAGAAAAAAAAATATTTACCTCATGATCATTCTTATCTGGAGCTATGCTGAATGTTTGTCTTTAATGTTTAAATTTTTATTCTAGCTTATTCATAGCACCTGCACTGAACCAGGGTCACATGGCTGATCAGTTTCTTTGATCTGGTTAATTAATGAGCTTGTTTCTGGTTCTCATTCATATTTCATTGTGACTTAAAGCATTTCTGCATCACTGATTACAGGCAAAAAGAAACAGTCCACAGACAAAAAGAGCCTGTCATATATATAAGCTAGAGTATAAAGCATAGTCTGCAACATACTACATCAATCAGTATAGGTCTTGATAAGTTTGTGCACCTGTGTAGTCAGTTTTGGGTATTTGCTATTTACTGTATTCACTCTTTAAGATAAAGAAATATTTCTTATTTATCCTAAATATTTGGACTCTGTTTACTGTACTTGTCCTAAAATTAGAATGTGATTATACCCCAAGAGGAGACAATTTGTATGAAATGTCAAAACCTGGTTTCTGGGAAAAGTAAAAAGTATATATATTTCAAAATGCCATTTACTGAAATTTTTACCCACAGAGAATTAAAGTTTTTGAATATATATGTTGGGTAATTACCATCTCAGAGATTACCATACTATATTTATTTAACCCTATATATAGTCCTGCTGAACCCAGATATTGCTGACTTTGCAAACAATGTAGGTCCAAATCAGTTGGCTTCTAATCTGTATCTGCACTATTTTTCATTAAATGTGTAAATTTGTATCAACAACACAGATCAAGTAATCTGACTGGCTGAAAATTAGAAGTGGATATGGCATCTAAATTTATTTGTCATGACAAGAGTTAAGTTGGTATGGGCATTTGCTCAGACTATATATTACAGCATTTTGTAGGCTTTCTTTGACACTGTGTCATTCTGCATTAATCAAAGCTAAACTTGACCATTTCTATGGTATCTGCTTCAAAGATTATTGCATGCAGGGTAAAAATTTCAGTAGACAGTATTTTGGAAATTTTTTATTTCTTCTTATCTTTTCCAGAAAATCAGGGTTTAATATTTCATTTGCCAGCCTCCGTGGCTCAGTTGAATGCGCATCTGATTGGTGATCAGGAGGTTGCGGGTTTGACCCCTGCCGGGTGGGCAACATTCTTTCATGGAGATTGATCATGAAATATTTACTATGGTCATTCTCTCCCTTCGGCTAATTCAAGAAGGGCAGTGGTCAGCTTCTAGCAAAAGTATGTGCACAATACTGGTTAACCACATAGAGGACTAAGCCTGCCCAGTAAAAGTGTGGTTAGGCAAACTGACCGCGCTGGACATGACCCTATTAGGTTGACTGGGCTGTAAAACCTCACCACAACAAAATTAATATTTCATTCAGTTTTTCTCCGTATTATATCAATTTGCATAAAATATCAAACCCTGTTTGAGAAAATGCATGGACCCAGACAGAGTTCATCAGGTTCATGGGAAAATGTTTAAAAAAATAACGACAAAAAAAACAAATCATTAATTTTTTGCTTAGCACTGTCCAGATTGAAACCCCCTTCCAGAAATTCTGCATCCAGCCCTGGAAAAATAAGGAAAAAATATTAGTCATCACTTCTTGTTTTATGAGTGTGCTAAAAGAGAGTCTTAGCTAAACATTTAGAAAAGCTTAAATACTGTGTAGGGATTTATTGTGCTGCTGGCATATGGGCAGGTTGTCTGGGTCTTCATTAAATAGGACGTACAAGGCAGATTTTCTTTTGATGCAGTTCAACTCTAATCATAAACAGTTCTTTAGCCTTTTTACGCCTTCTGGTTGAAGAAAATTATGCCTTTGTTTACCATCAAAGTAGCAGTGTTTTAACTGGGTTTAACTTGATGGCATCAGATATCTTAGTTAATAATCCCTATCATGTCAGTGTACAAGACAAAGTACCTTGCCACTTGTGAAATATATGTATTACCCCAAGACAGCCAGGTCCATAACTCCAGATAAGTGGAATATCAAGACAAATATTGTCTTATTTCTCCCCAAGAACATATGTGCAAATCAAGAAAAGGGCCCTCATGCCATCTGCTAACAATGTAAGCCCTAATCAGCCTGCACAGGCTGATCTGGGCCTACATTGTCTGCTTACAGAATCAATGGACACTAGTATATGTCCAGAAATAGAGAATGCTCAGGTCTGCCTGCACATATATGCATGCTGATCTGGACCTACATTGTCAGCAAATTGCATAAGGGCCCTTTTTGTGCATTCCACATCGTATGTTATGGGTATTCATTAGAAGCACCTTGGTGAACTCTTACAACATGAGTGCCAACAGAGCCTGCTTTGTAGAAATAAGAAAAATATCAGCATTTTATAGATGAAAAGAGCTGCTTATGCGGAGCTTTGACTGGCCATTTAACCCATTGTAGTTGAGAGACCCATAAAAGGGTAATTGGCAAACAGTGCAGACCCAGATCAGATGCCGCAGAATGCGGTGTCTGATCAGGGTCTCCACTGTTTGCAAATAGTTTAGCCATTTTTCTCTAGGAATATGTAGATTTGTTTCGTTAAACCTACGATACATCTAAATATTGCTCTCCGGGGAATCACCCGACTACCGCAGAAAAAACAAGAACCTGAACTTTTGTACCGGCATTTAGAAGTACCCAGCACCGGTTGTTCGGGTTTCCGAACGACCAGTACCCATAATTCAATTTACCTTCTGCGGCTTCCGGAGGAAACATGCTTATCAGCTGAGAGAATTCTTCGACGATTTTGTAGCCGTTTGTGGGGTATTCCGCTGGTTTCACCCGCTCGCAGACTATTATTTTCATTCATTTTATTTATTCCTTCTTTCGTTTTGCTTTATTTTGTTTAGTTTCTTTTGTGTGTCAAGTTGCGTTTAGCGATATCGTTGAACGTAATTTCGATACGCTCCTTAGTTCGGATTATTCTTCCGTTTTTTAGTTTTTCTGGTTATCCTTCTGAATTCCTTTTTCTTTTTCGTTTGTTCAGCATTTCAGCTATAGAATGTCTGCACAGAACAAAAGATGTCCTGGAATGTATGGTAAGTGCTCAAAGATTATGCCTTACTGGGATAACCATAAAATTTGTAGAGCCTGTAGGGGCTATTCCTGTTCCCCTTCTACTCCTTGTGAGGTTTGTTCAGAGTGGACTGAGGAACTGTGGAAGAAACTTTCTAAATGTTTACATAGAGCCTCTCAGGCTAAATCTGTTAAGCCTAAGGTTTCTTCTTCGCAGGCTCCTGCTAAAGGTCCTGCTTCTTCTGATGAATCCCAGGCTCCTGCTAAAGGTCCTGGTTCGTTTTGTCTTCCTAGTGGTAGTTGTCCAGCACCGGCTGCCATTACCACAAGGACGACAGAAAATTCCAGTTGCCGCGAGCTTGAAAGCGAATAAGTCCACCAAGCTCCTGGTGATCACAATAGGAATCCTGAGTCAGAAGGAGCAAAGGCTCCCTCATCTCAGGTTCCAGTTGATATCATTAGCAGTCCCTCCAGGAAAAGTTCTTCTCCTGAAAGGCACAGTGGGAAAAGCCATTCTAAGTCGGTCACGCCTATGGATATGGCATTCCCACGGAATAAATCTCTTCCAAGGCAGTACGCTTCTGCTAGGTCAGCCAGATCACGTAGCAGGAGCATACACACAGACAAAAGACGAAGGCGAAAGTCGAAGTCAGTCTCGTCTGGTAGGTCTAGTTCTTCGGAAGGAAGAGCCAGACATTCCAAGCATAGGGACAGTAGGTCTAGGCATAAGTCTAGGCTGTCTCATTCTAAACGGAGAGATTCTCGGTATACCAGATACCATAGGTCTAGGTCACCTAGGTCCAGGTCACCTAGATCCAGGTATCACAGGTCTAGATCATACAGGCCCAGGTCACATCAATCTAGGCCACTTAGGTCTAAGTCTCCTAGGTCAGACAGGTATAGACATGCGAGTCCTAGGCAAGTTAGATATTCTAGGTCTCGTTCTGTTTCAAAGTCTAAAGTAGACCCTGCTGTTTCTGCACTGACAAAGTTGGTAGAACAACAAGGTCAGATGTTGAAAGAACTGTCAAGTCGATTTGATAATCTTTCTACACCAACTCCTCAGGTGTCAGCCGATAAAGTTACTGTCACCCCTTTAGGAGCTGAAAATGTGGTGGACGTATACAACTCTGAAAATGAGGAGTCGGACCCAGATCGTTTTCAGGTTCGTGTTGGAGATAGTGAAAGGATTGGGGATTCCGATTCTGATCACTATGAAGAAAAAGGGGAAGAGACTCCCAAGAGTCTCTCTCTTACAAAGAAGCCATTATAAAACTTCGCAACAGGCTTGGGCCAAGTGTCTGCCCCATTCCTGAGGCGAAAAGTAAAGCAGTTGGGGCATCCGCTTTAGATTTCTTCAAGGATCAAGAACGGTCGGAAGAAACCTCTCTAGCATTACCTCAATCGAATAGCGTTTCTGTTTCACTTTCTAAAATGAACAAACGTTTGAAGGGAGAGGATGAGGTTCCAATGACTCCTCTTCCCTCATATCCTAAAGGTTTTAAAATAGGCTCATTTGTTTCCCTGAAAAGTAAACCTAAGATATTTCAGGCTTCTTCTTACGAGTCTTTAAATCCTTTGATTAGCATGGATCCTCCCTCTGTTAATCCAGGTTTAAAGGATATTATGAAGCAAGGTTCTTCGGTTCCTTCTTCTCAAGCTGTTCAATTTTCCACTCTTGAAAATTGGGAGAAATTGGCCAGAACTGGTATGCAAGTAGCTTCTCATTCAGAGATGTTTCTTTGTGGAACACTCAAAACTATGCAGCAGGACACTTTGTCCAAGGATGACATGTTGGAAGTGTCACGCTATCTTCAAGCTGTGGCCGTGTCTCAGTCTCACTTAATTGAAATTTTATCAAGACTTGCTTCAGGGCCTCTTTTGGCTCGTAGAGATGCTTGTTTGGCAGTGTCAGATTTGGATTCAGAGGTCAAACAATCTTTACGAGTTCAGCCCATGGAATCTTCAACAATTTTTGGTGAGAAATTTCCTGAAATTGTGAAGCAGTACAAAGATGGACTTACCCATAAGTCTCTGCAGATGGCTGTTGTCGGTGCAAGTAAACAGCAGTCTTCTGGTTTCAAGAAAAAGGGTCCCAAAGTTTCAGAATCCTCAACTAAGTCTACATATGGTGAGTTAAGCGTTTCTGTAGGGCCCAATGCTTCTAGAACTGCTAATGTCACACAGGGTCAAGGTAGACCGTTTCAGAGAAATCCTAGGAGAAATCCTGTGAATCCAGGGCAGAATAAGGGTCCTAAGAAGGGTAAAGGACCTAAGCCCAATGCCCCTTAGGGGTGCCCACTTCGGTTCCCAGGCTTGCCAAGGCATGAAACCTTGTGTCTCATACCCAGAGCAGGTACCAAGATCAGACCTGCCAACAGGAGGAAGAATTTCTTTCTTCCTAAAGGCCTGGGAAAAAATAACTTCGGATGTTTGGACACGCTCTGTCGTCCGAAGTGGGTATCAAATTCAATTACGTGTCCTTCCTCGTCTGTTTCTTTCTCCACCAAGATGGTGTACTCGTATGCCACAAGACCCTGTAAAACTGGAAATCTTGAGAGACGAAGTGAAATCATTGCTTCAGAAGCGAGCAATCGAAGAGGTAACGAAGGATCATCCCAGGAGAGGGTTTTTCAGTCGTATATTTCTGGTTCAGAAACGGTCAGGGGGTTGGCGTCCAGTAATAGATCTTTCTCGTCTGAACCAATTTGTTCTTTGTCCTCATTTCAAAATGGAGACATTGACTTCAATCAGACAAGCACTTCAGAAAGGCGACTGGGTTACTTCCCTCGATTTGAAGGATGCATATTTTCACATCTGCGTCCATCATCGATCACGACGTTATCTTCGGTTCATTTTCGAAGGGAAAATGTACCAGTTTTGAGTTCTGCCATTTGGCCTCTCTGTAAGTCCATATGTGTTCACTCGAGTCTTGAAATCAGTTTTAAGTCATGTTCGTCGCCAAGGTATTCGAGTACATGCATACCTGGACGACTGGTTACAACCTTCAGTGTCAGAGGCCCTATCATGGCTTCACTGCAAAAGGCTCCTCAGGATTATTCTAGATCTAGGCTTTATTCCCAACTGGGGGAAGTCAGAACTAGTTCCAGTTCAGGAATTCACTTTCCTAGGTGCTCGATTCAAGCTCAAACAAGCATTAATCGGCCCCTCTCAGGACAACATTGTTTCTCTTCAACAAGCCTTGACCAAGTTGTTGGGAGCGAAAGAAGCTTCAGCTCGCCAGTTATACTCCATTCTAGGTCAGATGGAGTCTATGGCCAGCCTCCTTCCACTAGGGAAAGCTTTCAAAAGACCCCTCCAGTGGGAATTCAAGGAGAGGTGGTGTCAAGGACTGGCTTTGTGGGACGACAAGATCCCTTTAGGGCCATGGTTTTGCAAAGCAGTGAGTCCTTGGATGGACATGGAGGTTATAATGGCCATGTCTCCTCTTCATCATCCTTCTCCCCAGCTCCATCTTTTCACAGATTCGAGTCTGGAGGGTTGGGGGGCTCACATGGACAGTCACATGGCATCGGGTCTTTGGTCCCCGTCTTTCAAACAACAGCACATCAATGTCCTCGAGATGGAAGCAGTCTTGTTGGCACTCAAAGCTTTTGCGGTTCATGTCAAGGGTCATTCGGTGTTGCTAGCTACGGACAACACAACAGTGGCGGCCTATGTGAACAAACAGGGGGGGACTCATTCCCAAACCTTGTGCAACCTGGCAGTAGAGATTGCGTTATGGTGCACTCAGAACAAAGTTCACATCAAGGCCAGATATTTACCTGGGAGACTCAACGCTCTAGCGGATTGCTTGTCCAGGAAAGGGAATATTGTTCAAACCGAATGGTCTCTCAGTCCAAGAGTAGCATCTCAGATATTTCACATCTGGGGCAAGCCTCATCTAGATTTATTTGCAACTCGTCTGAACAGGAAGCTACCGCTGTTTGTGTCTCCTGTCCTGGATCCAGAAGCATATGCAACAGATGCACTGAGTCTGAGCTGGCGGGGAATGTGGGCATACGCGTTTCCTCCATTTCCTCTGATTCTTCCTTGTCTCAAGAAAATTCAGGAGGAGGAATGTTTAGTGTGCCTTATTGCTCCTCTTTGGGAGGGACAAGCATGGTTCCCTCTACTTCTGTCACTTCTGGTAGCTCCTGCAGTTCGCCTTCCTTTGAAGAAGGATCTGCTGTATCAACCCATTTCCAGAATGTTGCATCCCACCCCTCAGGTGTTCCATCTTCACGCTTGGTTGCTATGCAACGACACTTGCAGGCGACAGGCATTTCTGAGCCAGTTGCCAGTCGAATTTATTCCGCGAAAAGACCTTCCACAAACAATCTGTATGATTACAGGTGGAAATCTTGGGTGGATTGGTGCATCGGAAGGAAAATGGATCCCTTCAATCCTTCTGTGAATATGTTTGGAGAATTTTTAATCTCTTTGCATGATAAGAACTTTTCTCCAGCCACAGTTAAGGGCTATCGTTCAGCTATTTCCACAACTTTGAAGCAGATTTCAAGTATCGACTTCTCCAGTCAGTCTGTCTTATCTGATGTGGTTAGAAGTTTTGAGCTGGAACGTCCTAGGACAAGGCCTCATTTTCCAAAATGGGATCTTGCGGTAGTCCTTTCGGCTTTGAATTCTTCGCCTTTTGAACCTCTAGATTCATGCGGTTTTAAGGAGCTCACTTTCAAGACTGTGTTTCTTACTGCTCTGGCCTCTGGTCGCAGGCGTAGTGAAATTCATGCCTTGTCCTGTTCTGATGTTCAGTTTTCAGATCAGTCAGTCAGTTTGTCAACCTTTCCTGGGTTTCTGGCAAAGAATCAGCTTCCCTCAGTTTTGTCTTCACCTATTTCTTTGCCTTCTCTCTCAGGTCAGGATTCTTTACTATGTCCTGTTAGAGCTCTTAAGATTTACCTGGAAAGGGTTTTATCTAGGAGAAAAGGTCGTAAAAGGTTATTTATTTCTCACCTGGATTCTTATGACAAAGAGATTTCATGTGATACTATTTCGAGGTGGATTGTTCAGACCATCAAGTTGGCTTATGGAACTAGGAAGTTGAACCAAGTCTCAGTAAATGCTCATGAAGTTAGGGCTCTAGCTTCATCGTGGGCTTGGTCTAATAAGGTTCCTCTTGATGATATTGTGAAGGCTGGGTTTTGGTCTTCAGAGAACTCTTTTATTAAGTTTTATTTGAGAGATGTTTCCATTTTGGCAAGTAGCCTGGCCAGCCTAGGCCCCGTAGTAGCAGCACAAGCGGTGGTTGTGCCTGTTTCTTCTGTTCTATAGATATAGAGAGATCCAGAGTTTTGTACATATATGTATATACTTGGGATTTAAATCTGGTTTTTAAAAAAAAAAAAAAAAAAAAAAAATACAGAAAGTTCAAATTATGCCCTATTTGAGGGTTGTTCGCGGTGTGAGACTAGAGACCCATTTGCCATGGTCGATGTCCTAACGGCGAAGCGAACTTTTGTACTCAGCTTGGTAGGTTATTCTTACTAGACCCACCATCCATTAATGTTGTAATCAGCAATATTTAGATGTATCGTAGGTTTAACGAAACAAATCTAGAAAATTTTATATTAATTTTCATATTTGTGAGTTATACCTACGATACATCTAAATCATTCTCCCTCCACCTCCCCTCAGTTATCAGTTTTTTGCATCGGTAAATTGAATTATGGGTACTGGTCGTTCGGAAACCCGAACAACCGGTGCTGGGTACTTCTAAATGCCGGTACAAAAGTTCAGGTTCTTGTTTTTTCTGCGGTAGTCGGGTGATTCCCCGGAGAGCAATATTTAGATGTATCGTAGGTATAACTCACAAATATGAAAATTAATATAAAATTTTCTAGATCTCATAGCCAGATGTACCTAAAATTTAAATTATACCTTTCCAATATAATGTGGGAGAGTCTATTAAGTACATAGTCTATTGGGTTAAGGTCTATGCAGTCTGCATATACAATGCAGCTCTCAACAATGGCTAGCTTTGGGAAGATTATAAAGGATTTACCCTTAATACTTGAACACCTGAACTCATGTCATACTTCTCCTAAAATTTTAACCCTTAGAGTGCTGCAAAAGTTGAAAATCAGGCCTGTAAGAGGGGGTACCCCTACTTGAGAAGCCATTACTCCCTTGATTTTGCCTCGATTTAGATGGCATTTTTACACATATTTTGCCGATTGTATGTGGCCATTTTACCATAGAAGTAATGATCACATGCTTTGTAGTCACATTACATTCATGTGGCAACCGGGAACCATTTAAGACACTTAAAAAAAAAAATTACAAGAGACCAGCGCTTACTGTGTGCTATTCAGAAAGAAAAGGGGGACATACATAGGTTCTACTGTTGTTCCGACTTCTTCCTCACTGCATGGAAATGATTTAGGTGTTATGGGTGTGTTTTTTCCAGAAAATTGTGATAAAACTGACAAAGTGGGTGCTGAAATTTCTGACAGCTTGAAATTCGGTATACTTGGTCTTTATTAATGTGGGTAAATTCCAGCACTTGACTTTCTAATGACGAGCAGTATGTTTGTATGAAAGTAGAAATACCTCCTGTATGGGAGCACTTGCTCTGAATGGTTGCAGCTGGTGTATAGTAAGAATGACAGGCTTTAGAGTTGACATACCCCTCCCAAACTACAAATGTTGTTCCCCACACTTTAAGAAATGAATCTAAACAATGGGTGATTGAATGGCCTGATCAGATGCTGCATTCTGGCCTATCTTATTGGAGTCTACACTGTTTGCTCAGACATAACTGTCTCAGGGTCGATATGATAAATCTAGACTGGTTGTGGAGAAGTGGCTGCTGTGAGAGATTAACCCGTTGTAGACTGAATAGTATCCCCCACACTAAATATTGGAAGAGTTCACTTTCAATTTTAGGTATGTCAGGCTATGAGATTTAGATCTTCCTAGAGAAAAATGACTAAACTATTTGCAAACAAGGGAGACCCTGATCAGATGCTGCATTCTGCAGCATCTGATTTGGGTCTACACTGTTTGCCAGATACCCTTATAGGGGTTTCCAGACTACAATGGGTTAAATGTACAGTAAAACAGCCTTTTGGGATTCTGAAAAGTGACTGCATATTGGAATGTGGCTCATTTGTTCAGTGGTGACCATTAGTGGATGTTCCACTGTTTTTGATAGTCTCAGAATATAGTACATGTATACCTATTCCTTATCGTCAGCAAACTTGTTGCAAGAATTATTAGAAATTTTCCACATTTGAACTGTTTTTTGCAGAGAAGGCGCATGAGCTGTATGAGAGGTAACATCAAAGCAGTCTGATCAGTGATTTTGTGTTTGCTTGCAGGAGCCTAAAGGATTTAAAGAGCTGTAGCCATGCAAGGTGTTTAGGCTCACAGTGATAAGAATTCAGATCTGTGGATGCACAGGCCATCTGAACTTTAGCTATTTGCATATATGATGCATTAAAGATTTTTACTGATTCCAAAATTTGTAATTCAGATTAGCTGGAATTTACAAGACTTTTTTTTTTTTTTTAAATGACAGAATGACTTTAGATATGTTTATCATCTGAATTATTACATAATTTGCAAATTAATCACATTTCTCATTCACAGACACACATTTTTTGTGTTATATATTCATTCACTGAGCAAATTAAACTACAAACTATTGTAAAACTTCAATTACTCAGATGGCCTGTTAATCATGGCTGATTTGAACTTGCATTTGAGTCCCTAGGAAATCTCAAAAAACAGTTATTTTTTAAGAACATTTTCTTATTTTGCCATGAAAATGTATGTTGAGTGTATTCATTAGAATCACCTCATTGTACTCATTAGAATCATATCATGCAGATGATTCTAATGAGAACACTCAACATACCATTATTATACAGTAGATCGAAAAGACATCCCTAAATTATCCCCATTTTCCTCCTGACCTGGTACTATGATTAGCCCTCACTGGCTCAAACCACCCATGTCTAGAACAAATTTCCATGGTCCCAAAGATATTCAAGTCATTGAACTTTGACTGCAGCAACAAAGCTCTGAACAAGTTCAAACTTTTATGTTTTGCTGTAACTCAGGGATGAGTGGTTTGGGATTATTAGTGGGTATTATTTGTCAATTTTGGACAGAGTTATCTGCCCACCACATATCCATATTTTTTTTCAGGACCAAATATCAAGCAGTTTTCACCAGATATGTGCATTGGTATTGTGGAGATCTAGTTTGCGATTGCTAATAACAAATTTCATCAATTTTTGACAGAATTATCTGCCAGCCACACATCTGTAATTTTCATTTCTGAGATGATAACTTGGGTAAATATCAATCAGTATTCACCAAACTTGGTGTGTGCATCGATATTATGAAGGATATTATGGAGATCTGGTTTGGGATTGCTAATGGGCAAATTAATGGTGGGGTATTATCTTTCTCATTATAGCTCACCTGTACAAAGTACAAGAACTATTGTAAGTCACCCCAGTCATCCACGTTCCTGTTCCCGTCACACTGCGGTAAAGTTTTTCAAGTGCTTATATCTCTGCAATCACTCAACACAAAGCATTCATATTTGGAACATTGGTGCCTGGGAGGGTCTTCTGTGATTCCATGAGAACAGACCCCTGGGTTTATGCCCCAGGGTGGGGCTAGGGGTCAAAATCTAGGACACCTTTGTAAAATGCTCTATTGCTGTGTTTAAGATTTTCATATGCTTATATCTTAGTAGTCAGGTGTCAACAAGCATTCATATTTGGAACATGGGTGCCTGGAAGGGTCATCTAAGTGTCCATAGGTATCAGCCCCTGGGTTCATGCCCTGGGGTGGGGCTAGGGTTCCAAATCCAGGACACCTATTGTAAAGTGTTTAGTGCATTTCTGTCATGTTAGCATTTAAACACATCCTAGGTAATACATCAGTCAACCTTGTGAGATTGCTTTAGGTGTCATTTGGTGAAGGTCATGGTTACCTACATTTTACAGTCCAATGACCTTTATTTCATGGTCCAGTGACTTTGCCTTATATCTGTAAGACTATTTGATGGAGAAATGTCATATACCTTAGATATTAGTTCCATGTGACACATTGACCTCAAAATATCTGTAGGTCAGTGTGACCTATATTTCATGGTCCAGTGATTATGCCTTATAACTCGAAGACTATTTGATAATAAAATGTTATACCTTGGATATTAGTCTCATGTGACACAGTGACCTCAAAATATATGTAGGTCAATATGATCTACTTTACCTGGCCCAGTGATTACGCCTTATATCTTGATGACTATTTGAGAAGAGAAATGTCATACCTTGGATATTAGTTCCATGTAACACGAAGGCTGACCTCAAAATTTATGCATGTCAGTGTGACCTATATTTCATGTTCCAGTGATTTCGAAGACTATTTTAATGGAGAAATATCATACCATGAATATTAGTTCCATGTGACACTAAGAGTAACCTAAAAATATATGTAGGTCCTTGTGACCTACATTTCACAGTCTATTGATTTTACCTTATATATCTCGAAGACTATTTGATTGAGGACTGTCATACCTTGGATAGTAGTTTCATGTGACACAGATAGTGACCTCAAAATATATGTATGCCAATGTGACCTATATTTCATGGTCCAGTGATATTGTATTGTATCTCAAAAACTTATTGATGGAGAAATGTCATACCTTGGATATTAGTTTCATATGACACGAAGAGTGACCTCAAAATATAGCTATGCCAAAGTGTACTATATTCATGGTTCAGTGATTTTGCCTGATAACTAGATTATTGGATTGAGAAATGTTTTACCTGGATTATAAGTTTCATGTGACCCAATGATTGACCTAAAAATATATCTAGGTCAGTTCAGTGATTGTTGTCTTAGAACGAAACCTTGGTCTTTAACTTCTGAATGATAAAAATGGTACAATACAAAATGTGCCCAGCAGACAACCTATGCTGTCCTGTGACAGCTCTTATTTTGTTTGTTTTTGTTTGTTTTGTATTTTTACCCTCCTGTAAAATTCTGGAGATTTAATAATCTGTTCTGTGGATTTGTTTTGTTTTCCTCTAACAGAAGAAACAAAACAAACAAAACAAAGAGTTGTCTTTCCCTGCTTCTTTTGACAGCAGAGCATACAAATTTAAGACCTCAGTTGATCACAGAATAATGATGCGCATAATTAAGCCTGTATGGGACTTTGCTGTTTATAAGGTCTTTTTAAATTTGATGTTGTCTGCTTGATGAAATGTCATCTTGTTTTGTCACAGATATCTGATAGATAATGAGTAATTTAATTGCTTGTTTGTATCCCAATGATCTGTTGTTATTAACCTTTATTACTCTCTAGTCAAAGTCAGCAGACAACAAATTGTTGATATTTTTCTTAATTTTCCCAGATAATAGGCATTGACATTTCATGCAAATTGTCTTAGAGTTTGCATGAATGTCAAAGCTTATATTCTAGTAAAAATAAGAAAAATATTTCAAAAAGTGGTCTCCTGAAATTTTTACCCAACATGCTTAGCGTTAATCAAATAGTCTACTAATCTTGTATAGACCAAATACAGATTATTGAATCTAAATAGGATATTTGTTTGATTAGATAAGTCATTTTCAAGTATACTTTGATTCATTAGTTTGCTTTTAGGATTAGAAGAAGATCAATGGAAATTAAGAAAAAGAAAGTAAAAAATTTAGATGGTTGTATCAAGATAACTTAGCATGCTGAGTAAATATTTTTACAGGCAAAATGTTTTGGAAAAATTAGGATTTCTGTCACAGTGAGACAATTTCAGCCCAGTACAGACCCCAGAGACAGCCTAGGCCCTCTCCATTCTCATCATGAGTTGCATTTCACTTTTTATGCAGATTCTCTCAGTTTGCATGATTCTCTCAACTTCATGAAATGAGTCCCAGTTGCTTTGAAAAAAATCAGAAACATATAAATATTGCATTCCAGAGAGGTATGGGTCTGTCCAATCTTGGCATATTGTGTAGATCCAGATCACTTGGCTTCTGAAACTGCACTGTTTGTCATTCTGTATGAAAATTTGCATAAAACCTGGATCAAGTAATATGATTGG
The DNA here is from genome assembly GCA_964016985.1 of Anodontia alba. Lineage (NCBI taxonomy): Eukaryota > Metazoa > Mollusca > Bivalvia > Lucinida > Lucinidae > Anodontia > Anodontia alba. The sequence continues at coordinate 102,855,489 of OZ024822.1, forward strand.
CTGACAATTTAAAGTGGGTATGGCATCTTAATTTATTCAGCATGGCAAGGTTTTGTAAAAAGTTCACCTGAGAAATATGAATATCAATCAAGGTATTGGTTGATAATCATATTACATTACAAAGAATGACATTTAAAGGTCTTTTCCCACGCCTACCAAATGAATGAATACTTAACATTGGTTAAGAACGTGAAACAATTAGAGCAAAATTGGTTAGGCATTCGATGACTCAAAAATGGTAAACAAACTTTGCATTTTCTGTGTTTCATGAGCGATATAAATGTTTTGAGGAAATTATTTGAAAAATGGGGAATTACATTCAACTGCCCATTGATATCGGCATCTGAGGAGTAAATCTCAGACCACCTACTTCATGCATATTAATTGGCTGAATTGGCTGAATTATTTTTAGCATGCTGAAGGTGTACTGAAAGCCATAGAAAACACATAGAAATTCGTGGTGTTTATTGTCCTTTACTTAATTTTGCGCTTTGCTAGAAGTTCAGTATATCATCACGCACACAAGATAGATACAAATGATTATTTGTGTTATGGATATTTGTTTGTCAATGCAGCATTGTTGAGAAATCACCACAGTAAGGGTCAAAAATGAATAGTACACATTAGAGCTGTAAGTTTTGTTTTTATTTATTTAGATCTAATGCATAACCACCGATTTTCAACCCTTCCCGCGGCGATTTCTCAATAGTGCTGCATTGACAACCAAAATATCCAAAATATCCATAACATAAATAATCATATAATGTGTGCGTGATGATATGCTGAATTTCTAGCAAAGCATAAAATAAAGGACAAAAAAAACCCACAAAATTCCATGCATTTTCTATGGCTTTCAGTACACCTTCAGCATGCGAAAAATGATTCAGCCAATATGCATAAAGTAGGTAGTCTGAGATTTATTCCATAAACGCCAATATCAATGGGCTGTAGAATGTAATTCTCTGTTTTTCAAATAATTTCCTCAAAACAATTTATGAAACACAGAAGATGCAAAGTTTACCTTTTTTGAGTCATCCAATGCCCAATCGATGATGCTCTAATTGTTTCCTGTTCTTAACCTATGGTTACACATTCATTCGTTTGGTAGGCGTGTTTCCGCTGAAACACAAGTTAAACCTTGCCCTGCTGAATAAATTAAGATGCCATGCCCACTTCTGATTTTCAACCAATCAGATTACTTGATCTAGGTTGTTACAAATTCACAAACTTAATGACAAACAGAGCAGATCCAGGTCAGTTGGCTTCTGAAATCAACTGATCTGGGTCTAAACTGTTTGCAAAGGAGAACAGTGTTCAGCTAGCGCTGTACCCGGGTTAAAATGAGTTCTCTTCCTGTCCTGTATGTTCCTGCCTTAAAAGTTGAAACGATGCTACAAAGGATTGCTGTCAGTAAGTGAGTATAACCATGGTTGACTATGACTGACCATATTTGACAAGGGCCAACCATAGTTAACTGGTTTCACTATAATCAGAAGCATGGTTAACCATAGTCACAAAACACACTCTGACTATGGTTACCTGTAGTTGACCATGGTCAAAACTGTGAGTAACTACCGTAAACCATGGTTGGGCATATGGCCATGAAGACCATTCATGGTTTACTGTGGTCAGCAATTCTTATCATTTGTATGAATTCTGCTACTATTTTACACTATATATAGCTTTCTGTTTCAACTCTTCATTGCCTAAACTGCAGGGTATGCTGCCCAAGGGACAAAAGCTAAACTGTTATACCGTGTCTGAATATGGACTTACAACCCCAGATCTCTGTGACTTTTGAAGTGGCTGACTGGTTAGAGCTCCCGACTTCTGACCACAAGGTCACGGGTTTGAATACCACTGGAGTCTGAATTCATCTCATGATTTTACCATGCTTCGTTGCATAGAGCCTTTCATGATCACCCTTCCATCATCTCGATATGGCTTAAATTATGTTGAAAGGTATGTAAAACACCAAATCATAATCATGTGACTTTCTCCTCCATTTCCATATTGTCATATAAACCTATAAAAGCATTTCTGCAAGCTTGACATCAGACACTAGCTCCAGACTGATTTAAGGAACTTTTTCCAATCAAATTGCATTGGTATTTTGTTTTATTTCTCCATGAAATCACATGTTGTTGGTACTCATTAGAAGCACCTCAGAGAGGTGCTTCTAATAAGTACCCACAACATGTTTTCATGGAGAATTAAAAAAAACTACTGTATTTTGATACTCCTATTATCTAGAGCTATGGCAGACTCCTATATATACAAATAGTAAATCAGAGAAATTGATTTGCTCTAAATCTTCCATTACTTTGTTTTATTTGTTGAGCTAAGTAAATAAATTGACATCCAAGAATAAATGTTATAAAGGAGATAAAAGACAGCTTGGTAGATCAATTACTTGGGTATTGTCTTTCTCTTCTTTACTGACCCTTAAAGTGCCAGTCAAAACAACAGCAGATGGCCTTTTAATTTTTTCTGTACTTTTCAGAGAAAATAAGGCTTGACATTTCATATGAATTATCTGCTAGGCAGATGATTAACATGAAATACCAGTCTTATTTTCTCCCAAAGATTACAAAAATTATATATATAAAAAAAACACTAGAATTTCACCTGCTTCAATTTTGCTTAGAGCATTAAAAGTTAAAGTGACCATATTTATTTTGTTTATTGGACTTTTAAGTCTTCTCTTTCTTGAAGGCATGTTCTTGTTGATTTATGCTGTTATTTTAAGTGCTGTTGCCATTATTAATCTTCAAAGAAGCCTGGGGTATGTTTGTGAATGGTATCATGACAAAACTAATGAGCCGGAACATCAGAAAATGAACATTCGGACATGTACGACCAGGGAAGATTCAGATCAGTGTGTGCATTTGTGCAGTCTGATCAGGATCTTCCCAGGGTGTAATTTGGATAGCCAAGGATGCAAAGTTTCTTCATGGCAAAACTCTGGTGAGACTACATAGATGCACATGCTGATTTGAGTCTTCACTTGGCTGGGCGTACATGGTGTGTTTTCTGACATTCCGGCTGGAATGTCTTTGAGGCATACATATTAGGAACTGCGCTAGCATAGTACAGTCTATGGACATGTATGTTGTGGTTTACATGGCTCTAGAATCTAAAAGATAAATTTCTTATTTCTCCACATAAACATACCTAGTGGGTACACATTAGAGCCGTTTCTAATGTCTACCCACAAAGTATGTTTTCTGGGAGAAATCAGCAAAACATCCATATTTTTATGTCACCCACCACAGGGTGAGGCGGGGTTGGGATGGGGGATTCATATTGTTTTTAGTGCAGATCCCATCGGCGCCGGTGTAGCCTCTTGTCTGCACTTTATCTCCTTAATGAATGGATGGATTTTGGCCAAACTTACACAAATTTATCTTTGGGTGGGGGAAAAATGCTGATTAGATTTTGATGACCATTTTCAAGGTCACACAAGGACTTAGATTGTTGGAAAATTGCTTGTCCACACCCTGTCTCCTGAAAGAACAAATGAATTTTGACCATACCTGCACATTTAGATTGCTGGGACATGTAAAAGAACTGATTAGATTTAGGTGACCTTGACCCCATTTTCAAGGTCACATGATGGCTTAGATGGTTGAAAAATGGCTTGCTGCACCCTATCTCCTGAATGAATGGATGGATTTTTACCAAACTTGTACATCTATATTGTTGAGACATGGAAAAGAACTGATTAGATTTTGGTGATCTTGACCACATTTTCAAGGTCACAGTAGGGCTCAGATTGTTGGAAAATGGCTTGTCTGCACCCTATCTCATGAAGGAATGGAGGGATTTTAACCAAACTTGCACAACTATATTGCTGTGACATGAAAAAGAACTGATTAGATTTTGGTGACCTTGACCCCATTTTCAAGGTCACATAAGGGCTTGGATTGTTGGAAAATGGCTTGTTTGCACCCTATCTCATGAAGGAATAGATGGATTTTGACCAAACTTGCACAACTATATTATTGTGACAGGAAAAAGAACTGATTAAATTTTGGTGACCTTGACCCCATTTTCAAGGTCACAGGATGGCTCAGGTTGTTGGAAAATGGCTTTTCTGCACCCTATCTCCAGAATGAATGGATGGATTTTGACCAAACTTGTACAGCTATATTGTTGAGACAGGGACAAGGATTGATTAGATTTTGGTGACCTTGACCCCATTTTCAAGGTCACAGGGGGGCTCAGATTGTTGGAAAATGGTTTGTCTGCACCCTATCTCCAGAATGAATGGAAGGATTTTGACTAAGCTTGTACATCTATATTGTTGTGACATGGAAAAGAACTGATTAGATTTTGGTGACCTTGACCCCATTTTCAATGTCACACAAGGGCTTAGATTGTTGAAAAATGGCTTGTCTGCAACCTATGACTGTTCTAGTTTCATTAGTTAAAAGCATCTTATTTGGAGCCATTTTCATTCTAGAAATGTCTGGGTGGCCGAGTAGTTAGCACTCCGGACTTCGGATAGCCAGGCCCTGGGTTAGAATCAGATCGCCAGGCCCTGGGTTAGAATGACTGTACAGCACTTCATATTGCACACAGCTTTTCCTTGATCGCCTTCCCATTGTCTCGATATAACTTAAATAATGATGAATTTAGGGATGTAAAACACCAACTCATCATGGAGCTGTCATTGTTCTATATTACATTTTTGTTTGGATACAATATTTTGGGGTCCATTTTTATATGCCCGTTTGAAAAACGGGACGTATTATGTTACGGGGTATAGCGTCCGTCCTTCCGTCCATCCGTAAACTTTTTCATTTCCGGCTAACTCCTCCTACAGTTTACATCCGATCAAGCTGAAACTTGGTATATAGTTAGACCATGATGTTGCGCAGCGCATATTGTTTCCGGGTTACAGTCCACCAAATGTTTGCAGAGTTATGCCCCGTAGAATATGTCTGTAAAGTCCTCCTACATTTTACATCCGATCAAGCTGAAACTTCATGTATAGTTAGACCATGATGTGGAGCAGCGCATACTGATTCAAGGTTACAGTCCACCAAATGTTAGCAATTTCAGTAGACTTTTGGTTTCCGGCTAACTCCTCCTACAGTTTACATCCGATCAAGCTGAAACTTGATCTGTAGTTAGACCATGATGTGGAATAGCGAATATTATTTCAAGGTAACAGTCCACCAAATATTAGCAGAGGCTTTTAATTTTTCGTTTCTGGCTAAATCCTCGTACAGTTTACATCCAATCAAGCTGAAATTTCATGTACAGTTAGAGCATGATGTGGAGCAGCGCATATTATTTCGAGGTCACAGTCCACCAAATATTAGCAGAGTTATGCCTCTTTGAAAATTTCAGTAAACTTTTCGTTTCCGACTAAATCCTCCTACAGTTTACATCCTATCAAGCTGAAACTTGATTTGTAGTTAGACCATGATGTGGAGCAGCGCATATTATTTCAAGTTTATAGTCCACCAAATATTAGCAGAGTTAAAACCCTTTGAAAATTTCTATTAGTTTTTCGTTTCCGGCTGAATCCTCCTACAGTTTACATCCGATCAAGCTGAAACCTCATAAATAGTTACACAATGATGTGGAGCAGCACATATTATTTCGAGGTTACAGTGCACCAAGTATTTGCAGATCTATGCCCCTTTGAAAGGTTTTGTAAACTTTTTGCAGCATATTGTTTAGAGGTAATAGTGTGCAAATTTTATTTTATAATAGGTATATTTTTTGCAAATAACTAAAGTTTTGGTCATATGAGCAAGATATTGATTTTTTTTTTTTTTTTTTTTTTTTTAACATCTTGGACCCTTAGGTTACAGTTCACCAAATATCAGCAGAGATATGCCCCAATGAAATTTTTTCATTTTTTTTTTTTTTGTAATTCCACTTACAGTTTATATCCGGAGCACTGAATTATACAGGAGCCAGTTTATGTGCCTACATCTTATTACTTGCCACGGGCGTATAATGCCCCGCTTGGCGGAGCTCTTGTTTTTAAACTGCATTGTATTGAAAACTGCTATTATGAACATTATATGAACAGTGTTATAAAGATGTTTCTATGAATCTGATATGAATGAATATTATTTTCTGTGGCAGTTATTGTCTGGATTTTATCCATGAAACGAAAGTCCATTCATAATGCTTCCTGTGTCTGACCCCCAATCTATGTGGAACTTTAACCCATTGTAGTCGGGAGACTCGTAAAAGGGTACTTGGCAAACAGTGCAGACCCAGTACAGACGCCACAGAACGTGGCGTCTGATCAGGGTCTCCACTATTTGCAAATAGTTTAGCCATTTCTCTCTAGGAATATGTAAATCTCATAGCCTCACCTCCCTAAAATTGAAATTGGACTCTCTAATATATAGTTTGGGAAGTCTATTCAGTCTACAATGCATTAACATCTTGCAATAGTGCAAACTTGACATATTAGATAATGCACAAAGTGGAAAAAAGGCCCTTATGCCATAAGCAAACAGCAAAGGTCCAGATGAGCATGCACATCTGTGCAATCTGATCTGGATACTCTGTTTGTTGGCATATAGTCCAGTATTCATGAATTCTGTAAGCGGGCAATGAAGGCTCTGGTCAGCCTGCATAAATGCACAGGCTAATCCGGGCCTGCATTGTCTACAAATTGCATGAGTGCCTTTTTTGTGTGTTGTGTATCAGCTACAGTATTTAATCTTGATGCTGTCAGTTGTGTGCTCTTTGTTTTCCTGGTTGATTGTTTTCTGAATTTTAACCCTGGTCCTGCTGAACCCGGATATGCCCTGCCTTTGCAAACAGTATAGATCCAGATCAGTTGGCTTCTAAAGAAGCCAACTGATCTGGATCTGTACTGTTTGTTATAAAATATGTGAATTTGTATCAACAACCTGGATCAAATAATCTGATTGGCTGAAAATTAGATATGGGTGTGGCATTTTAATTTACTCAGCATGACATTTGAGTTAATATTTTAACTTTTAAATGCTCTGTAGGTTAAATCAATAGATGACAAACTATCGATATTTTTGTCTTATTTTCGTATCCACAGAAATTAAGACCTGTCATTTCATTCAAATTGTCTCGAAAGAAGACAGTTTGAATGAAATGCTTTATTTTCTTTGAAAAGTATGAAAAAAATGCATCTGCTGCCGTTTTAATTCAGCAGGCTAAAACTTGAAGTGAATAATGCTTAGCTTGCTAGGTATCATTTCAGTCGACAACATTTTGAAATATTTTTTTTATGCTTTTCTCAGAAAATAGGGTTGACATTTCATGCAAATTATCTTACTAGGAGACTGTTTGCTAGAATGTAGAAACTATTTTCTTGGGGGTCCTGGTATTATTACTTCAACTAGGTTTAAGCAGAATAGATACATGTTCTTTTAAAATTGTTTGGCATCCCTGAAAAAAGATCTATTTTAAAAGGAAAGAATTTGTTCCTGTTTAAGGAAATTCTTTCCTTTTAGAGTAGACCCCTTTTCAGAAGGGTGCTAGTTTGCAGAAAAGTAAAGAGGAATTCACAATAACTGTCTCCAGAAAATCTATCTAGTGTATTGAGTCCCTGGGGTAGGGCTGGGTTGCAGTTGTTTCAAATGACATTGCTTAACATCTGCAGAGACACTAATTAAGACAGAAACTAATTAAGACAATCTTACGATTACTCTTTTATTTATTGATTGAAATGTGGTATATTATCATGTCATGACACAATGTCACACTGACAAAATGAAAAAAAAAGGATCATATGAGCATAAAGATACCAACTACCATCATATTATGCGGAATCAATATACACTGGTAGTTTGCAAATATATTGAATTTCCACCAGTAATTAAATATATTTATATCGTTTACTGAAAAATCATCACAGGTTGCTTCTATATATTAACCCTTAAAATGCCAAGCAAAGTTTGTAGCAGACAACATTCTAAAATTTTCATTTTTTATTTTGCAAAGGAAATAAGTCGAGACATTTCTAGGTTATTCTCTCCCTTCTGCTGATTCAAGAAGGGCAGTTGTCAGTTTCTGGCAAAAGAATGTGCACAATACCGGTTAACCGCTTAGTGGACTAAGCCTGCCTAGTAAAAATGTGGTTAGGTAAACTGACTGTGCTTGACATGACTCGACTGGGTTGATTGGCCATAAAACCTCAACACAAACAAACATATTTTTGTTGGTCCTCATTCAAGGCTGATCAGTGAAATAATTTACAAAAGTCATAGTCAAATTTCACTTCTTTCTGTGTTTTTCTTTTCTTTTTTTTTTTTTTTTTTTTTCGGTCTCATCCCTATCTGATCAGATAGGCTCCTGTGCTAACTGAGAAACTGTTCAGAATGTCAGTCACAGTCTCATCTATTTTACCAATCTGCCACTTATGTTTTCTTACATAAATAGGAGTTCATTCTGGCTTCACTTGATATGTGGAACATTAAATTGATCATTGTTTTAACCTTTACCGCTCTAATTCAGCAGATGACAATTTGATGATATTTTTCTTCTTTTTCCCCCCAAAAAATGAGTTTTGTCTATTCATGCAAATTGTCTCCAAAGGAGACACTTTGCAAGAAATGCCAAAGCCTGTTTTCAGGGGAAAAAAAAGAAAAATATTTCAAATTGTCATCTGGTGAATTTTTCACCCAGCATGATAAACTTCAAATATTGGTCACCTGTAAAATAGGTACTGCCTACACTTTTCCTTCTCATTCCAGTGAGTGTTACAGTAGCATTCTGTCTGAAACCCAATAATTTCATGATCTACTTCTTATAAGTATATAATTCAGAAAGAAGAAAAAAAAAATCTATATTTCAATTTTCTGCAAAGAAGGATGTATTATTTTGAAACTGTAGCTAATTCAAAGCCTGGTGACAGTTTCCAGCTATTGTTCCAAGGTTGATTTCTAGGTGTGGACCAAAATCAATAACTCTTGCATAGCTCCAGATAAGGCAGTTTTTTCAGCCAAAAAGTATTGATATGTTTCTAATTTCCCAGTGTATGTTGTGGGCACTCATTAGAAGTGCATCAATGAGGCACTTCTAATGAGTGTCAACAAAATATGTTTTCATGGAGAAATAAGAACTATTTTGTGGTAATCCCCTTCTTATCTGTAGCTATGTTCATGTAAAAGAGATCTAGTGCTGTATTGTCTTCCCAGCATCATCTGTTCTGTTGTTGTAGAGATAGTAACAGCCATTCAGCCTTAACACCTGTGACAATACCTGTGACAATACCTGTGTTCCGATTCTTTAACCCTTAAAGCGCAAATCACAACTTCAGCAGACAACATTCTAAAATCTTTATTTTTATTTTTTTTAATTTTTCAGAGTAACTAAAACTTGACATTTCATGTGAATCATCTGCTAAAAGCAGATGATTCACATGAAACGTCAAGTCTTATTTTCTATGGAAAATAAAAAAAAAATGCGAGTGGCATCTCCCAGCAAACACATAACGTTATCGTAACGTTTTGTATTGGTTTCAAAATAGTTACGTTGAACCTGACATTTTTAAAACGTTTTTGAAATGTTTATTGTCTACCTAGACGTGGTTATGTACATCCGAAAGTCAGTTATGAAAGCTTTTTCGTCTACATGTCCCTTAGACTGCATTTTTGTTTTTTCTATCCTATTGAGAGCATTTTTTGTATTCGTTCGAAAAAGGTTACAGAATAACCAGATTTTTGCAGACATTTTGAAAACGTTGTTGCGACGTTTCTAGATTTTTACATTCTGTCGCGTTGTATGCAACGTTAAAATAACGTCACAATAAGGTTATTAATTATTTCAATACTAAAAATATTATAATGATTTGTTAACTTATTTTCAAGGAAACGTCTAAACCTGTCATACCGCACCCTTAATCCGCCTGTTTTTACTAGTAGTCGGTAGAAAAACTTTATATAATAACCAGGTTTTTGCAGACATTTTGAAAACGTTGTTGAGACGTTTTTAGATTTTTACATTTTAGTCGGGTTGTATGCAACGTTAAAATAATGTCATAATTACGTTCTTAATTATTTCAATACAAAAAATGTTTTAATAATTTGTTTACTTAAATTTTCAAGGAAATGACTAAACCTGACACGGCACCCTTAATCCGCATTTTTTTTTTTTTTTTTTTTTTTTACTAGTAGTCGTTAGAAAAATATTACACAATAACCCGTTTTTTGCAGACATTTTGAAAACGTTGTTGTGACATTTCTAGATTTTTACATTTTAGTCGCGTTGTATGCAACGTTAAAATAACGTCACAATTACGTTTTTAATTATTTCAATTCTAAAAATATTCCAATGATTTGTTAACCTAAATTTTCAAGTAATTGCATAAACTTGTCACAACACCGCACCCTTAACCCGCCTTTCTTTTTACTAGTAGTCGTTAGAAAAAAAATGTTATTGAATAATCAGTTTTTGCAGACATTTTAAAAACGTTGTTGGGACGTTTCTAGATTTTTACATTTTAGTCACGTTGTGTACAACGTTAAACTAACGTCACAATTAGGTTATTAATTATTTCAATACTAAAAATATTATAATGATTTGTTAACTTATTTTCAAAGAAACGTCTAAACCTGTCATACCGCACCCTTAATCCGCCTGTTTTTACTAGTAGTCGGTAGAAAAACTTTATATAATAACCAGGTTTTTGCAGACATTTTGAAAACGTTGTTGAGACGTTTTTAGATTTTTACATTTTAGTCGGGTTGTATGCAACGTTAAAATAATGTCATAATTACGTTCTTAATTATTTCAATACAAAAAATGTTTTAATAATTTGTTTACTTAAATTTTCAAGGAAATGACTAAACCTGACACGGCACCCTTAATCCGCATTTTTTTTTTTTTTTTTTTTTTACTAGTAGTCGTTAGAAAAATATTACACAATAACCCGTTTTTTGCAGACATTTTGAAAACGTTGTTGTGACATTTCTAGATTTTTACATTTTAGTCGCGTTGTATGCAACGTTAAAATAACGTCACAATTACGTTTTTAATTATTTCAATTCTAAAAATATTCCAATGATTTGTTAACCTAAATGTTAAGTAATTGCATAAACTTGTCACAACACCGCACCCTTAACCCGCCTTTCTTTTTACTAGTAGTCGTTAGAAAAAAAATGTTATTGAATAATCAGTTTTTGCAGACATTTTAAAAACGTTGTTGGGACGTTTCTAGATTTTTACATTTTAATCACGTTGTGTACAACGTTAAACTAACGTCACAATTACGTTTTTATTTATTTCAAAGTTAAAACTTTTCTAATTATTTGTTTACTATCATCTGCAAGAAAATGCCTAAAAATTATCATACCGCACCCTTCGCCCGCCTTTTCTTACGAGTAGTCATTACAAAAATGTTATAGAATATCTAGTTTTAAGCAGACATTTTGAAAACGGTGTTGCGACGTTTCTAGACTTTTATATTTTAGTCGCGTTGTATGCAATATTAAAATACAGTCACAATTACGTTCTTTGTTGTTATGATCAATACTAAAAAAGTTCTAATGATTTGTTAACTTAAATTTACATGGAAGTGCCTAAACCTGTCACACCGCACCCTTAACCTGCCTTTTGTTTTACCAGTAGTTGTTAGAAAAAAAAAAAAAGATAGAAAAAAAATGGTAATAGAAAAATCAGTTGGTTTTTTTTCTAGACATTTTGAAATGTCATTGCGATGTTTCTATTTTTTTTTTTTTTTTTTTTTTTTTTTTACATTTTAGTCGCGTTGTATGCAACGTTAAAATAACGTCACACAATTACGTTCTTCATGATGTCAGTCCTATAAGTGTTTTTGATGATATTTGTTGACTTAAATTTACAAGGAAATGTTTAAACCTGTCAAATGCAACCTTAACCCGCATTTTTTTTTACTAGTAGATGTTAGGGAAAAAAATGTGTCCACAGTACACGGATGCCCCCGCTGTGGGGTACCTGACTATAAAACTGCAAAATTCTACCTGGTACAAATGTCTTAACCTGAGTCTAACAGGATCATGTACGGTACATAACCTACGTACCTACGTATATACATTCGTACAGACGGACGTACATTCGTACGCACGTATGGAAAACCTAAAAACTATATGCCCCGGTATCATATGATGCGAGGGGTGTGTGGGGGGGGGGGGGCATAAAAAAGTTATAGAATAATCAGCTTTAAGCAGACATTTTGAAAACGTTGTTGCGACGTTTAATTCTAGATTTTTTTTTTTTTTTTTTTTTTTACATTTTAGTCGCGTTGTATCCAATATTAAAATAAAGTCACAATTACGTTCTTAGTTATTGAGATCAATAGAATCTGCTGAAAATGTTCTGATGATTTGTTAACTTAGATTTTCTAACCATTTTTTTTTTTTTTTTTTTTTTTTTTTTTTTGCAGACATTATGAAAACGTTGTTGCTACGTTTCTCGATTTATACATTTTAGTCTCGTTGTATGCAACGTTAAAATTATATCACAATTACATTCCTAATTATTTCAATACGAAAATATGTTGATGTTTTGTAAATGGTTAAACTTGTTTTACCAGCAGTGCGTGCCTTGCCGATATGAAGCCATAGTATCGTATTCTTTTAAACGCATAAATTTGCTTCTTTGATATATTTGTTATTCTTAAAATTGAACTAGTTTTTTTCGTACCTCAGAAGTTTTTTTTTTTTTTTTTTTTTTTTTTGTTTTGGTCATTCCCGAAAAAGAATGAAAGGAATCGAATACGAATTGGTGCATCGCCATTTTCGCCGCGGAATACAATTGCGCTCGATTTCCAGCCGGGAGAATAAAATCGCATTTAGATCTATATCCGTTGATGGAGTGAACACATTTTGCAGTGCCACTTGCCAAACATCTTTAGGTAAGTTCTTAGTTACGTTTGTGTAAATGATTGCATATGAATTTTTATAATAAATCTAAATTTGTATCAAGTTTTTTTCACGTTATCACCTGTTTTCGTGACCTGTAAAACGTGGCTATTTGTTTATAATAATTCTTTAGCATAATGGTATCTATATTGATTTATTTATTGCCTGTAACATACCAAATTGCCCAAAATAACAATTATATATTGTTTATTTTTAGGATTAAAATCACTGTTTGCTCAAGTATTCAGAATAGGACTGGCAAATCAGAGCTGATAAGATAATCGATTATCAGTCCTACCATTGTGATTGATAATTGATCAGTACTACTGAAGATTAGGTCATACTTTTACCTGTCTGTCTGAGCATGACTCTAACCATATGCCAGACAGGCCTGAGCAAACTGTAGACCCTGATGAGATGCAGGATCTACACTGTTTGCCACTCATTAAGCTAATTCTAGACACAACATTGGGCAGTAACTTGTACAGTACTTGTTCAAATTTTAGATAAAGTATGGTAAGCAGTTGAGGTGTCTGAATGCTATGTGGAATATGGTAAGGTAATAACGCATTCATCTAGATTCAGCACTTTTACGGTTTTCGAAGTCATGTTTACAAAGCAAGTCAGCTGAATAAGAAAAGTGAAACTGCAAGAAGAGTTGTTTATACTCGAAAGACACAGGTATTAATAATGATTTTGAGCGATTTGCATTCTGTGATTGACCATCGCAATTACCCTTAGGCGTAAACATCAACGGTCAGTCATCAATAGTCCTTTAATCAATATGTCAGTCTCAGTTTGTTCGATAAACAAAAGCCATGCTGTTGTACATGTAACTGACACCAATTGATCACGCGCTGACCTTTGAAGGTCAATCTCAGTGTCGCATGGGATGGTACTTGAAAAAAAGAAATTAAGGCTGTGTAACAAATTATTTTGCTTTTTAACACTTTGTTTTTTTGTTTGTTTTTTTTACAAAAAAAAAGGTACACATCAAAATAATTAACTTAACATATTTTTTATCAATAAACAAAAAAAGTTTCTCTGTTTCCTTTTTTTTTTTTGTGTGTGTGAGATGCGACTTCCATGAACTTTCCTACTTTCAATGTCTGTGGCACCGCTTTTGCCGATTCTCTGTCAGTTTGACCGTTTAACGGAGGGATTTTGACCATAAAATCATAAATTATTATGGCAGCTGACCGGAGGAGGTAGGTGACCATTTACCAGAGGTAAAATATACATGTATAGGAAAACACCTCAAGGGAAAGGGAAGGGGGTGGGGGAGATATTAAAATGGCCATTAACAGAGTTAATAGTTCACTTTAACTAACATCAGGAGACAATAATAACATTGGGGAACAAAATAATCACTCAAAGACTATATATATATATATATATATATAAAAAAAAAAAAACATAAGCGCACCTTCATTCCCTGTATAAAACTTCAGCAGTTTCAAAATTATTGGTCCAAAGGTGTAAGGCATGTTTCAGTTTATATGAACTTAAAAAATAGGGACAGTAAGTTGAAAAATATTTTTATTTTAAAAGTTTTTATATAGGGCTAGTACTAGTAGGAAAACAATGTGGCTGAAATCCCCACAAAAATCCTTAAAAACTTTAGGGTCAGTGGTGAAAAATTAAGCACAGTCAGGTAACCTGTGCTATCATTTTGAAACTGCAGATGTTTTATACATAGAATGAAGGTGTGCATATACAAGCTGGCTACATGTTTTTTTTGGAAGTGTGCACACTTTTTTGAATGCTCAGTTAAAGGAAAGGAAGTTGACTTTTCTCCGCTATTATTCAACCAATTTTCATAAAATGAAATGCATTACATAATGCGAATATATGCACTTTTTGTACACATACAGCTTAGGCCCAAAAAATTCTGTTAAAAAGGACCGTTTAAGGCAGCAAAAGCAGGCCTTTCAGGCATGGAAAAGCATGGTCAATATGAGGTCTGTAACTTTCAGGGCAATAACTCGAGTAAATCTCAATGGATTTTCACCAAAGTTTATATGTGCATTAATATTGTGGAGAGCTGTTTAGTAATTGCTCATGGGCAAATTTCATCAATTTTTGACAGTTATCTGCCTGTTTTTTTACATATTGGCAAATTATAAAGAAATGAAATTCAAATCTCTCTGTTTGGGTCATACTAGATTTGTGGTCAATAATGGACAAGAAATTTGATAAAAATGCCTGAAATAAGTCAACCAAAAAATACTGATATTTTTTCTTATTTCTCCATGAAAACAAATGTTGGCGGTACTCATTAGAAGCACCTTGTGGAGATGCTTCTGATGAGTACCCACAACATATGTTTTCATGGAGAAGTGAAAAAGAAAAAGAAAATACCTAGATCTGGAGCTACATGTACATGTGTACCTGTATGAATAAGTACCTGGAAGAGGGCTAAATTAAGAGTGAATATATTTTCTCGAAGTCGATAATCAGTCGGTTTTACAAAACTAATGATTGCCTATGAAATTCCCTCGGATTCCCTATGCTAGTTTACACATCTTCAAAAAGTATCTGTCAATCTTCATGCCAGTGTGCTGTGGAGGAGTGAGTTGCAATCTAACAATCTTCAAGCCCAGTATTCATGGTGGAGTGGTACAGATACATACATCATTTGTCTTTATATTTTGAAACTGTTGATATTGTACATACAAATGTCCTAGCTCTGTAAATTTTACCGTATTAAAAATGTCTTGTGTCTGTCAATCTTCATGCCAGTTTGTTTTGGAGGAGTGAGTTAATTTATAACAATCTTCAAGCCCAGCATTCATGGTGGAGTGGTACAGATACACACATCATAGCAGTTTATTTTGAATTGTCGTATTCCGGAATTCATACATATATGTGTAGCTATGTAAAATTTGCAGATTTAAAATGTCTAAAAAAAAGTATCTGTCAATATTCATGCCAGTTTGCTGAGGAGGAGTGAGTTACTTTCTAACAATCTTCAAGCCCAGCATTTATGGTGGAGTGGTACAGATACACACATCATAGTCTTTGTTATGGAACTACCATATTCTGGAATTCATACATGCACATGTAGCTCTGTAAGTTTTACAGATTTAAAATGTCAAAAAAAGTATCTGTCAATCTTCAAGCCAGTTTGCTGTGGAGGAGTGAGTTACTTGTAACAATCTTCAAGCCCAGCATTCATGGAGGAGTGGCACAGATGCACTCATCATAGTGTTTTATCATGGAACTAGCTTATTCAATTAGTTGTACATATATGTAGCAGTGTAAATTTTACAAATTTTAAAATTTTTAAAAAGTACCTAGCGTACTGTAGCTCCAATCTAAGGATCTACGAGGATAATTTTGAGATAAATCCCCTATTGCTCTATTTAATCAAATTTTGTGGGTGCTTATTAGAGTCACCTCATTTAGGTGATTCTAACAAGTTACCACCTTGTATGTTTACAACAAGAACCAAAGAAAATTAACCATATTTGCCATAATTAGAGCATATGCTCTAATAAGTAAGTGCACATCATTACTTTTTCAAGCTGTATATGACACAAATTAAGAGTGCAAGATTTTTGCAGTCTGTTGAAGTTGAAACAGTGCTAAAAGAAGGATCATTCTTACTTTCTAAATACGGTGATTATTATAAATTCCACAAAAATGATTATCGTTAGATGCTAATAATCGATCATTTATTTTCTGTGTCGCTTACATGTACTTTACCGTATTTACCCTGAGTATTCAGACACCTCAACTCCAAGGTTACCATACTTACTCTTAAATTTGAACAAGTTCAGCTTACTACCCAATGTTGTGATTAAAATAGCTGGATGAGTGGCCAAAAATGTAGACCCTGATGGGACCCCGCATTTGTGGTGTCTCATCTGGGTCTACACTGTTTGCTTAGGCCTGTCAGATCAAATACATACAGTGAAGTACAACATATGGTAAGAGTTATGCTCAGATAGACAGGTATATACACATATATATATATATATATATATATATATATATATATATATATATATATATATATATATATATATATACATGTATATATATATACTCCTTTTGCAAACTTCGGATAGTTTGGTTCGATCAAATCTGTCCAAAGTCAACATAAGTAGCATACCCTTGCAGCTGATCTTGTAGGACTTTCTACTCTAGGGTTTGTTTGTTTTCTGGCAGGACCATATGATGGGATGATTCAAACCTTAAAAAAAATTCTCCAAGGAAAAGCTGATTGCCTTGAAACATGTTAGACAGCCATGAACACTAGAGTTCTACAAAGTTACTCTTAAAGATGTCAGCCAAATTTATGGAAAGGTCAGATTGGCTCATTAGACATCTATGCTTTCTTTCATGGTTGTGTTACAAAAGACATTTTTCTTACAAAATTGTTATAAGTTTCTTAGTTCCACTGCAAATGTACATTATATATGGTGAATGCTCATTAAAACCACCTTCAATGAATACCCACAATTTATGATTTTGAGCAAAAAATGAGGTAAGTTTATGTTTAATCTTTGTAAATCCCACTTCTCTCCATATAAAATGATGGATTTGTTAACATGATATTATAGGTTTTTATGGAAAAACATGACAAAATTTTATTTTTCAGAAACTATTGTAGATTTCTTTTTAAAATTGAATTTAAGGGCCACAGAGACAAAAGTTATCTGTTGGCATCAGTCTTTTGATACCAAGATTCTACCCTCAGCCCCCACCATCACCCCTTCCTCGCAGGCTAAATACTAAAGCTGCCATGGGAAATCCGTGCAAAGAGTCTTTCTTTTAAATCCTTGCTATAATGACAAAGGGTGTCTGTTTGTTTGTGTTGAGGTTTTACGGCCCAATCAACCCAATGGGGTCATGTCAAGAGCGGTCAGTTTACCTAACCACACATTTACTGGGCAAGCTTAGTCCACTAAGTGATTAACCAGTATTGTGCACATTTTTTAGCCAGAAACTGACAAAGGGAGAGAATGAATGACCGTAGAAAATATTTCATGATCAATCTCCATGAAAGAATGTTGCCGACCACGGCGGGGGTTGAACCCGCAACCTCCTGGTCTCCAGTCAGACGGCGCATCCAACTGAGCCTTCAAAGCCAGCTACAAAGGGTGTCATTTGACATGAAACTTCTGTTTCTTTAGGTTGTCTAGCTGATATAGTGACAAAAGGTTTCATTGGATAGGAAACATCTGTTTCTTTGGAGTTATTTAGCTGCCCCTGTCCCTGTGAATGGGAAAAAAAAAAGTTAAGTCACACTTCAATGAGAGAAATTTATAATCTTGTTCCATTTCACACAGAGACAAAAGGATTTATTTGTTAGATACATGTATATAAAAAAAAATATAAAAAAAAAAATGTCCCACTAGGGTTGGCTTCCCCTGCCCTGGGACTGCTCTTCATCTTCCCTGTGACTGCATATGCTTACATCATACATGTATGAAATTATAAGAGAAAATAACAGTTCAGAGATTACAACTTGCATAACTTGGCCAAAGCGACAAAACGTTACTGTTGACAAATTTTTGCCACGTCCCTGGGGGTTACCTACCTCTGCCACTGAGCAGGCATAAAATTATGAAGAAAAAAAAATACAAAAGTATAAAATCATAGATTTAAGAGCTTTGCTTACTTGCACGAATTGTCCATATAGCAAATAAAAGGGGTTTCCTTTAACATTAAAATTCTTAGCCAATGGATTTTTCTGCCAGTGTCCACTGCCCCTGTCTATACAAATATAAATTCATGAAAATAAATAGAATTATAACAGTTCAAAGACATCTTTTTAAATCCACACCAGTTAGCCATAGTGCCAAGAGGTTACCATTAATTGAGTGTTGACATTTTGACCTCAAGAATTGATCAAGGGGGACAGGGTATGTGTTTTTTTGGGGGGTGGGGGTTGGGGGGAGAGACTGTATATGTCTTTCTGGGTCTCTTGGGCAAAAAAATGAGTATCCTTGAACTTTTGAATCAAAATACCAGTAGGCTTTATTATGTCCCGTATTGTCCCCCCAAACAAGGAGTGGTGGAGGGACATATTGTTTTTGGTGTCAGCGTAAAACTTCTTGTCCGCTCTGTAACTTGAATATCTTTGGAATATTTTGATGATACTTGGTAGAAATGTACATGTAGATCAGGAAGAGATGATGTGTCGCATACAAGATTGACAACTCTGGCTTTCTTACTTTTAATCACCCTTTGTTTTATTTGGAAAAAAGATTTCCTGTCCGCTCTGTAACTCCAATACCCTTAGGAATATTACAGTGGTACTTGGCAGAAATGTAGAACAGGACTAGATGACTTGTCACGTACAAGAATGACAACTCTGCCTTTCTTACTTTTGGTGTTATCTCCCTTAGTTATATTTGACAGCGGTAATCCATTGATTTTGTGTCTGTATCAGAGGTGTAAAATTCCCTCAAAACTTATTCGCCCTTATAGTCTTACTTTTTCATTTAGATGCTAGAAATGAAGGAAAAGTGAAGAAAGTTTTGAAAATCTCATTCGCCTTGCCTTAAAATTTATTTGCAAATGTGAGGGGGCAAGTGGAATTTTACACCCCTGTGTATTGTAAGTCAAAGACCCTTTGGAATATTTTTATGATACTTTGTAGAAATGTACACGTAGAACAGGACCAGACGACGTGTCACATACAAGAATGATAACTCTGCCGTTCTTACTTTTGGTGTTATCTCCCTTTATTAGATTTGAAAGTGATTATCCGCTCTGTAAGTCAAAGACCCTTCGGAATATTTTTATGATACTTGGTAGAAATGTAGAACAGGACCAGACGACGTGTCACATACAAGAATGACAACACTGTCGTTCTTACTTTTGGTGTAATCTCCCTTTATTAGATTTGACAGTGATTATCCGCTCTGTAAGTCAAAGACCCTTTGGAATATTTTTATGATACTTGGTAGAAATGTAGAAAAGGAACAGACGATGTGTTGCATACAAGAATGACAATTCTGCCTTTCTTACTTTTGGCGTTACATGTATCTCCCATTGTTACATGTATATTTGACAATGATTATCCATTGATTTCGTGTTTGCTCTGTAAGTCAAAGACCCTTTGGAATATTTATGATACTTGGTAGAAATGTAGAGCAGGACCAGATGGCATGATTTGTACAAGAATGACAACTCTGGCTTTCTTACTTTTGGAGTTATCTGCCTTTGTTCTGTTTGAAATAGATTTTTCGTCTGCTATGTAACTGGAATACCTTTGTGAATATTTTGATGAT
Organism: Anodontia alba; assembly: GCA_964016985.1. Lineage (NCBI taxonomy): Eukaryota > Metazoa > Mollusca > Bivalvia > Lucinida > Lucinidae > Anodontia > Anodontia alba. Next base: position 102,875,593 of record OZ024822.1, read on the forward strand.
ACTTGGCAGAAATGTCGAACAGGACCATACAACGTGTCAAGTACAAGAATGACAACTCTGCCTTACTTAGTTTTGGTGTTATCTTCCTTTGTTGTATTTGACAGTGATAATCCATTGATTTCGTGTCCGCTCTGTAAGTCAAAGACCCTTTGGAAGATTTTTATGATACTTGGTAGAAATGTAGAACAGGACCAGACAACGTGTCACGTACAAGAATGACAACACTGCCTTTCTTGCTTTTGGCATTATCTCCCTTTCTTTTGTCTGACAGTGATTATTATCCATTGATTTCCTGTCAGCTCTGTAGTCTGTACCGGTAAGTCAAAGACCCGTTGGAATATTTTTACGATACTTGGTAGAAATGTAGAACAGGACCAGATGACGTGTCGCGTACAAGAATGACATCTCTGACTTTTTTACTTTTGGAGTTGTCTCCCTTTGTTTTGTTTATAATATATTTCTCATGTACTATGTAACTGGAATACCCAAAATATTTTGATGGTACCTTGCAGAACTGTTCAATAGGACAAGGCAACGTGTTCCTTACAAGAATGACAACTCTGCCTTACTTACTTTTGCTGTTATCTCCCTTTGCTATATTTGACACTGATAATGCATTGATTTAGATTTAGTTTATGTAAGTCATACACTCTTTGGAATATTTTGATGATACTTAGTAGTAATGAAAAACAGGACCAGACGACATGTCACATACAAAAATGACAACTTCAGCTTTTTTTACTTTTGGAGTTATCTCCCCTTCTTGTGTTTGAATTAGATTTCTTGTTTCTGCTCTGTAACGCGTATACCCTGCAGAATATTTTGATGATGCTTAGTACAAATTTAGAACAGTGCGAGATGACACGTTGCATACAAGAACGACAACTCTAGCGGGATTGGGGGTGGGGGTGAGTTTTTTTTTTTTTTTTTTTTTTTCAAACCTTTTCTAGTTAAACTGCCAATCAGTTTTATGTATGTATATCTGTGCTCAGAGTATCTGCTGGACCTTTAAATATTGCTGTATGATTCCTCTGACGTGTATGGTTTGCTGGTTAACAGAAACACCATAGAAAAAAATGTTTTTACCTAAATGGCATGTTGAATGTTTTAGATTGAGGATGTCATTAAAGGCTCAATATTCCTCAGAAATAGACATTTTTTAATATGTATCATTATGGTCATAAAATGTGACATCTGACAACCTACAAAAAATTTAGTGAGTCTGTCGTTTTGGAACTAGATAAAAACTGAAATTATTTTTTTATTGCATCTCTTTAATTAATGTTGGTAACATTAATTCAGAAATACCATAAAAGATCATTAATGATGATTTCATTTCAAGAGCGAGAGGTTGATGAACTGAAATTTTACAGGCTATCAGATGCCTGATTTTATTAATACCATATATCAATTTATCAAACCTTTCTTGGAGAATAAAATTTTTAATTTTCAGGAATATAGAGTCTTTAAAGGTGATATACATCCGATATACATCAAATTATATATACTTTCAGTGGCATTCAAAAGACAGCAGAAAAGTGTCAGTGAAAAGGCTACCTAAATACAAATGTATGTATCAGTAACATGATGAAACAGGCAATATACAAGCCTGGTGGTATAAATATTTTAGCACTAAAGGTATGGATTTTTATGCACTAGTCGCGATTTTTAATGCCATTACACACACACACACACACACACACACACACACACACACACACACACACTCTACGCTGACATTTTTTCTTAAAGTCTTTAATATAGTTGAAAATGTATAAATAAAAATCCAGAGAGTGCCACAATCAGAAAGTCACAGCCAATTCCAGACACCAAAAGGAAGAAGAAAGAGACAAACCAACATGCGCAAAACAAACAAATACACGAAAAGCACACAGACCAGCTCCCACTGCCCAAGTGAGGTAATCACAATGCTAAAAGAACTGAAAACACAAGGTAAGATATCACCTTGTAGAATAAACCACAAAGCTACACAAGAGTAAGAGCAACACTGGGACCTCTGCCTAAGAAGGTTCAGTAATATAACCTACCAGTATAATCTACTTTACAGTCAAGTTAACTTCACACTGGGTCCTGATATTCCTCAAAGACCAGATTTAAGTCTGAATTAAGCTGTACCTAGGTAAAGAAGACTTCCACCAAAACAATCCAAGCCACCAAGTGAAAACAAATATACAAATTTGCCAGAGAAATATACAAAACTGTCACACCATAAGATATTATTTATTTATTTATTCATTACTTTAGGAGTCCGGTTTTCCATCTGTCCATGCTTCCATCCATCCCGAAATTACATATTTAAGTGTAGGCTGCCAACTTCTGCAGAATTATAATCCTTTGACCAGAAAGAATGGATATAGTGATAATCCCAGAATCCATCAGTCAGTAAAGAATTGTGATCGCAATAACTCTTATATCTCTTGAGTTAAGATGATACCTGAAAGGTTTATTTTGTAGGTCGAGAGATGTGTTGTAAACAAGAATATTAACTCTGGCTGATTTATAAGTTCCTAACAATATTAGGCAAATGGAACTTTGTATTGGTCATAAGTCCTGATTGAAACTTCAGTGGTAAGACTATTCATAAGGTTCAGAAAGAGTGTCATGTGAAAGAGTCCAAGTATGTCTCCATTTTCTCACCTGACAGTTTTAGGCAATGGTAACTTTGATTGGCATTATTCCTGCAGTGTACACTTTTAGACACATTGATGATAAATAATTGTATGATATTAAACATAAGATTGTGAAGGCATCTAGCCTATAAGAGTTGGTTATCTCCCCAGGCAGCATTAGGAAATGCAAACCTCATGATTACCACAATTTTTATATCCCTGTGAGATACATTGAATATATGAAATAATCATGCGAGGTTGAGAACGTCTGTCAGAAACAAGAACGACAACTCTGCTTATCTTTGTTTTATTTCCCCTAACGATTCAGGATGGAAGCCTTGTGATAGCCATAACTTTACCCTTTGAGACATACAGATGATTCTTAGTAGAGTTATACATGAGGTTGTGTATGCATGTGAAAGCTTTTACTTGCTCTGACAGTGTTTAGTAATGGTGAATATCTCTGTCCTGATCCTTAAAGATGTATTGATTATATCGTACATGTACAGCATTAACATTGTACATTTACATGACGATGAGAGGATGCGTCTTAGCAGTGTCTGAATCTATTAAATTTTCTCAAGACGGTATTAAACTGTCAGAAGGTCAACCCTTTCTAGTGATGGTTATTTTTCTCATATTGACTGTTATACAGTACTTCGGTCTGTGTCTCTGCCCATTCCTGGAGCCTTATTTGTTGCAACTGTTTTTGCAAGCAGGAGCATTACACGTATTGCTTTCTGGAATTGCCGGTGTTGGCAAGAATGCAAATTCTGAGGGTTGGACTCTAATAGTCCCAGGCTAATAAAACTTCACATGAGCAAAGTCTTCGCGAAATCTTTCCAACAGATGCAGGACAGCTGTCAAACAGACTGAAATTTTTGGCAGGACAAAATAAATTTCTGCAGGACAGGAGGCTTGTCTGTTATCAAATTACTATCTCTTTTTGCCAGAAATCACAGGACATTTGTCAGACAAACTGAAATTTTCTGCAGGACAGATTGAAAATTTGCCAGTTTTGTCAGACAGTCCTGCAGTTTTCGCGAAGACTGCATGGGGATACAGCCTGTTTTCAGTTTAAAATGTAATCAAGTTTTCATTCCTATCATTTCAGAATCAAGAGAATCATCAGGGTGACACTGAAGAAGAGAGCTAAAAAAAAAAACAAAAAAAACAACAACAGAAATTAACTGTACTAGTTAAGATTAAATGTTGCCTCAAATACGGTTGTTGTTTCTCTATTTGTCAGATGCAAATCATGTTGCATTTGTCATAAGAATCTTATTATTTTCATCCAGTATTAGCGTATGCTTGGCATCAGTTTTACTGAAAACATAAGCTGCTCTAAGTGTTTTAATTCTGTTCTGTAGAGCAATAAATGCTTTTGCTTCAGTGGTAATTAAATGCCCAATTGACAGAAGAATTTCAATGGACAAAGCATTTATTTTCCGGTCTTGTTCAAAGGTTCATATATATATATATATATATATATATATATATGAGCCTTTGAACAAGATATATATATTCTCCTGATCCCAAAGGTAATACAGTCAGCCTTCCTTATACCGACATTAGATACAATAACAAAATTCTTTAACTAACAGGAAATCTTCTCTCGAGAGGTGATAATTATAGCCTAAATTATGCAAGAATGTTGAATTTAATTCTTCAGGAAACAGATGATTTGGATATTTGTTAGATTTGCCTTGGTGAGGCGTCTCTAAACAAATATTCAAATCATGTTCTTTGAAGAAATAAGAATAAACAAGACCTTTCTTACACACTCTGCTCAGTAAAGGTTCTTTAACAATAGCAAACTCATTTAAATGGCAACATCTTTTGGAACAGATACTGTCGTGGTAAAGAGGATTCATTGTAAACACATGAACTGCACTATGTTAAAACTCGGAGACTGTCCACTGCTACCACACTGCATTTATCACCAGCTGCAGTGAAGTGAAAGCTATACACTGATGAAATGTTCTAAAAATGTTAGCTGATGTCTTTTATTTATGTTAAATGGCGTTTTTGAAACATTTACACAATGTTAGCTAAATGAAAAGAAATCTGTAAAATATTTTGGAAAGATCTTGTACAACATCGTGGAAACATTTCAAAAACAGTATTAAAACATCCTGAGGAACATTTTTATACGTTTATTTACGTTTCTGAAACGTCTTTGAAAAAGGTTTTGAAACGTAAAAATTGTTTTCCATGTTACGTTCCATAAACATTCCATAAAAACGTTATTAAACGTTTTTGATATCTTTCGACAACATTTTTAAAACAGTGGTTAAACAGTCTCGGGAACATTTTCTAAACGTTAATTAACGTTTCAGAAACGTTTCAGAAAAAGGTTTTGAAACGTAAAAATTGTTTTCCATTTTAACGTTACATAAACATTCTATAGAAACGTTATTAAACGTTTTTTGGTAACGTTTTGGGAACATTTTTAGAACAGTAACTTAACAGTGTCGGAAACATTTTATAAACGTTATTTTACGTTTCTGAAACGTTTTTGAGAAGGGTTTTGAAACGTAAAAATTGTTTTCCATTTTAACGTCATATAAACATTCCATAAAAACGTTATTAAACGTTTTTTGGTAACGTTTTGGGAACATTTTTAGAACAGTACCTAAACAGTGTCGGAAACATTTTATAAACGTTATTTTACGTTTCTGAAACGTTTTTGAGAAGGGTTTTGAAACGTAAAAATTGTTTTCCATTTTAACGTTATATAAACATTCCATGAAAACGTTATCAAACGTTTTTGATAACGTTAAGGAAACATTTTTAAAACGTAAACGTGTTAGCTGGGCTGCTGCAAGTTTGCTTGGCATATTAAGGGTTAATATGTCAAAATATTCACGGAGATATTGTGTGTATTGACAAAATATTTGTTGCTATGTGTCTGGTGATTTTCTTCAGATTTTCAGTTTAACACTTTGCATGCTGGGTAAAAATTTCAGCAGACAACAATTTGAAACGTTTCTTATTTTTCCTAGAAAAAAAAAAACATCTGCCACTTCATGCTGACAATTTCCATGAAGTGTCAGATTCTATTTTCTAGGAAAATAAAAAAAAAATATCATTGGTTTGTCATCTGCTGAATTTGGCCATAGCACTTTATTACTTTTCCACTTTTTTACCTGTGTGGAAACTGTTGCATTGGATTAAGCCTGAACATTTCCCATACAGGAAATAACCGACCACTAGTAAGCTTTAATTGAAAGCTCAGATGATTTGATTGGTTGAATTGCAACTGTTATTTTGCCAATTTTACACAATACTCTCTACCTGATATTGATTTTACCAGGTTTTGAAGAAGAAAAAAAAGTAATATTTGTGAAATTGATAACAATAGATTGATTATCAGTGGAGCCCAGTCAGCTTCCTGTGGAGTTAATGATTCTTTTTTTTAAAATAGCATTGCTGTGTTTATTATTATAGCATTATACTTAAATAGTCATAGAGGAGATACATCATTACGCTGATTTATTAGAGTATAAAAATTGAGATTATTTTGGACTACTTCTGTGATAACTGGGAATCAGTTTTGTTCAGGTATGTTTTATTATTTTCATATCCTGCCAAACAACAGTAGTGGGGTCTTACTATAGTCCCATTCATATCTACCGGTCAGTCTTTCTACATACATCCTTTGTCTGTGCCTTACCTTCCTTTGTGGTTTTTGGATTTCCTTAAAATTTTACCTGTGTATAGGTCAAGCATCATGGGAAATTTTCTGTGTTGTTTTCTCATCAGTGAGGCTCCTAAGTTAAAAAATTAAGGACTTGGTACATTTTTTTTGCCGTTTCCTTCAAGGGAGACAAGTTTTGTGATGTCCTATTTGCTTACTGAATTCCAAGCCTCTTCCATAGCTCTAGTGAAGGCGAAAAGTATCGCTGTTTTTCTTATTTATCCACAAAAACATATGTTGTGGCACTCATTAGAAGTGCCTCACCAAGGCGCTTTTAATGAGTATGCACAACATATATTTTCATAAAGAAATAAGAAAAATATCAACCTGATACCCACTCTTATCTAGACCTCTGGACTCTTCTGGTACTCTGATTAAGTTGTCTGTCCAAAGGAGACATTCTAAAGTGATATGTCAAGCCTTAATAAAAGGCTTGTTTGCAGTGAAAAAAAATTTAAAAAATGTCACTTATTTTCATCGGATGATCGTGTCTACACAGTACAAAAGCTTAAAATTAATATGCCATGTATTTCGTAATGTACAATTTTCAGGACTTAAGGTGCTGCAGCTAATGCATTGTTTCAATTCTAAAACAGCATTTATGGCAAGTTGCATGAAATGTCAGATTATATAAAAAAAATATCAATTTGTCATAATTACTCTGCATTCAACCAATGAAGGCTGAAGGGCAGTATTAACTTTGTACAGGTCACATTTATGTTTTTATGGAGATAATTTTGGAGTTTTGTTTTCAAATCTGAATAAATAATATAAATATCTTTTATCATATGACATCGCTTATGATAGTGTCATCATCATTACAATTAACCCTTAAAGCACCTATCACAACTCAGCAGATGACAGTATGATTGTTTTTTCAGAGAAAATAAGTGTTTATAAATCATGTGAATCATCTGCCAAGCAGAAGATTCACATGAAATTTCAAGACTTATTTTCTCTGAAAAAAAAAAATAAATAAAAAAAAAAAAAATAAAAATTATAAAATGTTGTCTGCTACAAATTTTGCTTGGCACTTTAAAAGGGTAAAAAATTGTTACACTAGTGTGATAAAGTTGGTTATGGTGGGTAACTTTATGTGATTACATAAAAAACAGTGAAAAGGCAATGTGAGCAGAAAAAAAAAACATAAACACAAAATTAATGTTTTGGTCATAAATAGAATGTTACAGTCATGTTCTTTTCATACAATATTTATTAAACTTGTTCACTAATCAATCTTTCACTTGCTAAAGCTTGCAAAAGATACTTTAAAAAATATCATACAGAATGACCACACTCATGTAAAATCTACTGGTGTAATGCTGCAGCTGTCTATTATGGAAATTTGTTCTTCAATTTCAATCTGAAAATATATCAATTATAATTTAATATAATTTGTTGCTAAGGTACTGTAATGTATGAAGTTACATAGCATCTAAGTTATTGATCCAGTGAAAGCAGATAATGTAGAACTTTTCATAATCTTCCATATTATGGGTGCCTCAAGCGAAAAAGTTCCTTTGAACGTGTGCAAAATGTGCAGATTCACATCATCCTGCACTTGAGCAAAGTATCATCAGGACCAATTACGAAAACATGCCTATTCAAATATATTGAAAATTTTACAACCAAAAAAGGAAAATTTTCAGGTAAAAAATTCTGATATTCCTGCTCAAAACATAGATTGTGGGTACTTGTTAGAACTGCCTCAGCGAGGCAGTTCTAACAGGTATCCACAATCTATGTTTTGAGCAGAAATAAGAAAAGTAATGTATACCCCTGTAAAACCAAGTTTTACTATATAAAAGTGGGGTTTAAGGGGGTCAAAATTATGTAGGCGTGTTTTCGTGATGATAAGTTGTTCTTCATTCATACATTCTGTTGTATCCAATGACTGTGTTAGTGGATAGTGATACCCTGATCAAACTGTGTTTTGTGCAGGCTGATCTATGCCTTTGTGGTCCACATATGCCCAAAGATTCGTTTTCGAATGGCACGTCGCTATGAGACTTGTGTAAAAAGCTACATTTATGTAGCTTGATACAGAGCTCCAGGTAAGAGGGGTAGCCAGCAAATTATTTTCTTCTTATTCCTCCATGAAAACATATGTTGTGCAGATTCATTAGAAGTGCCTCACAGAGGCACTTCTAATGAGTACTGACAACATATGTTTCCATGCAGAGATAATAAAAATATTGATACTTTTTTTGCTTTGAAAACTTCTTTGGTCTGGCGGTATGTTGACATAAATGTATCAAAGATCCAGCCAAGACTGCTGAGCTCAGTGCAGTGTGGTCAGATTTGTTAGTATTTCTTGCAAGCATGCCTTTGTTCTGTATCAGACAAGGTCAGATTGCAACCAATCACAGGCTGGCCTGAGTGTTAGCTGTTCAAGGTAAAATATTGGGTTTTCCACAGTGAGCATTGTAAATCTGTATAGATCAAGGCGTGGCTCATATAGATGAAACACCGGCACAGCTGTCATTTCATCTGGTGTCTTAATAGCTCTTTTGGAATAAATTCTTATGTAAGTGGCATTACATAATTACTATATTCACCCTAAATATTGGGACACCTTAACTTCTTTTCAGTACTTGTCCTAAATTTTGATTGAAAATGTCAGTTTACTATAAAAGCTGCTGGATTAGTGGCAGACAGTACAGATGCTGCATTCTGCAATGTTTGATCTTGCAGTGGTCTACACTGTTTGCTTAGGGATGTCCAGGTATACTTAAGGAAAATATTGGTGCCCCTGAATTAACATTAAATTGGCATGATTTGTTATTACCTGGATTTCCTAAAGTGCTGAGCAAAATTTGTAGCAGGCAACTTTTATTTCTTTTTTATTTTTCAGAAAAAAATAAATCTTAACCTTTCATGAAATGTCAAGCTTTATTTTCTCTGAAATGTAATAAAATATTTCAAAATGTCTTCAGCTGCAGTTGTGATTGGCGCTTTAAGGTTTAAGCATATTTTTCATCACATAGATAGAGGTAATTTTATGTGACAAGAATTTTCTTAAATTCAACATTGAACAGTAATGTATATCAAAGCCATAAAATAAAAAATAACAGAGTTGTTTCCTAATAGAATCTGAGTGTACAAAACTTTTTCCAGGCAGCTTGCAGTCTTTGAAAACTGGCTGTTTTGTTGACTGTTTGGAATGTTTCCTTAATATTTTATTCCCTTTAAATGACTTAAAATCCAGAGATCTTGTCTTGATTACACTTTTGTCTATTAAATTCTAGATAATAGATCAAGAGCAAGGCATACCTTTCATTAAATATATAATAGCCAAAGACCCTGTTTGTTTGAAGAGTTATCTTTTGTTGCGTTCATCATTGCTGTTGATATCGTATTTACCGTAACAAGTGGGAAAGACAGGCTTGAGCAAACAGTGTAGACCCAGATCAGATGCTGCAGAATGCAGCATCTGATCTGGGTCTACACTGTTTGACACTCATCTTTCAGATTTTAGACATATCCACGATCAATAAACTGGACTTACTGAAATTTTAGGACAAGTACGATAAGGAGTTAAGTTCTCCCTATATTTAGGGTATATATATATTGTATTAAAGAACTTAAAGCCCCTTTACAAAAGGCTGCTTCATTGATGAAATATTTAGAAAAACTCCCATTTTAACACTTAAAGCACCAAGCAAAATTACCGGCAGATGACATTCTAAATTTTTTTTATTTTTTTTTTTAATTTTCAGAGAAAATGTCGACATTTGATGTGAACCTTCTGCCAAGCAGATTATTCACATTATATTTCAAGACTTATTTTTTGTGAAAAAAAAAAAGAATAGAATGTTGTCTGCTACAAATTTGGTTTTGCACTTAAAGGGTTAGAATGATAGATGCCGATTCCAACAAACTGAAGAAATAAGGAAATCAAGGATGTTATTTTGTTAGCAGTTTTGCTTTTGCATTCTTTTTGGGGTTCTTATGATTTGGTAAATAACGTTATCACATAGTAGCCTAAATTCTCAACATTCAGCATGAAATATCTCGCGATGTAGCTGATCTATGTGCATGAAAATGTGATAAATCAGTTATACCATGGTTCTGCGCATGTACGTGCAATAATGCACTCATACATGCACACAAACCATGGTATAACTAAGACCTAACTTGTTATGAACTGTTGTGGGTTAACATTTCTTCTGTATGGATTTGATACATTAATAGTAGCAGCAGAGTGGTTATTCATGCACTAACCCAATTATGTTGAGTGGACTCTTCTACCACAACTTTGGACCAGTCTGGTGCCTGGTTGGTTTTTATACGCCCGTTTGAAAAATGGTCATATTATGCCCCTAGGTGTCTGTCCATCTGTAAACTTTTCGTTTCTGGATAACTCCTCCTAAAGTTAACATCCGATCAAGCTGAAACTTGATATATAGTAAGACTATGATGGGGAGCAGTACATAGTGTTTCGAGGTTACAGTCCACCAAATATTGATAGTTATGCCCCTTTGAATTTTTTTGTAAACATTTTGTTTCCAGATAACTCCTCCTACAGTTTACATCCAATGAAGCTAAAACTTGATATATAGTTTGACCATGGTATGGAGCAGTGCATATCGTTTCAAGATTACAGTCAAATAAAAAAATTAACAGAGTTATGCCCCTTTAATAATTTTCGTAAGCATTTCATTTCTGGCTCTCCTCTTATAGATTACATCCAATCAAGCTGAAACTAGATATATATACTGAAAGGAAAAAGAAACGCAGGGTAAATTTTATTCCTAAATTTCATTCAAGTTTGAAAAAGTTTGTTAAATATTTTACTATGATTACAAAACGGTACATGTATGGAACAAAAGTTCCAAATTTCATTGGTTTGTGATCAACAAGTCTTGAGTTATTGAAGTTCATTGGTAGCTACCCCCCAAATCTTGAAATCAAAATCAAACTGAAAATCAATATCGGATGTGCCCCCCTCTTGCTGCCGTTGCTGCCCTAATTCTCCTTTGGATAGAGTTAACCAAAGCATTGAGAGTTCGCATCGGGATGTTATTCCATTCATTGATCAACGCATTCCTTAGTTGTGCGAGAGTTGCGGGGAGGGGGGTGGGGGAGGGTTTCGGCGCTTCCTAACCCTTCTGTCCAGCTCATCCCACATGTGCTCTATTGGGGTCAAATCTGGACTGTACGGTGGCCATGCTAGTGGTGCTATGTTATTGTTTGCCAGGAAATCCTGACAAACTCAGGCAACATGTGGTCGGGCATTGTCCTGTTGCAGAATCAGATTACGTTATGTTGCGTACCTACTGTATTAAGGGCAGTTTCGGTAGCAATGAGATGACGATTCCGCAAATGTGCCAGACGGATTGTCCTGTCTTGACGTCACGCATGGAAGCCCAGACCCCGGTCGGTCTGCTAAATGCCCTGTCTCCCTTAAACGTCTAACAAGACGTTCAGTTGTTGAGACGTTAACCCCAAAATGATTGGCAACTTGCTGTTGCCTCTGACCCTGCATCAGCAACGCAATTTCCCTACCCCTCTGAACATCAGTCAATCGTACCATGATTGAAAAAAAGTTCAAAGTAGCGTAAAAATGAAAAGAAAAATCGGTAAAAGAATCGAAGAGCATTGTGTATCGTTGGAGTGTACCAGATGGTGTGAGGAAATCTTGTGCTGAAGGTTTAAACATGCTTGTTTTGCACGAAATTTTGGCTTTCCGTATTGTCCGTGCAATGCACTGTGCAATTCACGGTTGAATGATTTCACACACAGGGTAGATAGCACATAGACCAAAGACTCGTATACCCGCGGTTCACATTCACAGGACAATCTGTAAAAGTGTATGGCTATAGTAAACATCGTAAAAAATGGTTAAAATAAGAAGGAAAAAACTCTACCCTGCGTTTCTTTTTCCTTTCAGTATAGTTAGACCGTGATGTGGAGCAGTGCAATAATTTTAGCTCACCTGAGCTATGCTCAGGATGAGTATAATGGTGATCACTTTTCGTCCGTCGTCCATCCGTGCATCCGTCCATCCGTCCATCCGTCCGTTAAAATTTTCAAACGACTTCTTCTCTGAAGCCCCCTGAGGCAATTTTGCTCAAAATTTCATATGGCACCTCCTTAGGTTGTGAGAATAAAAGATTGCTAAAATGGTCACAATTTGTTGACCATATATGTTAAAAACCTTTAAAAATCTTCTTCTTTAGAACCGAGGATGCCTTGTGGCTGAATCGTTGCATATATCATCGGGGATGGGAGGTCTACCAAAGTTGCTAAAATAATGGTCATACATTGACATTTGACCTTTTTACGGCAAGGTCAAGTTTGCTTCCCTATGCATTTGTATGGGAAAACTGTTGAGAATTTCAATGACTTCTCCTCTGGAGCCTCTGGGCCAATGTTGCTCAAATTTCATTTGGAACCTCCCTGGGGCAGGGGAATGAAAGATTGCTAAAATGGTTGCTATCCATTGACCAAGATGGCCAGCATGCCCATATATGGTAAAAAATCTTCTTTTCCAGAACCGAGGATGCCTTATGGCTGAATCTTTGCATAAATTATCAGGGATGGGAGGTCTACGGAAATAGCTAAAATAATGGTCGTACATTGACATTTGACCTTTTTACGGTGAGGTCAAGTTTGCTTCCCAATGGATTTATATGGGAAAAAATGTAGAGAATTGCAAATGACATCTCCTCTGGAGCCTCTGGGCAAAAATGTTGCTCAAATTTCATCAGGCGCTCCCCTGGGGCAGGGGAATGAAAGATTGCTAAAATGGTTGTGGTCCATTGACCAAGCTGGCCACCATGCCTATATATGGTAAAAACCTTTAAAAATCTTCTTCTCCAGAACCAAAGATGCCTAATGGCTGATTCTTTGCATAAATCATTGGGGACTGGAGGTCTACCAAACTTGCTAAAATAATGGTCATACATTGACATTTGACCTTTTTATGGTGAGGTCAAGTTTGCTTCCCTATGCATGTGTATGGGAAAAATGTTGAGAATTTCAAACGACTTCTCCTCTGGAGCCTCTAGGGCAGTGTTGCTCAAATTTTATTTGGAGCCTCCCTGGGGCAGGGGAATAAAAGATTGCTAAAATAGTTGCCATCCATTGACCAAAATGGCTGCCATGCCCATATATGGTAAAAACCTTTAAAAATCTCCTTCTCCAGGACCGAGGATGCCTTGTGGCTGAATCTTTGCACAAATCATCAGGGATGGGTGGTCTACCAAGTTGCTGAAATGATGGTTGTACATTGACATTTGACCTTTTTACAGCAAGGTCAAGTTTGCTTCTGTATGCATTTGTATGGGCCCCATACATTTGTATGGAAAAAAATGTTGATAATTTCAAATGACTTCTCCTCTGAAGCCTCCGGGCCAATGTTGCTCAAATTTCATGTGGAACCTCCTTGGGGCAGGAGAAAGAAAGATTGCTAAAATGGGCATGGCCCATCGATCAAAATGGCTGCCATGCCCATATATGGTAAAAACCTTTAAAAATCTTCTCCAGAACCAAGTAAGCCCTGGGCCCTAATCTTTGCACAAATTACGTGGGACAGGAGATCTACCAAAATTGCTAAAATGTTGGTCCTATGTTGACATTTGACCTTTTTACAGTAAGGTCATATTTGCTTCCCCATGCATTTCAGCAGGGATATTTCTGGCTGATAGACATCATGGGCCTTTTGAAGGAACTTCTTGTAAAAATTAGGTATACAACAACATTTCCCTATACTTTTACATTATAAAAAGGCCCATAGTTTCAAGATGTAGGGGCCTTTTGGAAAAATTATGGGCCTTTTAGCACAGGGCCCCTTCCAGAAACATCCCTGCATTTGTATGGGCCATATATATTTTTATTGGAAGTAACAAGGTGACTTGTAGATCAACAGTAGCTAAAATCCTTCTGATTGGAAATCTAAGATGGCCGCCATCTTGTTTATGTTTATTATATTTCCCTGCCACTGTGCTGTTTACATGTATAAAATCATGATTCTTCAGAAACCACTTAGCCAATTTCCACCAAATTTCACATTGATCCTACTGTTGAAATGTGATTGATAGTTTGTTGAAATGATCATGCTCCACTGACTTTTAGGCCCCTATATTCTTCTTCAAAACTAAGAACTGCTCAAATGATGATTTTTTCATTTCATTAGTTGCCATGACAGGATTGGAAAAATGTTGCATAACATCTGCATATCTGCAGTGGCTATGTCACTCAGGTGAGCGAGCTGTGGCCCATGGGCCTCTTGTTTCTAAGTTACAGTCCACCAAATATTAACAGAGTTATGCCCCTTTGAAACTTTTTGTAAACATTTCATTTCCAGCTAACTCCTCCTTTAGATTACAGTCAATCAAGCTGAAACTTAATATATAGTTGGACCATGATTAGAGCAGTGCATATTGTTTGGAGGTTACAGTCCAGATATTAACAGAGTTATGCCCCTTTGAAATTTTTGTAAACGTATGTTTTTTGGCTTACTCCTCCTATAGATTACATCCTATCAAGCTAAAACTTGATATATACTTAGACCATGATGTGGAGTGGTGCATATTGTTTCGAGGTTGCAGTCCACAAAATATGCTAGCTAACTCCTCTTACAGTTTACATCCCATCAGCTCCTCCAGTAGAGTACATCTGATCAAGCTGAAACCTAATATATAGTTAGACCATGATGTAGAGCAGCGCATATTATTTGGAGGTTACAGGCCACCAGATATTAAGAGTTATGCCCCTTTGAAACTTTTTGTATGCTGTGCATATATATTCAAGGTTGCAGTCCACCAAATATTAATATTAACAGAGTTATGCCCTTTTTATGCCCCCAACTTCAAAGAAGTTGGAGGGGCATATTGCTTCTGGGTTGTTTGTCTGTCCGTCCGTTCCCACGAGCAGGTACTTGCGTGGCTTACCATCAGCATTTTAGATACTTAAGTGGCAAAACAGTCATCACAGGCTAGCCACATTAGAGAGAGCTATGGACAGGTAATCCATACTTAATCTGGCTAAATAAAGATATTTTAATTTGTAGGCACATAATGATGGTCAGAAATCCATCCATTCCTAGGGACGTCCAAGTACCCTCGTACCATTTTTTTTTATGCGCCTGCGCAGTAATACATCTTTTGAAAGCCACTTAAAATCAGTAGCCCCTTATGAACAGTTAATCTATACCTAACGTTGCTAAATGGCTAGCCACATAAGAGAATGGTAGCTACTGACAGGTAATCCATACCTAATGTGGTTAAATGGCTACCCACACAAGAGAATAATAGCTATGGACAGGTAATCCAAAACCACTTAAAATCAGTAGCCCCTTATGGACAGTTAATCTATACCTAACGTGGCTAAATGGCTAGCCACATAAGAGAATGGTAGCTACTGACAGGTAATCCATACCTAATGTGGTTAAATGGCTACCCACACAAGAGAATAATAGCTATGGACAGGTAATCCATACCTAATGTGGCTAAATGTAATTTGTAGACACATAATGATGGACAGTAATAGGCACTTAAAATCAGTAGCCACTTAATGATTTTTGCCACAAAGTGCATAGCCACGTATGTACCCATTCGTGAGTCCATCCGTCCATCCGTCCGTCTGTCCGTCCGTCACGCTTTTTGATGCATATCATAACTTTAGAACCGTGAATGCTACTGTTTTGAAATTTCTTATATGGATTCCTCATGAAAAAATAGCTGATGCATATTTTTTTTCTTGACAGGATTATGCCCCTTGTCTGAGATATGGTCCTTTGAAAAAATATGGATGCAATCTTGTTAGCAAAATATCTCAAAAAACTATTGAAGCTAGAGCCTTGAAACTTGATGAATAGACTGGTAATGATGAGAAGACAACCTGATTAACTTTTGAAGAAATTTTGAAAAATACTTCTTAAGTTATGGCCCTTTGTAATGTTGGGCATTTTTACCTTGTCAGCAAAATATATCAAAAACTGTTAGAGCTAGAGCCTTGAAACTTAGCAAATGGATTTGTAGTGATGAGTAGATGACCTGATTAACTTTGGAAGAAATTCTGAAAAATACATCATGAGTTATGGCCCTTTGTAATTTTGGGCATTTTTACCTTGTCAGCAAAATATCTCAAAAACTGTTGGAGCTAGAGCCTTGAAACTTGATAAATAGACTGGTAGTGATGAGTAGACAACCTGATTAACTTTTGAAGAAATTTTGAAAAATACTTCTTGAGTTATGGCCCTTTGTAATTTTGGTCATTTTTATCTTGTCAGCAAAATATCTCAAAAACTGTTAGAGCTAGAGCCTTGAAACATAGTAAATGGATTTGTAGTGATGAGTAGATGACCTGATTAACTTTTGAAGAAATTCTGAAAAATACTTCATGAGTTATGGCCTTTGTAATTTTGGGCATTTCTACCTTGTCAGCAAAATATCTCAAAAACCGTTGGGGCTAGAGCCTTGAAACTTTATGAATAGACTAGTAGTGATGAGTAGACAACCTGATTAACTTTTGAAGAAATTTTGAAATATACTTCTTGAGTTATGGCCCTTTGTAATTTTGGGCATTTGCACCTTGTCAGCAAAATATCTCAAAAACTATTAGAGCTAGAGCCTTGAAACTTAGTAAATGGACTTGTAGTGATGAGTAGATGACTTGATTAACTTTTGAAGAAATTCTGAAAAAAAACTTCATGAGTTATGACCCTTTGTAATTTTGGGCAATTTTACCTTGTCAGCAAAATATCTCAAAAATTCTGAAAAAAAATCAGAATTAAATCTTGTGAGCAAGATATCTTGAAAAGTATTCAAGCTCGGTTCTTGAAATTAGATATAGTGAGTGGGAATGATGTGTAGATTACCTGATTATATTTTGAGAGAATTCCATGAAAAAATTGATAAAGTTACGGCCCTTTACAGTCCTGCGCATTTTGACCTTGTCAGCAAGATATCTCGAAAAGTACTTAAGCTAGGGTCTTGAAATATTATATGCTGATTGGGGATGATGTGGAGATTACCTGATTTGTTTTTTAGGGAATTCCATGAAAAACTGACAGCTATGGCCCTTTGTAGTTCTAGGCATTTTGACTTTGTCAGCAAGGTATCTCAAAAAGTATTTAAGCCAGAGCCTTGATATTTGGTATACTGATTTGGATTGAGGAGGAGATCACCTGATTAAATTTTGAACCAATTAAATGAAATGTTGGAGTTAAGGCCCTTCGCAATTTCTGGTTTAGAGTTATTTCCCTTTTGATAAAATAACATTGAAACCTCATATATTTGTACTGTTGTTACCATCATGGGCAAGCAGTATTTGAGTCAAGCAGTGTTAGAGTTAGGCAGTTGGGGGCATAGTGTTTTACAAACACCAGCTCTTGTTAAAATTTCTGTTTACTTTTTTATTTTCCTGCTAACTCCTCCTACAGTTTACATCTGATCAAGCTGAAAGTAGATATAAAGTAAGTGTGATGTAGAACAGCACATATTGTTTCAAGGTTATAGTCTTTGCCTCTCCTTTTGACAGCGCTATAAATGATTCCCAGTAAAATTTCTGTCCATGTGATTAAATGGTGAAGGTGCGTATATTGCCCCGCTTGCGGTGCTCTTGTTATTATTACTGTGTTTTGTAGAAATTCCTGTAGTGAATGCAAATTGTGTAGATCTGGGTCTGCACTGTTTGCCAGTTACCCTCTTTTGGGTCTCCAGGCTAAAATGGTTGAAAAAAAAACTAGAAAATTCTTATTAATTTTCATATTTGTGAATTATACCTACGATACATCTGAATAATGCTATGAGTTGAGTCACCGGTGGATTACCGCTTGAGAAGTAGTAGTCCCGAAAAAACATTTGAGCCACCTCTTAGTATGTACACATAAAGTGACTACGTCACTCGTACACGTATACAAAAAATCAATTTACCGAAAAAATAATAACGTTAAAAGAGGGGAGGCGGCGGGAGAAAGATTCAGATGTATTGTAGGTATACAAATATGAAAATTAATAAGAATTTTATAGATTTGTTTCATTAAACCTACGATACATCTGAATAATGCTGACTTCAACATTAATGGAGGTGGGGACCACAAACTAATTAAAATTAAGCTTACCGAGGATGGTCAAATGTTATTAGCAAGCCGTAAAAACGCCCACCAACTAAAGGGTCGAGAGTTCTCACAGCCGTAATACTGTACCACAAAAAAAGGGTAATTTGACCATTTTTTAAAAAAAGAAGTTCGGACATAGGCCATTATCATACCCTGACCAAGAAATACTAAAATTGGATGATCAATAATAAAAAAGGCCACCAGATCAGTAGTTACCCAACTATATACAATATATATACAGGGACATGACTATATCAATCAGACAGAAGAAATGGTAGAAGGCACAATAACAGACTGTGCCGCTACCATAGGCCCTAGTCTAGCTAAGCTTCTAGAAAGAGTAGATATATCCCTAAGATAAAACCTTATAAAGGAATTTTCAGAAGACCAATAACTGGCTCTTCTAGGGCAACTTTGTTAAACCATGCCCATGATGAAGCCAGAGCTCTGACTTCTTGAGCATTAACCTTAGGCAACTCAAGACTAGAACCTTCATAAGCAAACCTTATTGTTTGAACAATCCACCTTGACACAGTGTCAGAAGAAATCTCCTTCTGATAGTTTTCTAAATGAGAGATAAATACCCTCTTGCGATTTTTCCTTCTGGGAAAAACTCTAGTAAGATAAATCCTAATGGCCCTAACAGGACAGAGCAATGGAGTATCACCTTGACCTTTAAGGGCAGGAATACAAATTGCAGGACTCAGCACTGAAGGCAGCTGATTCTTGGCAAGAAAACCTGGAAAGGTGAACAACGTAACAGACTGATCAGAAAACTGAACGTCTGTTACAGAAAAAGCATGAACTTCACTCCCCCTTCTACCTGATGCAAAAGCAATAAGAAAAACTGTCTTCAAAGTTAATTCCTTGAACCCACAGGATTCCAGTGGTTCATAAGGAGAAGCCAGTAGGGAGGATAGAACCAAGGTTAAATCCCACTTGGGAAAATGAGATCTCAATCTAGGTCGCTCTAGCTCAAAACTTTTAACCACATCCGACAAGACAGATTCATTAGAAAAATCTATTTTTGAAATTTGCTTAAGTGTAGTGGAAATTGCGGAACGATATCCCTTCACTGTAGCTGGGCAAAAATTCTTATTATGTAGAAAAATTAGAAATTCTGCAAACCCATTTATAGTTGGATTGCAGGGATCCATTTGCCTTCCGATACACCAATCCACCCAAGATTTCCACCTGTAATCGTACAAATTGTTGGTGGAAGATCTTTTCGAGGAGTAGATTCGTTGGGCAACTGCTCTAGAAATGCCAGATGCTTCCATCTGTTGTTGCATAGCAAATAAGCGTGAAGACGAAAGATGCCTGGCGTGGGATGTAACATCAGAGATACTGGTTGATACAACAGATCTTGATTCAGAGGAAGCTGTAGTGGAGGAGCAACCAGTAATGATAGTAGGAGAGGAAACCAAGGTTGTGCCTCCCAAAGAGGAGCAATTAACCAAACTAAGCACTCCTCTGTCTGTATCTTCCTGAGACATTGTAATATCAGAGGAAATGGAGGAAACGCATATGCTAACATCCCTTTCCAGCTGATCGAAAGAGCATCCACTGCGTATGCCTCTGGGTCTGGAACAGGTGACACAAACACTGGAAACTTCTTGTTCAGCCGAGTAGCAAAGAGATCTATTAAAGGAGAGCTCCATAGCTGACAGATCTGATCTACCACTCTCTGGTTCAATGACCACTCTGTCTGAACAACTTTCATTTTCCTTGAAAGGCAGTCTGCCAAGATGTTCAATTTCCCTGGGAGGAACCGTGCCTTCAGGGTTACCTTGTGCTCTACACACCACAATGCAACCTGCATTGTCAGATTGCACAGGGTCCTGGAATGAGTCCCCCCCTGTTTGTTGATGTGAGCTGCTACCGTTTTGTTGTCTGTTGCCAACAAAATGGAACAACTCTGAACATGAACGGTAAATGCCTGAAGAGCCAGGAAGACTGCTTTTAGCTCTAGGACATTGAAATGTTGTCCTTTCCATTCTACAGGCCATATGCCCGAGGCCATATGACTGTCTAGGTGTGCTCCCCACCCATCCAGACTTGAGTCTGTGAACAACTGAAAGTCTGGAGGGGGATGATGGATTGGAGACCAAGACATTAAAAACTCCTTGTCTAGCCATTGTTGCACAGCCCTGGGGAACCAAGGATGTAACCTGATTTGTTGTTCCCAGAGAGTCTTCCTGGGACCATCTCTCTTTGATTCCCCACTGGAGAGACCTCCTGTGTAACCTCCCCCAGGGAAGAAGATTCGCCATTGATTCCATCTGTCCTACAATGGAATGCAGCTGACGAGCTGAAGCTTGTCTGGCATTCAACAGTAGAGTTAACGCCTGTTGAAAAGTTGATATTCTCTCCAAAGAAGGACCCACCTGACCTTTGATCAAGTTGAACCGGGCTCCTAGAAAACAGAATTTCTGTGTTGGAACCAGTTCTGATTTCTCCCAATTGGGAACAAATCCTAGTTCCAGTATAATGTTCAGAAGTCTTCTGCTGTGTTGCCAAGACTGGACTTCTGAAACAGACAGTTGTAGCCAATCGTCCAGGTAAGAGTGCACTCGAATACCTAGCCGGCAGACATGCCTCAAAACGGCTTTCAGAACACGGGAAAACACATACGGGCTCACTGAGAGCCCAAATGGGAGAGCCCGAAACTGACATATTTTCCCTTTGAAGAAGAATCTGAGATAACGGCCAGACTTCCGATGAATCGGAATATGAAAATAGGCATCTCTCAAATCGAGAGATGTCGCCCAATCGCCTTTCTGTAAAGACATCCTGACTGTGTCCAGAGTCTCCATTTTGAAATGTGGACAAAGGACGAATTTGTTCAGACGAGACAAATCTATGACTGGTCTCCACCCGCCTGACCTCTTCTTCACTAGGAAGATTCGACTGAAGAAGCCCCGTCTTGGGTGACATGTCTTGACTTCTTCTATTGCATGTTTTTGTAATAGTGCTGTAACTTCCTCCTTGAGGATCTGCATCTTCGCAGAGTCCTGAGGCATTCGAGTGAACCACTGTGGTGGACTTCGAAATAATTGTAGAAGGACACGTAGTTGAATTCGATACCCACTTCGGACAACAGAGAGAGTCCAAGTGTCCGAGGTGATGTTTTCCCAGGCCTTTTGGAAGAAAAAAATTCTTCCTCCTGTTTGTAAATCTGATCTTGGGATCTGATGTACTACGGAATTGCATGTTCTTAAATGAGGGAAGGCCTGGGAACCGAAGTGGGCACCCCTAAGGGGGAAAGGGTTTCTGACCCTTTCCCTTTTTAGTGGACTTAAATGGTCCTGATTATTTACATTCTTTCTAGCATTTCTCGCAGTCCTGTTGGCCTGCGAGAAGTTAGAGGTTCTAGAAGAACCTGGTCCCACCGTAACACTCAAGGAGTTAGGCCTGCCCTTGGAATTGTATCCAGAGGGTTTTTGATCTTTTTTCTTAAAACCTGATGACTGTTGCTTACTGGCATTAACCACAGCCATCTGTAAGGACTTATGTGCCAAACTTTCTTTATACTGACTAACCACTTCAGGAAACTTATTACCAAAAATAGTAGCAGATTCCATAGGCTGCACACGTAATGACTGTTTACACTCTGCGTCCAAATCAGTTACAGATAAACAGGCATCTCTTCTAGCTAAATGAGGCCCTGAAGCTAGCCTAGATAATATCTCAACCAAATGCGACTGAGATTGTGCAACTGCCTGTAAATAGCGAGATACTTCTAACATGTCATCCTTTGAGAGGTTTTCATTCTTAATGGTTTTAAGAGTCCCACATAAAAACAGCTCAGAATGTGAAGCTACTTGAATACCGGCCCTAGCCAGCTTCTCCCAGTTCTCTAACGTTGAAAATTGAACGTTATGAGAAGACGGAATAGCTGATCCTTGTTTTATAACATCCTTTAAACCTGGGTTTAAAGAAGGGGGATCTAAACTAATATGTGGATTAATTGCCTCGTATGATGATGGTAGAAAAACTCTAGGTTCGCTGTTTAATGCCACAAACGAACCTGGTTTGAACCCCTTGGGATAGATTGGAAGAGGAGACATTGCAATCTCTTCTTCTCCTTTTAAGCGTTTATTCATTTTAACCAAAGATTCCACCACACTATTAGACTGTGGCAGAGCTAAAGATACTGTGGCAGTCTGGTCTGGATCCTTGAAAAATTCCAAGGCTGAAGTACCAGACATTTTGTTAGTAACTTCAGGAGTAGGACAAACCTCCGAACCTAACCTGGATCGAAGCTTAACAATGGCATCTCTGTAGGACAGAGATTCCTTAGGTACTTCTAATTCCCCTTCATTATCATCATCCTCTGAAACCACACCAATGGTTTCATTGGATCCAACACAAAGCTGAATCTGATCTGCACAAGGATCAATATTCTGTTCAGTCCCAGAATCTACTGAAGATAAAGATTTTTCTTTATCAACAGTAGATGAATTCTGTGAAAAAGTGTCCATTCTTTCTGATAATTTTTTCAACATATCTTCCTGTTGCTTTACTAGCTCGGATAGTAAAGCAACAGAAGGGTCAGCAGAGGTGTTCTTAGGGGACATAACTCTAAGATGTCTAAATCTAGGAGACCTAGATCTAGATCTGTAGTGTTTAGAATGTCTAGGTGACCTTGACCTATGTCTGGTCCTAGGAGACCTCGACTTATGTCGTGGCCTAGGAGATTTAGACCGAGGTCAAGATGTGTGTGTATGTTTGCGTCTGGGAGGATCCCAAGACAAAACAGACTCCTCACTCGACTCTGAATCAAAAGAGGAAGAGCTCCTAGAATGTCGAGCCCTCCTGGTAGGAGGGTTTGACCTAGGTGGTCTACTCTGCGACTGAATATCTGTCCTAGGAGACAAAAACTGTCTAGGAACAGATCTATTTCTCTCAAAGGCTACATCCATGGGAGTCACTGACCTGGATGGTACCTGTCTTGTAATGTTTACATTTGAAACATTAATACCAGGAGCCTGAGTGACAGAATCAGAATCAGACTCATGGTTTCTGTTTCTTTCATGTTGTCCAATGTCAGTGGCAGAAACTGTAACACTGACATTAGGAAGAGCTGTATGCTGCGTATTCTCTAGCCCAGGACCATTTTCAGGAACCTGTGATAGAGGTACATTTCTTTTCTTTAAACGGTCTGATCTCTGCAGGCATTTGTGGAACTTGCGCCAAAGCTCCTCATCCCACAGAGAGCAGACTTCGCTTGTCTGAGAGGGAGAACAGGAATTGTTCCTGCAAGACTGGCAAACCTCATGATTATCCCAATAAGGCATAATCCTACTACATGGTTTACCTGCCCTACCTGAACATCGTTCGTTCTGAGTCGACATCTTTACAATAAACTGAATTAAACTGAACTAAGAGAATAATTCGAAATAAACGATAGAACAAACAAAAAATACAGAAAAATGAAGAGAGAAAACGAAAGTCCGAACTTAAGAACAGTCCGAAATTACCTATCGCGAAAGCGAAAGTACTTATCGGAAGAAAAAACAAAGCAAAGAAAAAACTGAAAAAATAATTAAGAACAAAAGAAAAATGTAGAAGCATGTAAACAAAACAAAATAAACTCAGGAACGGCTATGGGTGAGACCCTTTACCCACTACCGGCACGGCACGAAATATCCTTAAAATATGCACGTGTTATCTTGGTGCCCGCTTGAGGTAAATTGTTTTTTTGTATACGTGTACGAGTGACGTAGTCACTTTATGTGTACGTACTAAGAGGTGGCTCAAATGTTTTTTCGGGACTACTACTTCTCAAGCGGTAATTCATCGGTGAATCGACTCATAGCATTATTCAGATGTATTGTAGGTTTAATGAAACAAATATAAGTCAAGAAAGATATTGTAATTTTTTTAGATTACCTGTTCAGCAAGTCAGTTTTATGCAATGCTATAGTTTCAGCTGGTATTTTTCTGATGTGGATCAAGAGAAAATAGGCCAAATTTTTAGTTTGATTTGAGATGGGAATTGTCTGATGGTAGAAAATTTGGTCCAAGTCTGAACAAACCCATTTTATACAGCTCTGATCTTTTTTGGTATTATGTATGGGACTTTATATGAGATACTTTATATTTGATAATATTGAATATCATGTACTTACAGGTTGATGTATTGATGAGTTGATAGATTGGTCTTCCAGCAGAATGTGCTCAACCCAACTACAGGTCTTTCTTGTCCTCACCATATCTGTCTCATTAGGTAAGACTCACTTTATATGGTTTCTCTAAGTGCCAAGCAAAATTTGAAGCCAACAACATTCTATTTTATTTTTATTTTTCAAAGAAATTAGTCTTTTCTGCTTGGCAGATGATTCACATGCAATATCAGGACATATTTTCTTTGAAAAATAAAAAAAAAAAAGTCTTTCTCTGCAGTCGTGTTTGGCACTTTGAGGGTTAACTCTTTCCCGCTAGTGTCATTTTTTATAGTCTGCTGATAACCTTTACAAACAATCTGGACCCAGATCAGGCCCGACAAATCGTCGGGCCTGATCTGGATCCAAACTGTTTGACACTCTTATGGTATTTCTGAAAGATTTGTTTGAAGAAGTTAATTTAAAAAAAAAAAATCCACAGATGACAAAAAAACATGCAAAATTACCCAGCATGCAAAGAGTTAATAAAAAACTGAGTTAATTTTATAGATTGAGCCACAATACTTTGTGCATTTGCATGTAATCAAGGATGCAACATAGTCCAGGTCTTTTCCTTTTATTAACTCTTTGCATGCTGGATAATTTTTGCATACTTTTTTGTCGTCTGTGGATTTTTTTTTCTAAATGAACTTTTTCAAAAAAATCTTTCAGGAATATCATCAGAGTGTCAAACAGTTTGGATCCAGATCAGGCCTGACATTTTTTTTGTCAAGCCTGATCTGGGTCCAAACTGTTTGCAAAAGTAATATCAGCAGACAACAAAAGTTGCTGCTTGTGATGAAAGAGATAATGTTAAGCTCTGAGGGGACAAGATCAGCAGGTCCCTCTTTAGCTAACCTGTCACATATATAAGTGAGCTTTTGTGATCACATTTTGTCCGTCGTGCTTGCATGCGTCCGTCCATAAACAATTTCTTCAATCGACATCTCCTCTTAACCCACTGATAGGATTTTGACCAAACTTCACAGAAATGATTCTTGGTTGGTCCTCTTTCAAAGTTGTTCAAATGGTTCTGGTCCATTACACATCTAGGTCACAGGAGCTAAAAATAGTGTTTTTATGCCCCCAACTTCAAAGAAGTTGGAGGGGCATATTGCTTCTGGGACGTTTGTGCGTGCGTGCGTGCGTGCGTCCGTCCTTCCGTCCGTGCGTCCGTCCGTTACGCTTTTTGATGCATAGCATAACTTCTAAACCATACATGCTAGGGTTTTGAAATTTCATATATGGATTCTTCATGAAAAAAATAGCTGACCCGTATTTTTTTTCCCATCAGGATTATGCCCCTTTTCTTGAGTTATGGCCCTTTGAAAAAATATAGATGAAATCTTGTCAGCAAAATATCTCAAAAGCTATTGAAGCTAGAGCCTTGAAACCTGGTGAATAGATTGGTATTGATGAGTAGATGACCTGATTAACTTCTGAATAAATTCTGAAAATTACTTCATGAGTTATGGCCCTTTATAACTTTGGGCATTTTTACAATTGCACACTTTTTGATGCATAGCATAAGTTTTGAACTGTGCATACTAGGGTTTTGAAATTTCATATATGGATTCCTCATGAAAAAAATAGCTGACACGTATTTTTTTTCTTATCAGGATTATGCCCCTTTCCTGAGTTATGGCCCTTTGAAAAAATATGGATGAATTCTTGTCAGCAAAATATCTCAAAAGCTATTTAAGCTAGAGCCTTGAAACTTGGTGAATAGATTGGTATTGATGAGTAGATGACCTGATTAACTTTTGAATAAATTCTGAAAATTACTTCATGAGTTATGGCCCTTTATAACTTTGGGCTTTTTTACGTTGCACATTTTTTGATGCATAGCATAAGTTTTGAACTGTGCAGGCTAGGGTTTTGAAATTTCATATATGGATTCCTCATGAAAAAATAGCTGACCCGTATTTTTTTCCCATCAGGATTATGCCCCTTTCCTGAGTTATGGCCCTTTGAAAAAATATAGATGAAATCTTGTCAGCAAAATATCTCAAAAGTTATTGAAGCTAGAGCCTTGAAACCTGGTGAATAGATTGGTATTGATGAGTAGATGACCTGATTAACTTTTGAATAAATTCTGAAAAGTACTTGTTGAGTTATGGCCCTTTGTCATTTTGGGCATTTTTACATTGCACACTTTTTGATGCATAGCATAAGTTTTGAACTGTGCATGCTAGTTTGAAATTTCATATATGGATTCCTCATGAAAAAGTAGGTGACCCATATTTTTTTTCCTATCCAAATTATCTCCCATTTTAGAGTTATTTCCCTTTTAATAAAATAACATTGAAATCTCGTATATTTGTATTGTTGTTATCGTCATGGGCAAGCAATGTTGGAGTCAAGCAGTGTTAGTGTCAGGCAGTTGGGGGCATAGTGTTTTACAAACACCAGCTCTAGTTAACTGAAAACTTAAAAAATCTTCTTGTCTGAAACCAGAAGGCCCAGGTCTTTGATTTTGGTATGTAGCTTCATCTAGTGAACCTCTACCAAAGTTGTTCAAATTATAGCCCTGGGGTAAAAAATAGCCCCGTGCCGGGGGTCACTTGTTTTACATAGACCCATATAGGGAAAAATTTTAAAAATCTTGTCTGAAAGCAGAAGGCCCAGGCTTTTGATATTTAATACATAGCTTCACCTAGTGGACCTCTACCAAGATTGTTCAAGTTATTGCCCTGGGGCCAAAAAATGGCCCCGTTGCGGGGCCGACATTTTTTACATAGACTTATATAGAGAAAACCTTCAAAAAACCAGAAGGCCCGGGCCTTTGATATTTGGTACATAACTTCACATAGCGGACCTCTGCCAAGATTGTTCAAGTTATAGCCCTGGGGCCAAAACTGGCCAGTGCCCACATGTTTTACATAGACTTATATATAGGAAAAAAAATTAAAAAATCTTCTTGTCTGAAAGTGCAAGGCCTAGGTCTTTGATATTTGGTATGTAGCATTGCCTAGAGATCCTCTGACAAGAGTGTTCAAATTATGCCCCTGGGGTGAAAAGAGGTCCCACCCAGAGGGGGGCTGGGTCACTTGTTTTACATAGAGCAAAAAGCCATTGACAATGATTAGGCCTAGGACTATCAAACTAATATGGAGGATGGAGTAGATGACCTTTAAGTGAAAGGTCAAGGTCACTGTGACCTTTAGTACCAAAAAAGCTTATAATTCTGCAATGCTTATGGTTAGGACTACTCAAACTTAGTAGAGATGTTGGTCCTCACAAGTAGATGATCCTGAGGGCAAAGGTCAAGGTCGCCAGGACCTTTAATACTAAAAAGCTTGATAACTTGGCAATGCTTGGGGCTAAGACCCTCAAACAGAAGGGATGTTGGTCCTCACTAGTAGATGACACTGAGGGCAAAGGTCATGGTCAGGTCACCATGATCTTGAATACTAAAAAGCTTATAATTTGGCAGTGCTTTAGACTAGAACCCTTGAACTTAGATGGTATGTTGGTCTTGACCAGTAGATGACCCTAATGGCAAAGGTCAAGGTTACAGTGACCTCTAGTACAAAACAAGCTTATAACTCGGCAATGCTTGGGGCTAGGACCCTCAAACATAGTAGGGATATTTCTTCTGACCAGAAGATGACTCTGAGGGCAAAGGTCATAGTCAAGGTCATCATGACCTTTACAACTGCATCTCTGTTAGCAATGCTATGTATAACATGATTCAGGTGAGCAATATAAGGCCATTATGGCCCTCTTGTTTCATATGCCAGCTCATATCGGTGACTTGTAGATCAAAAATAGCTTAATTTGTTCTGATCGGAAATCCAATATGGCTGCCACAGTCGCCATCTTGAAAATCTGTTTTGAACTTATCTTCTGAACAGAAAGGCCAATTGACTCAAAACTTAATAGACAGAGAATCAGGGTGACCTGTAGATCAAAATAGCTAAAATAATTCTGATTGGAAATCCAGAATGGTTGCCTAGCAGCTATGTTGAAAATCTATTTTTTAACTTTTTTATCCTGAACCAAAGGCCAGTTGACTCGAAACTTCATTGGAAGTATAGAGGAGACTTGTAGATCAAAAGTAGCTAAAATCATTCTGATTGAAAATCCAAGATGGCCGCCATCTCGAAAATCTATATTAAACTTCTTCTTTTGAACCCAAAGGCCAGTTGACTTGAAACTTGTCAGGTAATCAGGTGAGCTATACACGGTCATCTTGGCCTCTGATTTATTTATCTACACATACGCCAATTAACCCTTGTCCTGCTGAATAAATTAAGTTGCCACACCTACTTCTAATTTTCAGCCATATAACTTGATGAAGGTTGCTGATATAAACTCACATACTTAATGGCAAACAGTGCAAATCCAGATCAGTTGGCTTTTTCAGAAGCCAACTGATCTAGTTCTACACTGTTTGCAAAGGCAGGATATATCCGGGTTCAGCAGGACAAGGGTTAAAGTAGGGAGTTTGTATATATATAGTGCACACTGTCACTTAGAGATGGTTTACTATCACTTTTCCTTACCCATATATAATATAGAGGTGTGAAAAACAGCTCAAATTACACACACACACACACACACACACACACACACACACACACACACACACACACACACACACAGAGAGAGAGAGAGAGAGAGAGAGAGAGAGAGAGAGAGAGAGAGAGAGAGAGAGAGAGAGAGAGAGAGAGAGAGAGAGAGAGAGAGAGAGAGAGAGAGAGAGAGAGAGAGTAATATTCAAAACATACTGTCATCTATGAAGAACTTTTATTAGCAAATAAGCTTTGTTTTCAAAATGAAAATGTGAAAACTCATAATTTTGTTGTTCTTTGTAAATTTATACTCTATTAAATCAATACCTCACATAACAGCTATGAAAAGCAAGATTATAGCAAATTCAAAATTGTGTGATTTTTATTTCTGTGACTTTTTTCCTACCCAAATCTGTGACTTTTTTCCCTGTGACTTTTATCCCTGTGATTATTTTCCTACATTTATTTCATCTATTGGTTTTGAAACTTGACTTATATTCTCATTAACCTTTACCACTCTCTGGGCTAATTCAGCAGAGGACAAATTGATGATATTTTTCTTATTTTTTTTTTAGAAAACAAGTTCTGATATTTCATGCAAATTGTCCATACTTGCCATCCATAAAAAATTAAAATCTCACAGAATTTTCCGACCATTCAACAACAGATTTATGAAGAAATAAACATAAATCACACACTGTTATGGTTTTCACAAGTTTCTTACATTAAAAAAAAAAAAAAAAAAAGACTTTAGACTATATTGGGGAAACTCCAAAGTGATGTTTAAAAAAATCTCACAGAATACTCGTACTGTCAAATCTCCCTTAAATTTTTGCCTTATCTCACAGATTTTAGTCCACAGTTTATGGCATGTATGATTTTATCTCCATTGGAGACAATTTGCATAAAATGTCTAAACCTGTTTTCTGGGGAAAGTAAGAAAAAATACTTCACACTGTCATCTCAGTGCTCTAGATAAGGGTTTGATGCAAAGAGTAATTTTACCCCCTGCTTTTAAGTTCAATGCTTAAATGACCATTTGCAATGCTTAAAGCAACAATCATAAGTATAGCATACAAAACCCTAACTTTTTCAGAGAAAATAAAGCTTGGCATTTGATGTGAATTCTCTGAAAAAAAAAAGAAGAAGAAAAACACCTAGAAATGTATTTGTTATTAGTGCTTTAAGAGTTTAACCCTTTCTGATCTATTGTACTGCTACTGCTAATGTTAGGAAAGTTGTTTTTTTTTATTTAGAAGCTGTAAAGTTCACTGACAATAGTACCCCCTAAATTCGATTTCAGTGCTGAAACACAAAATTTCACTGAGTATTTTTACCCCCTCAACTTCAATTTCATTGCTGATTTTCAAAAAATCAATGCTGAAATACCCTTTACTCCCTCTTATCTAGAGCTCTGCATCTGCTGAAAATTTTACCGAGAGCACTAAGCATTTAAGATACAAAGATGTGCATATGGTCTTACTCTCTCTGGCTTAAAGGAAATGGATACATTTTCAAGGGAGACAACTCTTTGAAAATTGTTTTTGCTCCGTTTTGAAAAGGGGTCTGTTCTAAATGGAAAAAAATGGCTCACAAGTTGAGCAAATTCTTTCGTGGAGATTGATCATGAAATACTTTCTACGGTCATTCTCTCCCTTCCGCTGATTCAAGAAGGGCAGTTGTCAGTTTCTGGCGAAAGAATGTGCACAGTACTGGTTAACCGCTTAGAGGACTAAGCCTGCCCAATAAATGTGTGGTTGGGTAAACTGACTGCGCTTGACATGACCCCATTGGGTTGACTGGGCCGTAAAACCTCAACACAAACAAACTTTACTTTTAGAGTGGACACTTTTGAGAATGGACATGTTGTGCAAGAAAGCAAACTAGAAATCACAAAAGTTGTCTCCCTTGTAAAATGGCAGAAAATGTACCAAGTTTATCAAGTCCCCATAACACAAGTTCTTGGCATTCTGACTGTTAAGAAGCTAAAGTGAATTTCACTGAAAGAATATTATTTTCAGAGCTCACTGTTAGCTGTTCAATATCAGTGGCAGCTGTCAAGTTCTTTGTAAGTTTTCTATGATTAGTTCTTATCTCCAGTTTCATGACCAAATTACTGCATAATTTTGACATTAACCATGTCGGCTTTATTAAATATTCATCAGGCTTCCTGAAGCAGATTGCCATAACTGGTGAATAACTTGTATTAATGAAATATTCACAGAGTGCTGACCTACAATAAATCATAATAAACCCTGTAAATACAATGACACCCCTCTAGACATCAGATATAATGCCAATTCCATAATTCTAGATAAGGTTTATAATTGGGGTGATGACTTAAATCTTAATTAATACTTAGCATGATGGCTAAACATTTCAACAGATGACAGTTTGAAATACTTATTTTTGCCAAACGTATAGACTTTGAAGTTTCATGCAAATTGTGTCTAAAGAGACAATGCATGAAATGTTAAAATCTATTTTCTGGGAAAAATAAGAAAAAAACATTGTCAAAATGTCATCTGCTGGATTTGCTCAGAGAATGGTAAAGGTTAAAGTACTAATTACATCAGATGCAGATAACATTTTCATTATTATTAGCTCACCTGATCCATTTAGGCTCAGGATGAGCTATGGTGATCACTTGCTGTCCGGCAGTCCCTGCACCTTTGAATGACTTCTTCTCTGAAACCCCTGGGCCAATTTTGCTCAAAATTTGTGTCCCTATACATTAATTTTGTATGGGGAAAAAGTTGAAAAGTCATTTTCTCAAAACGAGCTGAAACTTACAATGTATGATTAAAGTAGTAAAACCTTTTCTGTTACAATTAAAATTTTGTCCACACCCCCCCCCCCCCCCCTGGGTTATCTGCCCTTGTCCCTGGGCTATATGTATACATATAAAATTGTGTTATCTGTAAACGTCTTCTTCTCTGAAACCGCATGGCCAATTTTTCAGCTTCGCATGGATCTTTTTTGAAGGGGTATTGACAATTTTTTGAATGATTCCACACCACTGAACAAGACATATGGTAAAATAACACTTAAAAATCATCTTCTCCAGATTTAACAAAGCTTTAAGGCTGAATTTTTGTTTTTACCATTGGGGACTCAAGGTCTACCAAGTTTGTTCAAATGATGATCCTAGGATGACCTTTGACCTTTTTACGACAAGGTCAAATTTGCTTTTTTTTTTTTAAATGTATTGTCAGAAGACTACTGGCTGAGACTTACAATGTATAATTAAAGTAGTAAAACTTTTTAGTTACAATCAAAATTTTATTCCCCTGAGGTTATATGCCCTTGCCTCTAGGCTATAGACATGTATGAAATTGTGTAATCTTTTAATCTGCTTCTCTGAAATGGCTTAACCAAATTTCACTAGACTTCACATCTAAGGGATATTGACAGTGTATTCAGATGGTAATGTACTAATGAACGGTAATGTACTAATGAACAAGTTGGCTATCATGCCCATATATGGCAAAAAAACACTAAAAAATTTTCTTATGCAAAACTAAGGATACTTTGAGGACTTGTTCAAATTTTACAGCAAATATGAAAAGGAGTTAAGATGTACAGATATTTAAGGTAAAGATGGTATTGTTTTATTTTTATGTTTCCAATTGAAGCATGCCTTCTGAAATTGCATTAAAATTGTCTTGCTAAGACAAGACAGCTTTAATGACATCTCAGAAAACCAGTGTTAACATAGACTTAATTCATAGCTCCAGATAAGCAGATGTGTCAGGTAAATATTTTTTTGTTATTACTCCACAAAAACATATGTTGTGGGTACTCATTAACAGTGCCTCGCAGGCACTTCTAATGAGTACCCACAACATGTTTTTTTTTTGCAGAAATAAGAAAAATTAAATGCCTTTTGGTTGAAAAAAGCATTTAACTGAAGCTATGGACTTATTAAAACAATTCCAAGAAATATGCTTCTTATTTGGAGAATATGATACCTAAAGAGAAAGTGGATTAATGTAATTACTTAGAAATAAAATTGGAGTTAATGGAATTAACTCAGCATCTTCAACATGAGAATGATCTTTGTCTGGTTTCTGTTGATTGATCATGGATTAAACTTGATGCTTCTGGCTGGGGTTACTTGTTAGACCTGAAGCTGAGCTTGTGTAATTAATCTGTAAATGAACATGATATTGTCATTTCAGAGGGTCATAAAATGAACATATATCATAATATTGAGTCTGTAGTGGCACTGTCACAGTTAGCATGTTGCAGCGCTGTTTCTCTTGTTACTATATTTATCCTCACAAAAGCGACAGAACTGCAAAGGTCTTAATCAACTGCCTACATGATTCTACATTGACTGACTAACTTTCCCTTGCAATAACAATATTTCGCAGTTTTAATTCTTTGCCTGGGTCTTCTTAAGTTCTTAATCTGTTGACATGTGTTAAAAGCAATAACCATGATAAACCAGTATGAGCTTGAAATGTCTCCCCACCAAAGTAGGTAAATGTCTAAAAATTTTGTACACCAAAGTTATGACAAAATGGCATATGCAGGCAGTGTAGACCCAAAGGAGCACACTGTTTGCTATTCCACAAAGCATTTTAAGAAAAGCTGCATAAAAAGCAAAATTTAAGTCAAATAAATGTGGAATGAAGTGTTTGAAATTTGAGGACATTACCATGACATGGAAATTTTAACTTGTCATATTATTAGCCATGTGACTTTCTCCTTCACATTTTTATTGCCTAAGGCATCACATTTCATGTGTTTGTATCCTGATGAAGCTCAGTAAAGTGAAAATAGGCGATCAAATAATAAAATGTGAAACTCATAAAGTTGGTGGCCATTTATTTTGTTTCTTTTCCCAGTATATCCTTAGTATTGTGACATCTGAACTCCTCACCATACTTGTCCTCCTAACTTTTGAACAATAAAAATCTAAAAGGTCGCCTTTGGAAGCAAAGAACACACAAAACAATGAAAATCAGACTTGGTTTTAGTAGGTCTGTTCATATTAAGTACATTTTACTGTTGATGTGTAAAAAACTGCTGGAAAAAGGCAAAATGCTGTATTCTGTGAACTTATATGGGTCTGCACTGTTTGCTCAGGCCTATTTGCCCAAATTCCTCATAAAAATTTCATGTCTGAATCCTTGTCTGA
Organism: Anodontia alba; assembly: GCA_964016985.1. Lineage (NCBI taxonomy): Eukaryota > Metazoa > Mollusca > Bivalvia > Lucinida > Lucinidae > Anodontia > Anodontia alba. The sequence continues at coordinate 102,909,820 of OZ024822.1, forward strand.
ATCTGTCTGAATTGTTTCTTACAATATGCTGAATAAAGTCTGAATTATAATCAGTAAGATTGTTGCATTTTCTGAATCTTTGCTGAAATTTGGACTGGTTCAGACATTTCAGATGATTTCAGACTTGAATTTCAGACATTCAGACAGAATCAGCAATTTTTAGCTATGATTCAGACATTTTCAGTAATGTTTCAGAAACATTTAAGAACTAATGCAGAAATAGTCAGACTGCTTCAGACTTGCCTTTTAGAAAGTTTCAGACATTTCGAGCTGTGGTTCAGATATTTTCAGAATTATTCAAGATACGAGTCAGAATTATTCAGCTCAGCGTCAATTCAGAAATATACAGATATGATTCAGAAATATTCAATAAGAATTCAGATTTATTTAGGCACCAGAAATTAGTCTACAATGGGAATATATCACCATTTTCCCCTACATACCTCATAAATTATAATGTTAAGATCAGTCTAACCTGAACCCCCTTTGACCACTGGCTGAAACATTGTCATCAAAATTTGTTTCAAATCCATATACTCGGTCACATCATATTTTGTAAATAAATAATTACTTTTAACCAAAGTGGGTAGGCTATGCATTTTGACAAGACAGAGGAAATAGATGAACCAAAGTTATATTTTCTGTTTAAATACATTACTTCATCACTATTGCATGTTACCCTGCCATTTTCTAACACTAAATGTACTTACAAGAACAGTGAAATAACTAAACAAAGAGTCTTTTCTCGACATTACCTCTGCAAAACAGCCTTGAATGGAAGCTCGCAGATTCTCACTGTGGTCATATGACCCTGCAGAACCTTTATTGAAACCATCTAAGTATTTCTGACTGATTCAGACAAATTCAGATATATATTCAGACTTCATTTAATAATAAAAAATACTCTAAATATTTCTGAATGAATTCAGATAAATTCAGAACATGTTCAGTCAAGATTCAGAAAATAGCTACTCTTACAATAGTTCAGTAAAACATCAGATGGATTCAGACTTTATATTTCTGAAAAGTTCAGCAAGAATTCAGAAAGATTCAGACAATATATTTCCATGTTGCAGCATTTCTAAACAGTTCAGAAATGTTCTGAAAGTGGGGGAGGAGGGTAGGGGTTGGGATTGGGGGAGGTGAAGGTGTCCTGTAGCTTTTGTAAATGGAGCACCCAACTGATATTGGCTTACACAAGGCCTGCTGTCCTTGAGCAGGTAAGAGTAGAGGGGGAATGTTGTTATTTCTTCTGTTCCTTCACTTTCTTTCATTTCCCTTTTTCTTCCCTATCCCTCTCTTTCATCTCCTCTACTATCCTATCTCTTCTCTCCCTTTCTCTGGGAGACAACACAAAATGACCCACAAGGGTTGACATATGTTGTCTGAATAGCCTGGGTTTGGTCATGTTTTAGTATAAGTTCAGACAAATTCAGAAAAGGGATGTTGTGTTCAGCTGGATTCAGACACCATCTTAGTGTTCAGACCAAATTCAGTATCATTCAAACAAATTCAGCTAAGTTCAGTAGAAATTCAGAAAACAAGGTTTATGAGGGATACTTGGGTAAATACCATAGATAGGCTGTCTGATACCTCTGTGGCAGAGTAGCTAGTAACTTTGGACAGGACGAGTTCATCATTTGTCTCGAGACAATGACTGAACATGACTGAAATACTTTTGACTTGGAAAATAAACCTCAACTCAATAGCAACCAGGTATACCACAACTTCTTTATAAGACTGTTGCCCAGGAACCCAAAGCAAAAACTGTATTAGCTAAACAACCATGTTGTTTCAAACAAAAATGTATAAATTATATAGAAAAATGACTGTAAAAAAGAAAAAAAAAAAAAAGGAAAGCTGAATCTATACATTTGTTTGTTTGTATACAACACTTTTGGGGTCCACCTTTTTTAACAATATTTTATCTGAAGCTGTCTTATAATTAACTGTCTTATAAAGAGATTCCAGTATATAGACCTTCACATTTTAAGTATGTACTGGTTAGTCTATGCATGACATTGTTCACTTTGTTTATTCTTAAGGCTTGTTTAAGACCTTTGATAGAAAACTGTTAGATGCCATAAAGTAATATTGAATTACATGACTCAGTGTCATGAAAACTAATGAAAGAAAAAGTAAATGGTGTTGTTCAGGTACAATTATAGTAAATAAACTATTTATGACCTTGCATTATGTGATTTTTCTGTGACCTTATTTTATTATCTTCGATTTGATTTAAAGTTTATGATTTATCAACACAACCTCTTTATAACATTATTGCTTGGATTTAAAGCGAAAACCATGTGAGCTAAAGAACAGTGTATTGTATTCAAACAAAAAATGTATTTATTACATAGAAAAATGACCATAAATGGTCATATAGTAAATGGTCATTTTTCTATATAATCTTTACATTTTTGTTTGGATACAACACTGTTGTTTAGCTAACATGGTTTTTGTTTTGGGGTCATTTTTCTATATAATCTATACATTTTTGTTTGAATACAACACTTTCATGATCCACCTTTAAACTGTTTATTATCCGAATCTGTCTTATAATGAACTATCTTATAAAGGGGTTCCAGTTTACTGAGCTTTCTAAATTACCATATTTACATCTTGAGACAGAAATACCTGAGCAGTGTAGGCACAAATAGAATGGCTCTATAAAGGTCTATACAAATTGTTTGCCTTCAGCCAACATTGTTAGGCACACTTGAGGTTGTCATTTGACTATAGTAAGGAGTTATGCATAGAAGGAGTAAAATGAATGTTAATTTTGTCATTTTTTGTGTGGGAACATATTGTGGGTAATTGAGGTAATTCTTGTGAGTACCCAGAAGGCTGTTCTGTTTACGTATGTCAGGGTGCAGTTGGAGGTTGTTTTGCTGAATAAACAGTTATCCTAACTCTTAAAGCGCCAAGCAAAATTTGTAGCAGACGACATTAAAATGTTTTTTTTTATTTTTCAGAGAAAACAAGTCTTGACATTTCATGTGAATCATCTGCTTGGCAGATGAGTCACATGAAATATCAAGACTTGTTTTCTCTGAAAAATAAAAAAAATTGTTGTCTGCTGCAGCTGTGATTGGCGCTTTAAGGGTTAAATTTCACTCGGCCCGTTTTAGTCTGACTACCTTCGAAAGGGTAACTGGCAAACAGTGCAGGACCAAATCAGACACCACAGAATATGGCATCTGATCAGGTTCTACACCAGTTGCATAAAATACAGGAATTTCTTTAAAACAGTAATAATAAAAACTAACCAGAATCTTACTGTTGGCAGTAGACCAGTCCAAAGATTTGTTGTAGAAGAGTCCACTCAGTGTAAATGGTTAAATAATATTTTGAGCTATGGTTATGATGTCCCTTGGGTAATTATGGTATAGATATTTATACTTGGTTTTTACTTTATTCTGTCAATGTTTCTTAAGTGGAGCCTGTGCTCAGGAAGGGATATTTATAACATCCTCCCATTTAAAGAATGGTAAAGGGTCATTTGGTGTTCCATGTCTGTCTATCAGTCTGTCTATTTTTATACCCCGCCACACAATTGTGGCAGGGTATTATGGTTTCACATTGGTCGTCCGTGTGTCCGTCCATCTGTCCATCCATCAGTTCGTCCATCCGTCTGTTTTTCGTTTCCGTAAACATCAGTGGATTTGCACCAAATTCGGTGTGTGCATTGATATTGTGGAGATCTGGTTTGGGATTGCTAATGGGCAAATTTCGTCAATTTTTGACGGAGTTATCTGCCCGAGACACGCCCATATTTTCATTTCCGGACTATAACTTGATTAAATAACAAGGGATTTTCACCAAACTTGCTGTATGCATTGACATTAAGGAGATCTGGTTTGGGATTGCTAATGGGCAAATTTCGTCACATTTTTACGGAGTTAGCTGCCCAAGTGTCGCGCCCATATTTTCATTTCTGGATAATAATTTGAGTATTTAACAAGGCCTTTTAACCAAACTTGCTATATGCATTGATATTATCAAGATCTGGTTTAGGATTGTTATCTGTCCATTGATATTATCAAGATCTGGTTTAGGATTGTTATCTGTCCCTCCATCATTTTCTTTCCAGACATTTTCGCAACGATAACTTTAATACATAAACAAATAATTGCTATGGTGGGGTTTTATGCTTGCGTTGTGCTTTTATTTTCTTGTTCTGAAGCATATGGGATAGATTCATAAAACTTCACACATTTGTGTAGCTTACCAAGACTGTGTGTTGCAAACAAGAATTACAACTCTTTCTTTCTTGTTTGCCACAATTGATATTATCAAATCGGTATGGCCTTCTTGACACCCCCATAAAAAAACTGGATTCACACTGTCTAAAATATGGAACATAAGTTTGTATGTCTCTGGGAATAGCAAATGCCATATATATCAGGAACTGGCTGTTCATTACGAAAACACGCCTATTTAAATATATTGAAAATTTCACCACCAAAAACTGAAATTTTTCAGATAAAAAAATTCTGATATTTTTCATATATCTGCTCAAAACATAGATTGTGGGTACTCATAAAAACTGCCTCACACAGGCAGTTCTAATGAGTACCCACAATCTATATTTTTGAGCAGAAATAGGAAAAATAATGTATACTGCTGTAAACCCCAGTTTAACTATATAAAAGTGGGATTTAAGGGGGTCAAAATTATATAGGTACGAGGGTGAGTCAATAAGTAACCAGCCTAACTTATTTCCGGTTGAGATCCACCTCTTCTTTTTCGATGTAATTGCCCTCTAGTGTGATGCACTTAGACCAATGGTGTTCAAGTGCCATCAGCCCAGAACTGAAAAAGTCAGGGTCCTTTCCATTGACCAACTCCTCAACTGCCATCACGACATCTTCATCAGACCGGAAATTAAGTCCATGGATATCCTTTTTCAAGTTTGAGAATAGGAAGAAGTCGCTAGGAGCTAGGTCAGGCGAATACTGGCAGGATATGGTATTAATTCATACCCGTTTCGCTCTACAGCATCCATTGCAACTTTGCAAGTGTGGACTCGCGCGTTGTCCTGTTGCAGCAAAACACCTTTAGAGAGTTTACCTCGGCGTTTTTCATGGATGGCGGTTCTCAGCTGGTCTAACAAGTTTGCATAGTACACTCCAGTTATTGTACTTCTCTTGCGTAAAAAGTCCAACATAATAACGCCTTTTGCATCCAAAAATACTGTGGCCATCCCTTGCCAGCAGATGGTTGCGTCTTGAACTTCCTCGGCCTCGGGGACCCAGGCCCAACCCACTGACGACTCTGAGCTTTATTCTCTGGCTCATAATAATGAACCCAAGTCTCATCTACAGTCACCAGATGCAAAAGAAAATCATCTTTTGACCTAAAACACTTCAACAAGGTGCTGCATACTGATGCTGTGGTTGCCATTTGCTCATCGCTAAGGGATTTGGGGACCCAACGGGCTGTTAGCTTGCGCATGCCTAAATGATCATGTTAAAACGCTACCATGTGAAATGCCTAATGCCTGCGCTATTTCTTCCACCTGAATTTGCCTATCAGAGTATACCAGATCCCGAACTTTCTTACACATTTCTTCGTCGGTGGCATCCAGTGGGTGTCCAGACCTGGCTTCATCTTCTAAAGACGTTCTACCGCGTTTGAATTCCCCTACCCAGAATTTAACCTGAGCATAAGATGGTGCAGAAGACCCATAAACACTGGCTAACTCGCCGTGTATTTCCTTGCCTGTTTTACCTTTTAAATACAAGTACCGAATTACAGCAAGGTACTCAGCTTTAGATGAAAAGCATACCTTTGCGTCACTAACCAGTTTGACATTCAGTATCTTATTAAAGAATGACTTGATACATGTGAAATTTTGTACCCATGTATAAAACATATATTGAAACAAAGCATGAAAATTGTGACCGTCCATCGGAAATGGGATAGGCTGGTTATTTATTGACACGCCCTCGTATGTTTTCGTTATCTGTAACCTGCTGTTAGTCATGATCTTCAGCAAACAAAGATGGGAAGGTCCTTTCAAGCCTGGTGGAATCACCCGCATCTGTCAGTTAGTAGCTCTATGGGACCTCCTGGTATCTATCTCTCGGTTAACTTCATGTGTGTGGGATTAGATCACCTTACATTACTTCTGTCTGTTATCAATCCTTTCTTCTGTGGGGAACTTCTGTCTGTTATCTATCCATATGCCATTCTGTTGGGAAGTTAGGAAGTCATTAAAGAAGGTCGAGTGGGAAGACCCCATAAAAAGAGCCAAATATTTGTATGAATTTGTGATGTATATAATAAACACAGAACAGTCATATTCTTATGTTTTGTATAAAATGATAGTTTTGTAATTGTAGTTTATGCAAAACTTTTTATTCTATACTACTGGCAGCCTCTATTAAAGACAGACTGAACTCTTTTATTCCAATAACTGACTGAGTTTAAATATCACAAGATAATATTTATGATTCTGTCTGGATTTGTGGTAGGTAGCTGATTGTCTATTGACCCTGTATATTGGATGCAGCAGGTGGCTGGACTGGCACTGATTGTCAATCATGTGGTCAATACATAGTGAAGTCTGTAGGTGCAAATAGTCTGACCAGTTTCTTTGGATAAGGAGAAGCAAACATTAGTGCAATTCCTGAGAGATCAACCTACCAACCATTCCCTGCAGCACAAGGTTATTCATTTACACTGTTTTTATCAAGGTTTATGTTATGTATAAATTCTGCTTCATATATATGTAAATAGCCTTAATATTACATGAGGGTTGTTCACTGAGACCAGCTTGCCCATATGGCCTTCTGGCCTTCTGGACTCCAGCCCCCCCCCCCCCCCCCCCCACACACACACACACACACACACACACACACACACCTAAAAAAAACAACAACTAAACAAAACATGGATTCACATTGTCTAAAATATGAAACATAAGTTTGTTAGTGACTGGGAATAGCTAGTGCCAGGTATGTCAGGAACTGGCTGTTGTAACCTGCTTAGTAATGAGCTATGGCAAACAAAGATGAGATCAATCTGTTCAAGTTTGGTGGAATCACCCACATCTGCCAGAGTTGTAGCTTCATGGGACCACCTGGCATCAATCCCTCAATTAACTTATGTGTGTGATCAGACCACCTAACACTGCTTCTGTCTGTTATCAATCCATATGCCATTCTTCTGTTGGGGAACTCCTGTCTGCTATCAATCCATATGCCATTCTTCTATTGGGGAACTTCTGTCTGTTATCAATCCATATGCCATTCTTCTGTTGGGGAACTTCTGTCTGTTATCAATACATATGCCATTCTGTTGGGGAGTTAGAAAGTCAAGCAGCCTGGCATTACTTAATCAGTCATGAAGGTCCAGTGAGTGGCCCCCAGGAAAAGAGCCAAATATTTGTTTAAATTTGTGCTGTATATAACCATATTCTTATGTGTTGTATAAATTCTTGTTTTACTTACGCCAGGCTGGAGCCCGGCGTTCCAGCCTGGCGTATCTATTTGAGGTTGTTTTTGTAAAAGGAGTATGCATTTGGAGAACATCGGTTTTCTTCCAGTTTTATGGGGTTCTTAGTGGGGTTATATATAACTATTCAGCCCCCACTTTTTTTTATTATTATTATTCAAAGTCACACTTTTGCAGCAGAGAACTGTGCTATTACTAACATAGTGAAATAAAAAAATAGGAAGTACTGTGTAGAATGAATGTAGCAATGTGGGTTTTGCTCATTTAAAAGAGAAATGAGCAGTTTTCCCATAGGAGCCCCATTTTGACCATTTGACCTGAAATGAGCTTGTTGCTATCAATATTCGTACATGATTGATTTTTTTTCATTTCGTTTTTTTTTTTTTTCATCATACTACGAAGAAGAAACAAAAGATATTTTTCTTTGTTTACGATTGGAAATATGCATTCTCAAATCGAACAGATCAATAAGCTGGTTTGATAATACAGTTTAATTTGATATTCAAGCATGGAAAGATTTGGGCCGAAAGAAAACGTTATGAGTGGAGAAAAGAATGAAACACTGCTACATAGATGATTTTGGATATAGCATGTTTGGCCTAGGCTATGGATGGCGACATGTAATTATGTATGCAGGCTAGAAAACAGATGATCATAGTTGATTTTTTTTTTTTTACATAGCTCTGATAACGTCTACAAAGTTTTTATCGTTGAGTATTGCGATAATTTATATATTTACAACCTTTCATAAATTATAACATTTTTTCACTATACTATGATCTATAGAGAGCTAAGTATTGCATGACAGATTAGTTTCCCGGCCTATTGATGCTTTGCATCAATGTTTTCTTGTGAGTTATCTGGCAGAAATATGTGTCTGTGCCATACCTCCTGAACTGTATTGGGCAGATTCATGAAACTTCACAGATGGGTTTGTTTTATCAAGATGATGCATTGGAAACAGGAACCACAATTCTTGCTCTTTGCACTAAATAATTGAGTTATGACATGGTAGTTCACCTATTGTAGTTTTTGCTTTGGATCCCAGCAGAAGTGTTACAAAAAGGCTGTGGTGTATTTCAGTTCTACCAAACATAGTCTAGCAAAACAGAATAGTCAGAAGATATTTTTTAGCTCACCTGAGCAGGAAATGCTCAAGGTGAGCTGTTGTGATCAGTCAATGTCCGCCGTTCATCATGTGTCATTCCTCGTGCAGCATCAACAATCGCTTTAAAAGCCTACTCCTCCTACACCCTTGGGCCAATTGACTGGAAACTTGGTAGGAAGCATCAGGGTGACTTGAAGATTTGAAGATAAAAAAAATAGCTAAAATTGTTCCTATTGGAAATCCAAGATGGCTGCCATAGCCGCCATCTTGAAAATCTGTTTTTCACCTCTTCTCCTGAAGCGAAAGGCCAACTGAATCGAAACTTGATTGGAAGCATCGGGTTGACTTGTAGATCAAAAATAGCTAAAATCCTTCCAATTGGAAATCCAAGATGACCCCCATGGCAGCCATCTTGAAAATCTACTTTTTACTTCTTCTGAACCAAAAGGCCAATTGACTCATAATAGGGAGTGACTTGTAGATCAAAAATAGCTAAAATTGTTAGGATCGGAAATGGTGGCCATCTTGAAAATCTATTATTTGCTTCTTCTCCTGAACCAAAAGGCTAATTGACTTGAAACTTGATAGAAAGTATCGGGGTGACTTGTAGATTAAAAATTGCTAAAAAAGAGCCTATCGGAAATCCAAGATGGCAGCCATGACGACCATCTTGAAAATCTATTTTTCCCTTCTCCTGAACCAAAAGGCCAATTGGCTCGAAACTTGATTGGAAGCATGGGGGTGACCTGTAGATCAAAATAGCTAAAATTGTTCCAATTGGATATCCAAGATGGCCGCCAGGTGGCCATCTTGATAATTTATTCTTCGCTTCTTCTCCTGAACCAAACGTCCAATTGACTCAAAACTTGGTAGAAAGCATCAGGGTGACTTGTAAATGGAAAATAGCTAAAATCATTCAAAGAGTGTAGACATAGATCAGATGCCACATTGTCCGATTCTATAGAATGCTGCATCTGATCAGGGTCTGCACTCTTTGCCACTCAGTCCAGCAATATCAATTTTAGACACGTCAACATGTACTACAATGGCATAGCTCCAAATAAGAGGGGGTATCCACATAGTTTTGTTTATATCGCCACGAAAACATATACGACAACATATGTTTTTGTAGAGAAATAAGAAAAATATCACTATTTGGCGGTTGAAAAAAGGCACCTTATCTGGAGCTACCGGTTTGATTTGTTCAAATTTTTGGACAAGTATGTTAAGGTGTCCTACCATTTAGGGTTAGTATGGTAATTGTACACGAGCAAAGATGGACTATAATGTTGTATAAGCTGGTTTAGATCTTTCTTCTAATATTGTAAATTTTAGAGTTTTCAGCCCTTGCTTTGAGTGTTTGCATGTTAATTATCTACTAAGACAGACTGGGAAAACTGATGGGTTGTAGATAGTGGTTTAAACTTGTTTAATTATTTCCTTCATCAATAAAATATCATCAAACTTGATCCCAGGAAGACAACAGCAATATCAGTTTACATGAAACACAGAAAAACAGACTTTATGTTGTGTGCTGTTAATTGCAAATAGCAAAGGCACTTTAAGACCTCACATTCACAGACATTTTTGGTCAATAATAGTTCGAAAATTTTACACCAACTTCCCTAACAAAAAGACAAAGTGTTAACCCTGATCATATGCCACATTCTGTGGAATCTGTTTTAGGTCAATACTGTTTTTCTCATTTGAAGTGCCTTAGCAAGATACTTTGAAGAGATCCTACAACATAATATGTATCATGGACATAATAAATACCGAGAAAACTGTAAATTATGCCAGAATTATTGTCAGATATTAGTGTAGATCTAGTAAACATTTAATTCCCTGACATATTTGCAGATGCTGCAGATGTATTCATATGTGTCATTGTACATTTACATATGCTGCACATTAAAATTTGGTTTGACAAGCGAAAAAGGTACCTAATTATATGGAAACTATGCAGAAATGAAACAATCAGTCTATTGGTATCCCATTTCTGCTTTTCTGCCCATTATGCCTAGAATTCTTGTAATTAAAATCTACAGGCCAAGCTTACATATCAATATATAATTTTGTACACATAGATCTTGGCTGGTATGTATCATGGGTATACCTTTTATGTGCTGTGGTTTGCTTTCTTCCTTTAGGAATTGAATAGTACTTTACATGCTGGGTTACATTTGGTTGGTTTGAAATTTAACAGTTAATACTGTTAAGGTCACGTCAAGCTGGTCAGTTTACCTAACCCTTAAAGCGCCAATCACAACTATTGTCGTCTGCTTTGTCTTCTGCTGGTTACTTTAAAAGTCACTTCTGCAAACAGTGTGGACCCAGATCAGACTGCTCCTTTAGGAGCAGTCTGATCTGGGTCCACACTGTTTGCCTGTATGCAAAAATATGCTTGAAAAGTTTGCAAGAATATTCAGCAGATGACATAAACAAACGACATTTTCAGATGCAGGTTTTCTTGGCGCTGTTTTCATGGGCAGGCTTATATAGTCCTGTAATGGGTTAACGTCAGTATTTGTGCACATTCTTTCACCAGAACATGACGACTACCATTCTTGAATCAGTGGAAGAGAAAGAATGACCCTAGAAAATATTTCATAATCAATCTTTATGGAAGAATGTTGCCAAAATCAATGGGGATCAGCAATGGGATGCTCATCGGTCTGTGCCACAGAAGCAGGCATGAGTGATTAGAATTTCAGCAGATGATATTTTTGAAGTATTTTATCTTACCGGTATTTCCAGAAAATAGTGTTTATCATGTTATGCAAATTGTCTCCTAAAATAGGGTTTGACATTTAATGCTAATATCTCCTTTAGAGATGATTCTTATTAAATGTCAAAACCTATATTCTGGGGATAATATAAATCTCTGCTGATTGTGCCTGGAGAGTGCTTCAGGTTAAACCATGGTTAGCAAAACTACCCAGTGCAGTAAATTTTGCAGACTTGCAAATCTAGATTTTTTTGTGCATCCTGGTCAGTGTCTGTGTACATAATGCAAATACTGTGCATGTATTTGATAGGGAATGATATTAGGCTTGATTTGACCGATCTTCGTCTATGATGTCGTGGATATAATACATTTTTGCGTGCCACACCTCATTTTATTGACTTGTATAGTATTATCTGCTTGCTTCATCAGTGATTTGCTGATTTGCCTTCCAGGGCGAAACAGGTGAGGCACTTCAGGAGAAAAGGGTGCTTTTCTCTATAACCTACTGTCTTTTTCATTCTAATCTGTGACATACATTACCCCCCTTGTTAGAAGCACCTCACCGAGGCAGTTCTAACGAGTACCCACAACATATGTTTTTGTGGAGAAATAAGAAAAATATGTGTATCATGGTAACTGTTCAAGCAGTATAGTCATTCTTACCATCTGACCTGCAGAATCATTTCATGCTTAGCATGCTGGGTAAAGATTTCAGCAGAAGACATTTTGAAATATTAATCTTCCCAGAAAACAGGATTTGACATTTAACGCGAACTGTCTCCTAAGACAGTTTGCATGAAGTATCAAATCTTATTTGCTGGGAAAAATAAGAAACTATCATCAGTTTGTCATCTGCTGAAGCCGGCCTTGGTGGCTCAGTTGGATGCATGGGTCTGACTGGTGATCAGGAGGTCGTGGGTTCAATCCCCGCCGGATTCGGCAACATTTTTCATGGAGATTGATCATGAAATGTTTTCTATGGTCATTCTCTCCCTTTCACTGATTCAAGAAGGGTAGTTGTCAGTTTCTGGTGAAAGAATGTGTACAAACAAATACTGGTTAACCGCTTAGAAGACTAAGCCTGCCCAGGAAAAGTGTAGTTAGGTAAACTGACCAGCTCGACATGACCCTCAATGGAATGACTGGGCCGTAAAACCTCAACTCAATCAATCCTCACCTGAATTTGCCTAGAGTGTACTAGGTATCAATGCTCAGCATGCTGGGTAATAATTTCAGCAGACAACATTTTGAATTTTTTTTTTTTTTTTTTTTACAGAAAATAGGGTAGGCTTTGACATTTCATGCAAATTGCCTCTTACATAATTTGGTAGATATGTGTGGAGTCATGGTGTTTGAATACAGTAGGATTAATGTATGAGGAATAATCCTGAAGTACAGAGTAATTAACTTCTGCTAAGATGAACTGTATGGCCCGCCCTTGTCGATATCAGTGTGTACCATATTTACCCTAAGTATTGGGACACATTAAAAGCATACCATGTGTTTCCCTAAAATTTGAAAGGGTCTATTCTTCTGCCTGTAAATATGGTCTAAAATATTGCTGATTAAGTGGCAAACAGTGTAGACCCTGATCAGATTCCACAGAATGTGGCTTCTGATCAGGGTTTACACTGTTTGCCAGGGCCTGTTGGTCCCAATACATATAGGGTTATTAAAGTATACAAAATTTTATCAAAATACCCCATATGGTTGAAGATCTACAGTGATTTTTATATTTTCACATTTTTTGCCTTGTCTGAGAAAATTGGCATTTGGCAAACCCCTTGGCTAGATCTTGTCAGTGTCAGTCTGTGTGCAACACATTATCCAAATTATCCTAACGCTTTAAGAGTTATGGCAGTTTTTGCTGTCACATGCCTCATGCCTTGGTCAATGAAAAGTAGCATTTAGCAATTCCATTGATTAGATCTCGGTATTAATGTGTACATAAATTTTATCATAATATTGCATATGGTTGAAGACTTACAGTGATTTCCATATTTTTACATTTTTTTGCCTTGCATTGTCCTGGACAATTGAAAATGGCATATGGCAAGTCCATTGTCTCGATCTTGTTAGTATCAATCCATGCGAGAAAAATTATCAAAGCACACCACAACCTCTTTATAACATTATTGCTGGGATCCAAAACAAAAACCGTGTTAGCAAAACAACCATATTATATCCAAACAAAAATGTATAGATTATATAGAAAGATGACCATAAATGGTCATTTTGCTATATAATCTATACAGTTCTGTCTGGATGCAACATGTTGGGGATCCACATTTAAATCATCTTAAACCAACCTATAATGAACTATCTTATAACGAGGTTCCAGTGTATTCAAAATTGTTCAAGGGTTACAGCCTTTTTCAATAAGTGACTGCTGATAGACAGAGGGAAGGATGTCAACTAGACATTCCCTATTTACACCAAGAGTTGGGACAGACAGGCTTGAGTGAACATTGTATACTAAGATTAAACACCGCATGTACTTGCACACCAGGTAAGGAAGTCCTGGATTTTGTTTGTTTGCTTGTGTTGAAGTTTTATGGCCCAGTCAACCCAGTGGGGTCATGTCGTGCGGTCAGTTTACCTAACCACACGTTTACTGGGCAGGCTTAGTCCTCAAAGGGGTTAACCAGTATTGTGCACATTCTTTCGCCAGAAACTGACAACTGCCCTTCTTGAATCAGCGGAAGGGAGAGAATGGGTTTATAAGAAATTCTTATCCTACACAGGGTAGGATAAAAATTGATAATTCTCTTATTTGATGTGTACTGGTTGTATAGGATGTCACGTACACCATTTTAAAGGTTGACGTCACTGAACGTAATGGTGTCAACAAACAACACAGTAATATTGTCAGAATATGGTGGACATCAGCAATTGAAGTGACTGCATTATTAATAATCCAAATTCAAAAATGAAAGGTATTCAAGAAAAAGAATCTTAGATTGGTGTCAGGGTTAGATAGAAAAATCTGTCTCTCAGGATCACAGGCTGACATCACAAAGCTTCTTGAATCACTTGACAAGCCTTGTGATGCAAAACAGAGATCCTCAGATGCATTTTTTTACCCAACCCTCACACCTCTCTTAGAGTCTTATTTCTACACTGGGTCTACACGGTTTGCCCTCATTATTGCAGGCTTTTAGACATACCAAATATAAAATGGACTTCAAGTTTTTAGGAAAAAGGTATGGTGAGGAGTGAAAGTGTCCAAATATTTGGGGTAAATATGGTACATTGTAAGATCCTTGTTAGCTAGGATATCACTGTGATCCTGACAAAATAAGTGGATAATCCCTGACTTCTCTTAATTGTTATCGATTTTGAGGTATATTTTCTCAGGTGGAGCAGGTGTTCCTTTAATCACTGACCTGAAACTAACAAATGGTCTGTTTGTTTCTATAAATTGAAATGACTGTAGTTTATGATCTTCAAAAAGAAGTAAAACGCATCACAGAAAACTGAACGTAGCTCTGCAGATAAGGTGCTTTTTACAGCCAAAAAAGACTAATATTTTTCTTATTTCTCCATGAAAACATATTGAGGATACTCATTAGAAACACCTTCATGGGTGACCTTTACACAGGATTGATTACTTCTAAAGGAGCAGCCTGGATTATGGGTTTAAGTTTTAAAGGTTTAATCACAACTGCAGCAGACAACATTTTGATTTTATTTTTATACGCCCGTTTGAAAAACGGGACGTATTATGTTACGGGGTATGGCATCCGTCCGTCCGTCTGTAAACTTTTTTGTTTCCGGCTAACTCCTCCTACAGTTTACATCCGATCAAGCTGAAACTTGGTATATAGTTAGACCATGATGTGGCGCAGCACATATTATTTGGGGGTTACAGTCCACCAAATGTTTGCAGAGTTATGCCCTTTAGAAAATTTCTATAAACTTTTCATTTCCGATTAACTCCTCCTACATTTTACATCTGATCAAGCTGAAACTTCATATATAGTTAGACCATGATGTGGAGCAGCGCATATTATTTCGAGGTTACAGTCCACCAAATATTAGCAGAGTTATGCCCCTTTGAAAATTTCAGTAGACTTTTCGTTTCCGGCTAACTCCTCCTACAGTTTACATCCGATCAAGCTGAAACTTGGTATATAGTTAGACCATGATGTGGCGCAGCGCATATTGTTTCGGGGTTACAGTCCACCAAATGTTTGCAGAGTTATGCCCCTTAGAAAATTTCTGTAAACTTTTCATTTCCGGTTAACTCCTTCTACATTTTACATCCGATCAAGCTGAAACTTCATGTATAGTTAGACCATGATGTGGAGCAGCGCATATTGTTTCGAGGTTACAGTCCACCAAATATTAGCAGAGTTATGCCTCTTTGAAAATTTCAGTAGACTTTTCGTTTCCGGCTACATCCTCCTACAGTTTACATCCGATCAAGCTGAAACTTCATGTATAGTTAGACCATGATGTGGAGCAGCGCATATTATTTCGAGGTTACAGACCACCAAATATTAGCAGAGTTATACCCCTTTGAAAATTTCGATTAATTTTTAGTTTATGGCTAAATCCTCCTACAGTTTACATCCAATCAAGCTGAAACTTCATGTACAGTTAGACCATAATGTGGAGCAGTGCGTATTGCTTCGAGGTTACAGTCCACCAAATATTAGCAGAGTTAAACCCCTTCGAAAATGTCTATTAATTTTTTGTTTCCAGCTAAATCCTCCTACAGTTTACATCCGATCAAGCTGAAACTTGATTTGTAGTAAGACCATGATGTGGAGCAGCGCATATTGTTTCAAGGTTACAGTCCACCAAATATTAGCAGAGTTAAACCCCTTTGAAAATTTCTATTAATTTTTTGTTTCCGGCTAAATCCTCTTACAGTTTACATCCGATCAAGCTGAAACTTCATAAATACTTACACAATGATGTGGAGCAGCAAATATTATTTTTAGGTTACAGTGCACCAAATATTTGCAGATTTATGCCCCTTTGAAAGTTTTTGTAAACTTTTCACAGCATATTGTTTAGAGTTAATAGTGTGCCAAAGGCTCATATGAGCTTAAAATATAGCCATGCTTCTGTGGTGTGTCCTCTGTCAGAAAGCACTTCTCCCTAGAAGCAGCAAACTTCTCCCTTAATTTCTTGGCCAGCTTGGACCCTTAGGTTACAGTTCACCAAATATCAGCAGAGATTATGCCCCAATGAATTTTTTTTAATTTTTTTTTTTTTTTTTGTAATTCCACTTACAGTTTATATCCGGAGCACTGAATTATACAGGAGCCAGTTAATGTGCTGCATCTTATTACTTGCCACGGGCGTATAATGGCCCGCTTGGCGGAGCTCTTGTTTTATATGAAATGCCAATAAAAAATCTAAAAGGTTGCCTTTGGAAACAAAAAAAACCCACAAAAGAACAAAAATCAGAAACTGAGTTTTAATAAGCATCTTCATATGTAGCAATTTAGTTTGTGAGGCTGCATACTCCCTCTAGCATTGGCTTAGGTATTTTTCAGTTTTCAAAATGGAGTTCTGCTCATGCATACGCTAGAGGGCATAAGCAGTGTTGCAAACTTCATTACTGCTTATGAAGAGTCTCAAGAAAACCAAGTCTCCCATTTTCTAATTGGTAGTGTGTTCTTTGTTTTTCCCAAAGGCAATCTTTTTGATGTTTATTTTACTACACTGCAGCTGGTGGTAGTGCCATGTGGCGGTGGTAGAACATCTCCCCGTACATCACCATAGTGCAGATTATATTTCATTTCCTTTGGGATCATTGGGCCCATTATGGTATATTTGAAAATGGAGTTCTGCTCATGTATACGCTAGAGGGCATAAACAGTGTTGCAAACTTCATTGCTGCCTATAAGGAGTCTCAATAAAACCGAGACTCAATTTTTCTAATCTGTAGTGTTTTCTTTGTTTCCAAAGGCAATCTTTTTGACGTTACCATGCTTTTACCTAAGAAGTCTCCTGGCAGTGCCGTGGATATGCCAAGCCTGGCTTTTGATTCCCACCAAAATAGCCGGGAAAATAAATAAAGAATGTCATGACCCCATCAAGGCCATGTTGAGCAGGCTGTTTATTCTATTAGATAAGACATCTAAGGAGATTGATATTGGACCCTTCTGGCAGTAACTTTTGAAAACTTCATTTCTTGCATCAGTTCATATTGTAAGAAAATAGATTTTATTTTATATGATAGAATTGGATATAACCCCAGGGGGCGGGAACCTTTAGGAGTGATTTGACATAAAAAATGTGCGGGATATATACCAGGGCTTTGCAGAGTGAAAAGTCAATATGTCCACTATTCTTGGCCCCGTGGGGGCCGTGGTTGCAAATGACTGGTGCATAAGCTGTATTTGTTGATTTTTTTTTTCTCCAGCCTACTTTCAAGCTTTAGAAAGTAGCCATTTTATGTCAGATGTTTATCTGTTTGAATTGAACTTCCATATATCCCAGGTATTGAAATGGATTGTTGGACTGAAATGGACTGCTGAAAATTACACAATTTTTATCCCCACACTTTTTGAAGAAAAAGCGGGGATATTGTGATTCCCACCCCTCACCCCCCTCAGTCTGTCCGTACATCTGTCTGTAATGTCACACCATTGCTCCCAGACCATTTAAGCTAGAATCTCGAAACTTTCACAGGCAATAGCCCTATGGATGAGGACTGGAGGAACAATTCAGGATTTTGATGTAACCCCTGGGGGCAGGGCCAGGAAGTGTGGCCCAAAAGGGTCCAAAATCCGTTTTGTCATGTTGCATATCAAATCAAAGGTAATGAAGAAGAGAATACAGTGGTTTAAAACTTGCCCCAAGGGCATGTCTGGTGGTCACCAGAGGTCAAGCAGTAGGATTTTGGGTCCTTTTTTAGCTCACCTGAGCAAGGCTCAGGATGAGCTATTGTGATCACTTGCTGTCCGTCGTCGTCCATCTGCATCCGTTCACACCTTTGAACAACTTCTCCCCTGTAACTCCTGGGCCAATTTTCTAAAAACTTCATGTGGAGCCTTTTGTTAAAGGGGAATTGAAAATTTGTTCAAATGTTGTGGTCCATTCATCATGATGGCCGCCATGCCCATATATGGTAAAAACACTTAAAAATTTTCTTCTCCAGAACCAAGAAAGCTTCAAGGCTGAATCTTGTTATATAGCATTATGGACTCAAGGTCTACCAAGTTTATTCAAATGATGACCCTAGGTTGACCTTTGACCTTTTTATGGCAAGGTCAGATTTGCGTCCCCATGCATTTGTATGGGGAAAATGTTGAAAAGTAATTTTCTCAAAATGTATTAAAGACTAATGGCTGAAACTTACAATGTATGATTAAAGTATTAAAACATTTCAGTTATAATAATAAATTTTGTCCCCTGGGAGTTATCTGCCTTTGCCCCTGGGCTATATTCATGTATAAAATTGTTATTTTCAAATGTCTTCTTCTCTGAAACTGCTTGAGCAATTTTCATCAGATTTCACATGGGGCCTTCTGTTGAAAGGGTATTGCCAATTTGTTAAAAAATGGTTCCGCACCATTGAACAAGATGGCCGCCATGCCCATATATGGTAAAAACACTTAAAAATCTTCTTCTCCAGCTTTGGGGCTGAATCATGGTATATGCCATCGAGGACTCAAGGTCTACCAAGTTTGTTCAAATGATGATTGTAGGTTGACCTTTGATCTTTTTATGGCAAGGTCAAATTTGCATCTCCATGCATTTGTATGGGGAAAATGTTGAAAAGTCATTTTCTTACAATGTATTAAAGACAAATGACTGAAACTTACAATGTGTGATTAAAGTATTGTAAAACATTTCAGTTATAATCAAAATTTTGTCCCCTATGGATTATCTGCCCTTGCCCTTGGGCTATATACATGTATAAAATTTTGTAATTTTTAAATGTCTTCTTCTCTCACTCACAGAAACCCCTTGAGCAATTTTCACCAGATTTCACATGGGGCCTTCTGTTGAAAGGCTTTTGCCAGTTTATTCAAATGGTTCCGTGCTATTGAAAACAAGATGGCTGTCATGTCCATATATGGTAAAAACACTTAAAAATCTTCTTCTCCAGCACCAAGAAAGCTTTGGGGCTGAATCTTGGTATATACCAATGCTGTCTCAACCTCTACCAAGGTTGGTCAAATGATGATTGTAGGTTGACCTTTGACTTTTTTACGGCAAGGTCAAATTTGCGTCTCTATAGATTTGTATGGGGGAAAAGTTGAAAAATCATTTTTTTTTTTTCAATATGTATTTAAGAGGTTAGTTAGGATCAGAATGTTGCATAGCATTTGCAAATATGCAATAACTATTTTTATCAGGTGAGCGAATTGTGGCTTATGGGCCTCTTGCTTTTTTATTGTCACACAGCTCTTCCTAGGCTTTTTGAGGTAGAACCTTGAAACTGTCACAGGTAATAGCCCTATAATGAATGAGGACTGGAGCTGAAACTTAGTGGAAGGCATTGTGGCAACATGGAGATTCAGAATTGCTAAAATTGTTCCATTCCGATATCCAAGATGGCCCTTGAAATTCTTCAAATGACATCTCCTCCCAAACTGTAAGTTTGATTGAGCTGAAACTTGATGGGAGGCATCACAGTGACACAGAAATTCAAAATTGCTAAAATCGTTCCATTCCGATATCCAAGATGGCTGGCATCTTGGAATTCTTCAAATGACATCTCCTCCCAAAGCGTAAGTCGGATTGAGCCCAAACTTGATGTAGCTTCTGATCAGGGTCTACACTATTTGCGTTAAATACAGGAATTTCTATAAAACATAGTAATAATAAAAACTTAAACCAGACATCCTGCTGTTGGAAACAGACTGGTCCAAAGAGTTGTGGTAGTTTCATAGGAACTACTTTTCTTGTGCTCATATAGATGGGATAAATTTTATGCTTTTGTGAATAATAGCCTTCAATCTCAAAGTTAAATCAACTGAGATAATTGGCCATAGGGTATAGCCATGTAATGCAGAACACACACACACACACACACACACACACACACACACACACACACACACACACACACACACACACACACACACACACACACACACACACACACACACACACACACACACACACACACACACACACACACACACACACACACACACACACACACACACACACACACACACACACACACACAGAGAAAAACTGAGGTTGAGTACCATAATAACCCTAAGTATTGGGCTTGAGCAAACATTGTAAACCCAGATCAGATGCTGCAGAATGTGGCAACTGATCAGCATCTGCACTGTTTGCCACTCATCCAGCAATATTTTAAACACATCATCATATAGTGGAACTTTTACAAAATACAGGACAAGTATGAAAAGGAGTTAAGGTGTCCCAATATTTAAAGTTATACATTAAATAATGAAGCCAGCTTTTCTGGATCTGCCCTGTTTGGTATAGCATTTTATTAGCATTCTTATGACTGGCTCAATTACTGCTTACATTTATTTTCAGTCTCATGCAGTAATTATCCAGAGTTGACACAAGCTCCACGTGCCATCTTTGTACCTGAGAATGAAACTGTTGGTAAGATATTTCTTTTGTTTTCTTTTGTCAGAAAGCGTACGTGTGTGCTCAGCAGACGTGTGTGCTCAGCGAAGATTCTGATTCAGCATATGCACAGTCTATCAAAATCTTCACTGGGCACATTTTGAATAGTCAAGGATGCAAAGATTCTTCGTGTGGACAATAAAGACTTTGATCAGGGCCCAGTTGTTCAAAACTAACGACGTCGTTAGTTAACATATCGTTAAAATTTGATCATTAAATATGGCATATATGTTAATATTTTTGCTGAAAAAATGTGAGTAGCTTTTGCATTAATTTTGCAAAAGCTACTCACATTTTTTTAGCAAAAATAGTTGTGAATTAGATATTGTATTCACTAGAACAGTTAACATTTTGACCACTAACGAGCTCGTTAAGCTAAGACGCTTTGAACAACTGGGCCAAGATGTACAAGCTGGTTTGAGTCTTCACTGGGCTCATAGAAGGTACATTTTCTCACTTTGTGGCTCTTCAAATTCTCAGCCAATCAGATTTTATTTGATTTATGTTGTTGATACAAATTCACATTCTTAACCACAAACAGTGCAGATCCAGATCAGTTGGCTTCTTCAGAAGCCAACTGATCTGGATCTACACTGTTTGCAAAGGCAGGATATATCTGGTTGAGCGGGCCTAGGGTTAAGATCACTCACCCATAATGAATGTACGTATCTGCATAAGTGTCTGCATGGCCAAGTGGTTTGTGCTCATGACATTGAATCATGAGGTCCTGGGTTTTAATCCCACTAGAGGTGGGAAATTTAGTTCCTGACTGAACAGTGCTTTATTACGTAGAGCCTCTCATTGTCACCTCTTCATGATCTTAAACCATTGTATACCAAATAGACTCTCCCACACAATATATTGGAAGAGTCCAATTTCAATTTTAGGTATGTCCGGCTATGAGATCTACATTATCCTAGAGAAAAATGGCTAAAGTATTTGCAAATAGTGGACACCCTGATCAGAAGCCGCATTCTGCGGTGTCTGATCTGGGTCTGCACTGTTTGCCAATTACCTTTTTATAGGTCTCCTAACTACAATGGGTTAATATGACTTAACCCTTAAAGGGCCAGTCACAGCTGCAGCGGATGACATTTTGATCGTTTTTTGTTTTTTGGGGTTTTTTTTGAAGAAGAAAATAATTCAACATTTCATGTGAATCATCTGCTGGGAAGATGATTCACATCAAATGTCAGCAGTTATTTTCTCTGAAAAAAAAAAAAAATGAAAAATAAAACTGAATAGCTTGTTGTCGGCTACAAATTTTGTATGGCACTTTAAGGCCAAATAATGTTGTTAGTGAAGTAAAGTCATAACTCCAGAAAGGGCCCTTTTTTTTCAGTCGAAAAGTACTGATAGTTTTCTTATTTCTCCATGAAAATACATGTTGAGGGTACTCATTAGAAGTGCCTTTGCATGGAGAAAGAAAAAATATTATGCAGACACGCCCTCCTATCTAGTGCTGTAGTAAAACACCAAATCATTATCATGTGTCTTGAGCATTTTGTTTGTTGAGGTTTTACGGTCCAGTCAACCCAGTGAGGTCATGTCGAGTGCGGTCAGTTTACCTAACCACACATTTACTGGGCAGGCTTAGTCCTCTAAGCCGTTAACCAGTATTGTGCACATTCTTTCGCCAGAAGCTGACAACTGCCCTTCTTGAATCAGCAGAAGGGAGAGAATGACCGTAGAAAATATTTCATGATCAAATGTTTTGAGCATACATTGCATCCTTCACTAGTGTCTATGTGAATTAAGTTACCAGGGCCCAAGTTTGAAGGCCCTAAGGTAATTATTTCTTAATAAATTTTGTCATGCTGATTAAATTAAGATGCCATGCCCATTTCTAATTGTCAGCTAATCAGATTTCTTGATCTAGGTTGTTGATATAAATTCACAAACTAAATGACAAACAGTGCAAATCCAGATCAGTTGGATTCTTTAGAAGCCAGCTGATCTGGATCTACACTGTTTGCAAAGGCAGGATATATCCTGGTTCAGCAGGAAAAGGGTTAAAATATTAATACAGTAAACAAGGGTTTCTTGTTCATCTGTCAAAGTGGGTGTGGTGTCAGTGCCACATGCCACTGCATGTAGGGCTACTGATGGTGCATGTTACCATCTTGGATCAGAGCTCCAGATAAGGCGTTTTAGATTGAAAAGTACAGTAAAACTTCAATGATAGCTAGTTTACTGTGGCTGATAAGAACTCAGTTTTGAGTTCCTAGGAAATTCTTGTGATAACTCAAGAAGGCAGGGAAATTTTCTTATTTTACTATGAAAAAGTATGTTGTTTTTATTACTCATTAGAATTTGCCTCATTGAGGCATTTCTCATGAGTACACTCAGCATACCATGGTTTTATAGAAGATTGGAAAGGCATCCATTACAAAAATAGCCTATTCAAATATACTGAACATTTTAACCACCAAAAAATGAAAATTATCAGATAAAAGTTCGAATATTTCTCATACTTCTGGTCAAAACATAGATTGTGGGTTCTCGTTAGAACAGCCTCGCCGAGGCGGTTGTAACGAGTACCCACAATCTATGTTTTGGGCAGAAATAAGAAAAATAATGTATACCCCTGTAAACCCCAGTTTTACTATATAAAAGTGGGGTTTAAGGGGGTCAATATTATATAGGCATGTTTTCGTGATGCCTAAGTCATCCCCATTTGCCTCTTGACCTGGCACTGTTTACCATGGTCCCAAAGATGTTTCAGCCATTGACTGATTATATTTTTGTAATTTGTCCACAAAAATATGTGTTGTAGTACTCATTAGAAGTGCCTTGCCAAGGCAAAGGTAATGAGTATACCCACAACATGATTTTTGCAGAAACACAAAAAAAAACAGTTTTAGGGTACTCATTACAAATGCCTCACCAAGGCACTAATGCAACGAGTACCAACAACATGGTTTCATAGGAAAATAAATATTATGTGGATATATCCTTTTATCTGGAGCTATGCTTGTTGTACTGACTGAAGGGTAGGTGGGCATTCCTTTCCATTTTAGCCCTTCCTTTTTCTCTCCCTTCCTTTGAGGGAATGCTGAAATACTGATTGTTGGGCTGTTTCTAGAAACTAAACTTTGACTATAAAGTACATGTATAAACTTTGACTGCCTGGCAATAGTTGGATTAAACAGTAGACCCAGGTAGACTACTCTTTTAAGAGCAAGTCAATCTGGGTCTCCACTGTTTTCTCAGGTATGACTGTATTCTCTCCCTTCTGCTGATTCAAGAAGGTCAGTTGTCAGTTTCTGGTAAAATAATGTGTACATTTAGTTCTAGTTAACCACTAAGAGGACTAAGTCTGCCCAGGAAATGTGTGGTTAGGAAACAGACCAGCTCAACATGCTTAATAGTGTTGACAGGGCTGTTAACCCTTCTCTTGCTGAACACGACATGCCCTATCTTAGCAAACAGTGTAGATCCAGATCAGTTGGCTTCTGTAGAAGCCAACTGATCTGGATCTACACTGTTTGTCATTTAATATGTGAATTTCTATCAAAAACTCAGATCAAGTAATCTGATTGGCTGGAAATTAGAAATGGATGTGGCATCTTATTTAATCAGCAAGGCAAGGGTTAAACTCCAAACCAACCAAAAAAATCAAGAATGACTGTCCAAATATTTTAGGATAAGTATGATATCTTATAAGTGGATATTTTCTCGTAATGCAGTGCATGTTTTCAATTTCAGGTTCTGTGCTGGGAAATGTAACTGCCAAGGATGATGATGGACCCAAGGAACTGTTTTTCTCTATCCCGCCTCAGACCCTTGCTGCTGACTTTATTAATATAACAAATAAGAGGGGGACTAATGCAGAAGGGATTACTGTTGATTTGGTTCTTGCCAAAGCTCTTGATCGAGATTACTCCGTAAGTACACATATGAGGGTCTGGATGGCTTGGTCACATGTT
Source organism: Anodontia alba (assembly GCA_964016985.1). Classification (NCBI taxonomy): domain Eukaryota; kingdom Metazoa; phylum Mollusca; class Bivalvia; order Lucinida; family Lucinidae; genus Anodontia; species Anodontia alba. The sequence goes on from OZ024822.1 coordinate 102,934,628, forward strand.
TCTGCTATAAAATATTTCATCACCATAGCCACAGATAAGAGGGCTTGTCAGGAAAATATTTTTCTTATTAAACCCTTGAGCATACGAAGTATATAGGGGGTATATAGTTTTTGTCTTTTCTGTAACAATGTTTGTCTGTGTATGCATGTGTGCGTGCATGCGTGTATGCATGTGCATGCATGCGTGCGTGTGTGTAAACTTTTTTCTATCAAAGATTTCTTAGGAACTACTGCACCTAGGATTTGAAATTTGGTATAAACATTGGATATGATATTCTGTGAATTAAATATCACTCTATTTTCAAAGTTTCGGCCTATGGCCTTCTTAAGGAATATAAAACTTCATTCAACTAGGTGGCATCTGTCTGCTTTAAGGAAGAAAGTGATATTGAGCCTCATAGTAAGGGACGATGTCATGTCACTTCCTTGAATATGTAGACAGTTTGGCTGGCGCAATGTCAGATGACATGACGTCATCTCTCGCCAAAACAACAAGAGATAAAACATCACCTATAACCCACATCAACAAAAGGGCATTAGGTAAACTCACATATAATTATGTATCACATCAAAGTTAATAAAAAAAAAATTTAATAAATAAATAAAAATGAGGTAGTCAAGGCACAAACATGCCAGCTATGCTGTCATGCAACAGCTCTTGTTCCTGTAATTTTGCATCTTCTAAGATCCTGTTATTGTTAATTGAGCTTGACTCTGTTGAATCATCAAGTTTTTATTCCAAAATTCATTACCAATTTTTTGACATCATTGCCATTGATGTCATGTGATGTTGTTTCATTATTTACAATAATGTCCCTTGAAAAAGGTTGTAATAACTTAAAATAAGAACTTGGAGTTTGAAATCTTTTATTAAAATAGACAATGCACATGAAATATCAATCCACCAGCCTCAGTGGCACCATCTGATGCACATCAGACAGTGTGATCAGGAGGTCCTGAGTTCGATCCCTACAGTGTCCTACAACATTCTTTCATGGTAATTAATCATGAAGTATTGTCTATGGTGATTCTCTCCCTTCGGCTGATTCAAGAAGGGGTTGATATTTTTGGTTTGTTGGTGTGGAGTTTAATAGCCCATAGGTCAGTCAACATTATTAAGGTCATTTCCAGCCAGTGATTTTACCTAACCACACTTTTCCTGGGCAGGTTTAATCCTCTAAGCAGTTGACAAGTACTTGTATGCATTCTTTTGCCAGAAATTGACAACTGTCCTTATCTTTTGTCTGAAAATATTCTAGAATGTTGTGTGCCACTATTTTGATTGGTGCTTTAAGGTGCTTTATTTAGGGTTAACATTTGATGAGATCTCCAGGGGACAATTTGTATAAAATATCTGTTATCCCAGGAAAAAATCAGAAACAGTTTACTCATTTTTCATCTGTTAATCTTGTCATCAGCATACCAAGGGTCAGTTAGCTTGATATGGATGTTGCATGTTGTGAAGTCAATGGTTAATGAGAAATGGCAAGTAATTACTTACGCTTCTTCTTTTTTCAGGGTTACACGAACATGAAGTTGATTTTAAATATAGAAGACAATCATGACGGTGTTGGCAATTTGGTAAGTTTACTACAAAACTATAAAATATGTAAGAAGAAGTTCTAAAAGAACTTGAAGTGCTGGAACTTCTCTGTGTTGTTTTCTCTAAATTGCTAGAATAGAATCTGATATATATTTGTTAAATAAAAGTAAACAAAATATAAATGGTCTTGAATATAAGGTGTTTTTTTGTTAGGGGTGTTTCAGAATAAACCAGTATGGGGTGCCTCCGTTTTTGTTTTTTATGCATGGCTGTGAGGAACTTCATTTGTTTTTGGTTCATGGTAATGGTGTGAAAACTAAATTCTTTTTCTTGCATGGTCAAGGTTTTTGAATGAGGCATCACAAAAAAAATGTGTGGTGTATCACACCCCATAGATTTTTTTGTGGTGCCCTATCCAATTTTGTGTTGAAAAATGCAATAAAATCTATTAAACCGAACTTAACAATTTTTTTTTTGTTGACATGTTTTGTGACGGACTTTCTTATTGGTCAACACCTGATAGGTCAGCCAATCAACAGTTATCCAACCTGCACTCAGCCTTTCAGTAGTTTCACTACCAACAGAGTTAGTTTCGCATCCCAGAATTGTTCTAAGTCACGTATTAGCTCACCTGAGCCAAAGCTCAGGGTGAGCTATTATGACCAGCCTCTGTCCATCGTCCATTAACATCCATCGTCAGTCATCAAAAATTAGTTTGTTAACACTTTAGAGGTCACAGTTTTGATGCAGTCTTGATGAAACTTGCTCAGAATGTTTGCCTCAATGAAATCTAGGTCAAGTTCAAAACTGGGTTACTTTGGGTAAAAAACTAGGTCATCAGGCCAAATCAAAGGAGAAATTTGTTAACAATCTATATATATGTCACATTTTTAAAGTAATCATGATGAATAAAGCTCAAAATGTTTATCTTAATGATTTCTAGGTCAAATTTGAAACTGGGTCACTTAGGGTCAAAAACTAGGTCACCAGGCCAAATCAAAGGAAAACCTTGTTAATACTCCAGAGGTAATTTTTTTTAAGTAATCAACATGAATATTGCTCAAAATGTTTGTCTTGATGATTTCTAGGTCAAGTTTGAAACTGGGCCACTTGGGGTAAAAAAATAAATCACCAGTCCAGATCAAAGGAAAACCTTGTTAACATTCTAGCGGTCACATTTTTGAAGCAATCATCATGAATCTTGCTCAAAATGTTTGTCTTGATGATTTCTAGGTCAAGTTTGAAACTGGGCCACTTGGGGTAAAAAAGTAGGTCACCAGGCCAGATCAAAGGAAAACCTTGTTAACACTCTAGAGGTCACATTTTTGAAGCATTCATCATGAATCTTGCTCAAAATGTTGTCTTTGTGATTTGCATGTCAAAAATAAGTACCTGCCCATTTTATTGACATGTGAAAAAATCAATACCAGCTGTTACTGTATTTATCTTAAGTATTGGGACACCTCAATGCCTTACCATACTGGTCCTAAAATTTGAACAAATATATTTTACTACATATTTTATATTGCTGGATGAGGGGTAGACAGTGTAGATGCAGATCAGAAGCCGTACATTTTTTAGCATCTGATCTGTGTCTACACTGTTTGCTCAGGCCTGTCTGTCCCAACACTTGGGGTTATTACAGTAATTATAAAAGGGGCTGCGCTTCATACCTGCTTGATCACGCATTGCAACAACATTCTCACTGTTGTTAATTTGTTTATTTTATTTTAAAATTATCTTTAATATTTTTCATTGTAAATTTTAGCCAGCCAAAGTCCGATGTGCCCGGCCTGGATGTGGCATTAGGGTGATACACTATTTTTAGCTCACCTGAGCGAAAGCTAAGGACGAGCTATTGTGATCACCCTCTGTCTCTTGTTGTCCGTCGTTCGTCATCAACAATTAGTTTGTTAACACTCTAGAGGTCACAGTTTTGACCCAGTATTGATGACACTTGCTCAGAATGTTTGCCTCTATGAAGTCAAGGTCAAGTTTGATATTGGGTCACTTGGGGTCAAAAACTAGGTCACCAGGCTAAATCTAAGGAAAAACGTTGACACTCTTGAGGTCACATTTCATAAGTAATCTTGATGATATTGCTAAAACTGTTTATCTTGATGATTTCTAGGTCAGGTTTGAAACTGGGTCACTTGGGGTCAAAAACTAGGTCACCAGGCCAAATCAAAGGAAAACCTTGTTAACACTCCAGAGGTAACATTTTTTAAGTAATCATCATGAATATTGCTCAAAATGTTTGTCTTAATAATTTCTAGGTCAAGTTTGAATCTTAGCCACTTGGCGCCAGGAAGGTCACTGGGCCAGATCAAAGGAAATCCTTGTTAATGCTCTAAGGATCACATTTTTGAAGCAATCACCATGAATCTTGCTCAAAATGTTTGTCTTGATGATTTCTAGGTCAGGTTTGAAACTGGGTTATTTGGGGTCAAAAACTAGGTCACTGGGCTAGATCAAAGGAAGGCCTTGCTAGCACTCTAGAGGTTACATTTTTGTTTCTGATCATGAATCTTGTTTAAAATGTTTGTCTTAATGATTTCTAAGTCAAGTTCGAAACTGGGTCTTTTGGGATCAAAAAACTAAGTCATTGGGCCAAATCAAAGGAAGGCCTTGTTAACAGTCTAGTGGTCACATTTTTGAAGCAATCGTCATGAATCTTGCTCAAAAAGTTTGCCTTGATGATTTCTAGGTCAGGTTAAAAACTGGGTCATTTGGGGTCAAAAACTAGGTCACCAGGGCAAGTCAAAGGAATGTTAGCATGCTAGAGGTCACATTTTTGAAGTGATCATCATTACTCTTACTCAAAATGTTTGTCTTGATGATTTCTAGATGAAGTTTGGAACTGGGTCACTTATGACCTATATTTCACAGTCCAGTGACTTTCTTAAGGTTTTCAGTTTAGGTGAGTTTTCAGTAACTATAGGTCCTACAGAGTGATATTTGGCACTTATGAAGTGTTTGTGTTTAGGTTAGTTTCTCAGTAACTATTGCTCCTACAGCCAGTGATACTTAACACATGCATATATCTTAACATGGCCTCTTGAGTGCAGTCATCCATATTTGACCTTGACCTCTATTTTACAGTCCATTAGACATGCTACATTGTCTAATTTGTTAACATAATCATCATGAATTTTGGTCAGAATGTTTGCCTTGATCAGTTCTAGGTCAGGTTCTCTAAGTGTTATGATACTCAGGTGAGCGTTACAGGGCCATCATGACCCTCTTGTTTTAACTTCATAATACATTAACCTATAGATAATGTGCTATTCTATTCTGTTTTCACACCTTCCACAGAAAAAACGACCATTCAGTCGTTAATTAAAGTCTTAAACCAGAAGGTCCCTTAGGCAGTTACCTGTGTGACGTAACTCTTCCCTCTCAATTGACCACGTGTCAGTTTCTTTTCTGTGGACAAAGAAATTCAACAAGGATTATTTAACTGTGATAGAAATTTGGATTATTTCTTTCCTCACGGATAAATTTATGTATCCTTGTGTTTCTTTTGTTTATTTATCACTCCTTTCACTTTCTGTGTTATTATTTAAAATTTTCAATTTTCGATTTCATGTATTTTTGACTGGTTTTTTTTTCCACTTGCGTTTTGGCGACTCTCGCTATTCGGCACAACGCTCGTGCGCGATCGGTTCGATAGTCGTGTTTATATATGCAGAATATTTTTGTTCTTTTCATTCCAGGTTATTCAGCAATTACGATATGTTTTTCCTGGACTTTTGTTTGCAGAGATCTTCAGTTGGCTAAAGATTCTCATGGTGGAGAAGCTGATTGTAAAGAACTTGTCAACCCTTGATGGGTTATAAGACAATTCTTTACTGATGGGAGCACCACCCCATATGGCTATACTGCCGGGGTAAGACCCATCAAGGTGGCATCTTTGGGTACTTAGTATCCTATAAAGTCTAAGTCCACCAGTCACCAGTCACCAGTCACCAGTCATCCAGTCACCAGTCACCAGTCACCAGTCAATCAGCTTCACCAGTCACCAGTCAATCAGGTGCCAGTCAACCAGGCACCAGTCACCAGTCATCCAGGTGCCAGTCAACCAGGCACCAGTCACCAGTCACCAGTCACCCAGTCACCAGTCACCAGTCACCCAGTCACCAGTCACCCAGTCACCAGTCACCAGTCACCGATCAACCAGGCACCAGTCAACTAGTCTCCAGTCAATAATTTAATTATTTTCTGGAAAGACTTAGTTTCTGACATATTTCACCGGACAAAATAGTCACGTATACTAACTTCCGGTCATTATGTCTAATTATTAAAAAAATTTTTCACTGGGCAAAGTATCAGTAATATTTCTGATACTTATACCCGGTCATATTATTATATTATTTCTGATTTTTCACCAGGCAAACTTTTACAGAAAGTGTCTGGTCAATTTTTGCCTAATAATTAATTATCTTCGGGAAAAAGTTTCGAATACTTGTGCCCGCTCAGTTTTCATATATAATCTCCCTTTTTCATCGGACTAGAGTTACGAATACTACTATCCGATCAATTTGTCAAATTACTTGTAACTTTACCGGGCAACAGTTACGAATATTAGTGTCCGGTCATTGTGTCGGGTAACTAGTGTCAAAATAATGATTACTAATTCCTGAACAATCTATTATTGTTCATAGAGCTCCATTCACGTTTAAGTCAATGGATATAGGTTATTAAGTGAAATACATAATAACTTTTTATACAAAAAAATTCTGTACAGTCTTTCCCAAATCAGACTAGAATTTTTAATATTCCATTGACTTATTATAGGTGTGTAATTCCATTAATATTTTAAATTAACTTATGTTTTATCTCTTTTATCCGCTAGAAAGAGTTAAACTTCCGACTATAACAAAATTCTTACCGGGCAGCAGTTCGTAGACTAGTGCCAGGTCATTCAAATGATGTTTTATCTCTTTAATTCGCTAGAAAGCGGTTAAATTCCGGCTCTAACGAAAATTTCATCGGGAGGCACTTCGTAGAGTAGTGCCAGGTCATTCTAACGAAATTCCACAGGGCAGTAGTTTCGTAGACTTTGTGTCGGATTACTAGTGTGCGAGTAGTAGTCATTAGTACTCGCTCAACATATATTCATTTATAACCACTATAGACATGTATAGTCTTGGATTATAGGTTATTGAATGACAGCGATGGGTTCTAATACCTAGTAGCCATTTATATTGTTGAATTCTGTCCAGTCACTTTTGAACTTGACTTAAATTCTATATATATATTTATTATTGAAAATGAATTAAGAATTATCGGTTACGATCAAATTCGCAATTCATTCACTAAGTGTAGAAGATACTTCCAGCTATAATTATATCTCTTTTATTCGCTACAAAGAGATTAACTTCTTACATATTCACCTTATTCGGCTCTAGGGCAAAGGTGAACTATAAAACTATCGTTATTTATAAGAAGAAAAATATACACGAAATATAAAAAATTTTCTTCTTTCCTCCCCTGTTTTTTCTTCTACATGCTCCGATATGTAATCAGCATGTAATCTAAGGAGTAAATTGACAAGAAAGTAGCAATCGATCTTTTCTACTTTCTATTAATTTTTCATTCTTAAGGTATCGGAAATTTACACCAACCAGATAAATAAATTAACAGTTTATTTATTTATTCGCTACCTCTCTAGATTACTACGATTTAAAATTCTAGTTGAGGTACATATTTTCCTTTTGCCTTTTCTACATGGAAAATAGTTGATCCGATAAGCTATTATTCTATTTTATACTATCTTTTGATTGATTATATTAGAGTCTAGGTCAGTCGTGCTCTGTCTAAACTCTGCTATGAAATAATAAATAAGAAAAAAATCTTATATTTAGGCATAGATATAATTCGATACGTTCTTTACTTTGCCTGTTTTATTTTTTCTTCTGGATCATTTAAGACTACGATAGCAATATACCAGATATTTTTGCCTCAGTAAGAATCTATTACGCTGAAGATTCTTCATATTGGAATAATAATTTTATTATGATTATAATTCTAGACCCAATTAATCCTCGTATATTATAGGTCTACTTTATCTTATTGAGGAATAGTTTTGCTTCGACTAGCTCTATACCTCTAATATTTTATTTATAACTAGAGTCCATGTCAATCAAAATTTTCTTGCACTTTGGTATTGACAATGGATACATATTTAGTAAAGGCATTAATTATTCAGTACGTGACAGATTATTATTGCCTAAATTAGATTTTATATACAATACTTTCCTTTTGATATTTTGTTTTATTGACTTTGTAACTATTCAGAAACTGCCAAAGTCAATCATTTCCTTCCTCTAAACTTACCGAAGCTCTAGATTATGTTGATATATATTTTTGATATATGCTTAGAGGTTTATTAACGAGAGTTTACCTCATAATAGCAGATATTATTATAATTATATTAATCAATCTATAGTCTAGGCTTAGACAAAAGGGAAAACATCCTTAATTACGAGCCGGTAAAGAATTAAGACACTCTTAATTATCTCTTTACCCCTCCTTTATGTTTACATTCGTTAAAGGGATCATAGTAATTCTCGCTAAGAGTTCAAGTTCAGTTTGCGAATAATGCAAAGATTAATATCTTGATTTCCAGTCCGCATCAAAAATGGTCTATATATATAGATAAATATCTTTTCCGAAACTGGATATTTATTTATTTTTCCACACAATAAGTCATTTCAAGATGTCGATGATTTTGAAATGCACTGCTTCAATTAATAATATAAAATATGTTTATATTAACTTCACAACTTAGTAAGTGCTGCACCTACGTTCCTGGTCAGATCTTACTTTTGTGATACGTTTTTGAACATACTGAAAGTTTTCTCCGATTATACATTCGGTAAATAAACTTTCGAGTAGTATTTATGCTTTTAAACATTCAGATTATTTGATAATTGTTGGAGATAATATATTATTCCGATATTTATATATCTATCTTCATTATTTATCTTTCTCATCTTACTCTTAAATTAGATTGACCTTCTCGCTACGTTCCAGGTTTAAATCTAGCTAACATTGTGGAACAGTCACTTAAACAATATTTTAACATTTTTCTCAGTATTCAGAGCATAACGACTTCATGAATACTTGAAAATAATTCAATTCTACGCTTGTTAAACTAAGCCTAAAACAAGCCCTAGTTTTTTAGAATGGATATTATCCTTCGATTCAGTTCATGGAGATACATCCTTTTAGATCCCATTATCTCTATTTCAATCATTCAAAATTCTAATGACTAAGTACTCCTTTTCTACGTACGAATACAGAATATCGAGTCACTGTTGCTGCATATTGGTTAAAGATTAAACAAATTTTATCTTAAACCTATATGACGTTAAATTAATTATTATCTCTTTCATATACATGTTTTTACCCTTCCGTCAGGGATCGCGGTATTAATATTATTACTCTCTATGGTTTACACATAGATCTCGAGAGTATATATATGTATTTTCTTCCTGAACTCATTTGCGAGTACGTAATTTGATATTTCAGGAATTACCAACTATGCAGACATAGATTTTATTCTATTAATATTCAATTCTAAAAAAAAAAAAAAAAAAAAAAAAAAAAAAAATTGATTGAATGTTTATCTATAAAATTTCCGGGCAGTAATTTTATAGAGAGTTATATGTTTAATAATTCCTTGCTTAAATAATAGTTACGCTTAACCTATGATTTATAGCGGGAATTTTGTTCAGTAGTATAATTTTTATTTAGTATTAATATATTTCTTACTATTCTTAAATATGCGTATAGAATAGTAATACTATCTCTTAACTTTTAAATTAAGTGTTTTTTGAGATTAATAATCAGTATTATTGTATAATCTTTCTTCAGAGATTATCACACTATTACTTTTTCTCTGAGTCCTTCTCTTTTTATGAACATTTTGATTCGTATCAAAGTGGATTTTTAACATTTCTTGATTTCCATGATTATTTACTCAGGAGTACTTTTCATGGCAATCTTCTGGTATAGAAAGATTCTATCCAGCTTATTTATTATTGCTTAATCTTATCAATACGGTAAGATTTAGCCAAACTATGACCGTCATACAGTTTGCTGCGATCAACCTTATTCTTATCTCTCTTATTCTCTGTCAAACTCTTTAGTTATGATGTTGACAGTTTATTCTTTATTTTTTTGTCAGGACATCAAACGTTTTTATATGTCTATGACAAAACTAATTATCAATGGTTTAGGTTGTTTTTTCTTCCCAGCAGTTATATGCAAACTCTGTATTATTTTATTGCTTGACTAAAAATTCGTTATACAATTAGTCTAGCAATAGTTTTAACCATTATGTTTGTCTATACCTTTTTTTTCTTCTGATGGATAACTTAGTTATAGTTAAGTTAACTCCATCTACTTTTATTATCTCCCCTTCTTTAATTTGATCAAGGGAAATAATTACACATTATGGTTATTTTATGTCTGTGTCTGTTCATCGGAAACTGTCCTGTCGCTCCAATTAACAGAATTTAATTAGTTTATAATTCTAATAGCTTAGACTATTACAATTACATAGCTTCACATATCTAGAATTTTATCCAAAATATCTACATATGTCAGTTATCTATAGGAAACTCCACCGAGTAGACTTTTCCTTATTTATTCAAGATCCTACATAGACTACTTACAGTGTATGGTCTTGGCTTTTTGTTTTACAAATTTTGTTTTCAAAATATTTCTATATTCCTAGCTTACTTTGCGATGGAATATTTATGTTATGTCTCAATGACTCCCTTTTTTCTTTTTGAAGCCAATTGTTGTTTCCCAAAAAGAAAAAAAGAGGGGGGGGGGCCAATGTTAGGTCTCTGAGACTTAAGAACTGGTTTCCTCTAGAGTCTACTAATATATATAAGGTTGTTAGATCATAACACCTTAAAGGTATGCTATTTTGTGAATCTAGATCATTCTTTCTATTAAATATAGAATTAGAATGTATCTGATTCCTTTGAGTTTCCTGAGTCTTAACCAGAAGTGGTGAGATATTATTGGTGTTAGAATTAGGAGAGCACCTCCCTCCTATTCTGCAAATTCTAGCACATTATCTATAGGTTAATGTATTATGAAGTTAAAATGAAGTTTTTTAAAAGTAAAACATATTTTAACGAGTAATACTTAACCTATAGATAATCAATTATCTCCCTCCGCCCACCCTCGCTTATCTCTCCTAATTGTGTCTATTGTTTTACACATAAAAGAAACTGACACGTGGTCAATTGAGAGGGAAGAGTTACGTCACACAGGTAACTGCCTAAGGGACCTTCTGGTTTAAGACTTTAATTAACGACTGAATGGTCGTTTTTTCTGTGGAAGGTGTGAAAACAGAATAGAATAGCACATTATCTATAGGTTAAGTATTACTCGTTAAAATATGTTTTACTTTTAAAAAACTTCATTTTACTGGTCCACAGAAAGAAAGAAAAATGAAGTGGCTGGCTGCAGCACAGTGCGAACATGAAAACGTGATTTGCCATGATGGGAAAAGGTTCCATTTGTTTCCCTTTTGGGCTCTTCACTGACTGAATGCTTGGTTGTTGTGAAAGTGAATTAAGAAATAAATTATTCCGAACCGTGCTCAAATGCCTTAAGATAAAGCACAGTTGAGTTTGGGTTGTACCCATTTGAGCACAAGCGAGCGCAGCAAGGGGACAACCCAAACTCATCTGTGCTTTATCTGGGGCATTTGAGCATGGTTCGGAATAATTTATTTCTTTTCTAACACCCCTCATTGAGCAAATTTTGCATAAATGATTTTTTTTATTGATTTTCATTATTATTTTTATTACCTGACTTCCCCTTTGGTAGTTGACAATACCTCAAGCATTATGTCACGCGGTTACGTAGTTACGATGACGAATATTCAAAATGGCGGATAACTTATGCGAATCAGCTGATGATGTAAAATATAAATAAACGATGTATTAATATAAAAACTTGAATCCTATGTTCATGAAAGAATTGCAAATCTTATGAAATTTGAGTGCTGCGATGGACAAGAAGGACAGATATAAAACAGCAAATAAGAATGTTAATGGTTCCGACTTACTTTTGTTTTCGAACATGTCGGAAACAAGAAGAAAAAACGAACGTGTTTGAATGGTATAACCTGTAGAGAAATCATCAGGTAAAAAAAAAGTCAAAGAACTGCAATGCTCATAGATCATTTTCTGTCTTAATACATAATATAATTTCTTATGTATATGAATGTTTCGGCCAATATTGTTAAGCTAGCGTCTGCATAGTTACCAGGGGTCGAAACTTTTGCAAATATGATTGGTTTCTCATCGATAGCGCGCGACGAAATTCCTGTGCTCAAATATCTTAGATAAAGCATGGCTAGAAATGTAAAGACAAATAAGGAACAACACGTGCAGGGGTGTTAGAAAGTAGATTAAATCGCACATGTCTGATGATACTGAGCTATATTGCTGTTTATAATCGTGATACTTACGTGCTGGTAAGTTCAGCAAGTGTAATCAGTGTTCGTACATCATTATGTTAATAATAAAACTGGCATCTGCGTTTGGAAATTACAGAACAGAAATTCTTCAACAATGGTTACATAAAATACTGAAATCTGCAAACTCCGTAAATGCGACCAAAAAATGACTCAATAAACTTCGTAAATGTGACTGAAAATGACTGGACCGATTGGCAATTTTCTGTTTCTCAACTGGAATTATGTATATTTAGCTGGCAAATGTAAAATTGGCTTGGTGAGTGTGATTCAAAGGTCACTGGCTGACTTCAGGGAGTGTAAAAAAAAAAAAAAAAAAAAAAAAAGGAAAAATACATTTAGTTTCTTCTAGGTGGGTATGTGAGAGTTTTCTTTTTTTTATGGATTCTTGGTCTGGTTTTTAATTGAAATTTATTGGTTGAGGGGTTCAGTTTTTTTGTTGTTTTTTTTTTTGTGGGTGTTGGGTATATTAAAAAGGTGGTGTCCCTCCACCCCCACCCCACCCTATATGTTTAATTCTGGAACACCTTTTTTGGGAGAATTAAGAAAAATACTCTAAATAATTAACTAATCCTCAATACTGCATAAATACATCAGACAGCTATGTGTGAAAAGGTAAAGTCATGTTTGAAACATTTTGAATAACATTTTGAAATGTCCTGATTTACAGTAAGTAATAAGCAGTAAACAGAAGCATGACAACAGTTTTGTTACTATAGTTACCAACTGTTGCTAAAATATTGATGTTTGGCTTGATGACAGTAATATTGTAATATTGTATTGCATAGATTTTTAGTGAAATAGACTGATTCTAGCCTTTTCCATATACTAACCCTTAAAGCGCCAAGCAAAATTGTAGCTGATGACATTGTTTTTTTTTTTTAAATTAATTTTCAGAGAAAAATAAGACCTGACATTTCGTGTGAATTGTCTACCTAGCAGACAATTCACACATAAATGTCAGGTCTTATTTTATCTGAAATATTAAAACAAAAGTCATGATGTCATCTGCTACAGTTTTGATTGTAGGTTACTGTTTTCTGGGTACCAGTCTTTTAAGCTGTTGATTGACCACATTCCCTTCCGCTCATTCAAGAAGGGCAGTTTTCAGTTTCTGGCGAAAGAATGTGCACAATACTGGTTAACCCTTTAGAGGATAAGTCTGCCCAGTAAACGTGTGGTTAGGTAAACTGACTGCACTTGACATGACCCCATTGGGTTGACTGGGCCGTAAAACCTCAACACAAACAAAATGATTGACCACACAGTTCTTTACACCCACAGGAAACTATATAGTCACAACTGCAGCAGACGATATCTTGAAATAATTTCTTATGCCCCTACCTGCCAAAGGCTGAAGTGGGGCATATAGCATTTCGCAGTGATATAATATTTGTACATGCCTACATGCATATGTCACATTTCTCTTGGAGATCATAACTTGGGTATCTTTTATGCTAGGAAGTTGAAATTGGTTTGCTACTTACCCAGACCTAAGCCTTTAACTCTTTGCTAGATTTGCTCCTGAGCCATGCCATTGTGTAGGACTAGAGGTCAAAATGTATACAAATATTAAATGTTTAGTTTTACAATCAAGTTTACATTGACATTTACATCTGTGTCTCTCTTAGAGGTCATAACTTGGGTACCTTGTATGTTAGGAAGCTGAAATTTGGTATGCTACTACCCAGACCTCAAGTTCAATTAACGCTTCTTTTGCCCTCAGGTTATGCCCTGCGGTGGGGTAAGGGATCAAAATGTTTAACAGGTCAGATTTAGGTACCTCTTATGCTAGGAAGTTGAAATTTGACCAATTTCAGTCTATCAGATCAGGAATGCATAATTACCCCCAATTTGCATCAACAAACAAAATGGCAAATGTATCCAGTAACTGTCGATGGGTTGAACCAATTTACTGTTGTATATACGATCCACTGCCAACTGTAAAGTGCGGTGAATAATTACTGGTCCCATTCGCAGTAACAAGAGCATATAAACTAGTATGTATACAATTACTTGCCGTGATATCAATCCAAAATGTATTTTGCCAGCTGTGAAGTGCCCTTCCTTTGAATTTCTTTGAAAATCGTATAGTCATTATATGATAAAAATAATAACTTCAAGCTCCGGTGGGTGCATCAAGTCTCCTCTGTGTCCAAATACTTAGAGTAACTAGGTTCAATGCACATGGTGATGATTTGATGAGGCCTGAATTGTAGGTTTCCTTGGAGAAGAAGAAAAAAACATTAAGCTATACTTTCTACCTTTCTTGTGCCCTGCAATAAAGGTAAAATGTACAGCATTTATTGTTTAGCACCATAGAAGTAAGTCCAGGTCAGATCTGACAAGCTGGAAACGGAAGCTTCCTTTTACTGACTAGGAGACAAGCTCTCAACAGCAGGTGGCTGTGAACTGTCAACGAAAACACATGTGAAAACCGCCTGAAAGAAGTTCAAGGAGCTGCTACCAGTTCTGTCTTCACGCCACCTCTCTTTCAAGACACGTAGCCATGTGTACAGCTCTTGTGTGCGTAGCGCCATGCTCCATGCCAGTGAGACATGGCCATTGACAAAGTCAAACCTCCAGAGTCTGCAGCGGAATGACAGGGCAATGATCAGACAGATCTGCAATGTCAGGTCGCAAGACATTGTCACCACCAGGTCCAGTGGGCTACTTGCACGGCTTGGCATTGAGGATCTGGACCTCACTCTGAAGGAGAGAAGACTTTGCTGGTATGGACATGTGGAACGCTCCAATGATGCAGTCAAGACAGCCTTTCACATACAGGTTGAGGGAAAGCGTGGGCCTGGGGGCACAAGATGACATAGAAGCAGCTGACAGAAAGGCATTGCAGAGAGTGGAAGCGCTCGACTATCAACCCTCATGATAGAGATACCTGGAGATTTGGTGTGAGATCTGCCATGCATGCAGCAAGCCAGCTATCTCCAACACAGCCCACTGATGTGGATGTTGCCCCCTGTACAAGCACGTTAATCAAAAATCTGATTATGATGATGATGACCTGCTGGGTAAAATTTTCAGTATGTAACATTCTGAAATATTTTTCTTATTTTTACCAGAAAATAGACTTTGACATTTAGTGCAAAGGAGACAATTTGTATAAAATGTCAAAGTTTACTTTCTTGGTAAAAATAAGAAAAAATTCATCTATCATCTGCTGAATTTGCCCATAGAGGTTAATAAAGACTGATAACCAATCAATATATTTTGTATTATAGATTCAGCAAGAAATAACTATCTACATCCTTGATGTGAATGATGCACACCCAAGTTTTAAACCTGATAGATATCAAGTAGAAATTGATGAGGTATGTCAGAACTATTGTCATTGAGGATATTGTTTGATTTGAAAAAGAACATTATGACACTTGACTAGAATTGATAAAAGTCTAATTATGTCCTCAACTTAAGAGAAGTTGGAGGGGCATATTGCTTTTGGGTGGTTTTTCCATTCTTTTGACACACTTCTTATAGTGATAGGATCTTGAAATTTTATATGTGGAATTAGGATTGAAAATATAATGAGCTGTATTTTTTGTGTCCATTTGACATGTAGTTCCAGACTTCTGCCAATTTTTTGGCAGACATGATGAAATTTTGTCAGAAAATATCTCAAAAACTATTTTAGCTAGGTCCTTGAAACTTGGTATGCTTTTTGCATATGGTTAATAGATTACCTGGTTAACCTCTGAAATGATATGGAGTTATGCCTTGTGTAATATAAAGTTGAAACTTGGTGTGCTGAATAAGGATGATAAGTAAATTACCAAGTTAAGTTTTGGAAAAAAAAAAAAAGATTTCTTTTATGTGTAGTTATGCCCCTTGTAAAGACCTGATAATGAAATGTTGTCAGCAAGATGTCTCAAAAATTGTTTGAGTTAAGGTCTCGGAACTTGGTATAATATTGGGAATGATGAGTAGATCACCTGATTAATTTCTAAAAACAATAGGATTACTTTCTTTAGAGTTATGTCTCTTTTCAGCTTTGGCATTTTGTATCAACAAGCATATAGTTGGAGGCATAGTGTTTTACAAACACATTTCTAGTTTTCTTTAAAATATTTTTTGCCGATCAGATAGTGCACTTTGTCTATGTTTTGTGCAGTGATAATAAATGCACGTCATTACTACTTGAAGCTTCAGATAAGACACTTTTTTCAACAAAAACTACTGATACTTTTCTTATTTCTGCACATTTACATGTGTTTTGATTCTAATTAAAAATGCCTGGTTAAGGCACTTCTAATGAGTTTATCAAATATGGTTTCATGGAGGAGTGAGAAAAATTTTATGCAGATAAATCTCCTATCCAGAGCTATGATAACTGCAGTAAGATGATCAAGTGAATGTTCCGAGATCACAGGATCACACATCACAAAAACATGCCTATATAATTTTGACCCCTAAACCCCACTTTTATAGAGTAAAACTGGCGTTTACAGGGGTATACATTATTTTACTAATTTTTGCTAAAAAAAACATGGATTGTGGTACTCACTAGAACTGCCTCATTGTTCTAACATGTACCCACAATTTATGCTTTGAGCAGAAATAAGAAAAATATAACAATTTTTTATCAGAAGATTTTCGTTTTTTGGTGGTAAAATTTTCAGTATAATTTGAATAGATATTTTTTAGTAATGCATGTGACACTTGTGTGATATGAGTGTGATCAATACATCTGGTAACATACACAAAACAAGATTAGGTTACTGTACTAATAATATATTAATTGTATACTTTGAAAATTAACCCTTAAAAATCTATTCACAGAAACATCAAGGGGCTTTGTTTTCCTTCTTTCATTCTTCTGAGCAAAAAAACCCATCATATTTCATGTGAATTTGCTGCACTGCATAGCAGATGATTTACAGGAAATGTCATACCTTATTTTCCCAGAAAAACAAAACAATAGAATATTGTCTGCTACTTTAAACGCCATTTTAATGGCAGCTTAGAGCGGCTGAAGACATGTGAAATGTTACGCATTGTCACTTCGACATCATGACATGGATAAAGCAGACTTCATTTGAGAGGGTGTAATATAGGTCTGGAAAATTTAGACTCAGCTGGTAGACTTTCTGGATCTGACTATAAGAAATTTAACCATTTGAAAGCAATATTACAATAATATATACTATATAGGAATATATAAAATTATTTATTACAGAATACAGCAGTAGATACAGAGGTGATAAAGGTCACTGCATCTGATCCTGATACAGGAGCTGGCAGCTTGATAACCTACACCATGGAAGTAAGTTGCATAGGTCTAGATAAGAGTGGGTATCAGGTAAATAGTTTTCTTATTTCTCAAGAAAAACATATGGTGTGGGTACTCATTAGAAGTGCCTTGGTGAGGTGCTTCTAATGAGTACCCACAACATATGTTTTTGTTGAGAAATAAGAAGAATAGAGATACTTTTTGGTTGAAAAAAGTGCCTTATCAAGAGCTATGAGTTGAGTCAAGCCATACTGTAACTTCAGATGGTACTTACTTCAACCAAGAAGTATTCATAGTTTTCTTATTTTTCCATGAAACCATATGTTGTTAGTATTCATCAGAAGAGACTTCTAATGAGTACCCACAACATAATAATGTCTTCAGGGAGAAACAAGAAAAATATTATGTGGATACCTGTCTTATATGGAGCTATGCATATGGTAAACATTATAACAATTTTTCTTATGTGTTATATGCGCAACAAATGCAGAAAATTTGTGCAGTCTAAAAATTGAACACTTCACAGTTTTCAGTTCTGTGTTTTAGTCCTTGCTTCCAAAGTTTGACTTTGCTTTTCTAAAAAATGACTGGCAAAGACCCTTGATAATTATGAATCAACTGATCTGTATCTTCACTATTGACTTATTGTGCTGGAAACTGAGTCGCTGAACAGTTTTCAACAAATTTAGTTGTATTCTTTCTCATGTGTTAGGATCGTGGGGCCTCAGTCAGGTGGTGTGGCAACAACGCGTGTGATCTCTAGCAAATTGTTTTAGATAGACATTGAAGTTAATTGATTATATGGAGGATAAAAAAAGTTCATCATAGAATGTTTTTTTAACCCTGGTCTTGCTGAACCTGGATAAGCCTGCTTTTGCAAACAGGGTAGATCCAGATCAGTTGGCTTCTGAAGTCAGTTTCTATGTGAATTTATATCAACAATCTGTATTAAGTATTCTGATTGGCTGAAAATTATAAATGTGGGTGTGGCATCTTAATTTATTTAGCATGATAAGGGTCAAGGTAAATAGCGAATGGATAGCACATTTACCCTGAATATTTGGACAATTGAACTCCATACCATACTTGACCTAGCGATTTAACAAATCCTTTTTGTTGTTGGTGTGTCTAAAACTGCTGGTTTGAGTAGTAAACAGTGTAGACCCTGATCAGTCACCATGCTGTGAGTTATCTGATCTGTTCAAGTACTAAGGTATTAAAATATGGTATGTAAGTTCAGTATTGATTGTTGTTGCCAGGATATAATTTGATGTGGAAAGTTTGCTTATTATGATTATGGACAACTGTTAGCCATGCTGTCCAGTGACAGCTGTTGATTTAATTAAGACAGAGGTGAGATTCTTCAACATAGCCACTAATTTTTGCATTGATTGGGGTCAAATTATCAAAAATAAAATGTTTCAGGCTAAAATCAATATGTTTGAATTTGATAGTTTTTGATAAGGTATAAGTAGGGTGAAAGTATGGGTAGGGTGAAGGTGATTTTAACTGCATAATACATTAACCTATAGATAATGTGCTGTTCTGTTCTGTATTTCAAACCTTCCACAGAAAAAAAAACATAGTCTTAAGTCTTAATCCAGAAGGTCCCTTAGGCAGTCACTACCTGTGTGACATCATTCTTCCCACTATTTTGATCATGTGTCAGTTTCTTTTCTGTGGAACAAAGAAAGTCAACAGGATTTTTTATCGAGTGAAAAAAAAATAATCTAATTTTCTTTTTTTCTCCAGTCTATTTTCTTATTTCCAGTTTTCTTATGTTCCTTTATCTTTCCTTTCACGGAAGATTCTGTTATTTTTGTTAAATTGATTTTCAATTTCTTGTTATTATTGATCATTGATTTACGTCATATGTTTTTACGACTTTCCTTATTGATCGTTCGCGGTGGCCGTGATCATTTCAAAAGTCATGGATAATCATTCAAAATATTTATATATTTTATTCTTCTTGTTCTCTGTTAGCAATGCTATGTATAACATGATTCAGAGTGATATAGTGATACATGGCCCTCTTGTTACTTTATGTTACTGCTAGCAACAAATTAGCAAATTACATTTGCTGAGTTATGTACATCCCCCCCCCCCACCCACCCCCACCAAAAGGTGGGGGGACATGTTGTTTTTGGGACGGATCCTGTTGGCGTCGGCATCAGCGTCAACGTTAAACCTCTTGTCCGCTCTGTAACTTGAATACCCTTAGGAATATTTTGATGATACTTGGTAGAAATGTAGAACAGGACAAGATGACATGTCATGTACAAGAATGACAACTCTGCCTTTCTCACTTTTGTTGATTTTGTGTCCCCTCAGTAAGTTGAATACCCTTTGGAATATTTTTATGATACTTGGTAGAAATGTAGAACAAGATGAGATGCGTGTCGCATAGAAGAAGGACAACTCTGGCTTTCTTACTTTTGGAGTTATCTCCATTTGTTTTGTTTTTGATTTTGTGTCTGCTCTGTAACCGATATACTCTTTGAAATATTTTGATGGTATTTGGTAGAAATGTAGAATAGGAATAATTTGAGACAACGTGTCATGCTCAAGAATGATTACTCTGCCTTACTTACTTTTGGCATTATCTCCCTTTGTTCTATTGGATAGTGATTATGCATTGATTTTGTGTCCGCTCTGTAAGTCTTATACTCTTTGGAATGTTTTTATGACACTTGGTAGAAATGTCAAACAGGATGAGATGATATGTCACGTACAAGAATGACAACTTTGGCTTTCTTGCTTTTGTAGTTACCTCCCCTTCTTTTTTGTATTTGATTTTGTGTCCACTCTGTAACAGGAACACCCTTCAGAATATTTTGATGCTACTTGGTAGAAATGTAGAACAGGGCGAGATGGCATGTTGGGTACAAGAATGACAACTCTAGCTTTCTTACTTTTGGACTTGCTTTCTTACTTTTGGACTTATCTCCCCTTCTTGTGTTTAAATTTGATTTTGTGTCCACTCTACAACTTGAATACCCTTCACAATATTTTGATGATACTTAGTAGAAATGTAGAACATGATGAGATAACGTGTTGCCTACAAGAATGACAACTCTGGCGGGGTTGGGGGTGGGGGTGGGGACATACGTTTTTTTTTTCTAAAAAAATCTTTTCTATTTTTTCTTAATAGGCTTGGCTTTTTTTTTCATGACATTTCAAGCCTATTACCAAGGTAAATAAGAAAAGTATCATATGATGCTGTCAGCTAACTGAGTCTGAAACAAGGTAAAGACTAACTCAGATTTGAAAATTTCATTTCTTGTTAGTTATTTTGTTTCCTTTTCTGTCTTTACAGCCATCAGCTTCGGTAAGTACTGGAATTCTTATTACTTGCTGATCATTAGATATTGAAAATACAAAAATTATTATCTAATATATCCAATTCTAAAATATTCAGGTAGAGTATACATAAATAAACAAATAAATTCCCTTCATATTTACTTGTAGGGCTTAAAGGTCACAGACTGCTAAAATTTACAGAGCACTGGTTTTGTTCCATACAAATGCAGTTCAGTGTTAAATGGTACAAACATTTCAGCCTGTTAAGTGGTTTTTGCCTGCTTAGATGTCAGAATTTGGTCAAAATGTAAAATTCAGGCAATTCAGCAGTAGATGTTAGCAAAATTGTACATTTTGGATGGTTGCTTTGATTATGAAAGTAGAAAACCATTGGTGGGGTATAATTAACATTATGCCTGCAGTGACCGCTTATAAATCTGTAAGAGAGATTCAAAGAGGTGGGGTGAGTTCATTACATGTAGCATGGCCGAAGGCAGTGATCATTCTGTTAATTGATTTGAGGATTTTAGAGGGACAGCTTTCAGGCAAGTACCATGCATTGACCATATGAATTTAAAACAAAGAAAAAGTTATGGGCTGTAGAACATTGAACATATGTATAAAATATATATGGGAAAATCAGTGGTATTCTGAAGCCTTAATGCACAGTTAATTACAGTCAACTCTCATTATCTCAAAGTCTCTGAAATACTTTGAAATATCCATACATAGATGTATATCAGAATTCCAAAATTGAGGAAAAAAAAAATAATTGAACAACCACATTTCACAAATGAATATGTAATTTAACTCCTGAAGTTGGAGATACTCGTATATTGAAAATATTGTGAAGCAGAGGAGAAGTTGCTCCTTAGAAGCAATTTTTCCTGTTTTCTACAATATTTTGTTAGATTTCCATGTTGAAAACAGGGACCAGATTTTCACTTCCAGATAAGCTGTTATTCAAGATAAGCGAATTCAAGATAACTGGAGTCCTCTGTAGTTGAAAGTGCCTGAGTGATTTCTTAGGATATTACCATAGGACAGCTTTTTATGCCCCGCCAGTAGCGAGGTATTATGTTATACTGTCCGAAATTTTGAGTGTCCTTCTGGGCCTACAAGTGAGCATATAGTGGGTGCTTTACATAGAGTTTGCTTTTTTCCGTCCATGATACCCAATAAAAAAGCGAGGTGTTGTTGGGTATTTTTAACTACTGTTGGGTACTTTTACATTTTTTTCTATGGAAATTTAACATTGAGTACCCAATAAGTGTCAATCCGTGGGAACGTCCATCCATCCATCAGCGCTTCATAACTTTGTGTCCACTCCGTAACTCTGAAACCATTTGAGGTATCAAATGTGCAGAACATGAACCATAACTCTGGTTTGCTTACTTACAGAGTTATTACCCTTTGAAAATGAACTGTAACTCTGATATGTGTACTTCTGAAGTTATTGCCCTTTGAACATTTAATATAGCCATTTCAATCATGTACTCATGTCCGCTCTGTAAGTTGTAAACTGTTTGAGATATTTTAGGAAATCTCTAACAAATGTAAAGCACTATAAGACAACATGCAGAACATAAGAACCATAACTCTGGTTAACCTACCTTTGGAGTTACAGCCCTTTGAACATTGTAAATATTGAAAATAATCATTTCTACCATGTACTAGTGTCTGCTCTGTAAGTTGAAACCGTTTCAGATATTTTGATGAACATCACACAAAATTAAAGGTCTATAAGACGATGTGCAGAACTTGTGAATCGTAACTCTGATTTGCCTACTTTTGGAGATATTTGCCTTTGAACATTGAACATAGCCATTTCTACCATGTACTTGTGTCCACTCTGTAAGTTGAAAACCATTTTAAATATTTTCATGAAATTTCTCACAAATGTAAAGCACCATAAGAGGATGTGCAGAACATAAGAACGGTAGCTCTGGTTAACCTACTTTTGGAGTTACCCCCTTTGAACATAGTAAATATTGAAAATGGCAATTTCTACCACGTACTTGTGTCAGCTCTGTAAGTTTGAAACCTTTTCAGATAGTTTGACAAAAATTCACACAGATGTAAAACACTATGAGACAAGGTGCAGAACATAAGAACCCCAACTCTGCTTAACTTACTTTTGGAGTTATGGCCTTTTGAACATTGAAATAGTGATTTCTGTAATATATGTGTCCGCTTTGTTGCTTGAAAACTGTTTGAGATATTTTCTTGAAACTTTATTCAGATGTATATCATCATGATATGATGCGCAGAACACAAAAACCGTAACTCTGAATTACCTGCTTTTGGAGTTACTGCCCTTTGGACATTGTAAATAATGATCCTAGTCATATACTTGTGCCCTTTCTATAACTTGAAAATGGTTTAAGAGATTTTCTTGAAGCCTTGCAAAAATGTAAAGCAAAATAAGATGACATGTAGGACTTAAGAACCATATGTCTGGCGTAATTACATTTAGGTCGCCTGTATGAAGTACAAGGAGAGCTATTGTAGTCACCCAAGTCCTGCGCGTGCACGTTTGCGTTCCCATTCCCTTCCCGTCACACTGTGTTAAAGTTTTTCAAATGCTTATATCTCAACAGTCACGTACTACAGACCATTCATATTTGGAACATGGGTGCTTGGGAGGGTTGTCTGTGATTTCATAAGAACAGACTTTGGGTTCATGCCCTGGGGTGGGGCTAGGGGTCAAAATCTAGGACATCTTTGTAAAATGCTCTGTTTCTGTGTTTAAGTTTTTCATATGCTTATATCTGAGTAGTGAGTTGTCAACAAGCATTCATATTCGGAACATGGGGGACTAGAAGGGTCACCTGAGTGTCCATAGGTATCAGCCCCTGGGATCATGCCCTAGGTTTGGGCTAGGGTTCAAAATCCAGGACACCTCTTGTAAAGTGTTTAGTGCATTTCTGTTATACTAGCATTGTAAGCACATCCTAGTTAATACATCAGTCAACCTTGTGACATTGCTTTAAGTGTCCTTGGGTGAAGGTCATGGTGACCTACATTTCACAGTCCAGTGACCTTTATTTCATGGTCCAATGATTTTATCTTATATCTCTAAAACTATTTGATTGAGAAATGTCATACCTTGGATATTAGTTCCATGTGACACGAAGAGTGACCTCAAAATATAATTAGGTCGGTGTGACCTGTATTTCATGGTCCAATGATTATGCCTCATATCTCGGCGTCCAACTAATATTGGCTTACAGTTGGGCAAGGCCTGCTATCCTTGTAGTGGGTAAGGGTAGAGGGGGAATGTTTTTATTTCTTCTGTTTCTTCACTTTCATTCCTGTTCCTCTTTCTTCCCTGTCCCTCTTTCATCTCCTCTACTCTCTCTTCTATCCCTTTTCTCCCTTTCTCTGGGAGACGACACAAAATGACCCTCAAGGGTTGACGTGTCGTTAAACCCCAACACAATCAATCAATCAATCAGACTGTTTGACAGAGAAATGTCATACCTTGGATACTAGTTTCATATGAGACTAAGAAAAATGTCAAAATATATGTAGGTCAATTTTACCTATAGTTCATGGTCCAGTGATTATGCCTTATATCTTGAAGACTATATGATAGAGAAATGTGATACCTTGGATATTAGTTCCATGTGACATGAAGAGTGACCTCAAAATATATGTAGGTCAATGTGACCCATATTTCATAGACCATTGATTATGCTTTATAACAGGAAGACAATTTGATACAGAAATGTCATACCTTAGATAATAGCTCCATGAAACACGAAGTGATCTCAGTATATATGTAGGTCTGTGTGACCCATATATCATGGTCCAGTGATTACGCCTTATATCTCGATGACTATTTGATGGAGAAATGTCATACCTTGGATATTATTTCAATGTGACACGAAGAGTGACATCAAAATATAATTAGGCCGGTGTGACCTATATTTCATTGTCAGTGATTTATGCCTCATATCTCGAACACTATTTGATAGAGGCTTGTAATACCTTAGATATTTGTTTCATGTGACACTAAGAGTGACCTCAAAATATATGTAGGTCATTTTGACCTATATTTCATGCTCCAGTGATTATGCCTTATATCTCAAAGACTATTTAATAGAGAAAATGTTGTACCCTAGATATTAGTTCCATGTGACAGGAAGAGTGACCTCAATATATATGTAGGTCAATACGGCACATATTTTTTGGTCCAGTGATTACGCAGAAGTATTCTCAGTATATATGTAGGTCAATTTGACCTATAGTTCATGGTCCAGTGATTATGCCTGATATCTCAAAGACTATTTGATAGAGAAATGTCATACCCTAGATATTAGTTCCATGTGACAGGAAGAGTGACCTTGGTATATATGTAGGTCAATATGGCACATATTTATTGGTCCAGTGATTACGCTGAAGTGATCTTAGTATATATGTAGGTCATTGTGACCCATATTTCATGGTCCAGTGATTACGCCTTATATCTCGATGACTATTTGATGGAGAAATGACATACCTTGGATATTATTTCCATGTGACACGAAGAGTGACATCAAAATATAATAAGGTCAGTGTGTATATTTTGTGGTCCAGTGATATTGCCTAATATCTCAAAGACTATTTGATAGAGAAATGTCATACCTTGGATATCTCGTAGTTTCATGTGACACTAAGAGTGACCTATCAATTTGACCTATATTTCATGGTCCATTGATTATGCCTTATATCTCGAAGACTATTTCATACAGAAATTTCATACCTTGGATATAAGTTCCATGAGACACGAAAAGTGACCTCAAAATATTTGTAGGTCAGTGTGGCCTATATTTCATGGACCATTGATTATGCCTTGTAACTCGAAGACTAGTTCCGTGTGACACTAAGAGTGACCTCAAAATATTTGTAGGTCAATATGACCTATATTTCATAGACCAGTAAGTATGCCTTATAACTCAAAGACTAGTTAATAGAGAAATGTCATACTTTAGATATTAGGTCCATGTGACAGGAGTGCCCTCAATATATATGTAGGTCAATAAGACCAATATTTCATGGTCCAATGATGACTATTTGATGGAGAAATGTCATACCTTGGATATTAGTTCCATGTGACATGAAGAGTGACCTCAAAATATAATTAGGTCAGTGTGACCTATATTTCATGGTTCAGTGATTATGCCTCATATCTCGAAGTCTATTTGATAGAGAAATGTAATACCTTGGATATTAGTTTCATTTGACACTAAGAAAGACGTCAAAATATATGTAGGTCAATTTGACCTATATTTCATGGTCCAATGATTATGCCTTATATCTTGAAGACTATATGATAGAGAAATGTCATACCTTGAATATTAGTTCCATGTGACACGAAGAGTGACCTCAAAATATATGTAGGTCAGTGTGACCCATATTTCATGGACCATTGATTATGCCTTATAACTGGAAGACAATTTGATAGAGAAATGTCATACCTTAGATATAATCAGTTCTTCTATAGTGTTTCTTCCATAAGAATGGTAACCATCACTTTCAGTATGTTGTCATTGGCTACAAAGATACATACTTCAATTTGGGTCACTCTGGTGCACCACAAAAATACTCAGATGCAGATGTCATAAAGATGCTGGAATATCTAATCGACAATATTTTTATGGAGTTGCATTCCAACTTGTTTTTACTCTCGTATGAGGCAAAGTTTGTACAAAGCCTCCTGAAATCAGGCAAGAAACACATTGCACAACAATTCAATTTCACCTACAGATATGTAGATGATGTATTGTCTTTGAAACACACAAAATTTGCAGAGTATTTGGAATTCATCTATCCATGTGAACTTGAAATAAAGGAAACAACGGAGACTGCAGCCTCCTCCTCATACTTGGATTGTTATCTCTACATTGACAGTGGAAAGCTTACTACTAGGCTTTACGACAAATGGGATGACCAATTTTCCCATTGTTAACTTTTCATTCCTTAGCAGTAATATCCCTTCTGCACCGGCATACGGTGTTCAGGTATCACAGTTAATCTGATATGCCAGAGCCTGTTCAAATTATCAGGACTTCATGGAGCATGGGAAAGTGCTCACTACAAAGTTGTTGAGCCAGGGGTATCAAAAAACCAAACTGGTAGCAACACTTAAGAAGTTCTATGGGAGACATCATGATCGGGTCAATCCCTACAATGTGGCAGTTTCCAGAATTGTTTCTGATGTTTTTGCCAATGACGAGCTATGAGCAGACTTCCAAAATCCTGGACATACACTTCTACCTACATTTCCTTCGTTCAGGCCTGTGGGCATGGTGGGCGAAGCTTGCTTACCAAGTAATGCTTACTATCCGCGGACACCTGATTTCACCCTTTATTCTGGTGTCCATGTCTGTTGGTCTGAACATTCTGATTCGTCATTTGTTTACGGATTTATGAGATTGATTTATGGCTTGGGTACCATGACCACAACTACTTCCATGTGACACGAAGTGATCTCAATATATATGTAGGTCAGTGTGATCTGTATTTCATGGTCCAGTGATAACGCCTTATATCCTGATGACTATTTGATGGAGAAATGTCATACCTTGGATATTAGTTCCATGTGACACAAAGAGTGACATCAAAATATAATTAGGTCAGTGTGACCTACATTTCTTGGTCCAGTGATTATGCCTCATATCTTGAAGACTATTTGATAGAGGATTGTCATACCTTGGATATTAGTTTCATGTGAAACGAAGAGTGACCTTTAAATATATGTAGGTCAATTTGATCTATATTTCATGCTCCAGTGATTATGCCTTACATCTCAAAGACTATTTGATAGAGAAATGTCATACCCTAGATATTAGTTCCATGTGACAGGAAGAGTGACCTCAATATATATGTAGGTCAGTATGACACATATTTCATGGTCCATTTATTACACCTTATATCTCAAGAACTATTTGATGGAGAAATGTCATACCTTGGTACCATGTGACACAAAGAGTGACCTCAGAATATAATTAGGTCAATTTGACCTATATTTCATGGTCCAGTGATTATGCCTTATATCTCGATGACTATTTGATAGAGAAATGTCATCTTGGATATTAGTTCCATGTGACACGAAGAGTGACCTCAAAATATTTGTAGGTCAGTGTGACCTATATTTCATGGACCAGTGATTATGCCTTATGACTTGAAGACTAGTTGATATAGAAATGTCATACCTTAGATATTAGTTCCTGTGCCATGAAGAGTGCCCTCGATATATATGTAGGTCAAGACCCATATTTCATGGTCCAATGATTACGCTTTATATCTCGATGACTATTTGATGGAGAAATGTAATACCTTGGATATTAGTTCCATGTGACATGAAGAGTGATCTCAAAATGTAATTAGGTCAGTGTGACCTATATTTCATGGTCCAGTGATTATGCCTCATATCTCAAAGACTATTTGATAGAGAAATGTCATACCTTGGATACTAGTTTCATGTGACGCTAAGAGGGACTTCAAAGTATATGAAGGTCAATTTGACATATATTTCATGGTCCAGTGATTATGCCTTATAGCTCGAAGACTATTTGATAGAGAAATTTCATACCTTGGATATAAGTTCCATGTGACATGAAGGCTGACCTCAAAATATATGCATGTCAGTGTGACCTATATTTGTTGGTCCTGTGATTTTGCTTTATATTTCGATGACTATTTGATGGAGAAATATCATTCCATGAATATTGGTTCCCTGTGACACTAAGAGTAACCTAAAAAGATATGTAGGTCATTGTGACCTACATATCACAGTCCAGTGATTTTACCTTATATCTCGAAGACTATTTGATAGGCCTTAAAATGTCATACCTTGATTTTAACTTCCATGTGACCTGTTGACATAAAAATATATCTAGATCAGTGTGACTCAGTGTGACCAATATTTCATCGTTCAGTGATTTTGCCTAATAACTGGAAGACTATTTGATGGAGAAATTTCATACCAGGAATATTAGTTCCATTTGATGTGAAGATAAACCTCAAAATATATCTAGGTCAGTGTTCCATGTAACACATAGATTTGCATTGAAATTTATAGAGGGATGTGTGATTTACATTCAGACTCACAAAACTTATTGTATTTGAAATAGAATCATATAGAAGTACTAAATACACCTTTTGACGTATTAATGTGAAAACATAGGTACACAAGGCACAAACAGGCAAGCTGTACTGTCATGCGACAGCTCTTGCTGAGTTATGGGTCTTTGAACATTGAAAATAACAGTTTCTGTTATATACTTGTAAACTTTACATGAACGTGAAGCACCATGTGGGCTCTGCAGAATAAGAGAACTGTAAGTCTGGTTTACTTGCTTTTTGAGATATGGCCCTTTGAACATTGAAAATAGTCATCTCAGTCATATATTCATGTCAGCTTTATTAAGGGAAAGACTAATGTCTCTTCCCTTGATTTCATTTTTGACAGAGTTATGGCACTTGCTTGATGTAAGTGCAGTGACAGGGAATAGTGCAGTGCTTGCAGCACTTTCATTTTCATGAATCTGTAAATTGTAAAGCAATTTACATTGACTTTGAAAGCATGTACATGTATTGACTTTTAGACCGGCAGCTATTTTCAAATGCAATTTTCAGGGCCCAGTTGTTCAAAGCGTCGTTAGCTTAACAAGCTCTTTAAGGTTCATTTCATTAACTGTTTTAGCAGATTCAATACACATTATTCTGATATTTTTTGCTGAAAAAATGTGAGTAGCTTTTGCACTGAAAAAGCTACTCACATTTTTTCAGCAAAAAATTTCAGCAAATTTGCGTATCACTCAGTGTAAATTTTAACGAATAGTTAACTAACGATGTTGTTAGCTTTGAACAACTGGGCCCAGATTGTCATCACAACAGTCTCTGATGTGAAATAGTCTAAAATTAGGAGATTCATCATCTTTAAAATGCATGTTCTGACAATAAGTACAGTGTTAGCCAAAGAATTGTGGATTGTAAGTTTCTGTTGTGCTTAAGTCTAAATTCTTTGCATGACTGTATGGTATCAGCTGTTTAAGCTGCTTTATACCATATGAAGCAGATGGTGTGAACTTTATGTCCATGTGTCAGATTTTAAAATCTCATTCACAAGGACAGTATAGATCATCACAGCCTGTCCCAAGTACATAATTTTGTGATTACTGTTTTTTGTTGTTGTTCATAGCTCTACCATAGTTTACCATAGGTAGAGCTTTCCCACAGGGCAGCTATCTGGCGTCTGTTCATCCATAGTCGTCTGTCCGTCCATAATTATTAATTTCTTGTTATCACATATCCTCCAAGACCACTGATCAGATATTTTCAAAACTTGTCTGGGATATTCTCCTGGTGGTCTAGTTGTGCATGCCCAAATTTGTTGCCAGTTTGTTGACTGATCTGGCAGCTGTCTTAGAAATTGCAACTTCCCCTTTACTTAACACTGTTACAATATTGTTATTGCATCTCCTCCGATACAATTAGTCAGACTTTTTTGAAACTTGCCCAGGATGTTTTCCTGGTGGTCTAATTGTGCAAGCCCAAACTTAGTTCCAGTCTGTCAACAAATATGGCCGCCATAGGCCATCTTGGATTTTCCTTGTTATTTTATTTCCTCCATAACTAGAGGAGGACTTTCATCAAAACTTTGCACATGGATTCCTCCCATTCCCTAGCTGTGTCTCCAAGAAAATGATTACTGTTGGTTGACTTATTTGGCTGCCAGATGGCCATCTTTGATATCGTGACTTCCCCTTTACTTAACACTGCTACAAGTGCATTATCGCATCTGTTCTCTGAGACCACTGGTCAGAATTTTTCTGATCTTGTCTGGGATGTTTTCATGGTAGTCAAGTTGTGCACACACAAATTTGGTTCAGGTCCATAAGCAAATATGGCGGCTGTCGGGCATCTTGGATTTTTCTAGTTATGGTATCTTTTCCATAAAGGGCAGAGGAGTTTCATCAAAACTTTCCATATGGATTCTTCTCAACCCCTAGATGTGTCTCCATGAAAATGATCCGGTCCATTAACTAGTATGGCTGCCAGACAGCCATCTTAGAAATCTTGACTTTCCTTTCACTTAACATTGTTACAGTCTCTTTATTGCATCTCCTCAGAGACCACTGGTTGGATTTTTTTTAAACTTGTCTGGAATGTTTTCCTATTGACCTAGCTGTGCATGTCTGAACTTGGTCCCGGTCAGTTGACAGATATGGCCACCACCAGCTATCTTTGATTTTTTCCTGTTATCACATCTCCTTCATAACAAGAGAAAATTTTGCATATGAATTCCTCTCAACACCTTCATGTGTCTCCATGGAAACAGCTCCTGTCTATTGACTAATATGGCCACAAGGCTGCCATCTTAGAAATCTTGACTTCCCATTTACTCAACACTGTAACAATCTTGTTATCACATCTTCTCCAAAACCACTTCTCAGATTTTTTCAAAACTTCTTTGGGATGTTCTATAAGTGGAATATTTGTGCCCACCTGAATTTTATTCAGGTCATCATTGATTTTTCCCTTTATCACATCTCCTCCATAACCAGTGGAAGAAATTTGTTGAAACTTTTCATATGGATTCTTCTCAACCCCTAGATACGTCTCCCTTAAAACTATTCCAGTTTGTCAACTAATATGGCTGCCAGACGGCCATCTTAGAAACCCCAACTTCCCCTTTACTTAACGTTGTATCAGTACCCTACCCTACCCTACCCTACCCTACCCTACCCTACCCTACCCTACCCTACCCTACCCTACCCTACCCTACCCTACCCTACCCTACCCTACCCTACCCTACCCTACCCTACCCTACCCTACCCTACCCTACCCTACCCTACCCTACCCTACCCTACCCTACCCTACCCTACCCTACCCACCCACCCACCCTACCCTACCCTACCCTACCCTACCCTACCCTACCCTACCCTACCCTACCCTACCCTACCCTACCCTACCCTACCCTACCCTACCCTACCCTACCCTACCCTACCCTACCTACCCCTACCCCTACCCCTACCCCTACCCTACCCCTACCCTGCCCTGCCCTACCCTACCCTACCCTACCCTACCCTACCCTACCCTACCCTACCCTACCCTACCCTACCCTACCCTACCCTACCCTACCCTACCCTACCCTACCCTACCCTACCCTACCCTACCCTACCCTACCCTACCCTACCCTACCCTACCCTACCCCTACCCCTACCCCTACCCCTACCCTACCCCTACCCCTACCCCTACCATTGCCATTTCAGCTTGGTAGGGTAAGGTTAGGTAGAAGAAGGTAGAGTAGTGTAGAATAGGGCATAGTAATGCAGAAAAGTCAACTCAATAATATAGCTATAGTTAATATTAAATCAACCTCTTCTCTCCATTTGTCTCAGCTTTTAGAAAAAAAATAGATATATGGTAGAGCGACTGTTTCCTAGGGAACTCTGGTGAACAGTTGGTTTCCATGGCATAACATTAGTGGTTTTCATCCAGTTTAAACAAAATTCATGTGATGACTTTTTGATGAATAAGCACATGTTCAGTATGAAAATGACATATATGGGACACATTTACAGGTACTAAAACTTGACTTGTTCAAATTTTAGAGCAAATATAATAGAGAGTTAATGTGTCCGAATACTGAGAGTAAATGTATATAATTATTACATGGAATGATTACAGGCAGTAACAGACGACTACAGAAATGCCTTCCGAATAGACAGCAGATCTGGCAGTGTGATTGTTAATTCACCCTTAGACTTTGATGATCTCTATAACTACTACGAATTTTCAATCACAGCCAGCGTAAGTACAGTATTAAGCTTTACCACTTGCTGGGCAAATTCACTAGATGACAAATGGATGATATTTTTCTTATTTTTTCCCAACATTTTTTTCAAACTGTCTCCTTAGTAAACAATTTGCTTGCAATGTCAAAGCATATTTTCTGGAAAAAATAAGAACAATAGTTAAAAAATATTATCTGCTGAAAATTTTACTCAGCATGCTAAGCATGAATATTTCTCTTTTTCAGATAATCATATTCAACTTAGCTCCAGATAAGATCATTTTCTCCATTACATTAACAAACCTATGTAATGTGTACCCTCATTTTACCCCATAATATACAGTGAAAATAGGAGTACACCACAACCTCTTTATAACACTATTGTTGGGTGCATAGCAAAAACCGTGTTAGTTAAACAACCGTGTTATATCCAAACAAAAATGTGTAGATTATATTGAAAAATGACCATTTTGGGATCCATCTTTGAACCGTGTTATATCCAAAACCGTGTGATAATGAACCATGTTATAAAGAGGTTGTAGTGTATGAGGGAATCTATGCAGGAATCTTCATCATAAGGGATATTTTGTGTTTTCCAAAATATTGTAGTTTTTAAACCAGATTTTCATTTGTTTTGTGTGCTTGCAGCAATCCTTTTACAAAATGAGTTGCAATATGAGACATGCATTCTGACATGTGCACCAGCCAAAGGCTCAGATCAGCCTACAACTTCATGCAGTCTGATGAGTCTTCATTGTCAGTATGAAGAAACTTTGCATTCTTAGCAATCCGAAATGTGACCTCTGTTGTGCAGGCTGATGCATTTTCTTATGTTGTAGCTCAAATACTCCTGCTGAACAAATCCTGCAGTATCTACTACTTATGCAGAATGTCCCCCCCCTCCCCCCCCCCTTGCACACACACACACACACACACACACACATGCACATGCACACACATACACACACACACACACACACACAAACTTTGTTTATGGGGGTATAAAAAACTGTCTCCCATATTGGCCAAAAATACTCATCTCTGGATAGCACCAAACCTGAACTTATAAATTGTTGCAACCTAACCAAATGCTGTGTGGTGGTAATGGGGACAACATGAGGCAGTTGTAGTATCTAATAAACCCCTGCCCATGTCCCTCCTCAGAAATTTTTCATATCTCTTTAATTCGGTCTTTCTGTCAGGCAACAGAATAGTATAAACTTGTACATTTATTTTCTTAAAATAGACATGCAATCAAATCTCTGAAGTTTGTTAACATCTGATGACAACAGTTAAAATGAGAAGTTATACTGGAACTGGTGTGATTTGTATATCAATGTCAGGAGGTGAAAGACATTTAGTACTGAAGTTGAAAAAACAATAGCAAACTGGCTCGAATAAATAAAAGAAATAAGAGGGGGAACAAAATACCACGGCCACAGTATCTTGTCCCCGGGGACAAGATACCCTAGCCACGGTATCTTGTCCCCTAGGACAAAATAACCCAGAGGGGGACAAGATACCATGTGGTATGTTGTCCCCGGGGACAAGATACTGCCGGGGACAAGATAAACTGTTACACTGGTATTACAGGATGTAATGGCTTGCTATCGAATGTTGCTGACCTACTGATCAAGTTCTGAGATGTACAAGACAGACCACCCTATTTCACCAATATACACAACAGTATTAATGTGCTAGAAAATGATAATTCTGGAAAATTTTTCTAAACATATGTTGTGGATAATCATTAAAAGCACCTCACAAAGGCACTTCTAACTCGGACCTAATAGTACCCGGACTTGTCACTAACGGAACTGCCAAAATATGTTGTCGTGGCTTGATTTTAGCGCTATTTAACAGCACTGTGATCATTAAAAATGGTTTTGGATAATTACTGAAGTTGTAATAAATTGATTGTAATAGATTTGGTCGAAAAGTGTTAAGTCACAATTAATGAAATTGAAGTTATACCATCATTTTTGTTAAATTTCTGATGATTCTCTGCAAAAAGTGCCGAAAATAGCAAAAATGGGTACCTAGGTTTCTTGCTGATGTTTACAAAAACTGTTTGATTTTCCTTAGATATAATGCTGCAGTCTTAAAGGTAATATATTGAACTATTGCTTTTTGAAAACAAATCTCAGATATTTGGAGAAATAAATGAAATATGAGCATTTAAACTTCACCATACAAAATTATGAAAACTCAGCCACGACAACATATTTCCAATAAATACAATACCTGTACTGTAGTTACTAGTCCAGTGTATATTGGGTCCAAGCTTCTAATGAGTACTCACAACATATATTTTTATGGCAGAATAAGAAAAAGTATCCCAGAATTATCACCAAATACTCCTCCTCAACAAGTCCAGTGTAGTATCTATTTCCCCATGCATTATGTCAGTTTTAGAATTTGTAATATTACAGGATGGTGATGGCTTACTGTCAAATGTTGCTAATCTACTGATCAAGATCCGAGATGTACAGGACAAACCACCCTATTTCACCAATATACCCTACAGTACTAATGTACCAGAAAATGTTACGGAGGTAAGTATATTTACCTAAAAACCTCTTTCAGTAATCATCTTAAATTTTGAACAAGACTCTTCGAGTTCTTTTTCAATTCTGTCTATACGAAGTCCTTTGACACCCTCCTGTCTTAGTAATTATTAGCTCAAGGTAAGAGGTGGTATCCAGAGAATATATTTCTTATTTCTCCATAAAAATCTACATTGTAGGTATACTCATTAGAAGACCCTTGACAATTTGATCTTTATAATGAGTTCCCACAACATAATTTTCATGGGGCTTCTCAGTTTTAAATTGTTCTGAAAGTTTTCTCCTGTCATTGCAAATATGTTGTTAGTATTACTACAGGATGGATACAGATCAGCTGATGGGTTATAATACAGTCTTCAAAACTTTGCATTTGCATTAGCATTGATGATGCCCCCAGCTTGGGATATACTTGACCCTCTGGTCACTTGCTCTAGTCTACAAAGTGCTAAAGCTTAAAATGCATTTGAGATGAATCAGACAGTGAAATTAGTGGAAAAAGTAAAATTATGATGTGAGATTAGAATCAAAGATATTTTTGTAAGAAAGGGATTAAAGGGACTGCAGGATACACATTTTCTGGCAGTTAACCCTTGTCATGCTGAATAAATTAAGATGCCATGATCACTTCTAATTTTCAGCCAATCAGGTTGTTGATACAAATTCACATACTTAGTGACAAACAGTGCAGATCCAGATCATAAGCCATCTGATCTGGATCTACATTTTGGATTCTGATCTGGATCTACACTGCTTGCAAAGGCACGGTATATTCGGGTTCAGCTGACAAGGGTTAACATTTGAATATCATTTGACATATTGTACTGATATTTACTGGTTTACCTAATGGATTGCATCATCATTATTGATCAGACTTTTTTTACCTAGTTTTGACAAGCTTCATAATTGTTTTACTTGTTAATGTATTGTTTAGAATTCTCCAGTGATACAAGTGTCAAAGTGTCAGCATTAGATGGCGATAAAGAAAGAGGTGTATCTAATACAGTCTCATACAGTTTAACTGAGGGTAAGTTTTACACCCAACATCTACATCCATAGATCCACAAACACAGTGGTTCTCGCGGCACACAGATGCACAGATCCACAATCATTGTGCTTCTCACTGTATTTATATGACTAAATGCACACACACACACACACACACACACACACACACACACACACACACACACACACACACACACACACACACACACATGCATGCACACGCACACTATCAAGGGGAATGGATACACTTTTGGAGATGGCTCCCCATCAAATTTGTTTTTGTCTCCTTCTGAAAAGAGCTCTTATCTAAAAATCTAAAAGGAGAGAATCTGCTCCTCCTAGGGAGCAAATTCTTTCCTTTTGGTAGACCTGTTTTTTGGTCAGTTGTTTACAGTCGAGCCATAGTATACAAATGCAAAAATTTCCTTAAGGTAGTTGTACACGTGATTATCATTGACTAATTTAATCAAAGTGTGCATTAGACGAAATCCAGGTAACGGTTATTTATAACTCTGCTATTCTTCTTGCTGTGACGTCACTGTGCTGTTGATAGAGTGATATTTGTAAAACCTAGAACAAGACATTTAGGATATTAGCAAACAGTACAGACCCATATTAGATGCCGCAGAATACAGCATCTGATCAGATATTGCACTGTTTGCTTAAATTACAGGAAGTTAAGGGTTAAATGAAATTAAATTTTCTGTTAAAATTATAAAACAGAGGTACCATATTTATCCTAAATATTCCAATGGACAGGCTTAACCGGGATCAGATTCTGCAGAATGTGGCATCTGATTTTGGTCTACACTGTTTGCTACTCATTCAGTAACATAGATACATCAACAGGTTGTAAAAATGGACTTGTTCATATTTTACAACAAACATGGTAAAGAGTTAAGGTGTCCAAATACCCAAGAGAAATATGGTATCACATACCAGAATGAGTAGTGTTTATATGAGACTGTATTCATGGTATATCATAAAGCAAATAAATGTATTGTTATGAATAAGTTTTACCTGATTTGGGCATTTACTGTATGCATATGGCAGTAGGACTTTTTTTCTTAAAGGAAAACACTCACAAAATTAATAATATCTATTAAAAGTTAAAGGTCTACATTAGCTGTGAAAATCGATGCAACTTTTATCAAAATTGGTTGAAAATTAAGAAAGTTATGGGTATTTGAAGATTTCAGACAAGGCTGTCATGGGTGCCGCCATTGTTGTGAGTTTGTGATGTCATTTGCTCCCAATTAAATATGCATAGCTGAATAACACATACGCAAAAACATCGAATGCTATCTTTTTGCACCTGTCTTCTTTGTTATAATAGCAACTTATTTTCCCTAAAATTGCATTGTTTTCTGTCTAACAGAAAGTTTTATTTGCATTTTAGAATTTTTCAGTCCCTTATTAACTATTCAAAATGGCGGCGCCCATGTTGACAATTACAAAAGCTAAAAACTCCAATAACTTCCTCATTACTTGATGGAGTTTGATAAAACTTGCACCAAAATGTTCAGTTGTAAATATCTTGAACATCAGACACACTTTATATTTTGTGAGTGTTTCCCTTTAAATTGGCAAACTATTATGTATATTGTATCCTGTCCTTTGCTTGCTGTAAGCCCAGATCTCAGGCATATCTAGTATACAGTAACTGTCCTAAATTTTGTACACTAGCTTTTCTGATATAATGGCATATGCAAACAATGCAGACCCAGATCACTGATCCTGATCAGGGTATGCAGTGTTTGCTGTTCTACCAAATAATTTGTGAAACAAATGCAAAGAAAGCAAAATTTAGGCAAAACAAAAGTATGGACTATACTGTTTAGAATTATTGGACATTTACATTATTCTACATTTATATTGAATTTTACAGGTGATCTTAGTGTATTTGAGATAAATGCCCGCACTGGCTGGATATCTGTGGTTTCTAGTCTGGACAGAGATGCTGAAGACGTCAAACAGAAGGGTGGGGTATACACCATGGTGGTCATGGTAAGTACGGTAGATGTCCTAAAATGTCCTTCACCAAAGTTTCTAACAAAAATAGCATATACAAACAGTGTGAACCAAGATTAGGGTCTACACTGTTTGCCATTTCACTTAGTAGAAACAACTGCATAAAACATGAAACTTGGGCCAAAGAAGTATGGAATAATGTGTTTGCAATTTTTGTTTATTTGCGATATGTTATTTTCCCTAAATATTTGCTATTGCCGTTTGATCTGGATCTGCACAGCCAACCGTTTGATCTGGATCTGCACAGCCAACCAGCATTTTAGATACATTACCAGATAGATAAATGGATAAGTGCTCTCTCTGGAAGTAAATTCTTTCCTTATAGAGTAAACCCCTTTTCAAAAGGGGACACAACACTTGACAGAGTTGTCTCCCTTGAAAGTGTATCAGTTTCCCTTTAAATCATTTATGAAATTGAAGTCAGGGTTGAGTGATTGCTTATAAAGCACTATGAAAAAGCAAATATGATTGTCAATAACATGCATTACCTGAAAAATACCTGTGATTTTCAATCAAAGGCTTAGCAAAACTGCTGATTTTTTAATTTTTAAAAATACTCATCCAGTTGCTGAATGCTTATATTAATGGAACTTTTTCCTCTACAACTTTTGTCCTGGATAGTTTTTGCATCTAAAAAGACAGATCCTTAAAAAGTTAGCTTAAGAATTCAATTTGAGAAAAAAAAACCCCAAAAAACATGTTTAAATGTTTAACTCACTGGAAGACACTAACTCATTTATGACTAGACCCTAACTCATTTATGACTAGCATCCCATGAAAAGGACCTTGGCAAGCAGTATGATCAGTCTTCTTTGTCTACATAAAATTCAGGAGTTTCCAAAATAAAAATAAACCAAATACCTTAAAATTGAAAATTGACCTGTCCAAAGAGCTAGATAGAAAACACCACTGGCATTAAGGGGTTAAATATTTTCTGTTATAGGCAAAAGAGGATGATGATTCACAGCCACTAGACAAGATAACAGCTACAGCTACTGTTACAATCATTGTAGAAGACATCAATGATAATTGGCCCCAGTTTAATAGTCTTGTGTATGATGCTACTATCTTAGAAAACATGCAGGAGGGAGTACCTGTCAATTTTATTGGAGCTGTTAAGACTATGACTGCTAAAGACATTGATCAGGTATGTGTAATGCTCATCACATAGTGAACTATCTAGCAAATTATCTTTTCACTGGACTGTACAGTTATCAGAAGTTGGTACCTGTCTAAGCATTTCATGTTACAAAATATGTATAACATGCCTATATAATTTTGATCCCCTTAACCCCCATTTTTATATAGTAAAACTGGGGTTTACAGGAGTATATATTATTTTTCTTATTTTGCTACAAAACATAGATTGTGGGTATTTGTTAGAACCACTGCACTGAGGCAGCTCTAATGAGTATCCACAATCTATGTTTTGAGCAGGAACGTGAAAAATATCAGAATTTTTATCTGAAAACTTTCAGTTTTTGGTGTTGAAATTTTCAGTATATTTGAATAGGTGTGTTTTTGTAATGATGAACAAAATGTTCATTTACTGTATTGTAACATTCTGAGTTTTCCTGAGATTGAGTTCTGTGACATATGCTGAAAAAAGTACCTTAAACACTTGACCAGGGCCTTCTTTGTGTAAATGAAGTAAAGTATTTTCTGACAAAATTAGAATAAAAAAACTACAGATATCCCTAAAATCAGGAATGAATCTACCAGCAACAGCATCTTCTGCAACAGATGCAAGCACTGGGTGCACAAGAAATGCAGTGGGCTCAAGTGCTTGACAAAGGACCCTGATTACAAATGTACACGGTGCCAGGGAACTGCACGCCCCTTGGACGGCAGACCACAGAGGGATGTCTAAGTCGGAGCTGACAAGCTAGAGTTGGTAGCTTCTTTTTACTATCTAGGAGACATGCTCTCAGCAGCCGGTGGCTGTGAACTTCCAACCACAGAACTTGTGAAAACCCCGTGGGAGAAGTTCAGGGTGCTGCTATCAGTTCTGTCTTCCCGCCACCTCTCTTTTAAGACACATGGCCATGCATACAGCTCTTGTGTGTGGAGTGCAATGCTCAATGCCAGTGAAACTTGGCCATTGACCAAGCCAAAGCCAACGTCTGCAGCGGAATGACAGGGCAATGATCAGACAGAGCTGCAATGTCAAGCCACAAGACATTTTCACCATTAGGTCCAGTGAGCTACTTGCACGGCTTGGCATGGAGGATCTGGACCTCATTCTGAAGGAGAGAAGGCTCCGCTGGTATGGACATGTGGAATGCTCCAATGGTGCAGTCAAGACAGCCTTTGACATACGGGTTGATGGAAAGCATGGGCCTGGGAGGCCCAAGATGACATGGAAGCAGCTGACAGAGAGGGATTGCAGAGAGTGGAAGCTCTCAGCTATGGACCTTCATGATAGACATACCTGGAGATCTGGTGTGAGATATGCCATGTATGCAGCAAGCCAGCTACCTAGAAGGAGGTCCACTGATGTGGATGGTGCTCTTGTACCTGCACGTTAATAACAAATCTGATGATGATGATGATGATGTCCAATGAATAGGAATAAAGATTTTTCATTTGTATAAATAAGTTATAATAATAATATAAGCTATATAGTCAAGGTCA
This sequence comes from Anodontia alba, assembly GCA_964016985.1. Lineage (NCBI taxonomy): Eukaryota > Metazoa > Mollusca > Bivalvia > Lucinida > Lucinidae > Anodontia > Anodontia alba. Next base: position 102,975,250 of record OZ024822.1, read on the forward strand.
ACGATAAAGAATGTCAGACATATCTGTCACAAATGCATATACAAGTAACTATGTCTACCAGGCATAGTCATTTTTTAAGAATATAATAACAGTGAGAATGCCAATATAATAGAAACCCTGTTCAACCAAATTTATAAATAGACTGAGCCGTTTTGACAGTGATAGGCAATGTCATTTGCTCACATGAGACCATGCCGGGTCAAGTGATTGTAACAGGACTATAAACATTTGCAGATGTCCCATTTTTGGTACACTAGACTTAGATGGATTAATATTTGATATACACAAAAGTCTTCTATTTTCAGGGAGAGAATAGCCATTTTGAGATCTTGTTGGAGAAGGATGGCCAGCCCTATGAGGATTTCTACACGTTGCCCAGTGAAATTTTCTCTGAATCAAACATTCTGATCCGAGTTAAAAATTCATCAGCTCTAGACTATGAAGAAGTACAGACAGTAATCTTTCAGGTATGGGACAAGAAGAAACAGAAATTACTATAACTTCTTAGCGTAAAAAAGTAAAGTGGGTTTTCTATACATTGTATAGCGTAGTAGCATGGTGATAAGGGCCTCTGGTACTTGCAGCAAGTGGAGAAAGTTTGAACCAGTCCATTTACTACCTATTGATTGGTTTAAAAGCTGCAAGGTCAGTGACAGACAGTATATACATTTATCAGACAGTGTTTGTGTGGTTACTGATCTAGGTCTACAATTCTCAGGCTTGTTTCTATGAATACTTACCTGAATATTGTAGGTATTTGTCACTGACACAGAGAAGTCCCCATAATATATGCTCTTTAATAAAGGTCAAAAAGGATTGCCTTTGGAAAAAAAAAAAAGAACACACAAAATCACGAAAATTGCAGACTCTGTTTGAGTCTCTTCATATGCAACACTGTAGTTTGTGAGGCTGCATACACCTCTTAGCACTATCTTAAGTGACCTGATCAGACTCTGCATTCTATGGCATCTATTCTAGGTCTGCACTGTTTGCCAGTTATCCTTTTGGGGGGTTTTCTGACTAAAAATGGGTTAGATATTAAATGCTGACAACAAAGCTCTAATTCTCTGGGCTAAATTCAGCTTGCATGTCCATGCAATCTGATGAGAAGTTTACCTGAACTAACATGGTCTTCTTTTGAATCTACTAGCCCTGACACTGTGCCTTGTGTACAAGATACCTCAGAAAGTATTTGAGCTAGGGCTTTGCTATTTGATAGACTTATTAGGGGCTGAGAAGTTGATTACCATGGTTACTTTTGCAAAAAAAACAACAACAAAAAACCCCCAAAAAAACAATTAATAATTTTTTTAGCATTATGACCTTTTTCAAGATTTTCATTTTTGTAGAGACAAGCATATAGTTGGGGGCATAGCAAACAAAATTTTACAAACACATATTTTTCTAGTTTATTTTTCATAGAAAGTAATGCTTGACATTTTATGTCAATTGTCTGCTTGGCAGACAATTCACTTGAAATGTCAAGTCTTATTTCAGTTGGAAAAACATTAGCAGGCCTCCTAGTAAAACCTATAAAACCTATAATAACCTACAATTTTGTGTCAAACCTATAAAACCTTTATTTTGTTCATAAAACTTATGAAAAGCCTGTATTTTCATGAAAAAACCTATATTTTTCACATTTTGAACCTTCTCGCGACTCAACCCTAACTTTTCTTCAAAATGCCCTACTATTTTTACATTTTAGTCCCAAAAAAGTGATGAAAACTGTCAAGAAATTGTAATTTTTTTCCTCGCTCGCTTTGCTCGCTCGGACTTTGTAAAATTCAGATCAACCTTATCAGAATAATTTTGGCCCAAAAATTCATCGAATATTTTTTCTTCAGTTTTAAATCTAATTGTGAGTTTGGAAGAACCTTTGTTTAACCTATATTTTTTATTGAAAAACCTGTAAATAACCTATATTTTGAGGAAGAAGAACCTGTATAAAAACCTATATTTTCAAAGTGGGCCACTAGGAGGCCTGCATTAGTAAAAAAATCAAATGTAATCTGATATAAATTTCCTTGGTGCTTTAAGGACTCATGTAACAATGGATGATTTGGTTTCTGTAGGTAATAGCAAGAGAGAAGAATACAGCAGAGAAGCGGTCTGGTGTTGCCACTGTAACTGTTCATGTTGAAGATATTAACGATAACTACCCAGTGTTCCAACCAGAATCCTATCCAGTACAGAATGTTTCAGAAAGTGCACAGAATGGTACAGAAGTTGTTGTACTCACAGTAAGTGTATGATATAAGGACTAGTGGAAGACTGTATGGGCCATGTCAAGTAAAAAAGTGCCTCCAAACATACACAAAATGCACAGATGATATCATATTGTGCATCTGCAAAGTACTATCCAGGCCTTTGCTGTCCATTCATACATCCAATATAGTATCCATTTATTTCGTTAGCAGCCAGTGAAGGCCCTGATCAGACTGCATAGATGTGCAGGCTGATCTAGGCCTTCACTGTCCACATATGCCTAAAGACAAGTTTTTGCATGGCATAACCTCTATTATGTATGGTGGCAAAGGACTTGTAAAGGATATTTGATGATAGCTCTGGGATAAATTTTTATATATCTCAAAAATGTATTGTGGGTACTCATTAGAAGTGCCTCAGTGAGGTGCTTCTAATGAGTACCCACAACATGTTTTTATGGAGAAATAAGAAAAATTATGTTAGAATAATCATCATTAAGTCCTCCTTGTTAAGTCCTCTGTACAGAGAAGTCTGTACTTGTTCTTTTATATGTTCTTTGTTTCCAATGGCAACATTTATAGGTTTATTTGACTTTATTGCAGCTGGTATTAAGTGTTATGTGGAAGCAGCAAAATGTCTCTCCATACTTAATATATCATAGTGCAGTTTTTACTTTTACTTTCCTTGGGATCATCGAGCCTGTTCTGATGTCTTGGAAAATCAGCTAGAAGTAAAAAAAATATAAGTAAAAAAATTGAAAAGCTAGTTTAAAGGCTGAAAAATTTTGATAATGCCCCTGTATAATATGGACCCCTACATACCCCTGTCTTAGTGATATACTGTGATACATTGTGGGGAACATACAGGTACTCACCATATAGACATTTTAATGGAAAGTCCATGAAAACGTGCTGTTGTTACTGATTTGAAATGGGCCATCAAAATGCTTCTAATGAATACCCACAACATGTTTTCTTACTTTATCTATAGCTATGGTTAATATTTTAAATTCAGAATACAAAATGGCAGAGAATGATCAGGGCAGGATTTCTGGAAGGGAATTCATTTGCTAAAAAAAAAAAACAAAAAGAAATAATATGAGTCTTCTACATTTCAAATATTTCCTCGTCATCACAAAAACATGCTTTTATAATTTTGACCCCCTTAAAACCCACTTTTATATAGTAAAACTGGGGTTTACAGGGGTATACATTATTTTTCCTATTTTGCTTAAAAACATATATTGTGGGTACACGTTAGAACAGCCTTGCCGAGGCGGTTCTAACAAGTACCCACAATCTATGTTTTGAGCAGAAATATGAAAAATATAAGATTTTTTTTTATATGAAAATTTTCCGTTTTTGGTTGTAAAATTTTCAATATATTTGAAAAGGCGTATTTTCGTAATGGTGAAAGCAAATATTTCTGTCCTTGTTGATGGTGCTTCCACTGTACTCAGCTAAAGCCATCTGGATCTAACTCTGCATGAAAGATTATTGTTATGCATGCATTATTGCAGTGTAGAAAAGTGCAAGCTATTTAGTGTTAATGTTAACATGAATTATTCCCTTTGAAGTAGGCTTGGCTGTTTGACAGCCTTATTAACCTTTACCAAACTATAGGCAGATTTGGCACATGACAAATTTATATTTTTCTTATTTTTTTTTCCAGAAAACAGGCTTTGATATTCCATGCCAATTGTCTCCTATGGAGACATTTCAAAGCCTTTTTTTCTGGGAAAAATAAGATTTAGAATGTCGTCTGCTAAAATTTTTACCAAGCATGCTATGTGTTAATGCACCAAAGACAACAGGTCATACCAGCAGTAAGTGACAGTTTTTAATTAACTATATTACATGGGTTGCACGATGCAAAAATGTGTCTTCGAGCATATGTGGACAGCGAAGGCCCAGATCAGCCTGCACATCCATGCAGTCAGATCAGGGCCTTTGCTGTTCACAAACAGAATCATTGATACTACAGAATGTTTCAATGAAGAGAGAACGATCGGATGAGACTGTGCATATGCAGGATGATGTGAATCTGCACATTTTGCGCATGTTTGACGACACTTTTTTGCTTGATGCGGCCCTTTTAAGGTTGAACTCTGATAGTTTGTTGTCTCTGTGGTTCAAACTTTATTCAAGACACAGTATTAGAAAAGGTCCCTTATACACCTATCAGTGGTTACACTGTGAGATAATTAACCTTAAGCACTCTCAGGGCTAATTCAGCAGATGACATATTGGTGATATTTTTCTTATTTTTTCCAGACAACAGATTTTGACATTTTCTGCAAATTTGACTCCATTGGAAACAATTTGCATAAAATATCGAAATCTGTTTTCTGGGAAAAACAAGAAAAATATTTTAAAGTGTCATCTGCTGAAATTTTTATCCAGAGGTTAGCGTTAAGATATCACTGTCTGATCCAAAAAGCCTGATCCATTCAGAGTCAGGGTTTTATGTCCCCAGCTTTGAAGAAGTTGGGAGGTCATATTGCTTTGGGCTTTTATATCTGTCAGTTCATCTGTATGTCACATTTTTGAGACTTCTTATATCTTTGGAGATGTGTGCTAGGATTTAGAAATTTCATATATATACGAGGGATGTTCGAAATGAATTGCTTATTGTCCTCTAGCTCGATATCCACGTGGGGCACGATAAAAACCAATACATACCTGTATAGGGCTATTCAATATCTACACAATGGTGTATAAATGTACATGTTAGACTAAGCGTAAGACATAAAATTTGCCATTTGAATACAAGCAGTCATTGACCACTGCAGTAAAAATGGTTGGTAGAAGCATCGACAAAAAAGATGAAATACGGGCTTACATCAAAGCTTGCTCAAAACTTGGTTGTTCTTTGAAGAAGCTGATGACTGAAATTTCTACTGCTTTTGGACCTTCTTGTGTGTCTTATGACACAGTTCGGAGGTGGAAAAAGAAATTTGAGTCTGGTGTAGAGTCCATCAAAAATGCACCGAAATCAAGTAGGCCAAAATCTGCATCTCGTAAAAAAATCGTTTCCAAAATAAAGGAAATCATTGAAGGAGATGCCAGATTTACAGTTCGTGATATTGCACGAAAGGTAGGCATATCACTATCAACGGTTCACCTTATTTTGAAAAAGCATTTGAAAGTCAGAAAGATTTCTGCTAGATGGGTGCCACATCTGTTGACTGACGAGCAAAAGAGGCAACAGGTTAAAGTGGCCAAAAAGCTGCTTCAAATGTTTCCAAAATATGACAAAAAGCAGTTTGCCAATGTCGTCACAGGTGATGAAACCTGGGTCCATTATTTTGAGCCCGTCAGAAAGGTTAGCAATAAGATCTGGGCCACTAAACACAGCAAACGCCCAATAATTGCCAAACGTTCTTTGAGTACAAAGAAGGTTTTGTATGCAATCTTCTTCTCTGGTGAAGGAGTCGCAATAAAAGTGCCAGTGAAAAAGGGCAAAAGCATCACCCGAAAGTACTACAAAGACATAGTAAAGAAACTGAAAAAGTATTATCAGAAATGACGCCCTGCCACTGGTTTTAAACATGTCCGTCTTCTACATGACAATGCCCCAGCTCATACCTCCGCAATAGTTACGGCGTTTTTGAAGAAAAAGTAACCCCCCCCCCCCCCCCCCCCTATTCCCCAGACCTTGCCCCATGTGATTTCTTTTTGTTTCCGAAATTGAAAGCATTCCTTGCTGGGCGGAAATATCAGTCCCGACAGGCACTTGGATCTGCCATTCATCAGTACCTTATTACTGTGCCCAAATCAGCGTACCGTGACGCCTTCAAGAAGTGGATACATCGGCTGAAACTTTGCATTTCTAGCCACGGGGAGTACTTTGAGGGCATGAAATGAGTACTTTTGGGCTAACTTGAAATTTGAAGTCTCCAGATAGAAATAAGCAATTCATTTCGAACATCCCTCGTACATTGTTAGGAAAAATTAGCTGATCCATATTTTTTTCTTTCCTGTCAGATTCTTCATGGTGGAGTTAGGCCTCTTTTCAGACAGGCATTTTAACAAATAAAAATCTTGTAAGCAAAATATCTAAGGAACAACTAACACTTATGAAACTTTGCAGGCGGTTTTGAACTAATTTGTAGATGTCAGGATTACATTTTGGTTAACTTTTGTAGATATTTTATCAAATTATGCCCCTTTTCAGACTTAGGTATTTAAGTATAGGAAAACACTTCTAAGCAAACATATCTCAAAAACCCCTTGAGCTAGGTTCATTAAATTTTGCAGGCAGTCAAGGATCATTGTGTAGATGACCTGATTAACTTTTGTGGAAGCGCTATAAATGTTTGTCCAAAGTATGCCCCCTTTCAGTTTTTTTTTTTTCTTTCATTTTGTAGGGACAAGCATATAGTTGGGGGCATAAGTGTTTTACAAACACATATTTCTAGTTCTTATTTTTTCAAGAAAAGAAGGTTTGGAGACAATTTGCATGAAATGTCAAAATCTTTCTTTCTGGGAAAAATAAGAAAACTATCACCAGTATGTCATCTGCTAAAATTTTTATCCAGAGTGTTAAGCGTTGAATATCTGACAATCTGATCCAAAAAGGCCTGACCCTTTCAGCGTCACAATTTTTCCAGATTCATACCACACCCTCTCTTTAACAGCTCCAAGCAGCAATAAGTTACAAAATAATTAAATATTGTAGCAGACTATATTCTATTTCATTTTTAATATCTTTACAAGAAAATAAAAAAAAAGTTTAGAATGTTGTCTGCTGTTTTTGTGATTGTACTTGGGTTACGATAAATGTCCTAAAATTTTGAACACCAAAGTTTCTGACAAAATGCCATATGCAAACAATGCAGACCTGGATCAGACTGCTCCCAATCAGGGTCTATTCTGTTTGCAATTCCATTAAGCATGTTAAGAAACAACTGCATAAAAAAGTGAAATTGAAGCCAAAAAGGTGGTCGAAATTTCAAGATGTGTCGTAATTTTTCAAGATCTGTAATAGATACATTATTACTACAGTAACATGATCTGACAGTCTGTATCTCATCTAATGAATGTTCCCAGGTCTCCAGATCAAAGTCCATGCAAGCATCTTAAGTGATCTTGTGATCTGGGAGCATCCATTTGAAGTGATACAGGGTATCTGGTCGCATGACTGTAGTAATTATGTGTATTTATCACATGTAGGCAGACAGCAAAGATCCAAACCAACCTACACATTCATGCAGATGCATAGGCTGATATGAACCTGTGTTGTTCGCATATGACATAAGGGTGTATTACTTATGTTGAAGTACATTGTTGATTGAGTTGAGGTTTTATGGCCCAGTCTACCCATTATGGTCAGGTTTAGCCAGTCAGTTTTCCTAACATCACCTCTTCTGGGCAGGCTTACTCCTTTAAGTGGTTAACCAGTATTTGTGCATATTCGCTTGTCAGAAACTGCCTTTCTTGAATCAGTGGAAGGGAAAGAATGACTAGAAAATATTTCATGATCAATCTATTCCAAAGATTGTTTGCGGACCCTCCAGGGATGGAACCTGCGACCTCCTGATCACCATTCAGAACCGCATCTGATTGAGCCACCAATGCTGGTGTGTTGAAGTACATGACTATATTGCTTTATTCAAAAGAAAAGAAAACAACAAAAAAAAAAAACAACAATTGTCCTGTTAATTACCAATATTAAAATAAATTCTTTTGATACTATTTTCAGGCAACAGATCTAGACAAAGGCAATTTTGGGACCATAGAATATGTAATACGAGGGACCAGTGGAAAGTAAGTTTTACACCTTTTAGAAAATGCTTAACCCTTAAAGCTCCAGCAGAATTGCAGCAGAAATTATAAATATTTTTTTTTTATTCTTTTTCAGAGAAAATAAGACCTGGTATTTCATGTGAATTGTCTGCTATGCAGACAATGAACATGAAATATAAAAATATAAAAATAAAATCAAAACATCATCTAGTGCTTTAAGGCTTAATTGATTTAGTGTGGGCTAGAAACATCTAGAAATATGATCAAGGTACTTCTAAAAGCTACTTTGAAGTCTTTCCTGTTAGAGAAGAAATGGTTTCAGAAGGGAATTAAAACAGTTTTGTTAGTTGCTGAGTTGCTTTCCTTGAAAGTGTATCAGTACTTTCTAAGGAATTATGCCCCCCCCCCCCTCACCACCACCACCAAAGTGGCAGGGGGAACATATTTTTTTTGGGATGGATCCCATTGGCGTCAACGTCAGCGTCGGCGTAAAACTTCTTGTCCACTCTGTAACTTGAATACCCTTTGGAATATTTTGATGATACTTGGTAGAAATGTAGAACAGGACCAGACCACATATCACATACAAGAATGACAACTCTGCCTTTCTTCTTGTACTTTCTGTACTTTTGGAGTTATCACCCTTTGCTTTATTTGAAAAAGATTTCGTGTCCGCTCTGTAACTTGAATACCCTTTGGAATATTTTGAGGGTACTTGGCAGAATGTAGAACAGGACCAGATGACGTGTCAAGTACAAGAATGACAACTCTGTCTTTCTTACTTTTGGAGTTATCTTCCTCTGTTATATTTGACAGTGATAATCCATTGTTTTCGTGTCCGCTCTGTAAGTCAAAGACCCTTTGGAATATTTTTATGGTACTTGGTAGAAATGTAGAACAGGACCAGACAACATGTTGCGTATAAGAATGACAACTCTGCCTTTCTTACTTCTGGTGTTATCTCCCTTTGTTATGTCTGACAGTGATTATCCATTGATTTTGTGTCCGCTCTGCAAGTCAAAGACCCTTTGGAATATTTTAATGATACTTGGTAGAAATGTAGAATAGGACCAGATAACATGTCACGTACAAAATGACAACTCTGCCTTTCTTACTTTTGGCATTATCTCCCTTTCTTATGTCTGACAGTGATAATTCATTGATTTCGTGTCGGCTCTGTAAATCAAAGACCCTTTGGAATATATTTATGATACTTGGTAGAAATGTAGAACACGACCAGATGACATGTCATGTATAAGAATGACAACTCTGGCTTTCTTACTTTTGGAGTTGTCTCCCTTTGTTTTGTTTGAAATAGATTTCTCGTCTGCTCTGTAACTAGAATATCCTTCAGAATATTTTGATGGTACCTTGTAGAACTGTAGAATAGGACAAGATGACGTGTTCCTTACAAAAATGACAACTCTGCCTTCCTTACTATTGCTGTTATCTCCCTTTGTTATATTTGACACTGATTATGCATTGATTTAGTGTCCGCTATGTAAGTCGAACGCTCTTTGGCATATTTTGATGATACTTGATAGTAATGAAGAACAGGACAGATGACATGTCACATACAAGAATGACAACTTTGGCCTTTTTTTTTCAGTTTTGGAGTTATCTCCCCTTCTTGTGTTTGAATTTGATTTCTTGTCTCTGCTCTGTAACACGAATACCCTATGGAATATTTTTAATGATGCTTGGTACAAATGTAGAACAGGACGAGAATGACAACTCTGGCGGGATAATGGGGGGAGGGGGTGGGGGGGGGGGGGGGCACTTGTTGTTGTTTTTTTTCTCAATAAAACCTTTTCTAGTTTTAGCTTGAAGATACATGATGCTCAGTGAATGTTTTTAAGGGGAATGTGTATACCTATGAAGGAACTAAATCTGAATTGGAAATATTTGCCTCCCTTTTTCTTTAAGAGTAGTCCTCATTTTGAAGTTTCAAGTATTAGAGAGGCAAATTCTTGACAGCAAAAGTTGTCCCCTCTCTTTATAAAATGGCCACAAAATGTTACTGGTATTTCCATTTACTTATTTTTTCTCTTTTTTTCTGTTCTCTCAGGTTCAAAGTTGATAAAGACACAGGTAGGGTGACAGTATCTGGTGCTTTAGATCGGGAAACAGTGGACACATACTATGTGTCGGCAGAAGCCCGAGATGGTGGAGGTTATACAGCTTTTACAAACCTTCAGATTAACATTCTTGATGAAAATGATAAGAGCCCAGTGTTTAGAAGGGAAGAATATTTTGCTACAGTCAGAGAGGATAGCTTGACATTCTTAAGAGAACCTGTGGTGGTTGAGGTAGTAAATCTGCCCACATTATTCTTTTTTAAAATTTATTTGCAGCCTGTGCCTAAAGTGTGAAATCTTTTTTTTTTTTCCCATATTACTTGGGAGTTAGATACTTGTAAACAAGAGCTCAAACCATGAGGAAACAGTATCAGTGATGCTAGAATGGTGGAGCTGTACTTCAGCAATGTGGCCTCGGTGGCTCAGTTGGATGCACCGTCCGACTGGAGACCAGGAGGTCGCGGGTTGAACCTCCACAGAGGTCAGCAACATTCTTTCGTGGAGGTTGATCATAAAATATTTTCTACGGTCATTCTCTCTCTTCCGCTGATTCAAGAAGGGCAGTTATCAGTTTCTGGTGAAAGAATGTGCACAATACTGGTTAACCGCTTAGAGGACTAAGCCTGCCCAGTAAACGTGTGGTTAGGTAAAACTGACCACGCTCGACATGACCCCATTGGGTTGACTGGGCCATAAAACCTCAACACAAATACTTCAGCAGTGTATTACATAGGATTCTCTTTATAGCATGGAAGTGTCATAAGATCCCTGGTTCAGATCCTGCTGGAGGCAGAATTCAGCTCATGACTGTACAGTACTTCATCGCAGAGAGCCTTTCATTAGGCAAAAAAGAAATGTATTAGATTCTCAGGCATCGCTGCATCTGTCCAAAAGGTCCCACATATATGATTTTTTTCAGTGGTTAGTTTTTTTCCGACACACGAAAATACGTTACAGTGGATTTTACTCACTTATCTGAGAATCATTTCTAACCAAATTGCAATCTAGACCACAGACATGTGGCATTCTTACTTACTTGCAAAGAAAATCAGTAAATTACGATCTGTTTATGTTCTTTGAGACCTTAAACTTGCAGATAGATAGATTTTAGATACTTCCGATCGCCATTTTGTTTAGCAAAACAAACCTAGATGTCCAAGAATGTACCCAACCAGAAAATAAATGTAAAAATAAAAAGCCGCCCGCATGCATCTATTTTTTGAAAAAAGTGTCTGAGAATCTAATAACTTTTTTTTTGGCCTTATTATCCTTCCGTTGTCTCGAATTGACTTAAATAAAGTTAAAAAGAAGGTAAAACACCAAATCATCATCGTCATTGCTATAGTATGTTTTCATATTTAGTACGGTTTAAAGTTGGACCCCAAAAATGTTGTAACCAAACAAAAATATATAAATTATATTCCAACAAAAATTCATAGATTATATAGAAAAATTGCCATTTATGATCATTTTTCTATTTGATCTATACATTTTTGTTTGGTTACACATTTTTCTTTGGTTACAACACAGTTGTTTAGCTAATACTGTTTCTGCTCTGGATTCCTTCAATTGTTAAAAAGAAATTGTGGTGTATGTGTACTTAGCAAAATTCATAATAATATTTGCTGCATGTTATATCGCATTATTTTGTTTTACTGTCTGACTGCTTATAGGATACTTATTGTATTCTGATTGCAGGCAACAGATGATGATGAGCCAGGTACTGATAACAGCAGGATAAAGTACAGGATTGTCCAAGCTTCTAATGGACTGCAGAATAAATTTAATATCAACCCAGATTCAGGGGTGATCTCTCTGAGAAATAAGATAGACTTTGAGAGTCTAGATTCAGCACTTGATGGCAGAGTACTGGTGAAAATAGAAGCTTTTGATCTTGGAACACCATCACTAAGTACATCTGTTAATGTCATAGTTCAAGTTGAGGTTAGTTTAAATGTTTTAATATCTATAATCAATTCATAGCTCTAGCAGGGGTACTTTAAATGTTTTTTTTTTTTCTCTTATCCTGTCATTTCTCCACAAAACTGTATGTTTGGGGTATTCAATAGAAGTGCTTCTTCTGTGAGCAAATTCTTTCTTTATAGAATAGACCCCTTTTCACAAGGGCACAAAAACAGTTTTGATAGAGTTACTTCTCAAATTCATACTGACCCTAAATATTTGGACAGACATGCCCGAGCAATCAGTGTAGACCCAGATCAAACATGGCAGCAGAGAGCTTCTGATCAGTGTCTACACTGTTTGCCATTCATCTAACAGTTTTCGACTCTTCACAGGTAGTAAATGACTTGTAGAAATTTTAAAGTATAAGGTAAAAAATTAGGTGTGTTAATAAGGTAAATATGATATCAGAAATTTATCCCAAATTTCCCATGAAAATTAGAAATTTGAATCAAAGAGGGCTAGACTGAGCCTCTCAAATGATCTCAGGATCTGCCCTGCTGTTAAGTTTGAAGAGTTTGCTCGGATGTACAACCTGACTTAAGTCTTCATTGGAGCTAATGTTGAAGGTACATGTATATGGTAAATGTCCTAAAATATTGTACACCAAAGTGTTTGACAAAATGAATATGCAAACAGTGCAGACCCAGATCAGACTGCAGGAGCAGTCTGATCTGGGACTATACTGTTTGCCTTTCCTCTATGTATTTTAAGAAACAACTGCATGAAAAGCCAAATTTAGGCCTAAAAAAGTATGGAATAAAGTGTGAAATTTTAGGACGTTTACTGTATATTTTCATTTTGCAGATCATTTGGATAAGTCACCTTTAGAAATGTTTTCCATTCATTTCAGGATGTAAATGATAACTCACCATACTTCAACGCCTCAGAATACCGTGCCACTATACCAGAAAACACCCTAGAAGGATCATCAATTGTAATGGTGTTTGCCAAGGATGATGATCAGACATCACCAAATAATGATTTCCTCTACAGAATTGACAGTGGTGCTGGAGACAAGTTCAGAATAAACTTTCAGACAGGGGAAATAACTGTGGAAAATGGTGCAAAACTCGATCGTGAGGATAAAGCTAGTTATATTCTGAATGTATCTGCAACTGACCGAGGAGCTGTTTCTCTTGATGGTAGCTGTCAGGTGACCATTACCATCTCAGATGTAAATGATGAATCACCCATGTTTTCTCCTGTCTCAAAGTCGGCAACAGTGAAAGAGAGGGATTTGTCCCTGAATACCGGGGAGAGTGTAGTGACTATGACTGCAACTGATGAAGATGTGGATAGTGAACTGGAATATAGTCTTATAACGAATTCTATTAAAGCTTATGATGAAGAAGGAGACAAGGTTAATGTTACGGAGAGTGGAATACAGGTAAGTGCAGAGTTCTAAATAAGACCTCCTTTTTTAGCTCCTTTAGGCTCATAGGTGAGCTTATGGTATTGGCAGGCTCAGTCATCTGTCCGTCCGTCATCTACACTTTTCAAACTTCAAAAAAACCAAATCATATGGAGCCTAAATGGATAGTTTTCCCCACATCTGGGTCACATGACCAAGATGACCACCATGCGCATATATGGTAAAAAAAACCTTTAAAATACCTTCTCCAGAACCAAAGGGCAAATGATCCTGGTGCTTGGTATGCAGCATTGAGGACATAGGCCCAATAAAGTTTGAAAAAATTTTAACCTTGGGTTGACCTTGACCTTTTTTACAGAAAGGTCAATTTTTTTTTTTCATAGACTCCTATAGGCAAAACTTTAAAAATCTTCTTGTCTGAAACTAGAAGGCCCAGGCCTTTAATATTTGGTATGTAGCTTTGTCTTGTAGATCCCTACCAAGGTTCTTCAAATTATAGCCCTGGGGTCAAAAATGGCCCTACCCCCAGGGGTCACTTGTATTCCTTAGACTCATATAGGTAAAACTCTTCATATGTCTTCACCTCAGAAACCATTGGGCAAATCAAAGCCAAAATTCATATGGAGCCTCAATGAAAATGGGGAATGAAAGTTTGTTCGCCTCATCTGGGTCACATGACCAAGGTGGCCACCATGCCCATATATGGCAAAAAACCCTATAAATATCTTCTTCCATGGAACCAAAAGGCCAATGGCCCTGGGGCTTAGTATTTAGCATTGGGGAAATGGGCACAATAATGTTTGAAAACATGATAACCTTGGGTTGACCTTGACCTTTTTTTATGGAAAGGTCAATTTTTTTTACATTGACTCCAATAGGCAAAACTTTAAAAATCTTTTTGTCTGTAATTAGAAGACCAGGCCTTTGATGTATGGTATGTAGCTTTATCTTGTGGACCTCTACCAAAATTGTTGAAATTATAGCCCTAGGGTTTAAAATGGCCCAGCCTGAAGGTCATTTGTTTTCCTGAGGGTCATTTGTTTTACATAGACTCAGATAGGGAAAAAATTTTAAAAACCTTCTTTCTCTGAAACTAGAAGGCTGAGGCCTTTGATATTGGTTGGTTACTTAATCTAATGGGTCTTAACCAAGATTGTTCAAATTATAGCCCTAGGGTCAAAAATGGTCCTGCCCTAGGAGACACTTGTTTTACATAGTCTATTCTAAGGAAAAATCTTCTTGTCTGAAAACTAGAAGGCCTAGACCTTTGATATTTGGTATGTAGCTTCAGCTAGTGGGCCTTTACAAAGACAATGTTCAAATTATGGCCCTGGGGTCAAAATGGCTCCATCTGGAATGTCACTTCATACATACTCATATGGGGAAAAAGTTTAAAAATCTTAGCCTTTGACATTTGGTACTTAGTTTTATTTAGTGGACCTTTACCAAGATTGTTCACATTACAACCATGGGGTCAAAAATGGCTCTGCCCTAGGGGTCACATGTTTTACATAGACTCATGTGAGGAAAAACTTTAAAAATCTTCTTGTGTGTAACTAGAATGCACAGCCCTTTGATATTTCGTATGTCACTTTATCAAAGCCATATTCTATGTGAAGTTTCTGTTTTACCAAGTTCATTATAACTAAATTCCATACTAAGTTATGATAGGATACAGAGACAAAAGGTTTTACAAACTGTACCGGCTACCATACCCATATGTTTCATTCTTTAAAAATATTACCATAAGCTTGCTCAGAACAAATAGTCTCAGGTGAGCTACAGGACCATTAGTTCTCTGGTTTCTTTATTTTTAAAGCAAAATAATGTTAATATCTTTTTTTATTTCTGAATGAAAACATACATTGTGAGTATTCATCAGAAGTGTGTTACTGAGGTGCTTCTGATGAGTAATATATTTATCTGGATAACCCTCTTATCTAGAGTTCTGTAATGTGCATTTTATGGGCTGTTACCATATTTATCCTGAGTTTTCAGACACCTCAACTCCTTACCTTACTTGTTCTAGAATTTGAACAAGTACAATTTACTTCCTGACGTCGTGTCTTAAAATTACTGGATCAGTGGCAAACAGTGTAGACCCTGATGAGATGGTGAGTTCTGCGGCTTCTTATCTGGTCTACACTGTTTGCTCAGGCCTGTCTGTCCAAATTCATATGGTAAATACCATATTAATTGATATTTACATATACACTGGAACCTCTTTATTTAAGAAATAGAAAGCTCTAGTCATGATTTGTTGAGTTATAAATCACAGGACTTGGAGGTCAGTTGTAATGTTCAAATCACAAGTGCGTAGCGGGAGTGATTTATCTACCTACAACTGACCGACAAACTATGATTTATTACCAAACAATTCATGCACTAGAGCTGTTCTTTTTTCATGCACTTACATCTGTTTGTAATGTATCAGATGCGAAAAATGATGTTACATAGTCTAACATCCAGGAAACAGCAAATGACATCAGAAAAAAACTTTAGAGTGTCACGAAATGGCGGCTCTCTGTGTCACGTTCTTCTGCCCAGTGATTTGTTGCAGAATAAAATACAGTTCATTTCTGTTGCCTATATTGACATGCTGTGTTAGAATAGACAGTTTAGGATATAAGATGGTTAAAAGATGAACTCCAAAAGAGTTGTATCCAAACAAAAATGTATAGATTATATGGAAAATGACCATAAATGGACATTCTTTTAGCTGCTTCTTTTTTTTCTATATAATCTATGCATATTTGTTTGGATATAACACCATAAATGGTCATTTTTCTGTATAATCTTTGCATTTTTCTATAGTGATGTTTCTTCTATAAAATCTACACATTTTTGTTTGGATACAACATGGTTGTCTAGCTAATACATGTTTTGCTTTGGACCCCAGCAATAGTGTTATTAAGAGATTGTTGTGTAATTGCACAATTCTTAACCTTTTAAAGCTAAATGATGTGTACTTTTAAAAATTGTAGTTTGAAAAAGCAAACATTTGCTGAAAATACATGTAACACATATGGTAGCTGACCATTACCAATTTTTAAGCTTTTCTGTTTAAAAAAAAAAAATAAAAAAATAAAAAAAATAAAACAGTACCTTTTTTTATGTTTCAAATGGCACTACTCATATGTATTGAAGGTTTGTTTAACTGGAATGGCTTCGTATGTTATTTTGTTTTAGGACTATTTTGGTGTGCAACGACGAAGTGGGACTGTATATGTGAAAAGTCAGCTGGACAGAGAGAAGGCAGAAACTGTGGTTTTACAAGTGTTGGTTACAGATCTTAAGGCTGCAACTGATAAAATACAAACAGCCACAGGTATCTATAAATATACAAATTGTTACAAGCAGACACTGTATCAGTGATGCATCAGTAAATCATGAATTTTTCAACTGCAATACAGAATTTCAACTCACTGCTTGAATCAGTTCATTAGGCTATTTTCACAATAAAAATATCAACAAACAGATGAATGCATTATTATTATTATTATTATTATTATTATTATTATTATTATTATTTTTGTTATTATTATTATTATTATTATTAATTTAATTATCATTATTGTTATTATTATTATGTTTTTTTTTTGTTTTTTTTTGTTTTGTTTTTTTTGTGTGTGTGTGTGTGTGTGTGTGTGTGTGTGTGTGTGTGTGTGTGTGTGTGTGTGTGTGTGTGTGTGTGTGTGTGTGTGTGTGTGTGTGTGTTTTGCAATTTCACCTTACAGCATGTTTGTCTTTCACACATATGCAGGCTGGTCCATGTCCTTCTGTTTTGCACATGCATTAAGATAACATTTTATTTGCCTATAATTGTCGGCATCATTTGTCGCTGATCATTTGAGAAGTATCACAATTGAAAGGTGACACTAAAAGCACCAGTCCTTGCACGAAAATCATGATGCATTTAATCCTATGAAAATAGGTTATCAACAGCTTATCCACAAATGAAATGGTATGTTACTGCCTGCTTGAAATTTGCAAACACAGATCAGGCTGCACATTAAAACAACAGAATTCAGCCTCTGATTTCTTGGCTCTGCAGACTATGTAAAGCAAATAAGTCTGTCTGTCTGAGTTTTAGATACAAACTACTTTTAATATAGGGTACAGTGAACTAATTATTTTTCCCATAGAGCTCCATAGTGATTCCACCCTTTCTGGTGCTTAAGGGTTCATTTCTGGGTATGGCTGGGCTTCTAAATTTTGTTTTAATTCAAAGCCCAGGCTTAGCATAGCAAAATAAACAAGGAAAAATACCACCATCACCAGCACTTTCAGGGACTTTTTGGAGGCTGAATGTAGCAACCCCTCAATTGGCAGGTATCAAAAATTGAAACTTTGCAATTTCACCACTTCTTCTTTGGGCTCCAGCAAACACACAGAGAAACATTTATTTCTTTGAAACAATCAGAAAATTACAAACAGACATTTTTTTCTTCAAATTAGAATGATGAGTTTTAATTCATCTTTATTATTAACCAATCACAGGCCGCCTTACACAAAATAACTACCCCGGGCTTCCCTACACTTTTTTGCACCAATCAGCAGTCCTGTCACAATTGGTTCACTGTGCCCTAAAGGTTTTGTAAGGTTTACATAAAACTTCACAGAAATGATCAGCATGATGAGTAGCAGTGCATGGCATTATTTTTTTTTCTTTGCAGGATTATCTGCCCTTATCTATTCACAATGTTTTTAATGTAAACTACTTCTACAGTTTTTGTTACCTTTTTTAATTCTTCAGAGAAATTATTGTGATGATGGGTAGCAGTGTGTGACATAAAAATTTCTTCAAGTTGATTTTAACATGCTTCTCTGCCCTTGTCCATTTTATTGTGTAAAAGTGGTGCCACAGGGATATTAAAGGAAAAAGCACACTAAATCCGATATGTATATCTGAAAATATTCAGCTCTAATAAAACAAGCACGCTGATGCAAGTATCTTCAAAACTGGTTAAGGTATTAGAAAGATATTGTAATTGACGTTTTTTGAAACTGTGAGCATGGGAGCTGCCACTTTGAATATTTGATTAGATATTTAATTTTTGTAAACTACAAATAAAAGCTGTCTGTTGACAGAAATATACTTCTTATGTAAGCTAGTTGATATTAGATTTGCAGATATACACATTTAAAGGTATATAGCAATAAAATTTAAATTGTTTCATATCTGAATTTAATTAGGTGGGTATGATGTCGTATAAAATGGTGGCTTCCATAGCAGCATTTTCTAGAGTTTCAGAGCACAATAACTGCCTTAATTCTTGACCAATTTTCATTTTTTTCACCAGATGCCTGTCATATTAGGATCACTGTATCATTCTGACAGAGGCCTGTCAGATCAGAAACACTATTTTATCCTGACAGAAGCCTGTCACTTAAGGATCACTTTATCATTCTGACAAAGGCCTGTCGTATCAGCATCACTATTATCATGTTTGTCAAGTCAGGATCACTATATTAAAAGGTATGTCACATCAGGATCACTACATCATTCTGAGGTAGGCCCGTCACATCAGGATCACTATATTATTCTGACAAAGGTATGTCACATCAGGATCACTACATCATTCTGAGGTAGGCCCGTCACATCAGGATCACTATATTATTCTGACAAAAGCCCATTTCATCAGGATCACTTTATTATTCTCACATATGCCCTTCACATCGGAAACACAATATTATTCTGATAGAGGAACATCACATCAGGAACATAATATGTAATTTTGACAGAGGCCCATCACATCAGGATATATCATTCTTTTTTTTCAACAAACTGCTCAGTCTAAAAGGCTCCTTGTTTTCAAATGTTTATTATTTGATGTGCATTTTCCTTTAACCCTTGTCCTGCTGAATCCGGATATACCCCACCTTTGCAAACAGTGTAGATCCAGATGAGTTGGCTTCTCTGAAGAAGCCAACTGATCTGGATCTGCACTTTTTGCCATTATGTGAATTTATATCAACAAATTGGATCAAGTAATATGATTGGCTGAAAATTAGAAGTGGCCATGGCATCTTAATTTATTCAGCAGGACAAGGATTTATCACCTGTAATGATAGCTCTTCTTAACTCCTGTTTTCTCACTTTTCCTTTATAGGGACTGTGACAGTGACAATTGAAGATGTGAATGACAATCATCCTATGTTCAAGCCCAACAACACCTACAGTATTAAAGTCTCTGAAGGACTTGAAGCTGACTCAGAAGTATTGAGGTTAGAGACTGTTGACATTGATAAGAACCAGATTGTCACTTATGAAATGGGAAATGACCCATCGCAGAACTTCTCTGTTGGTACTTTAACAGGTTAGTATCTAACTTCTTTCTCAGCAAAATTATTGATTTTTTTTTTGTTTAAGTTTCACCTTGTATAAATATGGTCCTCTTGTTTGCTAATTCAGTGCAAATATTCCCGTTACTGACAAACCCCTACTTAATGTATTGGATAATCTACTAATAAAAACCCAAACAGGCCTATATTGCCCCACTCAGTATAGCTCTTGGTTTTGGGCACAACTGAGCCTTTAGGCTCAAAGGTGAGCTTATAGTATAGGCAGGCTTCATGGTCCAGTCGTCAGTCCATCATCAGTCTGTTGTCCACACTCCTGAAACATTTTCTCCTCAGAAACCACTAGGTCAATCAAAGCCAAATTTCATATGGAGCATCAGTGGGTAGGGGGAACGAGTTTATTCACTGCATCTGGGTCACATGACCAAGATGGCCACCATACCCATATATGGTAAAAAAGCCTTAAAAAATCTTCTTCTCTAGAACCAAAGGGCCAATGGCCCTGGGGCTTGGTATGCAGCACTGGGGACATAGGCCCAGTAAAGTTTGAAAAAATGATAACCTTGGGTTGACCTTTTTTATGGAAAGGTCATTTTTTTCATAGCCCCAGAGGTCACATGTTTTACTTAGACTCATATAGGGAAAAACCTGAAAAGATCTCCTCTGAAACTAGAAGGCCCACTGGGACAATCAAAGCCAAATTTCATATGAAGCCTCTATGGTCCAGGGAAACGAGTTTGTACACCTCGTCTGGGTCACATGATCAAGATGGCCACCATCCCATATATGGTAAAAATACTTTAAAAATCTTCTCCAGAACCAAAGGGCCAAAGGCTCAGGGGCTTGGTATGCAGCATTAGAGACATGGGCCTAATAAAGTTTAAAAAAATAATAACCTTGGATTGACTGTGACCTTTTTTATGGAAAGTTCAAATTTTTTTACATAGACTCCTATAGGCAAAAGTTTAAAAATCTTTTTGTCTGAAACTAGAAGGCCCAGGCTGTTGATATTTGGTATATAGCTTTATCTTGAGGTTCTCTACCAAGGTTGTTCAAGGTTAGGGGTCACTTGTTTTATATAGACACATATATGGAAAAATTTAAATCTTTTTCTCTGAAATTAGAAGGTCCAGGCCTTTGATATTTGGTATGTAACTTCATGTAATTGGCCTTTACCAAGATTATTCAAATTATAGCCCTGGGGTAAAAAATGGCCTTGCTCTGGGGTTCACTTGTGGTACATCGAATCATATAGGGAAAACTTTAAAAATCTTCTTGTCTGAAACTAGAAGGCCGAGGCCTTTGATATTTTGTATATAGCTTTATCTAATTGACTTCTATCAAGATTATTCAAATAATAGCCCAGTGTTAAAAAATGGTCCCACCCCAGGGGTCACTTGTTTTACATACTTTAAAAATCTTCTTGTCTGACAACTAGAAGGCCCAGTCCTTTGATATTTAGTATGTAGCTTCAGCTAGAGGGCTTTTATCAAGATTGCTCAAATTATGACCCTGGGGTATAAATGGCTCCATCCTGGAGGTCACATCTTACATAGACTTGTATGGGATAAAAAACTTAAAAAATCTTCTTGCATGAAACTAGAAGGCCTTAGCCTTTGACATTTGGTACTTAGTTATATCTAGTAGATCTTTACCAATATTGTTCACATTATAGCCCTGAGGTCGAAAATGGCTCTGCCCCAAGGGTCACTTGTTTTACATAGACTCATATAGGGGGAAAACTTTAAAAATCTTCTTGTTTGAAATTAAAAGGCACAGGCATTTGATATCTAGTATGTCCCTTTATCAAAGCCATATTTTATGTGAAGTTATCGTTTTGCCAAATTAATTAAAGGTAAATTCCATACCAAAAAAAATTACTGTAGGATACACAGACCAAAGGATTTTTCAAACTGTACTCACTACCATACCCAGTTTCATTGTTTAAAAATGTTACTGTAAGCTTGATCAGAACAATTGCCTTGGGTGAGCTACAGGACCATTGGTCCTCTGGTTAATTGATTTCCAGAAAAAAAGAATAAGACTTGGCATTTCATGTGAATTGTCTACTAGGCACATGAAATGTCAAGCCTTATTTTTCTTAAAAAATACAAAAACAAATGGCAAAATATATCAGCTGCAGTTGTGATTAGTGCTTTAAGGGTTAACTAGTTTGGACCTATAGTGCCAACTACTAATTTGATAGGAATAGCATAACTACTAAATGCCTGAAGCCCAAAGCTGAAGGCATAGCTTTAAAAATTTGCATGTTGGGTAATTTTGCATGCTGTTTTGTCGTCTGTGGATTTTTTTTTAAATTATCTTTTTCAAAAAAATTCTTTCAGGAATACCATCAGAGTGTCAAACAGTTTGGATCTAGATCAGGCCCGGCATTTTGTTGGGCCTGATCTGGGTCCAAACTGTTTGCAAAGGTTATCAGCAGACGACATAAGTTGTCACTAGCAGGAAAGGGTTAAAATAAACATGATATTTGAGATGATAATTTAAGATTTGTAGCTTCAGATAAGAGTGGTATCCAGTTAACTGTTTTTCTTATATCTTTATAAAATCATATGTTGTGGGTACTCATTTGCAGTGCCTAGTCTGAGGAGCACCACATGTTTTCATGGAGAAATAAGAAAATTATCACAGTATGCTTTTTGATAAAAAAAAAGTGCTTTATCTGTGTGGGATTTTTAACGCGAAAAGCATAGCTCCATATCATGTAAATATTTTTCTTATTTCTGCAGGAAAACATATGATTTGGGAACTCATAACCATATTCATAGCTCCAGATAAGAGTGGGTATCCACAAATTATTTTTCTTTTTCTGCCATGAAAACATATTTTGTGAATAATCATTAGAAATACCTCACCGAGTATCTGATCAGGATATACATCATTTGTCACACAGCCAGCAGTATTTTAGACACACCAGTAGATAGTAAAAGTGAGTTATTTGGTATAAAAGAGAAGTATGGTAAAGAGGTAGGGTGTCCAAATAATGACATCATCTTAACCCTTAAAGCGCCAATCACAACAACTGTCATCTGCTTTGTCTTCTGCCAGTAACTTTAAAAGTCATTGTTGCAAACAGTATGGACCCAGATCAGACTGCTCCTTTAGGAGCAGTCTGATCTGGGTCCACACTGTTTGCCTGTATGCAAAAATAGGTTTGAAACATTTGCAAGAATATTCAGCAGACGACATAAACAGACGACATTTTCAGACACAGGTTTTCTTGGCGTTTTAAGGGTTAACTGGATTTTCAACAAATCTGTTTTCATTTCTTCAAACAGGCATACTTCATTTGAGACATAAGCTTAACAGAGAAGACAAGGCAAACTTAGAGGTTACAGTGATTGCTAAGGACAATGGTGTTCCTCCTTTGTCATCAACAGCAACTATTTCTGTTGAAGTGCTAGACATAAATGACAACAACCCTGTGTTTGATCCCTACCAATTATCGTACAACATTTCTGAAGATGCAGACCCTAATACCTCTATTGCTAGAATAACTGCAACTGATGAAGATATTGGGGATTTCGGAAAGATAGTTTATTCTTTTGATGTACAAGATGATGATAATGCTTTAAAAATAAATAGGAGTTCTGTAAGTTTGGTTTATGTACAGTAAAATGCCCTTATTAAGACCATGTTTGGGACTGCCTAAAAGTTGTCTAATTAGTGGGGTGGTCATAATATTAAATATAGAATAATAAGAAATAGATCATTTTGGACTGGCAAAAGCTGCTCTTAATAGCTGAGTGGTCTTTTTTTTTCAAGCGGTCTTAACAGTGGAATTTTACTGTATATATATATATATATATATATATATATATATATATATATATATATATATATATATATATATATATATATATATATATATATATTCTGATTTTCATAGTATGGGGTTGTACCATATTTATCTTAACCCTTGCCATGCTGAATAAGTTAAGATGTCACTCCCACTTCTAATTTTCAGCCAATCAGATTATTTAATACAGGCTGTTGACGCAAATTTCACATACTTAATGACAAACAGTGCAGATCCAGATCAGTTGGTTTCTGAAGAAGCCAACTGATCTGGATATATGCTGTTTGCAAAGGCAGGGTATATCAGGGTTCAGCAGGACCAGGGTTAAATATTCAGCCAGATTTGTCTGACCAAACAGAGTAGACCAAGATCATACTGTTCCTAAAAGACCAGTTTGATCTGATCTGCACTGTTTGCCATTAATTCAGCACATTTTACACATAGCACTAGGTAGCCACATGGGTGGTCAAATTTTAGAATAATTAAGGTAAGAATTTATGAAGTCAAAACACTTAACATCACGAAAACATACCTATATAATTTTGACCCCCTTAAACCCCACTTTTATATAGTAAAACTGGGGTTTACAGGGGTATACATTATTTTTCTTATTTCTGCTCAAAAACATAGGTTGTGGGTACTCATTAGAACCGCCTCACTGAGGCGGTTCTAACGAGTACCCACAATCTATGTTTTGAGCAGAAATATTAAATATATCAGAGTTTTTTATCTGAAAATTTTCTGGTTTTGGAGTTGAAATTTTCTATATATTTGAATAGGCGTGTTTTCGTAATGAGTAGTTATTGTGTGTATATTTTCAGAAAAATGAGACTTGACATTTCAATAAAAGTATTTAAAAAGGGTTGATTGATTTGAATAATGTAACATCCTATTTTCAGAAACGAATAAAAGTATAATAATCTCTCATTGTTATACAGGAACCTTTTTATAGCACAATATATCATAGGAACAGTTTGATCTTGGTCAACTGTCATAATTATTTTATTCCAAATATTCATTAAACATACCCCAAGGAAAATTTTCTATTTCTTTGACAGTTTCGGTTCATATCCAGAATAATTGTGATGATGGTTCTCAACAAGAACCAAAACTGTCACAGTAAGTGAAAATTTTCCTTTAGATATGTTTGACAAATATTTGGAATATTGTGATATACTATCCTGATGAAGTTATACAGTGCACATTTATTATTCTTTGTTTTCCTTCTGCAGGGAGTTATTTCAGTTGCTCGACCACTGGATAGAGAGTGGCGTAGCTCATACACACTGTTTGTCACTGCCATGGACAATCCTAGTGATCAAGATAACCAGAGAACCAATCAGACCAAAGCTATTACCATCAATATTGATGATGTCAATGATGAAGATCCAGTGTTTAAAAACATAGAACCCAATACCAAGTATACAGTTCTTGAAAATGCAGTTGAAGGGCATCTTGTTATAACTGTAACTGCAGAGGATGAAGATGTAGGAGAGAATGCTAGATTATCTTACACTTTGACAGCAGAGGATCCGACAATAGCAAATGTTTTTGTCATAAAGACGGTACCAACTTCTATAGGTGGTGTGCCAAAGTTCTTCGGTGATATAGAAGTGAATGGGAATCTGCTTGGAAAGGTGGATGATTACAGAGTAAATGTGATTGCAACGGATCATGGTGTTCCGCCTCGATCAGTAGATATCAATTTGATCATCAGTGTGGTAGACGTAAACTTGCACCAGCCAGTTTTCATCAATCCAACAGGACCAAGAAATACTATACAAACTGATGAGGTAAGACTCATTCAAGACTACTTTGAAATAACCAGCAATAGAGCTAATCATGAGAAAATGGTCCTCATTGCATATGCAAACAGCAAAGGTCCAGGTCAGACTGTGCAGATGCATAGTCTGATCTAGGTCTTTGCTGTTTGCATAGTATTCCTCAGTATACAACAATTGTATAAGTTGACAGTAAGGTCCCTGATCATACTGTCTATATGCAGATTTGTTGTTTGCCTAGAGATAAGATATTTTTTTTAGCTCTAGGCCTTATATGTCAATGTCAGGCAATTAAACATAATCTGAGAACATACAATATTGCAGAGAAAGAATAATAGAAGAAATAAAACTACTTTAATAGCTGGATACCAGATACCAGATAAATGGGATGTCTTGATTATTTTTTTCTTCATTAAGGGAATTTCTCCATGTAAAAGGAACCCCTTTTTAGAGCAATGTTAGGTGAATGCTGGGTGTCTCAAGATGGCAATACATTCATTCAGATTCTTGATGCATGCATTTTCTAAAATCAGAAATGGGTATGTTCTTGAGAAATGGAATGTTAAATACAGAATATATTGTAATTACCCTAAATATTAGGACATTAAACATTAACTCCTTACAATACTTGTACTAAAATTTGAAAAGATCCATTTTACTACCTGTTGATGTGTTTAAAAGCCTGCTGGAGGAGTGACAAGCATTAAAGATCCTTAATAGATGCTGTTTGTGGTATCTGATCTGGATCTACAATCTATGTGCAGACCTGTCTGTCCCAATACTTAGAGTAAATACTGTATATTTCTATATGGTTTATCAGTATTGTTGAATCCTTTCAAATTTAACCCTAATCCTGCTGAACCCAGATATATCCTGCCTTTGCAAACAGTGTAGTGTAGATCAGCAAAGCCAACTGATTTCGATCTGCACTGTTTGCCATTAAGTATGTGAATTTAAATCAACATTCTGGATCAAGTAATCTGACTGGCTGAAAATTAGAAATGGGTGTGGCATCTTAATGTATTCAGCAGGACAAGGGTTAATTATTATTTGAATATTATATAGCAAGAATAGCATGATTACATGTTAGGTTATTAATTAAATTTGCCTAGCAAAAGCTATTCATCACGAAAACATGCCTATATAATTTTGACCCCCTTAAACCCCACTTTTATATAATAAAACTGGGGTTTACAGGGGTATACATTAATTTTTTTATTTCTGCTCAAAAAATAGATTGTGGGTACCCGTTAGAACCGCCTCATTGAGGCGGTTCTTACAAGTACCCACAATCTATGTTTTGAGCAGAAATAGGAAAAATATCAGAATTTTTTATCTGAAAACTTACGTTTTTTGGCAGTAAAATTTCCAGTATATTTGAATAGGCATGTTTTCGTAATGTTAACAAGTTTAGACACAGCATAATGCTTTAATTGAAAAAAGAAAATGAGAAAAAACTGATACTTCTTTCTTTTGTGATGTGATACATTTGGTAGATTTCTTCTTCATTTCCTACCAAGGGAGACAACTTTTCTGGTTTGCTTTCCTGCACAACAAGTCCCTTCTGAAATGGCTTCTACCCTGAAGGAAAAGAATTTGCTTCCCATTCTTTCCCTTTAGAGCAAATCCAGTTCAGAACAGTTGGAAAACAGTTTTGAAAGAGTTGTCTCCCTTGAAAGTGTTTCCAATCCCCTTAAAAGATTTTTTAGCCGAGGTTATACACTGTACTGGTTGTTTCAATGTTGCAGGAGCAAGATCCAGGAACACTTATAATGTCTATTACTGCCAGTGATCAGGACCATGGTCGAAACGCGGAGGTCACTTACACTCTACTAGAGGAGAATGACTGGGAGCAGTTTGATATTGGAGCTAAAAGTGGAGACTTGGTGTTCAGAAATAAACTTGATAGAGAAACCAAGTCATCATATGAGGTTAGAAAATTAACACTTAAAGTGCAATCACAATTGCAGCAGATAACATTTTCAATTTTTTTTTTTTTTTTGTATTTCAGAATTCTAGATATGAGAAATTTCCTGATATATATTTTTTTATTTCTACCCAAAATCATAAGAGCCCCAGTATCAGAAAACGTACCTTCTGACAGTGCACCCAGTAAAGACTGCTCAGCCTGCACATCTGTGCAGTCTTATCAGTCCGTTTCCCACATGTAGAAATGTTGCATCCTTGGCTATCCATCATGAAAACATGCCTATATAATTTTGACCCCCTTAAACCCCACTTTTATATAGTAAAACTGGGGTTTACAGGGGTATACATTATTTTCCTTTTTTCTGCTCAAAAACATAGATTATGGGCAAGGCGAGGCGGTTCTAACAAGTACCCACAATCTATGTTTTGAGCAGAAATATGAAAAATATCTTAGTTTTTTATCTGAAAATTTTCACTTTTTGGAGGTGAAATTTTCTATATATTAGAATATGCATGTTTTCGTAATGCGAAATGCCTTCAGTAAAGATTCTGATCAGACAGCACAAAAGGTAAGTTTTCTGATGTTAATTGTAGGTACTTATTGGCAGTGCCTTGACAAGGCTTTTCTAATGGGTACCTACCTGTTTTTGTTTTGTTTTTGTAGAAATAAAAAAATGATGCATATTTATTGAAAAAGTGCCTTATTGTGAAATCTGGAACCATGCAGTTTGGATCAAAGCATCCATATTTTGTTTCTAGATTGAATAAATTGGTCGTTAGTTGTAGTATTTGGAAAAAAAATACTGTTTGCCCATTCAAATTACAGTTGACTCACATTATCTCTAACACTGTTAACTCAATCAAACACTCAAACTGAATTTTGGATATGGTTTAGTTTGGATTAATGTTCTTTACATTTCAGCTCCTTTTACCGCAAACAACTGTTATCTCAAACTGAAAATTCTGGTCCCCTGGTGTTTGGATAATGTTGGTTTAGTTTTGCTTTATGTTCTTTACATTTCAGCTCTTAGCTTGTAGCTCAAACTACTGTTATCTCAAACTGAAAATTCTGGTCCTTTGTTTTTTGAGATAATGAGAGTCCCTGTACTTTGGTATATAAAATTTTTGTGATTTCAGATAAAAATCCAAGCAGAGGATGATGGAATCCCAAATAAACTTGCCAGTACCTTGACATTGATCATTGTTCTGTTGGATATCAATGACAAACTTCCAGAATTTCCAAGAAATGAACTTGACCCAGACCAGACCCCACCATACAGAATTTTCATACAAGAAGAAAAGTGGGCAAATCAGACAACCACCGATCTCAACATTGCTGTTGATGAGGACATGGATAACAACTCACTTATATGCTACTACATTATAAGTAAGTTAGAGCCGCAATCATTATGAAAATAAGCCTATACAAATATATTGAAAATTTCACCACCAAAAACTGAAAGTTTTCAGATAAAAAGACTGTAATATTTCATATTTCTGCTCAAAACATAGATTGTGGGTACTCATTAGAACTGCATTGCTGAGGTGGTTCTAACGAGTACCTACAATCTATGTTTTTAAACAGAAATAAGAAAAATAATGTATACCCCTGTAAATCCCAGTTTTACTATATAAAAGTGGGGTTTAAGGGGCTCAAAAGTATATAGGTACCTCAGATACTTCCTATAATTCTCAGCAACACATCTTTATGACATAAAGATTCCTATGTAAAGAGTATATTTCTTGGCCATAACATCGCATATCCCCACACCAGGGCCATCGCATATCTCCGTGCACATCAAAATTCCAAATGCGTCCCTCCAGTCCTAATCCATAGGGCTATTACCTGTGACAGTTTCAGGTTCTAGCTCAAAAAGAGCTAAGAGGAGTTGTGTGACAATAAAAAAATAGGACCAAAATCCTACTTTTTGACCTCTAGTGACCCCCAGACATGCCCCCGGGACAAAATTTTTGCACCACTGTATTCTACTCTTCATTACCTTCGATTTGATATGCAACATGACTATGTTTGTACAAAATGGATTTTGGATACTTCGGGATTCACTGAAAACAATGTGTCTCAAGCATGTAATGTAAGCTTCTCATTGAATTTCATGTTACGTGTGCTGTACCATAAAGCTTGCTCACCCAAGCCTTTGGCCTGCACCACATGTAGCTGACAGCTGCATGTGGTCTGTCGGGCACATGCTACAGTGAGCTCACTATAAAGAGGTTGTGGTGTATTTCTTGTTTCTCAATGAAAGCTTGTGTTGTGGGTACTCAATGTAAGACAATTAGTGAGTGCCACACAATAATATGTATGTTTTGTAGATATATGAAAAATACTTATTTCTATACTCTCCTTATCTGCAGTTATGCTTGCCTTATTCAAATTATGAAGGTCTAGATCAGCCTGTGCATATGAGAAGAGGACCATCTCCTCCATTTGGATACCATTTTATGAATTATTACCATGTTTACCCTATGTATGGAACAGATGGACCTGAACAAACAGTGCACACCCAGATCAAACCATGCAGAACATTGAAATCTGATCAGGATTTGCACTGTTTGTTTCTCATCTAGCAGTTTTTACACATATCAACAGAGGCCTTTCTAATGGATACCCACAACATTATTTTGTTGCTTCTTATGATTACCCACAGTGTATGTTTTTTTAGGAGAAGTGCCTTTAGTGAGTATCAACAACAGGCTTTTTGTGAAGAAATTAGAAAACATATCAATATTGGTTAATCCTTAAGATGCTAAACACAACAATTGTCGTCTGCTTTGTCTTCTGCTGAATACTTTAAAAGTCATCAAACAGTAAAACAGTCATCAAACAGTGTGGACCCAGATCAGACTGCTCCTCTGTATGCCTATATGCAAAAAGTTTGTTTGAAAAGTTTGCAAGAAGATGCAGCAGACGACATAAACAGACGACATTTTCAGATGCAGGTTTTCTTGGCGTTTTAAGGGTTAAAAACACTGGCTTATCTAGTCAATGGCAAGTCAGTGGCATGCCATCGCATATCCCCACGCCAGCGCCATTGCATATCTCCGTACACATCAAAATTCCAAATGCGTTCCTCCAGTCCTCATTCATAGGGCTATTATCTTTGACAGTTTCAAGGTTCTAGCTAAGAGCCTACACAAGCCTAAGAGGAGTTGGGTGACAATCAAAAAATTGGACCCAAAATCCTACTTTTTGACCTCTAGTGACCCCCAGACATGCCCCCTGGGCCAAACTTTTGCACCACTGTATTCTACTCTTCATTACCTTCGATTTGATATGCAACATGACTATGTTTGTACAAAATGAAGTTTGGACCTTTGGGGCCACACTCCCCTGGCCCAGGCCCTGGGGGTCACATCAAAATTCCGAATGTGTTCCTCCATAGGGCTATTACCTGTGACAGTTTCAAGGTTCTAGCTAAAAAAGCCTAAGAGGAGTTGGGTGGGCCTCGGTGGCTCAGTTGGATGCGCCATCCGATTGGAGACCAGGAGGTCGCGGGTTCAACCCCCGAGGTGGCAACATTCTTTCGTGGAGATTGATCATGAAATATTTTCTATGGTCATTCTCTCCCTTCCACTGATTCAAGAAGGGCAGTTGTCAGTTTCTGGCGAAAGATTGTGCACAACACTGGACTAAGCCTGCCCAGTAAACGTGTGGTTAGATAAACTGACCGCGCTCAACATGACCCCATTGGGTTGACTGGGCCGTAAAACCTCAACACAAACAAAGAGGAGTTGGGTGACAATAAAAAAAAAGGACACAAAATCCTACTTTTTATACCCCGCCACACAATAGTGGCGGAGTA
The DNA here is from genome assembly GCA_964016985.1 of Anodontia alba. Taxonomy (NCBI): domain Eukaryota; kingdom Metazoa; phylum Mollusca; class Bivalvia; order Lucinida; family Lucinidae; genus Anodontia; species Anodontia alba. Next base: position 103,006,274 of record OZ024822.1, read on the forward strand.
TTATGGTTTCACGTCGGTCATCCGTGAGTCCGTCCGTCTGTCCGTCCGTCCGTCCATCATCCGTCCGTCCGTCCGTTTTTCGTTTCCGGATGATAACTTGAGTAAACATCAATGGATTTTCACCAAACTTGGTATGTGCATTGATATTATGGAGATCTGGTTTGGGATTGCTAATGGGCAAATTTCGTCAATTTTTGATGGAGTTATCTGCCCGAGACACGCCCATATTTTCGTTTCCGGATGATAACTTGAGTAAACATCAATGGATTTTCACCTAACTTGGTATGTGCATTGATATTGTGGAGATCTGGTTTGGGATTGCTAATGGGCGAATTTCGTCAATTTTTGACAGAGTTATCTGCCCGAGACATGCCCATATTTTTGTTTCCGGATGATAACTTGAGTAAATAACAAGGGATTTTCATCAAACTTGCTATATGCATTGACATTAAGAAGATCTGGTTTGGGATTGCTAATGGGCAAATTTCATAACATGTTTACGGAGTTATCTGCCCAAGACACGCCCTTATTTTCGTTTCCGGATGATAACTTTAGTAAGTAACAAGGGATTTTAACCAAACTTGCTATATGTATTGACAGTAAGGAGATCAGGTTTGGAATGGCTAATGGGCAAATTTCGTCAAATTTTTACGGAGTTATCTGCCCGAGACACGTCCATATTTTCATTTCTGGATGATAACTTGAGTAAGGCCTTTTAACCAAACTTGCTATATGCATTGATATTATCAAGATCTGCTTTAGGATTGTTATCTGTCCATTGATATTATCAAGATCTGGTTTAGGATTGTTATCTGTCCCTCCGTCGTTTTCTTTCCCGACATTTTCGCAACTATAACTTTAATACATAAACAAATAATTGCTATGGTGGGATATTATGCTTGCGGTGCTTTTATTGAACTCTATTGACCCCCAGACATGCCCCCAGGGCAAAATGTTTGCACCACTATACTCTACTCTTCATAAACTTCGATTTGATATGCAACATGACCATGTTTGTACAAAATTAATTTTAGACCCTTCGGGGCCACACCCCCCTGGCCCTGGCCCCAGGGGTCACATCAAAATTCCGAATATGTTCCTCCAGTCCTCATCCATAGGGCTATCACCCGTGAAAGTTTCGAGAACCTAGCTTAAATGGTCTAGGAGCAATGGTGTGACATTACAGATGAATGTACGGATGGACGGACTAATGAACGGATGGGGGGTATAACAATATCCCCGCTTTTTCTTCGAAAAATGCGGGGATAAATATTGTAGGTACTCATTAGAAGTGCCTAACAAGGCACTTCTAAAACATACCCACAACATGTTTTTGTGGAGAAATAAAACAAAAACTATCAATACTTTTCAGCTGAAAGAAGTGCCTTATCTGGAGCTATGCACATGGTGTCAACATTAGGAAAGTAGAGTTAAGATACCTTGTCACTGCGTCAGTATAATGTCACTTGGTGGCATATGATAACGTGTCTAGGGAGTGATGTTAAAGGAGAATTGATACATGTTCAAGGGAGACAATTCTGTCAAAGTGATTTTGCTCACTGCTGGAAAGGGGTCTGCTGTTAACTCTTTCCTCCCACTAGTTGCAACTTTTCTTTGTCTGCTGATAACCTTTGCAAAGAGTTTGGACCCAGATTAGGCCCGACAAAACGTCAGGCCTGATCTGGATCCAAACTGTTTGACACTGATGGTATTCTCGAAAGATTTTTTTGAAGAAGTTAATTTTAAAAAAAAAGATCCAGACGAGAAAAAAGCATGCAAAATTACCCATCATGCAAAGAGTTTAAGGAAAGAATGAGCAAATTCTTCTTTTGTTTTTGCACATTCTTTCCTTTTAGGGTAGATCCCTTTCAGAAGAGGATTGGTGTAGTGGTAAGCAAACAAGAAATCACTGAAGTTGTCTTGTCAAAAAGGAAGAAATTCTACTGAGTGTATCCATTTGCCTTAAGTTAAGTGAAGCAGCATTCTTAGCCCATGTCCTGCTGAATAAATTAATATGCCACACATACTTCTAATTTTCAGGCAATCAGGGCCCAGTTGTTCAAAGCATCATTAGCTTAACGAGCTCGTTAGTAGTCAAAATCTTAACTGTTCTAGTAAGTACAATCTAATTCACAGGTAATTTTTTGCTGAAAAAATGTGAGTAAGCTACTCACATTTTTTCAGCAAAAATATTAGCATATATGCCATATTTAATGATCAAAATTTTAACAATACATTAACTAACAACATCGTTAGTTTTGAAAAACTGGGCCCAGATTACTTGGTCTAATTTTCAGACAATCAGATATCTTGATCCAGACTGTTGATACAAGTTCACATACTAAATGTCAAACAGTGCAGATCCTGATCAGTTGGCTTCTGAAGAAGCCAACTGATCTTGATCTACACTGTTTGCAAAGGGCATATCTGGGATCAGCAGGACTAGGGTTAAAGGGAGCACCAAAATCCTTGCCACATCCAGACTCCAAGATGTGATGTCTGAAAGTGATGTTAAACCTGAATAAATCAAGTAAACTATGGATGACGCATATTCTTTGCAGGTGGAGACAGTGTTGTGAAAACCCACTTCCAGCTAGATCAGACAGGAATTTTGACCCTGACACAATCATTTGATCGAGAAAACCTTACCAACCCAGTTATCAACATGCTCATACAAGCCACACCAAAATGTCACGATACCGTAGAGATCAACACCGAGGTTAGAATCCCTCCACCAAATTACGGCACAGATAGGACCCTTCTTTGGGTACAGGTAGGTTTGTAGAAGTTACATCAAAATTTTTCAGCTGATGACAAATTGATTGTATTTTTCTTGTTTCCAAGGAAAGAGCCTTTGATATTTAATGCAAAACATCTCTTTAGGACTCATGCACTGATGCTCCCATGCAAACACAGGCATGCAAGAGAATACTGGTATTTATTAGTTGTACCAATAATGTAGTTCCATTTCCTATTTTGTTATATTATTATGCCCATACCACAAAGTGGAGAAGGGCATATATTTTACCCCGCATCATACGTCCATGTGTCCATGTGTGTGTCCTCCATCCATCACTTTATAGGATTGTTCATGTCTCCCCAACTCCTCCAACAGTTAACAAGGTAATAGTTTGAAATATGTATGATAGTAAGGATATATACTGAGCATGTGCATGCGCATAAATGTCACAGAACTCTGATCAAATTATTATTGGTAGAGTTACATACCCTTTACTTACTTAGAAATATGGCCTTATACACATGATATTGTAGGGCTTGTGTCTCGGTAACTCCTTCTACAGTTTTCAAGAGAATGATTTGAAATTGCAGCAAAGTAAGAATATAGGCTGGGCATGCACAAAAAGGTCACAGAACACTGATCACATTTTTTATTGCTAGAGTTACATACCCTTGATTTACTTAGAAATATGGTCTTATACATAAGGTATAGTAGGGTTTGTGTCTCAGCAACTTCTACATTTTTCAGGTTTATGATTTGAAACCTGCAGCAAAGTAAGAATATAGGCTGGGCATGTGCATAAAGGTCATTGGTCAATTTTTTATTTCAAGAGTTACATACTTTTGATTTACTTAGAAATTTTACCATAAAAAGTCAAACTGGGGCATTCATCCCCTTTCGGGATCTTCTAGATTTTTTTTTTTTTTTTTCTGTTTTGGTCAAAAAAGTCATCTGTGGAGTATTATACAAAAACAGAACATATTTCAAAAAAAGATCATAAATGGGCATTTTTCTATATAATATATACACTTTTATTTAAATATAACATTTTTGAGGTACACCTTTTAACCATGCTATATTTTTAAACCATGCTATAATGAACCATTTTTTAGGAGGTCCCTGTGTATTTTTATTCAGGTTGAGATAACAGATATCAATGACAACCCACCAGAGTTCAAGCAACCGGTCTTAACCCTTGGAGTTACCAGAAGTACTGGTTATGGCACAGCTATTTTGAATCTCATGGTAAGTTTTCTAATATGAGAGTGCCAAAATCTGTTAATAATGTTGCGAGTCATAAGAGCATATTTTCTAAAAGTTGACCCATATATGCATATTTAATTATGATTGCTTGTCTCCTTGTCTGATTTCAACATTTCTTTCTATGTTCCCCTTGCTTTTTGGTCATTGGCCCATTTTGTCCAGTCATTCAGTTATCACTCTTATCTTGTCAACAAGGTATCTCGAAAAGTGTTTGAGCTTGAGCCTTGAAATTTGCCATAAATGGTCATTTTTTCTATTTAATCTGTACATTTTTATTTGGATATAAAACTTTTGGCGGCCACCTTTAAACTGTCTTATAACAAGGACTGTCTTATAATGATGCACCTTCTAAATAGTTTCCAGTGTACTTTGTTATCAGAACTACTAGTTCCTTTCTCATAACAGGAAGCTGAATGATTTTCCCCGCGCTTTTCGAAGAAAAAGTGGGGATATTGTTATACCCCCCGTTCATCCGTACGTCCATCTGTAATGTCACACCATTGCTCCTAGACCATTTAAGCTAGAATCTTAAAACTTTCACAGGCGATAGCCCTATGGATGAGGACTGGAGGAACGCATTTGGAATTTTGATGTGCACGGAGATATGCGATGGTGCTGGCGCAGGGATATGCGATGACTTGCTCTAGTTTTGGTTGTGTTTTGGATGATTTGTAGACAAATATATGCTAAATATTTGGATATTAATAGAGCAGTTCACCCTCCTGCTAAAACATTTGGAAGGTTGGCCCTTTGTCATCATTGTCTTTGGCAGAAAGGTACTCACTTCGCTTGGAGCAGGGTCAAGAATTGGGGCCATTTTTTCATCTATCCTATTTTTCCTTTATCTCATCTTTTCACTGGGAGACATCTAGACATAACTAAAATATCAATGAAGCATCTGGTAAACCTCAATTCAAATAAATAACTTAGATTTTAGACACTTATTAATGGCACAGAAAAGTTCCTATGATTTATAGAAACTCCTTGGCAAGACATTGTTTGATTAGTAGTACTCTTCAACATATATTTTCCCAGTGGACTTGTCTGAATTCGAATATGAGGAGAGAAAAGGTTTATGTTCCCTGAGTGGTATGTTTATTTGATGTGCAGTCTAAGAAAACAGCCTTTTAACCCCTTGAAGACTGGAGACCCCTAATCAGCCTTTTAACCCCTTGAAGACTGGAGACCCCTAATCAGGTAACTGGCAAACAGTGAGACCCAGATTAGATGCCGCAGAATGCGGCATCTGATAGGGTCTCCACTGTTTGCAAATAGTTAAACCATTTTTCTTTAGGAAATATCTACATCATATAGTTTGACATACCTAAATAAACCGGCACAGTGGCTCAGTGGTAGAGCGTCCCCTTTTTGACCAGGAGGTTGCAGGTTCGATCCCCGGCCGGGTCATACCAAAGACTTTAAAAATGATACTAGCTGCTCTTTCGCTTGGCACTCAGCATTAAGAAAGTAGAGCTAGAACGGGTCAGCTCAGTGTCAGTATAATGTGACTGGGTGGAATATCATGTCAACGTGTCTGGGGTGTGATATTTCAGTGAGGCAGCACTCTAAGAGTGAGCATTGAGCTCCCTGCCACATCCAGACACCGTATGCGATATGACTGAAAGATTGTTGAAAGCAACGTTAAGCCCAAATCAAACAAACAAACTGACATACCTAAAATCAAAATGGACTCTTCCAAAATATAGTGTGGGAGAGTTTATTTAGTCTTTAATGGGTTAATGCTACATTATTGAATATATGTGGGCAGCTGTTGCATTGCATATATGGGCAACATAGTCTGATAGGTTCTTCATTGCATGTTTACAGAATCAGTGGATATGATGATAGAGAAGTCCCTGTTCAGACTGCATGGCTACTTAGGTTGGTCTGGAAATTCACTGTTCCCACATGGAGTTTGGGCCCTCTTCGTAAATTGTGTAATAGCACACTGTGCTTTCCAGATATAGTTTCAAATGAGAGAGATATCCACCTAAATATTTTTCTTATTTCTCCTTGAAAACATATCTTATGGGTCGAGTCAGTCACTTCTAGTGAATACCCATAACATATGTTTGTGGGGAGAAATAAGAAAGTTATCAATATTTGTTGGTTGAAACAAGTGTCTTATGTAGAGCTATGTAAATTTCAATTAACCCATTGTATGCTGAATAGACTCTCCCACACTGTATATTGGAAGAGTCCAATTTCAATTTTAGGTACGTCTGGCTATGAGATTTACATATTCCTACAGAAAAATGGCTAAACTATTTGCAAACAGTGGAGACCCTGATCAGACGCCGCATTCTGTGGCATCTGATCTGGGTCTACACTGTTTGCCAATTACCCTTTTACGGGTCTCCCGACTACAATGGGTTAATCTGTAAATGAGCCACAATGTAACATATGCACCAATAAAGACTCAAATCAGTCAGTATCTTAGTTTTCCACATGAAGAAGCTTTGCATGCTTAGCTTTCAAAAATACATCCAGGGAGGATTCTGATGGCGCAGACTAATCTGAATCTTTGCTGAGCGCACATGTCCGAAGGTATGTTTTCTGACATTGCAGCCCAAATATTTTGCAGACACTAATAACAGACAAAGATGCTACAATGAAGGTTGAATTCACAACATATGGGACAGAAGCATATCTTCAGAACAACAAAGCGGTGGTGGATCCATTCATTGTCTTCAAGAATGGCACTGTGAAAACAAACACTTACTTCCAAGCTGACATGTATGGATATTTCCTCATCCAAGTGCGGGCTGAGGAAAATGTTACCGGAGGAGCTCCTTTTGTAGCTAATGCAACATTAAGAGTAAGCATTACCCTCTTTCTGCTGTTCCTGCCACTTATCAACCACTGTGCATTACACACAGTGCAACCAGGTACCATTTACCCTAAATGTTCCAACTTCCTAATGACTGACCATACTTGTCCTAAGATTTGAACAATAAAAGTTTAAAAGGTTCCCTATGGAAACAAAGACCACATGAAAATTGGAGACTTGGTTTTATTAAATCTCTTCATATGCAACATTGTAGTTTGTGAGATACACCTTAGCACCTACTTAAGCAGTACTTGTTGCTTACCTTGTTGAAGAAACCTTGCTGATAGGCCATGTCATACAAAATGGGGGCCTTTAAGGCTTATTTGAACTACTGCATTGTAAGTGCCAGATATGTAGACTATTTGGTACCTTCATTGTATATTATCAATAACTTGTTTACCATGGCTGATTCAAAGTCATTTTTGAGTCCCTGTGAAATTCTTTAGATAGCTCAGGAAAACAAATATTTAGGGATATTATAGGAAAATTTTTGTTTTTGTATCATGACATTGTATGTTGTGTGTACTCAGTAGAATCACTTCATCAAGGTGATTCTTATGAGTACACTCAGTGTACCATAATTTGATATCAGATTGAAAATACAGCCTGGCACTATGATTAACCCTCACTGGCTCAAACTACCCTTGTCTAGAACAAATGCCCATGGTCCCAAAGATGTTTGAGCCATTGAAGTTGAACTGCATATGCCCTAAAGACATGTTTTCACATTTGAAAGGTTAAGGTAGTATCCAGAATGTTGTACAGTTTGACTACTTGGTAGTGTATCTAAAATATACTTGATGAATGGCAAACAGTGTTAACCCTGATCAGAAAGGTAGTCTGAGGTGTGTGTACATTCTTTGCCAGGATCTTTTGTCCAAATACTTAGGATAACTATGGTATATGGTCATTATACCCCCAGCAAACTGTGTTTGTTGTGGGTATACTGTTTTCACATTTTAGGTTGGTGTGTTAGTCTGTGTTAGTCTGTTACATTTTGGTTTCTGCTTCTTATCTTGCTAAGTAATTTATCAGCAGGCAGTCATTACCTGTTAGGGTGGGGAGGGGGAGGGAGAGGGGGAGGGGTATCTAATAAGCACTGTTTATTGACACTTCTTGTTTCAGTTGTCAGTCAGCGGTGATGACTTGGTATTTGAGTTATGGTAAATTTTCTAATACTTTGAACAGTAAAATCTCAGTTTCTGGCAAAAAAAAAAAAAAAAAAATCTTTGAGTGAATTAACAAGTTTTGCAGGGGGTGGGGTGGGATGGGGTGGGGTGGGTGGGTGCCTGTCTGCTATAAATTCCTGTCTACTATGGACAGCATTTCTATTATATTCATATTATATTCAGTCTGTTTACTCTGAGTATGTGTATGATCCAAATAAATTTTCTAGTCCCAGAGGTGTTCAGAAAAGCCAAGTTTCATTGTTTTACAATCTCATTCCTTATTTCATTGACTGTCAGGTGTCTGAGCAGTTGGCAGATTTGAATTATTTGAGAATTTAACTTATTATTCACATTTTCTCTTTCAGATCTATTACCACATAGCATGCTGGGTAAAATTTTCAGCAGAAGACGTATTGAAATATTTTTCGCAGAAAACAGGCTTTGACTTTTCTTGCAAGTTGTCTCCAGCGGAGACATGAAATGCCAAATCCTGTTTCCTGGAAAAAATAAGAAAAATATCAGCAGTTTATTATCTGCCAAATTGGTCCAGAGAGTGGTAAAGGTTAATCGGTGTTGACTAGGTATTTGAATTATAGGTCTAAAATTGTTTTAGATTTGGAGGAAATTTACCATACATTGTATAAATGTTTCAGATCTCATTAATCAATGATGATCAGAGAGTTAAGGTAATATTTCGAAAACCACTGGATGAAGTAAATGGTTTCCAAGTCAAGTTCATAGGGTAAGCTATTATCTTTCTTATTATATTAATACCGAGTTGATGTACGTTTTGATGACATGTCCCTTATGGGTTGACCCATCATTTAACATGTAAGCATCATCATCATCATCACTTTCATCATCATTATTAGAGTTCTAGATAAGAAGAGCATTTCAAACAGATATTTAAAAAAAATTCATGTTGTACAATTTTTAGCCTAAATATTTAGACACCTTAATTGATAATTCCAGCAAAGTGTGATTTCTTCCATTTTAATATCTTTCGATGTGTCTGAAAAGTTCTTGCTAAATGGCAAACTTTGTAGATCCTAATCAGACTGTTTGTACTGCACGGTTTGCTTGTGCATGCCTGCCTGATTGAATGACATATAATCTGACAGCCTAGACTTATTGAAGAGGAGTATTTGATGATAATGCTGGGATATTTTTTTATTTCTTCAGAAAAAATAATATATGTTGTGGGTACTCATTAGAAGCTCCTTGGCAAAAAAAAAGGTAAGAGAAAAGTCCAGGGAGTGCCACAATCACAAACCGCAGCCCTTCCCAGACCCCAAGAGGAAGAGGAAACCGACAAATCCAAACAAGCACAAATGGAACAAACGTACGAAAAGCACTAAGATTAGCTCTCTCTTCCCCAAGCCAGGTAATCGCAATACTAAAAGGACTGAAAAACACTAGAACAAAACGATACATGGAAAGACATACACAAATCGCCTTGTAGAATAAACAACAAAGCAACAAAGAGTAAGACTAACACACTTTTAACCCTTAAAACGCCAAGAAAACCTGCATCTGAAAATATCGTCTGTTTATGTCGTCTGCTGAATATTCTTGCAAACTTTTGAAACCTATTTTTGCATATAGGCAAACAGTGTGGACCCAGATCAGACTGCTCCTAAAGGAGCAGTCTGATCTGGGTCCACACTGTTTGCAACAATGACTTTTAAAGTAACCGGCAGAAGACAAAGCAGACTACAATTGTTGTGATTGGCGCTTTAAGGGTTAATGAGTACAACAACATATGTTTTATGGACAACTGAAGACAATTATCCGAATTACCTCCAAATACTCCTTCTTAACCCATTGAAGACTGAGACCCCTAAATAGGTAACTGGCAAACAGTGGAGACCCAGATCAGATGCTGCAGAATGCAGCATCTGATCAGGGTCTCCTTTTTTGCAAATAGTTCAACCATATTTCTTTAGGAATATGTACATCATATAACCTGACATACCTAAAATCAAAAATGGACTCTTCCAATATATAGTGTGGGAGAGTTTATTCAGTCTTTAATGGGTTAAGAACTCTGTTGGTAAGGATCTTTTGCTGTACTTCAGCGTATTCTACTGTATTCTTTGATTCTGTAAGGCCATGATCAGATTACAAATATGTGCAGTCTGATCAGGGCCTTTAATGTCCACATGCCCAGAAGGCACCTGTTTATGTGAATCTCTTCATGTGCTCTTATGCATTAAGCCCTCTCTCCCTCTGCCCCTTTTGACTGATTACTCACAGTTTGTTAACTTCAATAACTGTCCGACTGGAGACCAGGAGGTCGCAGGTTCGAACCCCGCTGAGGTCGGCAACATTCTTTCATGGAGATTGATCATGAAATATTTTCTACGATCATTCTCTCCCTTCCGCTGATTCAAGAAGGGCAGTTGTCAGTTTCTGGCAAAAGAATGTGCATAATACTGGTTAACCGCTTAGAGGACTAAGCCTGCCCAGTAAACGTGTGGTTAGGTAAACTGACCGTGCTCGACATGACCCCATTGGGTTGACTGGGCTGTAAAACCTCAACACAAACAAACAAATCAATAACCTTTGAATTTTGTAGAGAAATGACAGGATATTAGCATTTTTATACTCCGCCACACGATAGTGGCATGATATCATGTTAGCTGTCTTTCTGTCTATCTGTCTGTCTGCCTGTCCGTCTTTTCATTTCCGGATCATAACATGAGTAAATGGAGTCAGTGGATTTTCACCAAACTTGGTGTGTGCACTGATATTGTGGAGATCTGGTTTGGGATTGTTAATGGGCAAATTTTGTCAATTTTTCAGAGTTATCGGCCCGTGATAGTCCAAATTTTCATTTCCCGATGATAACTTTAGTAAATATTAATGAATTTTCACCAAACTCGGTGTGTGCATTGATAATGTGAAGATCTGATTTGGGATTGATGATGGGCAAATTTTGTCAATTTTTGACAGAGTTATCTGCCCGTGACATGTCCATATTTTCATTTCTGGATGATAACTTTAGTGAATATCAGTGGATTTTCACCAAATTTGGTATGTGCATTGCATTTATATTGTGGAGATCTGTTTAAAATTGCTAATGGGCAAATACTCCATTTTTGACAGTTATCTGCCTGCAATTCATACGTATTTTACTTTCAGGACAACAATTTGAGTAAATCTCAATGGATTTTCACCAAATTTAATAGATATGTGCACCGTTATTGTTGAGATCTGCTTAGGGATTGCTCATGGGCAAATTTCTTCAATTTTTGACAGTTATCTGCCTGCGTTATGATAATGGCAGGGTATTATCGTTTCGTGTTTTATTGTTTTCATATATTTCTATGGATACTGTCAAATAACATTAACATGCCTATGCAAAATGCCTTCTTCTATCCCATGACTGCATGCAAATGGGTGGGAAAGCTGAAAATTTTAGATATTTTGCCTCCCACTATAGATTTATGCAGAGCAATCACTGATAAAAATAATAAATGACTGAATAATAAACGAATTGAAATAAGCATTAAAAACAGAAAATAAAAAGTCATGAAAATTTGCCTAATAATGTACACCCCCAAATACCCTGGTTTCCACTGTATATTTCAAGGCAAACATTGTTGGCAGGGTCCATATTGCATAGACTTGTTGAAGTACTCGTAATACCTACATGTAGGCCATACAGCTGCCTGCAGATTTTGTTGATTTTTTTTTATTTTGCATGCATGCCATTTTTCTCAATTTCTAATAATTCTTGTCCATCCAGCTATTTGTAAAAATCTTCTGTTTGTTTCTTCAGAACCTTACAGTCTGTGATAGGGTACAGAATAGTGTTGGATAAAATACAGACCCATGAGAATGCTGCTGGACTTCCTGAAGTTAATAAGTAAGATATTCTATTGGGTTGTGTCAAGTGAAAAAGTGCCTTCAAACAAGCACAGAATGCACAGATTCAGATCATCCTGCGCATGCACAGAGTATTGTCTGGGCCTTTGTTCTCCATTGAAACATTCTGTAGTATCAATGATTCTGTTTGTGAACAGCAAAGGCCCTGATCAGACTGCATGGATGTGCAGTCTGATCTGGGCCTTCGCTGTCCGCATATGCCCAAAAACACATTTTTGCATGGTGCAGCCCAGTTAGTTATGACAGATCCAGATAAGTGACAAATAATTTTTTTACGGGGACTTCATACATTTGGTTGATTTTCTGCTATTTATTTTACAAGGAAGACAAGGGAGACAAGTTGTTCTGTTTGCTTTCCTGCACAATAAGTCCCCTTTGTAAATAGGTCTGCTTTAAAAAGAAAGAAGAGCAAATTCTTTTCTTTTAGAGAAGACCCCTTTTCAGAAGGGAGACAAAACAAATTTGACAAAATAGTCTCCCTTTTAAAGTTTATCCATTCCCTTTAACCTCTCCAGGAAACACTGTGATGTGGCACATCATTAGAATCATTCTACACCTGAGCCTAGTTATAACACGGTTTGTTATAGCATGAAAACGGTTATAACATGGTCGTGCCTTGGACCCTATTTTTTCCCCAACCAACTATTTTTCATGATCAATGATGTCTAAAAAGTCACGCCTGGTCAAGTCTTCCCAAGCTGTTAACGGCAGGGCACTTTTTAAATGTGATAATACTGTAATTACATGGCTCTAAACAGTCATTTTCATGTATATTGGAGAGATCAGATGACTAATGGCAACTTACAGCAACACAAATTAACTACATCATTATCCAAACATAGTCAGAAAACTAATATTTCACAATCCTTTTTAGCTCGCCTGTATGAAGTACAAGGAGAGCTATTGTAGACACCCAGGTCATCCACATTTGTGTTCCCGTTACGGTTCCTGTCACATTAAGTTAAAGTTTTTTCAAATGCTTATATCTCAACTGTCACTTATCACAGAGCATTCATATTTAAAACTTGGGTACCTGGGAGGTTCCTCTGAGATTCCAAAAGAACATCCCATCCCTGGGTTCATTCCTGGGGGTTGGGCAAGGGGTCAAAATCTAGGACTCCTTTGTAATATTATATGCATATTGGAGAGATCAGATGAATAATGGCAACTTAACACAACACAAATTAACTACGTCATTGTCCAAACATAGTCAGAAAATCAACACTTCACAGTCCTTTTTAGTGTGCCTGTACAAAGTACAAGAAGAGCAGTTGTAGTCAGCCCGGTCATCCATGTTTGTGTATCCGTTACCATTCCCGTTCCCATTACTGTTCCCATTATTATCATACTGCGTTAAAGTTTTTCAAATGCTTATATCTCAACTGTCACTTATTACAAAGCATTCATATTTAAACTTTGGTACTTTGGAGGGTCTTCTGAGAATCCAAACACCCCTGGGTTCATGCCTGGGGATGGGGCTTGGGGTTAAGTTTCAGACACAATGAGTTACACATCAGCCTACTATGTGACATTGGCTCAAGTGTCAAAGAGTGAAGGTCATGGTGACCTACATTTCATGATCCAGTGATTTTACCTCATATCTTGACAACTATTCGTTGGAGAAATATCATACCTGGGATATTAGTTTCATGTGACCTGATGATTGACCTCAAAATACATCTAGGTCAGTGTGATCTATATTTCATGGTTCAGTGATTTTGCTTTATATCTTGAATACTATTTGATGGAGAAACACCATACCTGCATTATAGGTTCCATCTGAACCAATGATTGACCTCTAGGTCAGTGTGACCTATATTACATGGGTCAGTGATTATGCCTTATGTCTTGAATACTATTTGATGGCGAAACATCATAACTAGATTATAAGTTCCATCTGACCCAATGAAAGACATAAAAATATATCTAGGACAGTGTGACCTACACTTCTTGGGTCAGTGATGTTGCCTTATAACTCAAAGACTATTGGAAGGAGAAATGACATACCTGAAATATAACTTCCATGTGACCAGATGATTGACTTCAAAATGTATCTAGGTCAGTGTAACCTGTATTTCATGGCTCAGTGATTTTGACATATCTTGAATACTATTTGATGGAGAAATGTCATACCTATAATATATGTTCCATATGAGCTGAAGATTGACCATATATATCTAGGTCAGTGTGTCCTATATTTCATGGTTCATTGATTTTGCCATATAACTCGAAGATTATTTGCTGGGAAAATGTCATAACTTTGTATATAAGTGCCATGTGACCAGATAATTGACCACAAAATATATCTAGGTCAGTCTGATCAATATATGTCTTGGTTGAGTGACTTTGCTTTATGTCCTCAATACTTTTTGATGGAGCAATGCCATACATGGAACATAAGTTCCATGTGACCTAATGATTGATATACAAATATATCTAGGTCAGTGTGATCTATATTTCATAGTTCAGTGATTTTGCCTTATAACTGGAAGACTATTTGATTGAGAAATGTCATACCTAGATTATAACTTCCATGTGACCTGATGATTGACCTCAAAATATATCGAGGTCAGCAGTGTGACCTATATTTCACAGTTCAGTGATTTTGCCTTATAACAGGAAGACCTCTAGATGGAGAAATGTCATACCTGGATTATAACTTCCATGTGACCTGATGATTGACATAAAAAGTAGATCTAAATCAATGTGACTTATATTTCATGGTTCAGTGATTTTGTCTAATAACTGGAAGACTATTTGATGGGGAAGTTTCATACCTGGAACATTAGTGCCATGTGATGTGATGATCAACCTCAAAATATATCTAGGTCAGTGTTCCATGTAACATAGATTTGCATTAGAATTTATAGAGAGATGTGTGATTTATATTCAGACTCGCAAAAGTTATTGTATTTGGAATAGACTCATATAAAAATACTAAATACACCTTTGACAGAGTAATGTGAAAACATAGGTAGACAAGGCACCAACAGGCGAGCTATCCTGTCATGCAACAGCTCTTGTTGCGGTAAATAAGCAATTAATATGATTCTTCAGTGATGGTAGTCTGATAATTAATCCATTTGTGTGGCACATCTGAATACACTGCAACTGCAAAAAACCAGGTGTAGTTGAGGTGTCAAAAAGATCGAAGGTTGCTTTAATCCCATCTCACAGTAATTAAAGGATGCACTGCTTGAATGAATTGTTTTTTTGTTGTTGTTTTTTTACATGGTTTGCGGTTTGTTGGTCCCATTTTTGATAAAATAATTCCCAAACAGTGTACATCTTGATCAGACATTGCATACAGATGTGTCTGATCTGGGCCTAAGTTTGCTTGTTTTTTGTTGTTTTTTTTGAAGGCCGTAACATGCAAGAATAATTCAAGGTAGATTTTACAGTAAAAATAAGTAATACACCACTGCTCTAGATAAAGATTGGTCAGTGCTTAAAATTTAAGCAGTCTGGTCAGATCCTGAAACATCAAAAACGGCAAAACGACCAGTGGTGCAGGCCATCTTTATTTAACTTGATTAGGTCTATTAAAGTTGTTTCCTTCTGTCACTACTGCTTCCTGCCATCTTGGTGTTTACACATAAGATGGAAACCAGTTGTCTGTAAATAGTTATTTAGGAAAACCCTACCGTGAATTCATTATGGAGGTGGAATAATAACAAAATGGTCCATTTTTCTTTCTTTTTACATATTTATTGATGACCCCATAGTGTAGAAACTTAACTGACTAACTATACACACATTACAAAGCAGCATTAAACATATGTATGTGCATTTTAAGCATGAAATTGCTGATTTCATGTATAAATAAAACAAATTTACCTTGAGCAGATGCCAGCTTTGATCATTGTTGTTATAGCTCATTTCGGTTAACTAACAGGGTCTCATGCTTAACCATGTTATAATGAGTTTCAGGTGTACTTAGATAGTGTACTTTAGAAAAATACTATAGAGATTAAAGCTAAAACAAGTATTTAGAAGAAACTATTTGTTATTTTTTTATCCCAAAACTTATCTTATGGGTACAGTGGAGACAGTTTGCATGGAACGTCAAATCCTGTTTTCTAGGAAAAAAAGTCAGAAAAATATCATCAGTGTGTCATCTGCTGCATTAGCCCAGAGTGTGGTAAAGGTTAAGCAGCATTATTGAGCAGCTCAGCTCATTTGTCCTTCTTTGTTTCAGAACTGACATGTTTATCCATGGAGAAGATTTTAAAACCAATGAAACATTATCTGCACCTGAATTACTCAGGTAGGTTGTCTTTCTTTCATTCCTTCTTTCTTTCTTTCCTGCTCTAAGTATTTACCCTCCTGCTTCCCACTGGGAGCAAATGTTTCCTTTAAGAGTAACATGTGCTCCCGGTGGGAAGTAAATTTCCTTTAAAATACAACTTCTTTGAAAGGGGTTGATATACCAGTTAGCCATTTTATCTGCTCCAAGGGTCTTCCCACAAGAAGGGAAGTAAAAAGCTTCAGCCGAGAGTAATCTTTCTATAAACTATATCCTCTCAATGAACAGATCAAAATATAATGTACAAAATCTCCCTAATACACTGATGTCCTGAAGTAATGTATTCTTTTACCCCAGACCATTCTACCTTGGTGTGGATGTTTGGCATACCTCTGTTTGCTGTTTATGAACAGTTTTTAACGATTCATCCAGTCATTTTTTTAATTGCTAAATTCTAAATTTAGCCACACATCCCAATGACATAATGATCAAATGTCATTTAAAGAATTCAGAATGCACACACACACACACACACACACACACACACACACACACACACACACACACACACACACACACAATATATATATTTACATACATGCGTGCAAACATGCATGCATGCATGCATACATACACCAATCCATCCATCCATCCATCCATCCATCCATCCATCCATCCGTCCGTCCATACATACATACATACATACATACATACATACATACATACATACATACATACAATAGACAGACTCAGAGAGAGAGAGAGAAAGAGAGAGAGAGAGATTACAATAATATTAGAAATGTATGTTTGTTTCTTTTGCTCCACTAAATGTAAAAAGAACATATTTTGGGAGGGCTTTATTACTTTGAAAATAGTATATTTTATTATTATTAGTGTAAATTTGTGCAATATAGCATTGTTTGTCTAGCAATGCCTGCATATCTTCATTATATGTTAGAAGCATGTACCATTTTTAGCTCACAGGAGCTGAAGACAAGATGAGCTTATAAAATAGCAACACTCTGGCATCCTGCATATCATATCTGTTGTCTAAACATTTGAACAAATATATCTCCAAGACCAGTTGGCGGATTTAAGTCACAATTTATCATTAGCATCTTTTATGTGGGGGAAAGGCTGCTTTAGGTTTTTGGGCAGATCAAATTAAAACTTTGGTTTCCATGGCAACAGAAAGCCCCCATTGACTTAAAATGAGGAAAATGATGTCTCTACCTTTCCTCTATTGTTTTTTATCTGATTAATTTTATACGTACAGGTAATGAGGACAGGCATAAAATCTTGAACGAGTTTGAAATTTTGCCAGATCAGTCCACTGACTACAGAGTCAGTTGCCCTTGAGCATCTAAAAAAATACCATAGACTTATAATAGGAAAAGGTGTCTAGCATGTTCATTTTTGATTGAATCATTAACAAAATTGTTGGTAATCAGGGCAGGCATAAAAGCTCAAGCAAGTTTGAATTTGGGCCACTGGTTTCCATGGCCCATTTATATGTTTTTTCTTTGCCTCAGGTGAGTGTTTGTTGCCCTCTTGGGTGACTTGTTTTAGCCACTGACCAATGTTAATTTCTCTAAATTTCAGGATGATAGATACCTATGCAGATAGTTTATTCAACTTGCGACGTGAATATGATGTTATAGAAATAGTGGTAAGGAATTTCAAAAGAGCTCCATGTTTGAGTCATTATTTTAGATCCAGACAAAGCACTTCTTTTAGCCAAAAAATATTGATATTTTTTTCATTTTTCCACCAAAACCTATCTTAAGCTACATCTAATGAGTGTCTGCAATGTATGTTTCCGCAACATATGTTAAGGGTACTTACTAGAAGCCCCTTGCTGAGGCACTTTTAATAAGTACCCACAACATAATGATGTTTTTGGGGAGAAATAAGTAAAAAAATTTATTTGGATACCCTTCTTATTAGGTGCTTTCTAGTCTCCATCTGGCAGACAGGATGTTTATAATATTTTGCATTTACATCCATACAAATCATATAAGTCCATGCAAAGTCAAAATGTTGCATTAGCATTAATGCGATGTTGTAAAAACATCATATCAGTGTCCATTAACCCTTAAAACGCCAAGCAAAACCTGCATCTAACAATGTCGTCTGTTTATGTCGACTGCTGATGTTCTTGCAAACTTTTCAAACCTATTTTTGCATACCAGCAAACAGTGTGGACCCAGATCAGACAGCAGTCTGATCTGGGTCCACACTGTTTGCAGAAATGACTTTTAAGATCAGAAGCAGGTGACAAAGCAGACGATAATTGTTGTGATTGGCAGTTTAAGGGTTAACAATTTATGCAGATAGCAATTTCTTTCTCGTTCTCTTTGCCCACTTGGCATTGTTACAAATTAATGTTCACTTTTAAAAACATATGCCCAAAAACGTAAAATTTTATTTTTTAATCAAACAATTTGGGGTGGTATATTTTCCTATACTAAAAATACAATTAATCTTTTATCTACTGCAAGATAAGAAAAAGTCTGTAAAATTTTCAGCGCTTTGGTCAGGGAAAAATAGACTTTGGTCCGCAAAAAAACCAGTGTAAAGTCAGGGAATTTTGTTACTGACTGAGGGTGTCCAGCCTGCATGCAGTATGAACTCTTTTGGTTATGATAACCTGGCCTCATCCATCATCTGCCCAGTGGCTCTGCATCAGATCTGCTAGCGACTTAACCTATTTAAGTTGTATGGACTTCTACAACAATTCACTGAACTGGTCTATTTCCAGTAGCAGGGTATCTGGTTAGTTTTTATTATTACTGTGTTTTATAGAAGTCCCTGTGTTAATGCAAACAGTGTAGACCCTGATCAGACACCACTTTCTTTCTTTCAATTTCAGCTTTAGGTATGTTGGGCTATGTGATTTTAGATATTCCTAGAAAAAAATAGCTAAACTATTTGCAAACAGTGGAAACTTTGATCAGACATCAATTCTATGGTGTCTGATATGGGTCTGCACTGTTTTCCAATGATTACTCTTTTGTGAGGTCAGATTTTGGCAGTCTTGGGATTTTAGGAGAAGCATGGTAGGCAGTTAAGGTGTCACAATACTTATAGTAAATATGGCAGTTAGAGAATTTTCAATAATTGTATTCTTTTCTCTTTTTCTAGCTGACAGTAGAAGCTGTTGATGAAGAAAACTTAGAAAATGTATTCAGGATGGCACTTATCCTGGTTACCATTTTACTCACCCTACTTTGTGTAGCCATTTGTATTGTCTTCTATCTCAGTAGACAAAAGTAAGTTTTATTAATACTATTTTAAAGAGTGCTGGGTAAAACATTCACTAGCTAAGTCAACAGCATTTTAACCCTGGTTCTGCTGAACTCGGATATGCCTCTTCTTTTTAAACAGTATAGATCCAGATGAGTCGGCTTCTTGATCTGGTTCTGCTCTGTTTGTCATTCAGTATATGATTTCATATCAACAACCTGGATCAAGCAATCTGACTGGCTCACAATTAGAAATGGGTGTGGCTTCTTAATATTTTCAACATGACGAGAGGTAAAGAATGCTTGGTAAAACATTTAGTTACCATGCAAACAACATTTTAATTCTTCCAATGGGAGAAAATTCTTTCTTTTCAGAGTAGATGCTTTTTCAGAATGGTCCTAGTGTCCAGGAAACCAAACAGGAAGTCACAAAAGTTGTCTCCCATTGGGGTGGAAAAACCTCCAAGTGTTTCCAGTCCCTTAAAAACTTACCAGTTTGTTTATGACAGATATGAGACCATTGTTCCATTATATATATGCATATATATTGAGATAATGGTATCCTTCAGAATTTGTAATTTTATTAATAATTATCACTGCAAATGTTGCTTTTTTTGAGAACCAAACTATATCTATACATAAAGATTGTGATTATAGTATTACTAGGGCAATATTCTCATTTGATTATTTTGAAACTAGGGTCACAACTGACAAATATATGTCAACATTTATACCCTTGCCAACACTAGTCAAGGGTTTTACCCCTATCTCTTTATCTGTCTGTCTTTCTTGATTAAGAAGCATCCAGGTGACTGAGTGGTTAGCACTCCTGACATGGGATCATGAGGTCCTGGGTTCAAATCCCACTGGAGGTGGAATTCAGCTCATGACTCTGTTGTGCTTCATTGCATAGAGCCTTTCATTATCAACCTTCCATCCTCTCAACATGACTTAAATAATGTTGAAAAGAACAGCAAACCATGATCATCATCATCTTTTATGATTAAGTTCTGGAGTTAACATTTTGTTAAAATTATTAGGCAAGATCTTCTGTGCATGAAGGAACATTTCTGGTTAATTTTATTTTTTATACCCTGCCACACAAAATAGTGGCCGGAGTATTATGGTTTCACATTGGATGTCCGTGTGTCTGTCCATCCATTCGTCTGTCCGTCCATTTTTCATTTCCCGGATGATAGCTTGAGTAAACATCAATGGATTTTCACCAAACTTGGTGTGTGCATTGATATTGTGGTGATCTGGTTTGGGATTGCTAATGGGCAAATTTTATTCAAAATTTTATGGAATTATCTGCCCGAGACATGCCCATATTTTTGTTTCTGGATGATAACTTGAGTAAACATCAATGGATTTTCACGAAACTTTGTATGTGCATTGATATTGTGGAGATCTGGTTTGGGATTGCTAATGAGCAAATTTCGTCAAATTTTTACAGTTATTTGCCCGAGACATCCCCATGTTTTCGTTTTCCGGACGATAACTTGAGTAAATGTCAAGGGATTTTAACCAAACTTGGTACATGCATTGATATGAAGGAGATCTGGTTTGGGATAGCTTATGGGCAAATTTCGTCAGTGTTGGACAGAGTTATCTGCCCGCAACACGATAATGGCAGGGTATTATAGTTTAACGTTTTTATTTCATTATTGTAACTAAGGCTAAGAATTTTGACCATTAAGTATTGTTTGTTTTGTATGTTTGTTTGTTCACAAACTGTTTTAAAATGTATGGATCATTTCAGATATATGCGAAAATTAAAAGCTGCAACAGCCATGGCATATGGTAAATATATTTTATTTTCAGTTTTATTCTGTAGTTCAGTTGTATGAAAAGCAATGATAACTGTATTTGTACTGTCATATTTGACTAAGTGTAGAGAAAAGCTTTGAATAGATTGTATAGTGATATCCTCATTGTGATTTTGTAGCAAAAGCAAGGTTTTGATCCATGTACCAGACTAAAACTTCAGATAATATAGGGTTATGGCACTGATATCAGTGAATATTGTCCCGAGTTGGGATATCGAAGGATGCGAGCTTGCAAGCGTCCGTAGATATCCCAATGAGGGACAATATTCACCGATATCAGTGCAATAACCCTTTTATTATATAGCTATAAATATTTTTCTCTCATTTTGCTTCTTATTCTGTATTTTTGTTTAATTTGATGCTGCAAATAGCCCTTTCTGTAACAATGCAAAACTGATATCAGAAAGTGATATCATTTTTGCACTTGTGCAATATCAGCATGATATTATTTTTGCACTGTTGCTGTTTTGAAGCGAATCTTGCCATAAGAACAAAATTATCTGAGCAAAAATCAGTTGTGTTGCTTCACTTGCGACTTTTAAACTTTAAGAATAATTCATATTATGTTTTGGTCCAGTATGATGTCATATTTCAGGACGTCAAATGAAAATGACATCAGCAATTTTGACGTCATACAATGCCAACATTCCACAATGGGAATATAACCATAATAAAGTTTGAGATTTGTTAATGTTTGACAAACAAGCATTACTGCTCTAAAGAAAGCATTCAATTTTGATATTGTGTGCTGGTATTGAGAAATATCAGCGTCTTTGTTCCTTGGATTTTATCGTTCATTTCTAATCATTTAATATTTATAGCTATATAATAAAAGGGGTTATTCACATAATCTTTTTCTTATTTCTCCATGAAAATATGTTGTAGTGCTCATTAGAAGTGCCTCAGCAAGGCACTTCTAATGAGTATCCACAACGTATGTTTTCATGGAGAAATAAGGAAAATAAAAATACATTTTTGAATTTAAAAAAAAAAAAACCCTATCTGGGACTATGACATGCACATGCTGTTTCTCAGGAATGATGATATTAACTGCTCAAATCAGAATACTTTGTACAATAATTATCTGAGGGATAACTTCATTCTAATAAGAGCTTAGCATTTTCTTAGCACATACTATATTTACCTTCAGTATTGGGGCACCTTGCTGTACTTGTCCTAAAATTTGAACAAAGTGATTTACCGCTTCTTGATGTGTCCGAAAATTGCTGGATGAGTAGTAAGTAATGTAGACACTGATCAGTTGGTGCATTCTGTAAAGTCTGAGCTTTGTGTACACAGTTTGCTCAGGCCTTTCTGTCCCATTACTTAGGGTAAATACAGTAATACTATCAGTAAAGGAACATTTTCCCAATTAGTTATGTAGGATATTTTTTTTATTTCATTTGGAATTTCACAACCCAGTGAACTCTGACACTGTTCAAGTCATGTTAGCCAGTTTGTAAACTTTCTGACTCTTTTCTTGGACAGGCTTAGTCCTGTGTACTTTGTGCACATATATTTGCCAGTAACTGACAACTGCCCTACTTGAATCAATGGAAGGGCAAGAACGACTTTAGATATTATTTTATGATCTGTCGCCATGAAAGCTATGTCACTAAGTGGAATTCAAACTTGTGACCCATGGATCTACTGTCAGATGTGCTACTGGCTGCACTGTGGGGCAGGTGAACAGTATTCTAGGAGAGATACCTAGTGAATAACAGGTCTTCTTAAAGTATGATAGAGAAAGTGGGGTAATATCTTCATGGATACTAGAACATGGTGGTAAATTGGTCGGTAAATTTAGAATGTTTTTAAACTTGTTAATAGACGTATTGTTAAGTCAGCTTTTGCTTTTTGTTTTTTTTTCCAAGAAAAGGAAATCACATACAGAAGCCTCTTTATAACATGGTTCTTTATGGCACAGTTTGGATATAACAACAATGTAAAGATGGATCCCGAAAATGTTTTGTATCCATTTTATATGATGCATTTAATTTAGATTAAATAGCTATTCAGCTAACATGATTTTTCCTTTGGATTCCCAGCAGCAATAGTGTTATAAAGCATTTGTGATGTACCTACCTAGTATATGCTGCTAACATATATAATTTAGTATAAATTATTGTTTCATTTTGACATATTTAAAAGAAAAGATATTGTTTGTTTTTGTTTTTTTACAGAAAAGACTTTGTTGTTTTTCATAGAGTTAAATTGAAATGCTGTCTAGGTCTACAACATACATACTTTGCTTTCAGTAATGTGAAAATATATTCCACATTATACAGTCAGAGCTGGGTGATAAAACAAACTGTAACAACTCATAGTTTGTCTAGCTTGTAGATGAATAAAACAGACTGATTTGAAACAGCAAAATATTTAGTTTAGCTTCAGAGAACAAATATGCCACACACTATATGTGCAAATGGTCATTATGGTATACAAAATAATTCAGCTTGCACATTCACACAGTTTAATCATATCCCAATACACTGTCATCTTATAGCATCACTAAATGTTGTTGAATTCTTCAGTATACAATATATTGTAGAATTCATTAATAAACCATCATAAGCTACAGACAGGATGCCTTTTCAACCAAAAATTGTGGATATTTTTCTTATTTTTCCACGAAAACATGTTGTGGGTACTCAGTAGAAGTGCCTCGCTAACGTCACGAAAACATGCCTATATAGTTTTGACCCCCTTAAACCCCACTTTTATATAGTAAAACTGGGGTTTGCAGGGGTATACAGTAATTTTCCTATTTCTGCTCAAAAACATAGATTGTGGGTACTCATTAGAACTGCCTCACTGAGGCAATACTAACGAGTACCCACAGTCTATGTTTTGAGCAGAAATATGAAAAATATCCGAATTTTTATCTGAAAATTTTCATTTTTTGGTGGTAAAATTTTCAGTATATTTGAATAGGCTTGTTTTTGTAATGAAGGCACAACTACTGTGTATCTGTAACATACATTTAATGTAGAAATAAGAAATGCCTTTTCTTATCTAGAGTTATGGTAAACTGCCAAGGTCCTGAAACTGGGGGGTTGCACTGGTTAGTTTAGAAATTCCCTTAACAGCTTTGCCTTTCTTATGGCATGGCTTAGATGTGTTTTTGAAGGAACATTTTTGCATGATTCATAGCTACAGATAAGAGGGGGTGACAGGTTAATATTTTTCTCATTTCTCCATGAAAACATATGTTGTGGGTACTCATTAGAAACACCTCACTGAGGCACTTCCAATCAGTACCCACAACATATGTTTTGATGAAGAAATAGAAATATCAATACATTTTGGTTGAAACAAAGCACCTTATCTGGAGCTATATAATTTTGTTTCATCCTATATTTACCCTAAGCATTGAGACAGACAAGCATAAGCCAACAGTGTAGACCCAGATCAAATGATGCAGAATATGATGCAGAATGCATCATCTGATGGGGATGTACACTGTTTGCCACACATCCAGCAGTTTTAGACACAAGATCAGGTAGTAAATTATGGACATTTTCAAACTTTAGGACAAGTATGGTAATGAGTTTAAGTGTCTCAATGTTCAGGGTAATATATAGTATTCATCCTTATCTACTCATATCTGTGAACCATAACTCTAGGCATAGGTCAAAATAAAAGGAATATTAAAAGACACTTGAGCAGTGCCATGCAAAAATGTGTCTTTGGAACCTAGGTGAACAGCAAAGGCCCAGACCAGCCTGTGCATCTGCACAGTTTGATCTTGGCCTTCACTGTCTGCCTACAGAGTTTTTGGATACTGTGGAATATATCAGTGTATAAGAAAGCTTGTTATCAGGTTGTGTTTCTTCACCGGTTGATCAGGATCTTTTCTGATCCCATTTGCCTCGAAGACACATTTTTTCTTGGTGCAACCCATTTTATTTTTGCACTTAACCATATCTTGTGACTATTCATGGAGTTTCTTCATGGACTGCAATACTTTTCAGTTAACAATGACCTGCACATTTAACTTTAACTCTAAGGAGTCACCTTTATACTCAAGATTTTCACCCATCTGACTGTATATTCTTGTTGTAGTTTGTTTCCATTCCTATATTATATATAACTAACTATTTCAATGTGTTTTTCCTTGCTTCTGTAGAAGCCTCTAGATATACTCCTCCTCCTAATGGATTACAGAACCCCTATCATGGTAATACATTTCTAATTGTCGTGATGCAAAGTTCAATGTACCCCACATGTTGTAATTTTTCAAAGTTTTTGTTTATAAAGGGAGCTGGTTTAAGTTTGTTCCTAACAGTTGCACTATTGGAATCATTTTATTTGGTTAGAAGTAATACATGTTTATGTAATATGAAGACTTATATTATGTTCCATAATTTTTCATGGTTTCACATTACTTGAATGTATTTCACATATGTTTGTAAAATGGTGACTGAATCTGATTTTTTCCATTGAAGAACCCATTGTCTGTTGTTTATTTAACACATACTTGTAAGTTGAGAGTTTAGTAACATATCTCATTCTGTCCTATCATCGATATAAGCCAAAAATCAATGATTTCATTGTCTCAGATTGAGCTTTATCATGCCAACATCTTGCAAATACATATTTCCGGAAGACCACATTCTCTGCAGTCATGGTTTTGGCATTCACAGTTTATATTATACAAGCTGATATGTCCTTCAGGGCATATGCAAGCATTCAAGGCCCAATAGTCTCAACAGATCTTTTATTGTTAGTTGGTACTGTATTTACCCTAAATATTTGGATACATTAACACCTTACCATTCATCACATAAAACTTGAACAAGTCCAGTTTGCTATATCTTCATGTGTCTAAGAATTGCTGGGTGATTGGCAGTGTCGATCCTGACCAGATGCCACATTATTTGACATCTGATATGGGTTTACACAGTTTTGTTCAGGCCTGTTTGTCCTGATACTTAGGGTGAATACTGTGAGAATGAAATTCAAATTAGATATAATTTAGAAATAATTTTCTTATTTTTCTATGGAAACATATTCTATGGTCTATAAAGTTCTTCAATAGAGAAAAAAGAAAAAGTCAGAATTTTGATATCTTACTAAGTATATAATGCTTGACTGATTGATATGTTGCAGTACCAGTTTCTTTATCATCCAGCCATGAAACTCCCCCACCCCTCACTGCACTGGAGGGGAAGGTTTGGAGACAAACTTATGATCAGGAATTTGCTAGTAAAGGTAGAAATGCACCATTTGACTTTAAAAATATTTCTCGCTTTTAAAGTTTTGCAACTTTGTTTATTTCAAAATTTCATAGTTACATTTTAGTGAGAGAAAAAATTATTAGTTAAATTTTTTTTAATTTTTATTCCCCTCTTTAATATTTTTAGATGATTAAGATGCTTTTAAGGACATAAAATTAAAGATCATTTTAGGGCATCTCATTGATTTAGCCTGCATCTTTTTTAAAAACCTCTAGATAAGACAGTCTTTGACCATGCAAAGATATTTATATTTCTCCATGGAAACATACATTGTGGCAAATTGTTTGACCAAGACAAATCTTTAATTTGAGCCACCACACA
The DNA here is from genome assembly GCA_964016985.1 of Anodontia alba. Classification (NCBI taxonomy): domain Eukaryota; kingdom Metazoa; phylum Mollusca; class Bivalvia; order Lucinida; family Lucinidae; genus Anodontia; species Anodontia alba. The sequence goes on from OZ024822.1 coordinate 103,033,048, forward strand.
AGAAAACCTACAATAAGACCTATGTGACCAGCAAAGACTCAAATCAGCCTGTTCATCCCCCCAGTATTGCAAGCTCGTTTATCCCTCTTTGCATAGCCAGGAGGCTTTAGAAGGCACATGCAGTCAGGGAAGACTCTGATCAGACTGTGCAGATGCACAGATGGATCTAAGTCTTCGCTGGTCACTCAAGTCATATTGTAGGTTTTGTCATGCACTGGCTCATTTAGAATTGCAGTGAGATGGTTCTTTCGAAATTCTACACTAAATGTTTTCCTGGAGACTTTATGTTAATGCAGCTACGAGAGTCCTGCAAAAGGTTTTGTAACTGGGTTTGGATTACTTCAGTGCTACGTTTTATCAAACATATTTTTATTACAAACCTTCAAAGTATTCCCCCTTTACTGAAACACATTTTTTGTAACCTTTTCACCCGGTCGCGAAAAGCAGATAAATGATAAATAGTCTTCTTTTGGTATCTGTTGGAGAAATAGTCTTCTTTTGGTATCTGTTGGAGACACTGATAAATAGCACTACCACTTCTAGATGTATACTTATTTCCAGAAAGCATTTTCTTAAGCCTTGGGAATAAAAAGAAGACACAGGGACTCAGGTTAGATGAAAAAGGTGGATGGTTTAAAACTTTCACCTTTTCAGAAGCCAAAAAAGACTTAACAACCTAATAACCCGACTATTACAGCCTTTGTATGTTTTCAAAAGTTCCTGGGCACATTTAAGGCGTGTGTCTTTTGCTCCTCAGTGAGCAAATGAGGTACCCACCTAGCGCAAACCTTTCTCAGGTCCAAACGCTTTTTCAGAATTGTTTGCTCACTGCTTTCTGATATGCCAGTACAACTAGCTATATCTTTGACAGACAATCGCGCATCCTGTTCGACCACAATCTTTACAGCACCGATGTTAGCCTTGGTAACAGAGGTTTTAGGCCTAGCCTTGGTAACAGAGGTTTTAGGCCTTCCAGGATGGGTATCATCTTCAACAGAATATTTCCCAGCTTTAAAAGCTTTAACCCACCTAAAAACTGTGCGCATTGAAGTGATCTGAGGTCCATATATACCACACAATTCATTAAATATCTGCTTTGAATCTATATTAAGCCTAATGCAGCATTTAATAGCTACAAATTTCAGTCTTCTGGTCCATGTTCCAATGTAACAAGTAAATTGGTCAGTGTATATGACTGTATCTATTTCAATTTGAAATAACTCGGTCAGTTGGAAAGCAATTTGCACAAAATAAACCGGTATCCTTAGCTATTCAGCACACCATTCAAGTGCAGTGAAGCATTTTAAAGTATACCAGGGATAAAACTAAGTAAGCCTATTAGTGACAGAACTTTTTGCATGACCCTCGTATATGCACCTTTACGTCAATGCTCCTATATAGTGCTTAGGCCATAGCTCTAGATAAGATATTTATTAACCCAAAATATTGAAATTTTCTTTTTTCTTCATGAAAACATGTTATGAGTACTCATAAGAAGCACTTCTGTGAGTTGCTTCTAATAAGTACTCACAACATGTTTTTATGGAGAAATAAGTAAAGCATATATCTGGATACTCAACTTATGTATAGCTATATAATTTGTGGGATTTTTACTGTATGTAATGGAAAATTGATGAAGAGCTTGGTATTAAGCAGATTAAGACAGATTTATACAGTATAAGTGATTCATAGACATATGAAACAAATTGAAATAAAGTTTAATTCTTTTCAAAAATCTGAAAACTTGCCTATTGATGTATTCCCCTGCATACCTCTGTGTTCATTATATAGTATGGCAGAACAAGAGGGTATACATTACAAAACGGTCTAGTAAAATTTATAAAATAAGAAAAATATTTATAAAGACACATGTCTTATCTTGAGAATAAATCCTGCATTTTATTTAACATTTATTTTTCTATGGTACTGGTTTACCCTCAATACAGCACCTGAACTGCTTACTATTCTTGTAGTAAAATTAGAACAAGTTCATTTTTTATCATCACAAAAACATGCCTATATAATTTTGACCCCACTTAAACCCCACTTTTATATAGTAAAACTGGGGTTTACAGGGGTATACATTATTTTTCTTATTTCTGTTAAAAAACATAGATTGTTGGGTACTCGTTAGAACTGCCTCGTCAAGGCAGTTCTAATGAGTACCTACAATCTATCTTTTGGTGGTAAAATTTTCAGTACACTTGAATAGGCATGTTTTCTTAATGGTTTATTTGTCACAAAACTGCTGGAGGATTGGCAAACATCATAGACCTTGTTCAGAGGTCTAGATATACACTGTTTGCTCAGACCTGTCTCTCCGAATACTTGGGGTAAATATGGTAGACCCACATCAAACTGCTCCTATACAGTAGTTTATGTCTAAGCAAACAGTGTAGACCAAGATCAGGGTCTACATTATTTGCCATTCAGCCAGCATTTTGACTTATCATGAGTTTGTCAGATGGACTTGTTTAAATTTTAGGATAAGTATGGTAAGCCATTAATGTGTACAAATATTTTAGGCAATACAGTACATAACATTGTAGAATTTAACATCACAGTTTAAACTTTTTACTGAAAAAAAAAATATTTGAAGCCTACAGTAAGTAAAACAGCATTTCCCCTAGTATAAATATTGAACACCTGTCAATTAACATATTCCATAGTCTGAAAGGTCTCCACTGTCATACATGTGATCTTTTACGATCCGGCATAAAACTCCAAATTTTTAGCCTCTCTTTACGATCTCCTGCTAAAGAAGCAGAATCTCCCGCCAAGAAAAAAAATCCTATGTTGGTTTTTCCCCGACCTACCATTTGAAAGAATCCAATACTGAGGTATTTTTACATCCATTATTTGAATAAAACGGTCAGTAATTAGAACAGAAAAGTGGCTATCAACAACAGTTACGGTCTTTGCTCAATGTTTGAGTTTGGGCCGACACACTTGAAAGGCCATTAAATGAATTGGCGACTTTTATAATCCCTTTGAAATTAACTGGTGTAACAAGAAATGTGAACTGTTAAAAAAATGGATCTTATTTTGTTCATACAAATACCCGCCACCCAATCGGCTGTGCAGGCTACTCAGAATAATAAGACTGCTTATTTTGTATATAAAGAATGTCAGGCCTTGTAAGTCTGCACAATAAATAAAATAGACCCTTATTGGACCATGAAGATGCACACTTATCTGGATCTGCCTTTTTCTCTTTTGCGATAAGGTACCTTTTTTTTAACTTGTTGGAACTGTTACTGTAAGCATGTCATTTATCGCTGCATGGGATTCACTAACAGGTAGACTTGTGATCCGCAAAAAAGTAACTTACTTCTTGGGCAAGATAGGATGACCTAGACCAGCCCGCGCATAAAATGTTTGAAAAGGCGCTCTGTTTCTAGGCCCTGCAAACTCTGTCAAACAAACTGCATAAGTCCTGATCGGAATCGGCGGATTTGACACACTGCCCTACTTTTTTTTTTTTTTTTTTGGTTGCAGCAAAGACAGATAAACAATAGCCAGGAGCTGCAAAAAGTATAACAATATCATATATGGTTATAGCCTTTCAACAGTATTTCAGTCATACATGAACAATTCAGATCAAGACAGTGAAAGGATGAACATGGTTCATAAAAGGATGAATATTATATATGGTTATAGTCTTTCAACAGTATTTCAGTCATATGTGGACAATTGAAGGATGAACATGTTATATAAAGAAACTAACATTATTCAGTGACCAAAGTCACCAATTAAAGCATTTTATAGTGGTATAAAGTACGACAAAAAAAATCTTGTTACTAAAGTGAATATTTTGGGCCACAAAAAAAATCTCCCTCTTTTAGACCAGGATCTCCCTCTTAAAATTTACAGATCTCCCACTTTGTGTCCCAGAAAATATCACATGTATGTCCACTGTTCATCTGGAGGATGAATCTTCTGAAATGGATATGATAAAAAGAAGACAACCCTGACCTGGCTATACATTAACCCTTACAGCACCCTTCAGAATTATAGCAGTTGACATTCTAAAATAGTTTTTAATTTTCCAAGAAAGTAAGGCTTGACATAGCAGATGATTCACAATGTCAAAATATATGCAAAGATACCCAGGAAATGTTGCAGTCATGAAGCACATCCTGAGACATCAAAAGAAGGAGAGATGAGGGACAAACAATGACAAACAAATGTCACATATGAAAACACTGATGCATAAACAAAAAAGAACTGCAACATTTCTCAGAAAGATAGAAAAGAATATTTCAGAACTGCATCTGCTGCTGTTGTGACATGCACTTAGAGAGTTGAGACAAATTGGTCTGGGCATTTGTTGTTCTTTAAAAAGAAAATATTACCTTTTTCCTGCACTGCAAGTGTCATTTAATGGATTGATATAAGATAAAATGCTGTGAAATATGTACTGGAAATCAGCTTTATTGCAGTCTAATGCACCATTTTATCTGATATATAGTTGGCTGTCTTGCACCTTAAATATGTAATTCTCAATGAAAATAATACCATAAATAGACACAAAGTAACACTATGGTTAGAACAAGATTCTACCTATCTACCAACATACTGGATTCTTTATGGTAGCCAGAAAAGCAAGAAGAGGCAAAAACTACTGACAAGTCTAGCTATAAAAACACCAATATGTTTCTAGATTATGGCAGAGTATACATGTATGTTGAAGAAGATGCTTTGATGACTGTTGACTGTTCACTTCAAATGCTGAGTAATTCTATGGGCCCCCACCATAGTGATTTAATAGGATGGTCTTGCATATAAAAAAAAAAGAATATGCTGTAACCAGACTGTGGATAGACAGTCTGAGATATGTGTTTTGCATGAACAAAATATGCAAACTCTAACCAGACAATGGAGACAGTCTATTTAGACTGGTCTGAGCTATCTAATTGCATATACAAAATGTGCAAGTTCTGATCAGACTATGGAATGATGGTCTAGTTAGACTGGTCTAAGCCTGTATATATTGCTGATCATACTATGGATACAGTCTATTTAGTCTTGTCTGAGCCTGTGTATATTGCATATACAAAATGTGCAAGTTCTGATCAGACTATTGAATGATGGTCTAGTTAGACTGGTCTGTGTATTTTGCATAATGTGCAAGTTCTGATCAGACTATGGAATGATGGTCTAGTTAGACTGGTCTGTGTATATTGCATATACAAAATGTGCAAGTTCAGCTCAGACTATAGATAATGTCTATTTAGTCTGGTCTGAGCCTGTGTATTTTGCATATCCAAAATGTGCAAGCTCTGATCGCACTATGGATACAGTCTATTTAGTCTGGTCTGAGCCTGTGTATTTTGCATATACAGAATGTGCAAAGTCTGATCAGACTAAGGATACTCAATCATTTCAGTCTGGTCTGAGCCTGTGTATATTTTGCATATGCAATATTTTTATCTTCCCATGGCTTATTTAATTATTGACATACAACTTTTAAAGGAGAATCAGAGAGAGATAAAGAAGAAGACACTAGTCATTCTACAGGTTTTAAAATTTTATAATGAAATAATGGCCCTGGAAAAATGTAGCTTAGATGTGTAAAGAGCAGAGTCTGAGGTCAACATATTGGCAGTGCTGTCAGATCATTTAGCAATATTATTGATACATCAATAGGTAGTTATATGGACATTGTCAAAGTATAGAACAATAATGGTATAGAGTTAAGGTGTCAAAATACTTTGGGTAAATATTGTAATAGAAACAACAGAAGAATACCCTGGCAGTTTAAAATGGTCACAGTCCTATGCATTGACCCATGCCTGCTGTTATCATGTCATAAGGTACTTTTACTGGCCCCTGGCTTATTTTATATTTATGGAGTTGGGCTTTACTTACAATATAAGGTTTAGAAATTAGTCATTAATTTCACTTTACTAACAGTTGAATTGCCATTGTTCAATACCCCAAGGTATACTAGCAGTTAGTTTTATTTTTCTTTTAACATGAAAGATTTTATTTGGGATTCTCTGAAAATGAGAAGCTAAAAATGTAATAATAAAGAACAGCATCTTGACATTGACAAAATAGAACAATCAGAAAATGTCTCAGAAAGTTTCCTTAACTTGCCAAAAGTTGCAGTGAACAGAAAATGTCTCAGAAAGTTTTCTTAACTACCAAATGTTGCAGTGAACTTTTTTTTTTTTTTCAGACAATACTGTCTGACACTGGTACCATAAATTTACTAGACATTTGGACAGATGGTAATAATTGGACCAAAAGATAGAACACTTAAATTTACAATTGCCTGTTTTGAAGAATCAGTCATTTCTCTTCCCATTGGCACAAAGTTCCTGCTGTCCTAAGGTTTTAGATAAACATAATGCAGATATGAATTATAAGAAATAAATTTTAGTTTTAGCTGAGCGAATTGCTTGTTTTGAGGAATCAGTCATTTCTCTTTCCATTGGCACAAAGTTACTGCTGTCTTAAGTTTTCAGATAAACTTGGCAGATATGAATTATATGGAATAAACTTTTTTTTTTCCAGAAATAAGATTTGGTAGTTCATACAGATTGTCTCCTCAGGAAACAATTTGCATGAAATGTCAAATTTCATTTTCTGGTAAAATTTTAAAAAATATTTCTGAATGACATCTGAATTTTCTACTGAGCATGCAAAGCATAAAAGCATGCAATTTCAGCTGGGGATGATGTTCAAAATCGTGTTTTACTAACAAATTATTTGTTCTTGAGCTGTTTAGAATATTGATAGCTTTCACTTTATTTTAGGTAGTGTATTAATTCTCAGTATTTTAGGCCTGCCATCAGAAATCAACAATTTTCCCATATATGAACAGAAAGAAGGGCCTGAGCCTGAGTAAGCACACATGGTCTTCACACTTTTTAGCTCACCTGAGCCAAAGGTTCAGGGTGAGCTTTTGTGACCGGTCTTTGTCTGTCGTCCATCTGTCAACAATTTACTGAAAAGACATCTCCTCCTAAACCGGTGAATGGATTTAAAATAATTATACAGGAATGTTCCTTGGGTGACCCTCAACCAAAATTGTCTAAATGGTTTTGCTTTGCCAAACAAAATGGCCACCAGAGCTAAAAATAGAAAAACCAAATAGAAAAACCTTAAAACATCTCCTCCTAGGCCACTGAATGGATTTTGAAATAATTTCACAGGAATGTTCTTTAGATGACCCTCTACCAAAATTGCTTAAATGGTTCCACTCCACTAAACAAAATGGCTGCCAGAGCTAAAAATAGAAAAACCTTGAAACGACATCACCCAGGTCAATGGCCTGATTTCAAAATAATTTTACAGAAATGTTCCTCTCATGCCCCTTTACCAAAGTTGCTAAAATGGTTCCGCTCTGCTAAACAAAATGGCCACCAGAGCTAAAAACAGAAAAAAAACCCTTTAAATGACATCTCCTCCCAGACCAATGGCCGATTTCAAAATAATTTCACAGAAATGTTCCTCTCATGCCCCTTTACCAAAATTGCTAGAATGGGTCCACTCCACTAAACAAATGGCCACCAGAATTATAAATAGTAAAACCCTTTTAAACAACATCTTCTTCTAGGCCAAGGGCCTGATTTCTAAATAATTTTACTTAAATGTTTCTCTAATGCCCCTTTACCAAAATTGCTAAAAATGGTTTGGCTCTGCAGAACAAAATTGCAGCCAGAGCTATAAATAGAAAAAGGGTGTAGACTGTCATGCATCTGTCAACAATTTACTTAAGAGACATCTTCTCCTGAACCTGTAATGGATTTGAAATAATTTTACAGGAATGTTCCTTGAGTGACCCTCTACCAAAATTACTAAAATAGTTCTGCTCCGCTAAACAAAATGGCCACCAGAGCTAAAAGTAGAAAAACCTTTAAATGACATCTCCCATGCCAGTGGCCCAATTACAAAATTTCACAGAAATGTTCCTCTAATGCTCCTTTACCAAAATTGCTAAAATGGTTCCACTCTGCTAAACAAAATGGCTGTCAGAGCTAAAAATAGAACAGCCTTTAAACGACATCTCCTCTTAGGCCTATGACCGGATTTCAAAATAATTTCACAGAAATGTTCCTCTTATGACTCTTTACCAAAATTGCTAAAATGGTTCCCTTTGGCTGAACAAAATGGCCACCAAGCTAGAAAAAGCTAGAAAAAGAAAAAGGGCATAGACTGTCATGCATCTATCAACAATCTACTTAAGAGACAGCTCCTGCTAAACGGGTTAATAGATTTTTAAATAATTTTACAGGAACATGTTCCTTGATTGACCCTCTACCAAAATTGCTAAAATGGTTCTGCAAATGGTTCTGCTCAGCTAAACAAAATAGCCACCAGAGCTAAAAATAGAAAAAAAAAATTCATTTAAAATCATTTAAAGGACATCTCCTCCCTGGCTAATGGCCCGATTTCAAAATAATTTCACAGAAATGTTCCCCTAATGCATCTTTACCAAAATTGCTAAAATGTCCGCTGGACAGAATGGTCGCCAGAGCTAAAAATAGAAAAACATTTAAACAACATCTCCTCTTAGGCCTATGACCAGATTTCAAAATAATTTCACAGAAATGTTCCTCTTATGTCCCTTGACCAAAATTGCTAAAATGGTTCCCTTTGGCCATTTTGGCCACCAGAGCTAAAAATAGAAAAAGGGCATAGACTCGTGCGTCTGTCAACAATTTACTTAAAAGACATCTCCTCCTAAATGGGTCAGTATATTTTGAAATTATTTTAAAGGATTGTTTCTTGGGTGAAACTCTGCCAAAATTGCTAAAATGGTGCCGTTCCACTAAACAAAATGGCATCCAGATCAAAAAAAAAAAAAAAAAAAAGAAAATGTTTAAACAACATCTCCTCCTAGGCCAAGGGCTCAATTTCAAAATAATTTCACAGAAATGTTCCTCTAATACCCCTTTACCAAAATTGCTAAAGTGGATCTGCTCTGCTGAATAAAATGGCCACCAGAGCTAAAAATCGAAAAAACCTTTAAACAACATCTCCTCCTAGGCCTTTGGCCTGATTTCAAAATAATTTCGCAGAAATGTTCCTCTGATTAAGTCATATTCTCCATGTGTGCTATGATACTCAGGTGAGTGATATAGGGCCATCATGGCCCTCTTGTATAGTATTCCGAACAGTGAAACCCCTAACTGGCCTGTGTTGCTTGACAGTTGATGTGAGTTGAGCTGTTCACAGATCTTGAGAAAATGTTGGGTTTCTGACTTTAGGCCTGAACCCTTAAAGTGCCTTTTACAATTGTAGCAGACAACACTGAATATTTTATATACCGGTTTATTTTATTCTTTTTTTCTTCAGAGAAAATAAGCCTTGACATTTTATGTGAATTGTCTTACTTAGACTTGACATTTTATGTGAATTGCTTGCCAGGGAATTATTCACATGAAATGTCATTCATTTTATTTGAAAAATAATAATGATACATTTGATAAAAAAAACAGAATGCTGTCTGCTTCAAGTTTACTTGTTGCTTTAAGGGTTAATCTCTCTCTGGGTAAATCAGCAGATGATGTAGTGAAGATATATTCTTTTTTTTGCTAGGAAAGAGGTTTGACATTTTATTTAAATTGCCTTAAAGAAATTATGACGTTACATTTCCTATGAAATGTCTCTATAGGAGACAGCTCATATGAAATGTAATGCCATATTTCCTGAAAAAAAAAAATAAAACAAAAAAAAAACAACAAGAAACAAAAAAAAAAATCAGTTTTTTTAGATGTCATCTGCTGATATTCAAGTCCATTAGGTTAAAGGTTTTGTTGCATTTTTCATCTTGGGGCTCCAGATAAACAGCTGCTTTATATATTGATATTTCTCTTATTTTCCCACAATATCATATGTTATAGGGGATATTATCACACACCTATTAAGGCAACAATTTTAATGATGTCTTGAAACATTTTGTCATGGTGTTCTACTATGTTTATCTGGAACCTTTATCATTCATTATTAACAGGGGTTTTGTAAACAGCATGTTCTATTGTGGTCACAAGTGTTGCATGATTTGATTAGGCAAAAAAAAGTTCTCTATACTGATTATTTTGTTGTTGCACATGCATTAGCATGGGCAACTTAGGTATGCAAGTGTCTTTCTCTCTATTTGTTTGTCCATGTACTTGTGTCCACTCTAGTGACCACCCTAGCAATCACCTTAGCGTTCACCCTAAATGAAGTCTACAAACTGTGAAACTTTACAGTTAGTTTCACTTCACTGATGTTCACTGAGTTGAACAAGGGTGACAACTCTCTCTCTCCTGGTGTTTTTTTCATATTTTAGTATGCAGGTGCAACATCAACTTCAATGAAGTTCTGTTTAATTTTTTAATGTTTTACATATATTATCAAGTTCTAAATTCAACTCTGTCTTCAAGCATTTTAAAGAAATTAAGGTGGCTTTGACATTTTTTCTCATAGTTTAGAATTCATATTTATAAATTGTTCTTTCAAGAATAATAAAAAAACCACTGCACCAATCCTTCTCTTTTCAGAAGGGCAGTAAAAGCAGTTTGACTGAGTTGCCTCTCTGAAAGTGTATCTGTTCCCTTTAAACTTCAGTAGGAGAACAGCTTCATATATACAATATGTCAGTATGTCATATCATCTCTTACATGTTTTTTTTTTAAAGTTATTGAATATATTTCTATGAATTAAACATAGTTTTGGTTTAAACATATTGTGGTCAAATATAAAAAATGTATTTTGTTAACCCTTGTCCTGTTGAATAAATTAAGATAGCACACCCACTTCTAATTTTCATCCAATCAGATTATTTGATCCAGGTTGTCAACAAAAAGTCACATACGTAATGACAAACAGTGCAGATCCAGATCAGTTGGCTTCTTCAGAAGCCAACTGATCTGGATCTACACTGTTTGTAAAGGCAGGGTATATCTGGGTTCAGCAGGACAAGGGTAAAATTCTATAAAATCTATATATTTCTATGCATATACTGTATCAATTTCCCAACATTACTGGTTGGGCTGAGCAAAGTTTTACAAGCAGATGTCCAGTATGATTGAAGATCCTTCTTTGCTTGATGAGACACAGGTTTATGTTCTTGTTCAGTGCTTTTCTAGAAAAGAATAAGCACACAGATTAACATTCTTGTATAGCATTTTTCTAGAGTAGAATAAGTGGCATTTTATAACATATTTACACTAAGTATTTGGGCAGATAGGCTTGAGCAAGTAGTGTAGACCCAGACAGATGCAGCACATGATCTGGATCTACACTGTTTGTCACCCATCCAGCCCTGTTTCAGATGCATCAACAAGTGATAAGATGGACTTGTTTAAAGGCTCCATATTCCTCGAAAATAGACATTTTTTATCCAAGAAAGGTTTAATAAATTGATATATGGTATTAATACCATCGTAAAATGTGGTATCTGACAGCCTGTAAAATTTCAGTTAGTCTCTCGTTTTTGAACTGGATCAAAAATGAAATGATTTTTTATCATATCTCTGAATTAATGTCAGCAACATTAATTCACAGGTATGATCAAAAATCATTTCATTTCATTACAAAAACATGCCTATTCGAATATATTGAAAATTTCACCTCCAAAAACTGAAAGTTTTCAGATAAAAATTCTGATATTTTTCATATTTCTGCTCAAAAGACTACCTCACTGAGGTGGTTCTAATGAGGACCCACAATCTATGTTTTTGATACTCCTGTACTCCCAGTTATACAATATAAAAGTGGAGAGTTGTAGTTTGAAATACAACAGTACTTGACATTTGTTTTCATGTGCCTAATGAATATTCATGATCAAATTTATGACATCATAGAGGAACAATGAAATTTTAAAAAAATTAAATAATTTAATAACTTTAAATTTTGGAATACCATATGGTTGAAATTTGCATAGAAGCATAATGTAGTATATTTTTAACTAATGAAAATAAAATTGAGTTAATATTCAGGGCAAAAATGGTTAAAATAATTAAATTGAAATTCCTATTTAAATTAATTTCAATTTAAATGGTCCAGAATAAATCAAATTGGGTGATAAAGTATGATTTTCATTCAAAAGGTCTTACTTTTTTTATTTTTTTTTAGACCAAACTAAAAGAAAATGTTTCAAATTGTTTTAAATTTATTTAAAAATTGAATTCAAGTGTTGAAATGTGAGCCTACGGCTTAAAATTCTTCTTCAACATCTTAAGTATGACAGATTTTGCAAGTTACATGGTTGTTACAAATGTGGCTGAGTAGTCAAGAGTAAACTTTATTTTGGTTTAAAGTTTTCATTAAAAATTTAAAATCCTCTGTTAGTCATAGAATGATGCATTGTAGGTATTTATCTGTCAAAAAGCAAGGGAGATAACCCATGCTTGAAAAATGGTCTGTGTGTTAAGCAAATCTGCATAACTTTTGAACTGATGGGAATTTTTTCATCCAGTTTTCAACAAAATGATCCTCTCAATAACCACTACTCAGATTTTAAATTCATTAATTTAATGAATTTCACCATAAATGATCTTTAAGGGGGTCAAAATTGTATAGGCATGTTTTTGTGATGTCAAGAAAGAAAGACTAATCGGGTGCCACATGTTATGATTGTATTAATACCATATATCAATTATTTTAACCTTTCTCCCAAGGGTAATAAAATGTCTATTTTTGAGGAACTTGGAGCCTTTAAATATTAGGAGAAGTAAGGAGATAAAGTGTCAGAATACTGGGTATAAATACAGTATTATAAAAGAATATACTAGTTTAAAGCAAACCTATAAACTGAAAAGTGCACCATCTGATTATTTCTTTAAAAAGCTCTAGTTACTTAAAATAATAATTATTGTTTCTGTTTTCTTTAATAGTTAATCAGGATACAGGTATTATTGCTGTTACCAAGTCTCCCATGCTGGTGTAACCCTGTCCCAACCCCAACCCTATCCCCTTTAGACAAAACCGTTATTTGGTTCTGTAAACTGCCTTATTTTTCAGTGAAGGGTTGAGAGTTTATGTGCAGGCTTTCTAGTGTGTGAATAAAATAGCAGGTTATAGCATGCAGTAATATTTCAACTTAAAACAAATTTTGTTTTGGTTTGCTGAGAAAATAAGGCTTGACATTGCATGTGAATCATCTGCTTACCAGATGATTTGCATGCCTTGTCAAAACTTATTTCCTCTGAAAAATATTAAAAAAAAAAAAAAAATCAAAATATCAGATATAAATGTTGCAGTTGTGATTGGCACTTTAAGGATTAAGATTTCTGTATAATTATGTATGACAATATGGTATTATAAAGCAAATAAGGTATTTTGCATGTAATTCATAGAACAATTCTTTCCATTACTAAATAACATACCTTCAGATAAGGCATTTTTTTTCATCTAAAAAGTGTTAATAATTTTCATATTTCTCCATAAAAACATACGTTGTGGGTACTCATTAGAAGTGCTTCTAATGAGTATCCACATTATGTTTACATGACTTAAGATGTTTGTGACTTCTTCATGAAAATATAACTTAAGTCTTGAATTGAAGCGATGTTGTGTTTTCATGGAGAGATAGGAAAACACCCACAGTACTCAGGAGACAAAAGTGTACCATAATTACCCTAAATATTTAGACAGTCTGAGCAAACAGTGTAGACCTCGATCAGACTGCTCCCAAAGGAGAATTTTCGTCACGGTGTACACTGTTTGCCATTCAGCTAACACTGTAGATACATTTCCAGGTTACTAATAGAAGTCAACTGAACTAAAAACTTTAAGGATTTCAGAAAGTTTGGTAAGGAGGTACAATGTCTGAATGTTTAGGGTAATTATGTTTTATTTTCTGGAGCACTGCCTTACTTCCTTGAACTGTTTGCATGCTTGTGCCCAGCCACTGAAATATATAACCCCTCACAGAGTCCATTGTTTCATCCAGCCTGTGTGACCCTGGTATTGGTGCACATCTTTATAAAACATTTATCCTTTCATATTGGTTCATTGCTATCCAGCCTGTTCCTTAGTACCTTGAACCTTCCTTACAATGACAGCATTTGTTCCCAAAGATTTTACCATTAAAATGAATTTGCTCTTGTACAGAGATTCATATGTAAAAAAGCCTTGTTTTGTTCTTATTTCCTCATAGAACATATGTTTTGGATATTTGTTAGAATGTCCCCAGTGAGACAGTTCTAACAAATATGCAAAACCTGTTTCTTTAAAGTATTTAATACAATTTTCTTGCATAATTAGTGACTAATTGTTACCTCTTAAGGGAAGGTTTCGTGACAGTCAAATTTTCATTATAACAAATTTTGTCGTTGTATCGAGTGTTGGTATAAAGAGGATTGCCTGTACTTGTGCATATGTAATACTTGGTCCACTGCTTCCCACCCATGCTGTAGTTAACATGTGCTGCATTTCAGGAAACTTTTGATCACATAATTATTAGACTTTTAGTAATTAAGGTGAATGGATACACTTTAAGGGAGGCAACTTTCTCAAACTAGTTTGCTTCCCTTCTGAAAAGGGGTCTTCTCTCACAGGAAAGAATTTGCTCCCCATGGGAAAGAAGACCCCTTTTCAGAAGGGGGTTGGAGTTCAGGAAAGCAGACTGGAAGCCACAAAAGATGTTGCCATACAGAAAATGTGGAAAATCTATTAAGTGTATCCAATCCCCATAATAAGCCCCTCAAAATTAAACTTGTCACTAAAAGTCCAGCATAGACAGAGATCAATCTGAGCTTGATCAGTTTGATTGAGCTATAAACTGATTGCTTCCATACTGCAGATTTTGAAGATTCTAGAAGCAAAGAATGAAGACTGATGTCAGCTGATCTGGGATTTTGCAGATTGAAAAAGCCATATGTCATGTTCTGTTTCTCCTTGATGGGGCTTAAAAGATATTAATTAGCAACATTAAGGGGGATGGATGCACTTTCAGGGGAGACTACATTGAGATTGTTTTGCCTTTCTTCTGAAAAGGGATCTGCTTGAAAAAGGAAAGAATTTGCTCCTTGAGATCAAATTCTTTTCTCTTAGAGTAGACCCTTTTCAGTCTTAGGGGACTTGGTGTGTGGGAAAGGTAACAGGAAGTCATATAAGTTGTCTGTCTTGTAAAATGGCAGAAAATCTACCAAATGTATACAGTCCCCTTTAACCCTTGTCCTGCTGAGCCTGGATATTACCTGCCTTTGCAAACAGTTTAGCTCCAGCTTCAGTTTGCCATTAAGTATGTGAATATATAGCAATAATCCGGATTAAGTAATCTGATTGGCTAAAAATTAGAAGTGGGTGTGGCATACTGATAACAATTCTCATAATGACAAACAGTGTAGAAGCCAATTGATTTGGATCTACACTGTTTGCAAAGGTAGGGTATATCTGGGTTCAGCAGGACAAGGGTTAACTTATATTTAGGGTTTTCACTAGAAATGCCTATCCAGTGTGCTGATAATGAATATACACAACATAAGCTTTCATGGAGAAATAAGAAAAAGACATTGCAAGAGCTGAGGCCCAAAAGGGTGTACCATGTTCCCTAAAAGTGATTTTCAAAATGTCCTTGTTCTCTGTTCTCCCAAATTAGTTTTGTTCACTTATTCCCTTAAAATATTTGCCAGTGTTCCCTTGTTTTGGAAAATCCCTGGGAAAGCCTCAGAGCTATGGTGATATTCTCTTAGATTGTAAAGTAAAAGTTTTTACCATAATAGCATTTTCCTTCTTTTTTCAGGCTACTCAGATCTACAGAAAATAGATACTCCTGGAACTAATCAACATGCCTATGAAAAGTAAGTTTCTTTATAAAAATCTTGACTTTCATATACATGATAACCAGATCTTCTTACAAGACATATTTTGGGTATAAAATATTTTATGTGTTGCTCATTGCACCAGCAAAACATATGCTGTTGGTGTAACTCGGTAGAATTGCCCAGCTGAGGTAATTCTGATTCATATCTATAATTTACATTTTACATATATTTGATGGAGCCTGACCTGGCATCTTTGTTGTAGTCCAACAGGAGAGTGCTAGCAGGTGTCGGAGTATTATTTTGTGTGTGGGAGAAATGTGCCACAGAAAAGCCAATTCTGAAAATGCATGTTCTACGTAAATGTAAAAAGTTACAATATAATTTGCCTAATTAGCATTGCTCCAGATAAGGCACTTTTTCAACCAAATATTTTTTTTCTTTGTCCATAAAAATGTGGGTAAAAAATGTGGGTACTTATTAGAAGGACTTCACCAAGGTGCTTCTAATGAGGAATTATTTTTATTATTTCTGCTCAAAAACATAGATTGCAGGTACTTGTTAGAACTGCCTCATTGAGGCAGTTCTAACAAGTACCCACAATCTATGTTTTGAGCAGAAATATGAAAATTTTTTTGTCTGAAAATTTTCATTTTATGATGGTAAGTATATTTGAATAGGCATGTTTTCGTAATGGTTTAAAATGGCACCTTGTCTGAAGTGGATTTTGGCATCAAAGTGTCAGAGAGAGGAGTGTTGGAGTTGTAGGGAGAGAAGGATCTAGAGAAAGGCACTTATGGGGGATAACATGAATGATAACTTATTTTGCTTTTCTTTAAAATTAATTTTGTTTTAATTACAAAAAAATATGATGCTTAAAATGTCAAATACAAAAAAATGAAAAGAAAAATGAAGGAAACCTGTGTCATCTGCAGGCAAATTGTGTTAAAACAAATGATAAAAACATGGGTCTTAAATAAAATGAAGGCAAGACCATGTGGTTTTGATAATCAGTTGAAAATTATGGATCTTAATTGTCCTTATTTGTCTCAGTGATGTTTTGCAAAATGTCACATATTCACATGTACTTGCTGGGTGTTATAAATAAATGTTGTGTCACTTTCACATTAACAGAACATACTCTAATGAGGGACAAACGAAATTTTAGGGTATACAACCTTGATTTAAATTATCTGAGCCAAATCGTGATAAAATATACTTTCTGACATGTGCACTCAATGAAGACTCAAGTCAGCCTGTGCATCTACACAGTCTGATCAGAGTCTTCATTATTTACTTTGCATCCTTAGCTATCTAAAATATGCCCAGTGAAGATTATGATCAGACTGTAGGAATGCGCAGGCTGATCTGAATCTTGTCTGAAGGTATATTTTCTGATGATGTGGCTCATGTTTGTTTGTGATAGTAATGTCATGTCTCATTGTCTGTTCATGAAATTGGTGGCACACTATGGGAAAATACTGTATTTACCCTGAATATTAGGACAACTGGCTCCTTACCACAGTTGTCCTAAAATTTGAATATGTCTGTTTGACTACCTAGTGATGTGTCTAAAAGCTGCTGGATGAGTGGCAAACAGTGCAGCATCTGATCCTGGACTACACGGTTTGTTGAAGAGCAGTTTGATCAGGGTCTGCACAGTTTGCAGAGGTGTGACTGTAAGAATATTCAGAGTAAGGATGATGGATAACTTCTTCTTGCATATCTGATAAGCCTCTGTTCCAGTCTGAACACCCCTATCTCACCTTGGTACCCATGAAAGATTCTTATAATCATGTTGGCTGTGTCAAGCTAAAAGGTGTCTTCAAGGCAAATTCAAACAGTAAAGATCGAGATCAGCCAGCAGAGATATATAGTCTGATCAGGAATTTGCTATATCTTCATTTCTACAGTTCCCAATGATTCTGTAAGCGGACAGTGAAGGTCTTGATAAAACTGTGTTGATGCACTGGCTGATCTGGGCCTTCACTGCTTGCGTATGCCTAAAGACAAATTTTCACATGGACAAAGACATGTTTTCACTTGGCACATCTAGCCCATGTAATGATTACTTGTGAATCAGTGATTTGCATGTTCAGATCAGTTCTTTTTTACTTATTTTATCTTAAGAAGTGTATGTTGTCACTTCAGAAACTAGTGGGACATGCCATGAGATTGAAGTAGTTTTTTACAAGGAAATATTATCTGGAGTCCTGACAAATTTGTTCAGTATTCACTTTAAAGATTCAGCTAGACAGGCCTGGGAGACAGTGTAGGCCCAGACCCAATGCCAAAATAAACAGCATCTGATTGGGGTTTACATGTTTGCCACTTATCCAAGTGTTTTAGAGTCATCAGCATATAAAAAATTGATGCTCAAATTTTAGGATAAATATGGTAAGAAGTTATAGTGTCTGAATATTGAGGGTAAACATGGTAAGACTTATCTTGAAATATGAGCCAGCGCAAAACCAACAAAATGGCATGTGCGCCCAGGGAAGACTCAGATCAGCATGGGCATCCACCCAGTCTGATCAGAGTCTTCACTGTCCGCATGAAGAAACCTTGTATCATTAGCTTACCATTGAGCACACAGGGAAGACTCTAATCAGACTGGGTGGATGCCCAGGCTGATCTGAGTCTTTGCTGGGTGCACATGCCATTTTGTTGATTTTGTCATATAGTATTTCCAATGGAACATGGTAGGTTTCCTTTAACTAGTGTGCTGAATCCAGAATTTCATTCGTAAGGAATGTCTGACTGTTCTGTTCTGTAAAACTTGCATGTGGTATGGTTACAATTTTTATGAGATAAAACTGTATTTGCATGGTTGATATATGTATGAAAATTATGATAATGTCCTACACATATGTGAATGGCCCAGTTATAGTGTTCCCACTTGTTGCATGAACTGCTTTATATGTACATGTAAATATGCATTTTAAAACAATGTGGTAGTCTGGAAATTTGTAAAATATAAAAAAAAGGAGTGAATACATAAACAGCTATAACATTGATTTGGATAATGCCAAGTGGAAAAAGATCTTTTAAGGCGAAGGATACATCTCAGAGAGAACATTCTAAGCTATTTGCCCCCCTGTTTGAAGACAGATCACACTACCAGACCAAAATAAATCTGCTTTCCAAGTATATTAGTCCCTTTGGCAGTAGAAATATTCTTCAAGCAAAGAAAATAATGTTTGTCAGGTTCTTTTCTTTAAGAGTACCACCATTAGAGAAGAAAGGCAAATGATTTTTAGACAAAATTGTATCACCCATTACAGATAGATGTATATCAATTCTTATTAAAATATGCAAGTAGTGAAAGAAAGCCTAAATCTGCCATGTTGGTTCTGCTAACTCTTGTAGGATCACACGGTATTATTAACTCTGGTCCTGCTGAGCCTGGATATGCCCTGCCTTTACAAACAGTGTAGATCCAGATCAGTTGGCTTCTGATCATGATCTGCAGTGTTTGTCACTAAGAATGTGAATTGTGTATCAATAGAAAATTAGAAGTGGGAGTGACATCTTAATTTATTCAGCATGATAAGGGTTAATTGCATTTAAGGGGAATGGATACACTTTCAGGGAGATAACTCTGTTAAAATTTGTTTACTTATCGTCTGAGTAATGTGTTCTGTTAAAAAACGTGTCTGCTTTAAAACGAAAGAATTGGCTTCCGTAGGAAAGAATTTGCTCCTTACTGGAGCATAGTCTATTCTTTTTGTGGAGTAGACTTCTTTTCAGAAGGGCTTTTGCTTGAGGATAAACAGGAAGTTATGAAAAAATTTGTCAACAAAATTTGTCTTCCTTTTACACAATATCAGACAAACTACCAGATATATCCAATCTCCTTGAAAAACAATAGCCATGTACATGAACTGGTTGTGTAGAGTGAGCTGGAGCTTCTTATTTGCATATTCTGTCAGAAAAAACTGAAAACCTCTTTTCCCTTGGTTGTCTGTTTTGATAAGGCTGTTGAAATGTTCAGTGGATTAAGATGCTTTTGTTGTCTTGCTTTTGCATGAATCTCTACTCTGAAAATCTTTCTCTTAATTTATAGGTTGATGCTTTCTCTTAATTGACAGATTGATGCAAAATGATTATATTATGCTTGTTTCTCTGCAATATGTTACTTTTTCCAAAGTTCTCGGTTCTTCATTTTGAAATATGGTCTGTTTTGTAAGGGATGCTAAGGGAATATCATTTTTTTTTTTCTATATTGCTTGTAAACACCTTTATTTACTTGGTGACATCAAGGAAGATTTTTTTTTTAGAAGTGAGTATGGTGTATAGCCAAGATCTAACTTTGTTGCCCATACTCAAGATCAGTTGGATGTAAAAAATGTGTAACAAATACATCCAACATTTACCCATCTTTTAAAAGGTTATTTTGTATGTTAATTAAATCATAATCTTAAGCAGTTCATACTTTATGCAAGTGACCAACATAGACACTGATTAGACAAGGGCTGCATTTGCCATAAGGTATGTTTCAGTGCAGTGGTATGCAGTGTCCCTTTTCTGAAATTCTACAATAATCTGTCATAGCTACAGATAAAGGCTGTTATGAATAAATATTTTGTGTTAATTTTTGCACAAAAATGTATTGGTTCTCATTGCTGGGGCCTTTTATCGAGCACACAGAGACAATTTTTTGTGCAAAAAATAACAAAACTTACCCTACATTATCACTTTGTCTTGAGTTTGATATGTATAAGTAAATAAAACTGTTTTTTCCCATCATAAGACTCTAAATTAATTGTCAATTCTTGTTGCCAGAATATCAAGTAACATTGTTCATTGAGAGAGTTTATTGTGCTTTACAGTTGTCTTCCATATGTAATTTTCTTTTTATTTCTTTTACAAGACTACAAAAATCATAGTACTCTTTGTTTCTAAGTGAACAAACTTTAAAACTGTGTTTGTAGGGGGTTGCACTGCTTCACATTGCTTGGGAGACTAATAAGCCCTGTATTTTGTATTAGCATCAGTTTTATTGTTTTTGTGTGTTCATATTTAAAACATGTTATTTTTTTCTTTAATTTCAGTACTAATCCAATTTATCTTGAAAAGATTAAGCTTGGAGAAACCACTGATGATCCGTAAGTAGTCTAAATCTGATCTGTTATTTTATTGATTTATTTATTCATTAATTTTGTTTATTTTATTAGTTAGTTAGTTAATTAGTTAGTTAGTTTGTTAGGTTTCATACACAGGATAGTGATAAGGTACATAATATTTTCCCATTGGAATTCTTCATGCTTGTCTCTCCCTCTAGCTGACATACCATACATTGTTACATATTAAATTTCCATGTGTTAAACTAATGTTCTCTTTTCATAAATTTTATTGAAACTTTAAATTTGCATTGGAAATGGGAAAATCTCAATATGTAATGGGAGGTCATTTATGAATATAAAAAATAGTAATGGACCTAATATGGATCCCTGAGGAACTCCACATAAGATGTCTTCAGAGTCTGACAATGTGTTGTTTACAAAGACTTTTTGCTTCCTCATCAGCAAGTAGGAAGAAAACCAGCTGATAGTTCTTCAGAAATTTTATAGTATTTGAGTTTTTTAAGCAATAGCGTATGGTCTGTGAGGTCAAATGCCTTCCTAAAATCTATCATTACCATCCCAATCATGTGGCATTTATTGGTCATTTGTAATAATGCAGTCTCACAGGAGTGATTTGGCCTGAAACCAGACTGAATTGAATGAAGCAGATTATTTGAAGCTAAATAGAACATTAAAGAATCATGCACATGTTTTTCTAATAATTTAGAAAGGACAGGTAGAACTGAAATAGGCCTGTAATTGTTTGTGTCATCTTTAGGTCCATTTTTGTGAAGTGGAGTCACTTTATCTTCCTTCCATTTTTTAGGAAATTTTGAATTCAGGTATACTTTGATTACAAATGAAAGTAAGGCTTTCAGATATGTATGGAGCTGCCAATTTTAATAATCTTGGCCCAATATTGTCAGCTCCAGTAGCCTTGGTAATGTCAATATTTTTAGGTACTTTTCAACTTTTTCATATTCAATGACAGGAATAGAAAAGTGTGTTTTCCATTAACTTTTCATCCAAAAACATTTGAAGTCTATCAAAATTTGAGGGAGCAACTGGTTCTTTTATTTTTGAGGCTACAGATACAAAGAATTTGTTGAATTCAGATGAAATTTCAGAGGGATTTTCAATGATTTGGCCATCAATTTTTAGTGACAATATGCTATTACCAATATTGCGTTTACTTGCTCCTAGTTCTTTAAAAAGTTTCCACACACTGGCTGGATTGTTACTATTTTCATTAATAATTTCAGAGTACTGTCTCTTCTTTGATATTTTAATCATTTTACCTACTTTGTTTCTCCAGACTTTATATTGTTCTTCATTATTTACAGATTTGAATCTATCTCTTATTTTAAAAGCATCAATTATATCTGCAGTTAGCCATTTTGGTTGCTGTTTACGCTTAACACAATGTTTACGAAGGGCAGATGCTTGTCAACAATATCACAAAATAGAGTTGACCATGTTTCAACAATATCATTCACATCATCAAACATTTTTATAACATCCCATGGGATTGATTGCAAATCATTAATGAATTTATTTTCATCAAAGGTTTCGAAAGACCTGTATGATATTCTGTAATGGGTATTCTTGAGACTGCATGATCCATTTGTTTTTCTACCAATGGAAATGGGAAAATGATTACTCAGGCCTATGTGAGGTACTGTAGTCATCAGAATATTAGAATGGGTGTTTGAATAAACATGATCGATCAAAGTTGCAGACTTGATCTGTTACCCTTGTAGGAACAATAACAAATTGATATAGGCCAAAAGTTTCCATATATTCTAGCCAAGATTGCTTAATATTGTTTTGCATAAGGTCACCCAGTAAATAAATTTCTATTTCACATTCAAAAACTTTATCTAAATGATTTTCAAATTCCTCATTCCAGGGAATTGTTTCATTCGGGTGTCTGTAAATATTTCCAACCAGAAAACTTTTGCTATTTGTAGGGAAAATTTCCAACCACACACATTCAATTCACTCACATTGTAAATCATATCTTCTTTTACAGTTTATTCCATCTTTAACATATACAAGAAGTCCACCTCCCTGTTCAGGCCTCTCCACTGAAACAGTTCAGTCTTTACGAAACATCTGATAATTTTTAATTTCAAATATAGCGTTCAAATGATAACTGTTTAATTTGCTTTCACTGAGTCCTAAAACCTGTATGTTGTTATGAGAACTATTTAAAAGCAAATCAAAGTTGATCAGTTTTGTTTTATATTCCTTGAACATTCAATGTCCCATTTTAAATCCTTTTTTATGGAGACCTAAATTCAACATGGTTTGGGCACTCATGGAAGAATGATCATCATGCACATTTTCATGCATATTTTTTTCATGCACATCATTAACATCAACAATTGTAATATGGTTAATTATGGGTAGCATTATTTTCTGTTGTAGAATTACCATATATATTGTCAGAATGTGTACTGATGTCAATCAATGTTGATAAATCATAAACAGTGTCTGAAAGTTCCATTTCAGTAGAAATTTTATATTTTGTCTCCACTGACTTGTGAGAGTTTTTTCTGATAGTGCTTTCAAGTGAGCTTATATGTTGAGTATTTGTAAAATTATCATTCTTGTCACATTCACAATCAAGATCATTACAGTTTGATAATTTAATGCTGAAATAAAAATGATATTGTAACATAAATTAAAATGTAGAAATCTAAAATTTGCAGAGAGTACCCTGTAAGCATTGGAGCACATATCAACAGCAGGATATCACACAGTGATATTTTTGGGATATGTGTTATGTTAAGGAAAACTAGCATT
Organism: Anodontia alba; assembly: GCA_964016985.1. Lineage (NCBI taxonomy): Eukaryota > Metazoa > Mollusca > Bivalvia > Lucinida > Lucinidae > Anodontia > Anodontia alba. The sequence continues at coordinate 103,056,629 of OZ024822.1, forward strand.
TTATTTGAGACGGAATCCATGTGTAAACCCATCTTTTGAGCAGTGTCCCTGGTCATTTTCCTTTTATGTAATTGTTGAAGTTTTCACTTTTTTAATCCTTTTAGACTTGCAGATTAAAACAAATACCTTTCAAATTGTATATTGTTTTATGAAAATTGTTCTTTTTCTAAAGAAAACAATGCAATTCAGAAGTATGACTAGTACTATGGTAAGATAATAACTGGATTACTGAACAAAATTGTTTGCATGCATGAGTGTTTCACATTTTATTCAGTTGAGAGTGAAATTAAATTTAAGGCTGATGTGCTTGTTAAAATCTATCACACTCAGTTGAGTTGCCATATTTTCAGTTCTCATTCAGATATACCCTTCTAGTACTCTACTCAAAAGACTTCAGTGTGTGAAAGTTTTATGTAAATTTTGTGTAAAACTGAAAACTTTGCAGAATTAAAGCAACTGAAAAGTAAATGCAGTATTGAGATGTGCAGTTTTGGAACAGAGTGGTTTGAGCAAACAGTGTAGACCAATATCAGATGCTGCAGATTTTAACAAAGTAAAATGGACGTTCAAATTTGTCCTCAAATTCTGTGATATCTGATATGGGTCTTCACTGTTTGTTCAAGTCTTTCAATCCCAGTATTTAGGGTTGATGTCGTATATGAAATGTGCAGGTTCAGATCAGCCTGCTCATGCACACATTTTCTTTAGAGTCTTTGCCCTCCATTGACACATTCTAGAGTATCCAATGATTCTGTCACACAGTGAAGGCCTTCATTGTTTGCTTAAACCCTTAAGCATTAAGCAAAATTGTAACAAAGGATATTCTTTTATTTTTTTCAGAGAAAATAAGGTTTGACATTTCATGTGAATTGTCTCTTTAGCAATTTAAGGCAATTTATATGAAATGTCAAGCAGTATTTTCTCTGGAAAATTGGAAAAAAATGTCTGTTGCAGTTGTGATTAGTGCTTTAAGGGCTAAAATGTCCAAAGGCACCATTTTATTTGACTTGCTGATACATCAGTGTCTTTTCAAAACTGTAACAGATAACAATACTGATGTAGTAACCAAAGTATTACAACAGAACTCTGATGTAAGGCTCACATATCACAGTAAAAATTAATATCTCAGTTTCTTTTTCATTTCACTTGTACACAAAGAAAGACGATCTTAGGGTATGCACAAATAGCACTAGATGAATAGCTTAAATCTGCTTAGAGATTCATGCAGGCCAAACATTATTATGTAGTAATTAACCTTTACCACTCTCTTCGTTAATTCAGCAGATGAAACATTTGTGAAATTTATCTTATATTTCCCAGAAAACATGTTTTGATATTTCATGCAAATTGTCTCAATTGGAGACAGTTTGCATGAAATATTAAAATCTGTTTCCTGGGAAAAATAAGAATAATATTTCAAACTGTCCTCTGCTGAAAATTTTACCCAGAGTACTGAGCAATAAGGTAATTTAAATGGTCAGTTAAAATATTTTTGTTACTTTGATTGTTCCAAATCTATTTTATGGTTACTTACTGGAATCACTTTGGCAAGCAGTTCACAGATACTTGGGGTCAGTAGTGCTTTCTTGCAGTTAGTAGAGCAGATGGTCCAAAACTAATCTCTTGGATTTTTTTTCTCTTTATTTTTGCATTTTGAACAATACCTTAAGTCATACAAATGGTTGTGTCACATCTAGAAATCATTTGAAAATAATGATATTTTATGGATAGGATAAAATTATGAAAAGATAAATAACTTCAACAAGATCAGTTTCGACCCCGCTCCAGGTTAACAGCGCTGAGCCTTCCAAATCCAAAACAACCATGCAAATTACTTACATCCCTCGATTCTGCAAGCATTCACCTTTATGCTGATATGGATGTCCTTACAAAAGTCTCTTGAGTTTTTCCAATTTCCAACGAAACCTTCCTCAAATGCAAGCAATCTGTCATCTTCCACATCATACTGCAACCTGGGAAACAGTAAAATGAATCCCAGGGTTCACAGCGATTTGTGGAATAAGCCGGGAAACAGGTCACACTATGATGTGAGAGAGGACAGATTGCTTGCATTTGAGGCAGACTGCAGCACCTGATCTGGATGTATGCTATTTGTTAAGGCTTATCTGTTGTCAGATACTTAGCTATATATGGTACTTCTCCTTTCATTTACATGAGATATCCACATATACCCACAAATACACCACAACCTCTTTATAACACTATTGTTGGGGTCCATAGCATAAACCGTGTTAGTTAAACAACCGAATGGTCATTTTTCAATATAATCTATACATTTTTGGGATCTCTCTGAACTGTGTTATATCCAAAACCGTGTTATAATGAACCGTGTTATAAAGAGGTTGAAGTGTACGAGGGATGTTCGAAATGGATTGCTTATTTCTATCTGGAGACTTCAAATTTCAAGTTAGCTCAAAAGTAGTCATTTCATGCCCTCGAAGTACTCCCCGTGGCTAGAAATGCAAAGTTTCAGCCGATGTATCCACTTCTTGAAGGCGTCACGGTATGCTGATTTGGGCACAGTAATAAGGTACTGATGAATGGCAGATCCAAGTGCCTGTCGGGACGTATTTCTGCCCAGCAAGGAATGCTTTCAATTTCGGAAACAAAAAGAAATCACATGGGGCAAGGTCTGGGGAATACGCGGAGTGAGGCAAAACAGTTACTTTTTCTTTCTTCAAAAACGCCGTAACTATTGCGGAGGTATGAGCTGGGGCATTGTCATGTAGAAGACGGACATGTTTAAAACCAGTGGCAGGGCGCCGTTTCTGATAATACTTTTTCAGTTTCTTCAGTACTACGTCTTTGTAGTACTTTCCGGTGATGCTTTTGCCCTTTTTCACTGGCACTTTTATTGCGACTCCTTCACCAGAGAAGAAGATTGCATACAAAACCTTCTTTGTACTCAAAGAACGTTTGGCAATTATTGGGCGTTTGCCGTGTTTAGTGGCCCAGATCTTATTGCTAACCTTTCTGACGGGCACAAAATAATGGACCCAGGTTTCATCACCTGTGACGACATTGGCAAACTGCTTTTTGTCATATTTTGGAAACATTTGAAGCAGCTTTTTGGCCACTTCTACCCGTTGCCTCTTTTGCTCGTCAGTCAACAGATGTGGCAGCCATCTAGCAGAAATCTTTCTGATTTTCAAATGCTTCTTCAAAATAAGGTGAACCGTTGAAAGAGATATGCCTACCTTTCGTGCAATATCACGAACTGTAAATCTGGCATCTCCTTCAATGATTTCCTTTATTTTGGAAACGATTTCTTTATGAGATGCAGATTTTGGCCTACCTGATTTCAGTGCATTTTTGATGGACCCTAAACCAGACTCAAATTTCTTTTTCCACCGCCGAACTGTGTCATAAGACACACCAGAAGGTCCAAAAGCAGTAGAAATTTCAGTCATCAGCTTCTTCAAAGAACAACCAAGTTTTGAGTGAGCTTTGATGTAAGCCCGTATTTCATCTTTTTTGTCGACGCTTCTACCAACCATTTTTACTGCAGTGGTCAATGACTGTGTGTATTCAAATGGCAAATTTTATGTCTTACACTTAGTCTAACATGTACATTTATACACCATTGTGTAGATATTGAATAACCCTATACAGGTATGTATTGGTTTTTATCATTCCCCACGTGGATCTCGAGCTAGAGGACAATAAGCAATTCATTTCGAACATCCCTCGTATTATAAATTTCACTTTTTAAGATCACCAAGCTGCAATTTGTCCACTATTTCTTAACTTTTTTTCCCACTAGTGGCACATTTTGTTATCTGCTGATTACCTTTACAAACAGTTAGGTTTGGGGGATGGTCGGGTGGTGCGAAGGTGTCCTGTACCTCACGGCACCGGGGCGTCCAATTGATATTGGCTTACAGTTGGACAAGGCCTGCTATCCTTGTAGCAGGTAGGGTAGAAGGGGAATGTTTTTATTGTCCCCCGCCTTTTCGAAGAAAAGTGGAGGGACACTGTTTTTGGTTTTCCGTGGGGCGTGGTGCGTGGCGCGTGGCGCTTGGCGCGTGGTGCGTGGTTCCGAGTTTTTAGTGGGTACTTTGTCCCCTTAACTCCTCCCACAGTTTCTGTCCGATCCTTTTGAAACTTTACAGGTGTTTTAAGGATGGTCTGAAGATATGCATGTGGTTTTTTCAGAATCCTGAAATAATTTTTTATCACTTTTTCTGCATTTTTAACTTAGACATTTTTTGAGTTCTAATATTACAGAAGTCTATAGGGTGTAGGTACCTTGTCCCCTTAACTCCTCCCACAGTTTTTGTCCGATCCTTTTGAAACTTTACATGGGCTTTTAGGATGGCCTGAAGATATGCATGTGGTTTTTTCAGAATCCTGAAATAATTTTTTATCACTTTTTCCGCATTTTTAACTTAGACATTTTTTGAGTTCTAATACTACAGAAGTGTATAGGGAGTAGGTACCTTGTCCCCTTAACTCCTCCCACAGTTTTTGGCCGATCCTTTTGAAACTTTACATGGGCTTTTAGAATGGCCTGAAGATATGCATGTGGTTTTTTCAGAATCCTAAAATAATGTTTTATTACTTTTTCCGCATTTTTAACTTAAACTTTTTTTGAGTTCTAATACTACAGAAGTGTATAGGGAGTAGGTACCTTGTCCCCTTAACTCCTCCCACAGTTTTTGGCCAATCCTTTTGAAACTTTACATGGGCTTTTAGGATGGCCTGAAGATATGCATGTGGTTTTTTCAGAATCCTAAAATAATTTTTTATTACTTTTTCCGCATTTTTAACTTAAACTTTTTTTGAGTTCTAATACTACAGAAGTGTATAGGAAGCAGGTACCTTGTCCCCTTAACTCCTCCCACAGTTTTTGGCCGATTCTTTTGAAACTTTACAGGTGTTTTAAAGATGGCCTGAAGATATGCATGTGGTTTTTCAGAATCCTGAAATAATTTTTTATCACTTTTTCCGCATTTTTAACTTAGTCATTTTTCGATTTCTAATACTACAGAAGTGTATAGGGAGTAGGTACCTTGTCCCCTTAACTCCTCCCACAGTTTTTGGCCGATCCTTTTGAAACTTTACATGGGCTTTCAGGATGGCCTGAAGATATGCATGTGGTTTTTTTCAGAATCCTGAAATAATTTTTTATTACTTTTTCTGCATTTTTAACTTAGACATTTTTTGAGTTCTAATACTACAGGAGTATATAGGGAGCAGGTACCTTGTCCCCTTAACTCCTCCCACAGTTTTTGGCCGATCCTTTTGAAACATTACAGGTGTTTTAAGGATGGTCTGAAGATATGCATGTGGTTTATTCAGAATCCTGAAATTATTTTTTATCACTTTTTACACGTTTTGAACTTAGACATTTTTTTAGTTCTAATTTTACAGAAGTCTATAGGGAGTAGGTACCTTGTCCCCTTAACTCCTCCCACAGTTTTTGGCTGATCCTTTTGAAACTTTACGTGGGCCTTTAGGATGGCCTGAAGATATGCATGTGGACTTTTCAGAATCCTGAAATATTTTTTTATTACTTTTTCTGCATTTTTAACTTAGACATTTTTTGCGTTCTAATATTGCAGAAGTATATAGGGTGCAGGCACCTTGTCCCCTTAACTCCTTCCACAGTTTTTGTCCGATCCTTTTGAAACTTTACAAGGGCTTTTAGGATGGCCTGAAGATATGCATGTGGTTTTTTCAGAATCCTGAAATAATTTTTTACCACTTTTTCTGCATTTTTAACAGACATTTTTTGAGTTCTAATACTACAGAAGCGTATAGGGAGTAGGTACCTTGACCCAGTAACTCCTACCACAGTTTTAAGCCGATCCTTTGAAACTTTACAGGTGCTTTAAGGATGGTCTGAAGATATGCATGTGGGTTTTTTCAGAATCTTGAAATTATTTTTTATCACTGGTTTCCTGCTTCAATACTTAGGTATTTGATACAGGACCAGTGGTCCTCTGGTTAACTTTAGCATTTTTAACACCTCAAATAAAAATTAGGCGGGGGACATAAATTCCCCATGGAATTTGCTTGTTTCTTCTGTTTCTTTACTTTCACTCCTGTTCCTCTTTCTTCCCTGTCCTCTCTTTCATCTCTTCTACTGTCTTTTCTATCTCTTTTCTCCCTTTCTCTGGGAGACGACACAAAATGACCCACAAGGGTTGACGTGTCATTAAACCCCAACACAATCAATCAAACAGTTAGGACCCAGATCAGGCCTGAAAAAAGGTTGGGTCTGATCCGGATCCAATTAATGTTGGACACTGATGGTATTCCTGAAAGATTTTTTTTTTTAAATTAATTTAAAAAAAATCCACACAAAAAAAGCATAAAAAATTACCCAGCATGCAAAAAGTTAGTCAAAATCTGTTCTTGTGTAAACTTAAGTTGATTGTAAAACTTAGTTAGCCCTTAAAGTGCCAGTCCCAACTGCAGCAGAAAACTTTTAAATACATTTGTTGAGTATTTTTCATAGAAAATAAGTCAGCAAAGCAGACAATTCACATGGAATATCAAGAATTATTTTCTTTGAAACATAAAAGAAAAAAAGAATGTTGTGTGTTACAAATTTTGCTTGGCACTTTAACAGTTAATTAGTTAACATTTAGCTGTGATCAAACATTTCCATCAGGACATTTTAGTCACATCATCAGGTGCCCAAATGGACATTTATTCAAACTTAATAATATGTATGGTAAGGAGTTAAAGTGATTCTAATATGAGCAAGCACACTGGGGAAGGCGGGGGTGAGGGGTTGCTTGAACAAAGCATTGCAAAACGTACCCTAAACAGAGTGCTTGAAATATTGAAAATTGATAACCTTTTCCCTGTGTTCTTTTAAAAATGTAACCCTGTTCACTGTGTAATAAGAAAAAGTAACCATTTCCATGGCAGATATTTAAAGCACTCACTCTGTTGAGAAGCTTGATTTGTACAATGCCGCAGTAAACTTTTTTATGTTTCAAAAGTACAGATGTAGTGATTAAAGATTGTATTCCTACCCTAAATGATGACAGTGCTGCACACTGCCTAGCTTGAAAAAAAAACAAAACAAAAATTAACAAACTCTTTCTCATCGTTTTTTTGTTCACGCATCAATACCAAGCTGACCAGCAAGTGCATCATTGGCTACTACAGAATGTATGACTGGAGAGCAAAGGCCCTGATGATACTTTGCACATGCGCTGTATGATCTGAATCTGTAGATTTTGCTCATATTTGAAGGCATTTTTTCGCTTGGCACAGCCCATGTATAGTACATACTGGGATGATTTTATATCAATAAGGAGGCCCCTGCCAATTCCAGAGTTTTTCTGTATAAAGTATAGGAAATGTATAGGGTACTTTGTACATTGAGAAGTTCCCATTTATATGTATGTCCTACACAATAGGTTGGATTTCTTTCAAGTTTCAAAATTTTCTTTCCTGGTGTGATGTAGTCATGAAACACCACACCAATTTTTTATTCTGAGCTCCTGTGGGGGAATAAAATAGGTATCTGGATAAATATTATGTCCCCCCACCATGTGAGAGTGACATGTTTTTGATGTGGATCCCGTAGGTGTCAGCATTGGCATTAAACTTTCTTGTCGGCACAACAACTTATGACCCAGTGGTTGGATTCTTACCAAATTTTTGTGGATATATAATTGGAACATAACAAAGGAGTGATTAGATTTTGGTGACCTTGACCTAATTTTCAAGGTCACAGTGCTAGAAAAACTGAACCTTCACCATGAGGGGACATCTGCTTTCTCTGAAAACACTTACTAGTTTCTTATTTCTCCATGGAACAATTTGATCATTCATTGCTAGGGATAGAGAACATTCCATTGGGTACCCAGAACACATTTTCAGGTCCGCAACATTCTTTCATAGAGATTGATCATGAAATATTTTCTATGGTCATTCTCTCCCTTCCACTGATTCAAGAAGGGCAGTTGTCAGCTTCTGGCAAAAGAATCTGCACAATACTGGTTAACCGCTTAGAGGACTAAGCCTGCCCAGTAAACATGTGGTTAGGTAAACTGACCACACTCGACATGACCCCATTGGGTTGATTGGGCAGTAAAACCTCAACACAAAAAAAAACAAACATGGAATAATAATAAAAATATTGGCAGCTTTTTTTCAAAAAAGAAAGAGCTTAACTCAGATACAGTGCTATGTAAAGTAATTAGGCATAATACATCAGACAATATGTGCTTGAAAGCATATTTTATTCAGTTTGAAATAATTACCCTAAAAACTCTAAACAGACATGCCTTAGCAAACAGTGTAGACCCTAATCAGATGCCAAAGAATGCAGCCTCTGATCAGGGTCTATACTGTATGCCTTACATCCAGCACTATTTTAGACACATCAGCAGATTGTAAAATTACCTTTCTTTTTCAAATTTTAGGACAAGTATACCTGGTAAGGAGTTAGGGTGTCCCAATACTTAGGGTGCATAGGGTAGAATGATAATTTTAAGTAAATACATTAACCCTTAAAGCGCCAATCACAACTATTGTCGTCTGCTTTGTCTTCTGCTGGTTACTTTAAAAGTCACTTCTGCAAACAGTCCTTTATGAGCAGTCTGATCTGGGTCCACACTGTTTGCCTGTATGCAAAATAGGTTTGAAAAGTTTGCAAGAATATTCAGCAGATGACATAAACAGATGACATTTTCAGATGCAGGTTTTCTTGGCGCTTTAAAGGTTAACAGTGATTATTTGTTGTTGTTTTTTTTTTTATTCCAGAGATGATGATTCTTTAGATGACAATGCTGTTGACCAATCAAAACCTGGCCAGTACAGTGAACAACAAATGAGCATGAACTTTTATAATGAAGAAAATGGCAAACTTCCACTGTCCAAACTTGGCTCAGGGGATGCTGTATTGACTCAGGCCATACAACAACATGAGGCAGGAAAAGCCAGGAACGGCAGCTTTCAGAATGGAGGTTTTGATTTTAGGACAGAGTCATTTGATGGGCTGCCTACCACAGAAATATAAAAATTAACTATATTTACCCTAAGTATTGGGATAGAAGGCCTGAGCAAACAGTGTAGACACAGGTCAGATGCCATATAATGTGGCATCTGATCAGGGTCTACACTGTTTGCCATTCATTCAGTAGGTTTTAGATACATCAGTATGTTGTAAAATGGACATTTAAATTTTAGGAGAATAATGCTAAGGTGTTAAAGTGTCTCAACATTTAGGGTAGTATGATAATTTCAGGAAAAGAAGTTGCAAACTTCAGTCAGTAATTAGCTGTGATAATTCAATCATTCAAAATATTTCTTGTGAAATACAATCCATTGTAATTGAGAAATCAAAAACTGTTAGCATATCTTGGCCATTAGCTCACGGGTTGCCATCTAAAGATAAAACTGTGTTCTTTCTTCTCATAGGTGCTACTCTTTAATCTGTCTGTCATTTCTGTTCTGTTTTATGATTTCTACATCTTCTCTGTGTGTCACTGGATCTTTTATTGTGTTTTAAAAAAGTCTGTACTTGTAGGATTTAAACAAATATCACTACATAAATTATGCTATATATATATATAAGACAGAGACCATATAAAAAAGCATTGAAACTTGTATACCTCTGGATTAGGTGGTAATTTAATGATAATTTTGGGGGAATCACTAGATTGTGATCAATAGTCATTAGAATCATCTCAGTGAGACAATTCTAATGAGTTTGTCCAACATATATTTGGTAAAAAGTACCAAAAATTGTCATAACCCTAATATGGCATCAGTCACAATTGCAGCAGAAAACATTCTTTTTTTATTTTTCAGAGAAAATAAGGCATGACATTTCATGTGAATCATCTGCTAGCAGCTGATTGACATGAAATGTCAAGCATTAATATTTTTCTGAAAACATAATTAGGATGTCCTCAGCTGCAATATTGCTTGGCATTTTTAAAAGATTAATACCCACCTAACCTGGTGTTACGAGTTATTTTTTGTTCATGTGATAGACAGTATATGTAATATGATCAAATTTAGTTAGCCATGGATGCCATGTGAGTATTTTGTCTTTTGAAGCAGCAAAAACAAAGATCAGGTTGTTTATCCATGGTGTATAATCAGGGCCTTCACTAAAAAAATTGTTTGATACTGAAGAATATATCGACAAGCACCAAAGGGACTAATCAGACAGGACACAGATGTTCTGAGTGATTTGGACCTTTGCTGTTGGCTTATACCCTGACATCTTTTCACATGGCCTGGTACATATATGTGTATTGTGGCGAAAATTGTTTTCTGTTTAACCTTTAGCCTGCTATAAATAACAGAAGATCTAAAGAAAAAAAAAAAAAAAAGAGAAAATTTCTTTTGACTTTGTTCCTAGAATTTCATTTCGACAAATATGGAGTTGGCATTTCATTTGATGAGATGAAACTATATTCACTGAAATGTGGGCCCTAATTTTTAGGGAAATAAGAAAAATATTTAAAAAAAAAAGTGGGAGCAAAAGAATATTTTCAGTCAGTTTCCATCTTGTAGCAGGTTAAAGATTAATTTAAAACTAATGTCAGTGGTCCTGAATAGTTCTATTGAATATCTTGCAAGAAGTGCATGTAAGAAAATAAATTATTCTTATCTGGCCCACTGATTATTAGATCAACTCTTGATCAAACAATTATCAGTACTTACTGTAATAACCTAAATAATTGGGACACCTTAATCAAGGTCTAGACAGCTCAGGCCTGTCTGTCCCAATATTTAGGGTAAATATGGTATATATTGGTCATTGTAAAATTTGATGCTGACTTTGTTATAGTGCTGTCTTTTAGAAGCTATAATCTGCTGTATGTTGATTGACATACAAAAACATTCATTGAATCTTTAATGGTGTTCAGACAGATCTGACATAATTCTAGACAAGATGCTTTTTTCTAAGCAAGTGTATCGCTGTTTCCCTATTTTTCCACAACATATGTTTTAGTGGAGTTGTAAGAAAAACTATAAATCTGGATACTACTCTTATCTAGAGCTTTGTCAAGGTTCTGAGATGTTCTAGAGAACGTTCTCTTAAAATTTTGCCCTGTCTTGTCCAAGTTTGGTATATGAGTTTTGTTCTGAGTGTTTCTAAAGTAATGCTCAATACCTATTCTGTATGACACAAAGTGGCCTTGAAAATGTTTTCTAGTTTTATAGACAATCAAAATGATACTGAGCTTTATGTGATGTGCTTGTATATAGTGCTTTATTTATTATAGAACTGTGTATCAGGTATGAGGTAAAGTGCTGAAATATCATGCTAGGAGAAAGAAATACAATGTCTATGTCCACTATCAGAAAATTGAATGTGTTCTGTAAAAGACTTAGTGATGTCGAGCAAAAATGTGGACAGCTAGGCAGCTAGTTTTTATGTTGACAATGGGAGACAAAGATGAGCCTTGTTCAAGTCCATATATTTTCATAGTATGATTTTGCCATAGCAAGCTTCAAGTTTCACATAACTCCAGATAAGGCAGATTTTTCATTCAAAAAGTACTGATATTATTTCTCTTATTTCTCCACAAAAACATACTTATGTATTGTAGTAATCATTAGAAGCCCCTTGCCAAGGCACTTCTAATGAGACATACAGTATGTTTAGATGGAGAAATAAGAACAATATTGTCTGGATACCCCCTCTTATCTGGAGCTATGTTTCATAAATATGGAAAGAAATCAAAACCGGCCAAAAAGCATGTCCGCATTGAATGTCCAGACTAGCTGGATTATCTGTCTGTGCAGTCTTTGCAGGTCAAAGCTTTAGTTTGCATTTAGATTTCACAGTCCATGTACTGCCTGCCTGCAAGGTGAACACTGACAAGACTGCATCTCTGTTAAGTATGGACTATTTTTTGTTTGCATGCAAGGTGAAGACTGACAAGACTACATCCCTGTTCAAGTGAGTATGTCATTTATTATAAAAAATGTATTTTTATGCATTTGATTTAGATATTCAGACATAGAAAAATGGCTATATTTACAAACAGTGGAGACGCTGATCAGATGCCACATTTTGGGGAATCTGATCTGGGTCCGAACTATTTGCTAATTGCCCTTTCATGGGTCTCCAGACTAGAATGGGTTTAAGGCTATTTTATATATATAAAGTCTACATTTCTGTTCAGCTCATTACTTACAGGGGATTAAGCTTCAGCTGCATCTACTGGAACACCTACCCTTTTTCTGCATGTCTCTGGTTGTGACGTAAGATTAAGATGAAATTGTTTACGCTCTCAGTTGCATTACCATAACTTAAAGCAGCAGACAGTAACCCTTTTATCCCTGAGTTTCTGAAGTGGACTCTTCCATCGCTGAATTTGGACATATCCACTGCCTCATATAGGGGTTTCAGTGTAAAATCAAAAACAGGATGGCAGACAGTGTAGATCCTAATGAAATGGCTCATTACGAGCCTTCTCATCTGGATCTACACTGTTTGCATAGGGATATGTTTTGGTCTGTAGGGCTGAAAGGGTTAAATTTAATATTTGTCCTATTATGTGAAAGTCAGAGACCTGTAGGAAAACAAAACCAAAAAACAAACACTCTTTATGTCTCACTCTGCAAAGAAAGTTTCATTTTCTTTGCTAAAATGGTGCTCAACTTCAACTTATAATTGTGTTCCTTTACCTACGTTCTTGCCTTAGAAAATAGGTACATTTAATAGGAGTAAAAAAACCTAAATTCTTCATACTGTTGATAATAATATTTAACCCTTTCACTCTGGAGTTTCTTCTATGAAATTATACGTTTCCATTGTCTCAATAGGGAATGTCACATAGACAAAAATCGAAAGCATAATCACCAGCAGAGTAGTGACAAAATAGAAAAAATGCAAACAGTGTAGATCCTGATGAGACAGCTGGTATGAACTTTCTCATGTGGATCTACACTGTTTGCGAAACTTTTTCTTCTGGTTTGTGGAGTTGAATGGGTAAATTAAACTAACACGACATTTGTATTTAGGGAAAAAGAAACTTTTTTTTCTGGTCTGTGGAGTTGAATGGGTAAATTAAAGTAACACAACATTTGTATTTAGGGAAAAAGAAACAAAAAAAAAAATCCGTGAAAATTGTCTTGAAATTGTATTTAGTAGAATTTCTTCAGAAGCCAACTGATCTGGATCTACACTGTTTGCAAAGGCAGGGTGTATTCAGGTTCAGCAGGACAAGGGTTAAGAAAGAAGAGAAATGTCAGTAGTTTTTGGTTTAAAAAAAAACTCTACCCTATCTTGAGTTAAATGTCACCTGATATGTAAGTTTGAATAGAATGTTTTAAATCCACTAGGAGATACAGACATTTTCTTATATGGGTAGATATTATTATTGACTAGTGTCTCAGTTTATTGTAGATTTTTATATGACCAGATCTGTGTTGTTTGCTAGATGTTTTATTATTACTTGTTATAATGTATACTACCATTCATTGTTTTTGAATCAAATGATCTTTATATATTTTTGCCTGTCTCATTTTGTAAATAAACCACCATCAGATAGTGACCATGAAGCCTTAGAGGTCAGTGTTTACCATATTTAATCCTAAGTTGATGCATGGACAGATATATATGAGCAAGGAATGTAGATCCAGATCAAACAGCTCATAAGGTCTTCAGCACTTGCAGGTAGTCAAATGTTAGGATAAGTACAGTAAGGACTTATGGTGGAATATTTTAGCCATGAAATATGTGGACGGTGCCAGCATAGCTCCAGATAAGGCACTTTTTTTTTCAACTTTGACATACCGGTATTGATATTTTTCTTATTTCTTCACAAAAACATATGTTGTGGTACTCATTAGAAGTGCCTCATGAGGCACTTCTAATGAGTACCCACGATGTATGTTTTTGTGGAGAAATAAGAAAAATATTTATAAGCCTACCCCCTATTATCTGGACCTTTATTGAAGGCAGAGCAGCATACAAATTAGTGCCTTCACTGTCTCTTTTCAGAATCATTTGACAAAGCAAATACCAATAAATATTGAAGGCAGTCAGATTGTGAAGCTGCACTGGCTGATAAAGGTCTTTACTTTAACATATACCCTGAAGACACCTTTTCTGGTGATGCTCATTTTAGTTGAACTTGCATCACGAAAACACGCACATATAATTTTGACCCCCTTAACCCCCACTTTTATACAGTAAAACTGGGATTTACAGGGGTATACATTATTTTTCTTATTTCTGTTCAAAACATAGATTGTGGGTACCCATTAGAACTGCCTCATTGAGGCAGTTCTAACGAGTACACACAATCAATGTTTTGAGCAGAAATATGAAAAATATCAGAATTTTTCATCTGAAAATTTTCATGTTTTGGTGGTAAAATTTTCAGTATATTTGAATAGGTATGTTTTCGTAATGAATAGGATATTTAGACTGGCCTATAATTTTTTACTCCACCAAAACTTACGTTGTATTATTTGATTTGATTCATCAGATTGATTCACATTGTAATTCTATTGATATGAATCTATGCTTTTTGTGGAAAATAAGACAAATCTCCAGGATGACAGTTTATTATGTCAGCCTTTGTTGTAGGGGGTTATTTCTATAACTTAAAAGTAATTACAATGGTAGTCAGGGTTATTGCTAACTACCAATTTTCAGAGATTAGCAAAGCTGTTAGATATCAAAGGTTATCAGTTATGTATAAAAAACTTACAGGTTGAGAGTTTATAAGATCAGCCTTAGCCCTTGGGGTTTATTTCTGTACATTTTAAATACAGGTGATTACAAAGGAAGCCAGGGTTATCAATATAACTATTAGTTATCAGGGAAGAAAGATTGGTTATCAACCAAGTTATCAGTTATCACCAATACTATCAAAGATAGTAACATTGTCCTTCATTATAAAATTTTGTATGATGAACATGACTTTCAGTGTTCAACAAGGTAACTTATTACCAGTAGTTATGGAAAAGGTTGTCATGATTACCAGGTTTGCCAATTATTTGAAAAATGATCAGTGATTGGCAAAATTATCATTGATTATATGAGTTTTCATTTGTTTTTGATATATTCATTTTCTTATTGCCTATCTGTTTCATGATACATAGAGGTTAATGCACCCCGAGTTTAAAATACAGAAAGTATTTCCCAAGAGATTTGCAAAGCTGATAAACAAAGAAGTGCATAGCACAAGTTTGTTTATAAGATTTGCCTGTCTCAAGGGAGATATTTCCTGTATTTTAAACTCAGTGTGTATTACCTTATCAGCTCACCTGGAGCTCTGCTCAAGGTCAGCTTATGCCATAGCCTATCATCCGTCTGTCGTCAGCCATTAGCTTTTCACATTTTTGACATCTCCAGAACTATAAGTTGGATTCAGCTGAAACTTAGTAGTAGGCATTGTGGCAACATGGAGATTCAGAATTGCTAAAATGGCTCTTTTCAGATGTCCAAGATGGGCGCCATGGTGGCCATCTTGAAATTCTTCAAAAGGCATCTCCTCCCAAACCATAAGTCGGATTGAGTCAAAACATGATGGAAGGCATCAGAGTGACATAGTGATTCAGAATTGCTAAAATCATTGGGTTCCAATATCCAGGATGGCCTCCACAGTGGCCATCTTGAAATTCTTCAAATGACATCTCCTCCCAAACCGTAAGTCGGATTGAGCTGAAACTTGATGGGAAGCATCAGAGTGACATAGAGATTGAGAATTGCTCAAATCTTTCCATTCCGCTATCCATGATGGCTGCCTGGGTGGCCTTCTTGAAAATCTTGAAACCACATCTGCTTCCAAACCCTTAGACTGGCTCCAGTCTCCAGTGAGTAAATATTTTCTCATAATCCTGTTATGATAATCCACAAAAAAATATCATGACTATAAAGGCTGGTCACTAGATATTACTTTGATTTTATTTTAGTGGATTAATAAAAAGGACTATAAGAAAAAGTATTTAGTCACTGGAGACAGGAGCCAGTCTACCGAATCCTAAGTCAGATTGAGCCCAAACTTGGTGGGAGGCATTGAGGCCACTTGGAGATTTAGAATTGCTAAAATTATTCCATTTTGATATCTAAGATGGCCACATGTTGGCCATCTTGAAAATCTTCAAACTACATGTCCTCCCAAACTACAAGTCTGATTGAGCCAAAACTTGATGGGAGGCATCACAACTTAAAAATCTTTAAACCACATCTGCTCCCATATGGTAAGTTTGATTGAGCACAGACTTTTTGTGGAAGGCATTGGGGTGACATGGAGATTTAGAATTGCTAAATTCGTTCCATTCCAGTATCCAAGATGGCCACCATGGTGGCCGTCTTAAAAATCTTGAAATGGTATCTGCTCCCAAAAGGTAAGCTGAAACTTGGTAGGAGGCATTGAGATTAAGATTAAGAACTGCTATATTCATTCCATTCTGATATCCAAGTTGGCCATGATCGAGGCCATCTTGAAATTCTTCAAATGACATCTCCTCCCAAAAGGTAATGCAGAGTGAGCCAAAATGTGATGGGCGGCATCGGAGTGATATAGAGATTCAGAATTGCTAAAATGGTTTTGTTCCAATATCTAAGATGGCTGCCAAGGTGGCCATCTTGAAAATATTCAAACCTCATCTGCTCTGGAATGGTAAGTGGGATTGAGCCAAAACTTGGTGGGAGGCTTTGGGGTGACATGGAGTTTCAGAATTGAGATTTAGAATTGCTAAAATGGTTTAGTTTTGATATCCGAGATGGCCACTATGACAGCCATCTTGAAAATCTTCAGATGACATCTGCTCACAAACAGTAAGTCTGATTGAGCATAAACTTGATGGGAGGCATTGGGATGTTATAGAGATTCAGAATTAAAATAGTTATGTTCACGCCATGGTGGCCATCTTGAAATTCCTCATACCACATCTCCTCCCAAACAGTAAGTCATATTGAGCCAAAACTTGGTGGGAGGCATCAGGGTAACATGGAGATTCAGAATTGCTAAATTCTTCAGTTCCAGTATCCAAGATGGCGACCATGATGGCAATCTTTAAACTCTTCAAACATCAGATTCTGGATTGCTAAAGGTAGTCTGGATCTGATAGCCAAGATGGCCACCATGGCACAATGTAACATATCATGATCAACCTAATCCAGGTGAGCAATTTCTGGCCCGCTTGGGTCTCTAGTATATTACATGTCATAAAGTGATTTTTTTCTTGAGGTTCTGTTTTATGCTCTTTCAAATGACATCAGTAAGTTTTGCAACTTTACGTCATCTACACTTGAGGCGCTGCATGATAGGAAATATTTCTTCCTGGAAATTATATACTAGGGACAATATTTAAGGGAACCCCTTGACTTATCAAGAGTACATGAAAATTCAAAGCTGCTTTGAAACCACACAAATGGGGCATAGTGTCATAGACCAGATACTGATCCCCTTTGTGTATACACATTCCTTATGCCATTGAACTTTTGCTTCTTTTACTTGAATTTGGGGTTCCCTAAAATATTGTATTTCCTGCAGAAATTACTAAAAATAGCTTCAGATATGTAATATATACTGTTTATACATATACATATTGCATAAGTATAAGATGTATACGGTTCAGATTTGCATAAATCCTAACACTATCAATTTAAGGGAATTGATAGACTTTTAAGGGAGATAGCTCTTGCAAAAATATTTTTGCTCCCTTCTGAAAAGGGTCTACTCTGAAAGGAAACAATTTGCTACAAAAGGGAGCAAATTCTTTCCTTACAGAATAGACCCCTTTAGAAGAGAATACACAGTGTTGACAAACAGCTTTGACAGAGTTGTCTCCCAGGAAAGTGTCCTTTCTGCTTAAAGATCAAAACTGTCTAACATATCATTTTAAAACTACTATTCCAACTATTTACTTTCTATAAATGATGTAAGGATTCCTGCAGTGGATATTTGACACTGAGTTTTATCTGATGAATGTTTTGACATTTTTCTTTATAAAGATTGCCATCTTTTTTTTTGGCATAAAATTGTTCCTGAATTTTGATGTGTTCTTTTTAGCTCACCTGACCTCTGCTCAGGATGAGCTATTGTGATCACTTTTCGTCCGTCCGTCCGTCCGTCCGTCCGTCCGTCCGTTAACATTTTCAAATGACTTCTCCTCTGAAGCCGCTGAGCCAATTTTGCTCAAATTTCATATGGAGCCTCCTTAGGGTGGGGGAACGAAAGATTGCTAAAATGGTCGCGGTCCGTCAACCAACCTGGCCGCCATGCCCATATATGGTAAAAACCTTTAAAAATCTTCTTCTCCATAACCGAGGATGCCTTGGGGCTGAATCTTTGCACGAATCATCGGGGACAGGAGGTCAACCAAAGTTGCTAAAAGAATTGTCGTACGTTGACGTTTGACCTTTTTACGGCAAGGTCAAGTTCGCTTCCCTATGCATTTGTATGAGCTCTATACATTTGAATGGGAAAATTGTTAAGAGTTTCAAATGACTTCTCCTCTGAAGCCTCTGAGCTAATTTTGTTCAAATTTCATATGGAGCCACCTTAGGGTAGGGAAACAAAAGATTGCTAAAATTGTCGCGGTCCATTGACCAAGATGGCCGCCATGCCCAAATATGGTAAAAACCTTTAAAAATCTTCTTCTCCATAACCGAGGATGCCTTGGGGCTGAATCTTTGCACGAATCATCGAGGACAAGAGGTCAACCAAAGTTGCTAAAAGAATTGTCGTACGTTGACGTTTGACCTTTCTACGGCAAGGTCAAGTTCGCTTTCCTATGCATTTGTATGAGCTCTATACATTTGAATGGGAAAATTGTTAAGAGTTTCAAACGACTTCTCCTCTGAAGCCTCTGAGCTAATTTTGTTCAAATTTCATATGGAGCCACCTTAGGGTGGGGAAACGAAAGATTGCTAAAATTGTCGTGGTCCGTTGACCAAGATGGCCGCCATGCCCATATATGGTAAAAACCTTTAAAAATCTTCTTCTCCATAACCAAGGATGCCTTGGGGCTGAATCTTTGCACGAATCGTCGGGGACGAGAGGTCAGCCAAAGTTGCTAAAAGAATTGTCGTACGTTGATGTTTGACCTTTTTACGGCAAGGTCAAGTTCGCTTCCCTATGCATTTGTATGAGCTGTATACATTTGAATGGGAAAATTGTTAAGTTTCAAACGACTTCTCCTCTGAAGCCTCTGAGCTAATTCTGTTCAAATTTGATATGGAGCCACCTTAGTGTGGGGAAACAAAAGATTGCTAAAATTGTCGTGGTCTGTGACCAAGATGGCCGCCATGCCCATATATGGTAAAAACCTTTAAAAATCTTCTTCTCCAGAACCGAGAATGCCTTGGGGCTGAATCTTTGCACAAATCATCGGGAACGAGAGATCTACCAAAGTTGCTAAAAGAATTGTTGTACATTGACATTTGACCTTTTTACGGCAGGGTCAAGTTTGCTTCCCTATGCATTTGTATGAGCCCCATACATTTGAATAGGAAAATTGTTGAGAATTTTAAATTTCTTCTTCTCTGAAGCCACTGAGCCAAATTTGCTCAAATTTCATATTGTGCCTTCTTAAGTCAGGGGAACGAAAGATTGCTAAAATGGTCGGGGGCCACCATGCCCATTATATAGTAAGACCTTTAAAAAATCTTCTTCTTCAGAACTGATGATGCCTTGGGGCTAAATCTGTGCACAAATCATCAGGGACAGGAGATCTACCAAAATTGCTAAAAAGATTATCGTACGTTGACATTTGACCTTTTTACGGCAAGGTTAAGTTTGCTTCCCTATGCATTTGTATGAGCCCCATAACATTTATATGGGAAAATTGTTGAGAATTTGACGACTTCTCTGAAGCCACTGAGCCAAATTTGCTCAGATTTTTAGCTCACCTGAGCATGAAGTGCGCATGGTGAGCTATTGTGGTCAGTCAATGCCCGTCGTCCATCATGGGTCATGCGGCGTGCCTCATGCGGCGTGAACAATTGCTTTAAAAGCCTACTCTTCCTACACCCCAGGGCCAATTGACTCAATACTTGGTAGGAAGCATCAGGGTGAAATGTAGATAAAACAATAGCTAAAATCGTTCCGATCGGAAATCCAAGATGGCCGCCATGGCCGCCATCTTGAAAATCTTTTTCGCTTCTTCTCCTGAACCGAAAGGCCAATTGACTCCAAACTTGCTAGGAAGCATCAGGGTGAGTTGTAGATCAAATATAGCTAAAATCGTGTTGGTCCAAATTCCAAGATGGCCGCCATGGCAGCCATCTTGAAAATCTATTTTTCGCTTCTACTCCTAAACCCAAAAGCCAATTGACTCCAAACTGGTTAGGAAGCATTGGGGTGACTTATAAATCAAAAATAGCTAAAATTGTGCTGATTAGAAATCCAAGATGACCACCAAGGCAGCCATCTTGAAAAGCTATTTTTCGCTTCTTCTCCTGAACCGAAAGGCCAATTGACTCCAAACTTGCTAGGAAGCATCGGGATGACTTGTACATCAAAAATAGCTAAAATCATGCCAATTGGAAATCCAAGATGGCCTCCATGACAGCCATCTTGAAAATCTATTTTTCGCTTCTTCTCCTAAACCTAAAAGTCAATTGACTTGAAACTTAGTATGAAGCATCAGGGTGACTTGTAGATCAAAAAATAGCTATAATCATTCCAATCGGAAATCCAAGATGGCAGCCATCTTGAAAATCTATTTTTTGCTTCTTCTACTGTACCGAAATGCCAGTTGACTCAAAAGTTGGTAGGAGGCATTGGGGGTGACTTGTTTTACTTGTGACGTTTTGAAAATTTCAACATTTTAACCTTGTAAGCAAGATATTTCAAAAACTGTTTAAGCCATTGCCTTGTCATAAGAGTATTGGAAAAATGTTGCATGCCATCTGCATATCTGCAGTGGCGGTTTCACTCAGGTGAGCGAGTTGTGGCCCGTGGGCCTCTTGTTCTGTTTTCATTTTTGGTCTTGTGCTTTGCAGGGAATCAAATGAAATGTGTTCTGTTTACTTAATGAAACAATTTTGATGCATTGCATTTTTGTACAAAAGTACTGTCCACCTTTAGAATCTCAGGCAGTATCAGCTTGGTTATTTTTATATATTGATACATATTTTAGATCATATGGTTGTGAAGGCTGAACATTGTCACAGATTTGTGGACATACCCTATTCAACCTAATTACCATGCTGTGTGCTTAGGTTTTTCAAGATTACTGGAAAAACTTGTAGTAAAATATCCACTTAATAAGTGCACACTTAACAATATTTTTTCCAGTTCTCTTTATAAAAGCAGATACTGTGGGTACTTATTTGAATGTCTTGACTTGTCAAGGCAATTCAAATAAGTACCCTCAACATATGCCTTTATAGAGAATTGGATGAAAGTACAGGGGCAGTAATCTGAAGATTCAGAAATTGATTCACACTGAGCTTTTAAGGATATGTGTGGTAATTATGTTGAATACACTACTTACATATCTCCTAATAAGGGCTGTATTCAGAAGATACAGTCATTTACTCTCATTATCTCAAAGTCCACACAACTCTTTGAAATACTTTGAGATATCCGTACCTAGACATATCAGATTTGCAGAATTGAGGAAAAAATAAATCGAACAACCACCTTTCACAAAATAATATGTAATTTGACTCTTGAAGTTTTGAGATATATTAAAAACTTTGTGGAAAAGAGGAGAAATTGCTCCTCATTTCCACAATATTTTGTTACCTGTTGTTTGATTTTCATGTTTAAATAGGGACCAGATTTTCACTTCGAGATAAGCGGTTATTCGAGATAAGTAAAGTTGAGATAACGAGAGTCAACTGTAATTGTTATTTTTTTTCACAAAATATAATTACAGTGCCACTTTCTGAGAGGTTAAAGTCCATGTTTTTGTGATAGTGTTCTGATAGAAGATGGGACCAAAAATTATAAATTTTGAATCTGTGATACAGTAATTTGCATGGTTTTTGAAGACTTAGAGTTGATGTGGTCAGTTCATTGTAACCTGACAAAAATATTTTCATCAATTAAGACTTACTTGTTGTTTTTATGTATCCGTTTCAGTGCTCAGACCAGAGGGTATAAGAAAATAACCAACTGGATTTCTTATTTCTTTATAAAAATGTGCATAAAATTTGTACTATTTAAGGATCCTATTGAGATGCAACTCAATAAAATTTTACTTTTATTATTTTCAGATTTATCCCTAAATGTCAACTCTAAATACTTATCCTGCCTTCAAATACTGTGCAAATTACTAAACTTATTTACAGCCTTATTATCTGTATACAGTTGAAGAAAGATTATGTTAACCCTTGTCATGCTGAATCAATTAAGATGCCATGCCCACTTCTAACTGTCAGCCAGCCACTGCTTGATCTAGATTGTTGATATAAATTCACATGCTGAATGACGAACAGTGCAGATCGAGATCAGTTGGAAAGGCAGGGCATATCTGGGCATAGCAGGACCAGGGGTAAAAAAAACAAAAGTTTTATCATATTAATTGCATTTATGGCCTGGGCGTTTACTGTTAGGTTAGGAATGGGCTCCTATTCAAGTAACCATTTGCATTTGTAAAGAATATTTCAAAAGGTTCTTTACAGTGTCCTAGAGAAAGTTAATGTGAACCAGAAGACTGATAAAATACAATAAAATACATGTATTTAGAAAATATCACGTATAGTTTGGTAATATACATCATTTTGTAACCGAAAAAAGGTAAGAGATAAGTCTAGGGAGTGCCACAATCACAAACCGCAGCATTTCCCAGACACCAAGAGGAAGAGGAAACTGACAAATCCAAAGAAGCACAAATCAAACAAACGTATGAAAAGCACTAAGATTAGCTCTCTCTTCCCCAAGCGAGGTAATCGCAGTGCTAAAAGGACTGAAAAACACAAGAACAAAATGACACAAGGTAAGGCATAAAACAAATCGCCTCATAGAATCTGCGTTTCGGGAAGGAATGTGAACTTGTGGAACACATACTGTTTTTTATTATCTCAAAGTCCATCATTATTACATTAATCCTTAAAATGCTAATCACAACTGCAGCAGATGACATTTTAATTTTTTTATCTTGTATTTTTCTGAGAATATAAGATGTGCAATTTCATGTGATTCACTGCCCAGCAGATGATTCACATGAATGCCCACTAATTTTCCCAGTATAAAGAAAAATTTGGAATGTCTGCTATAATTTTTGCTTTGTGCTTCGAGGGCTAGTCTTGTTTCATTACATGACACTCTACTCTGTTGCATTACAGAAAAGATGCCCTATGTTAGTCAGAGTTTTTAGGGTTGTGTCAGTTTTGAAAATTATGACATATTTACGCATAAGAAATTATTGTTACTTACCTTTGCTGTGTTTATAAGCATATGAAACTTGAAGTGTCATTCTTTTCATAAGTCCACCAAAAAACAAATTTGTTATTACATGTATATTCAGAAATTCTAGGAGGCATATTTGAACTGCAAAGAGAGAAAACATTATCTTCTGAGCTGCACCCAATAAAGACTCAAATGATCAAATCAGCCTGAGCATCCCTGCAGTCTAATTAATGTCTTCATTGTCCACGTGAACTTCACTTCGCATCCTTGATATACAAAATGTGTCAAGGGAAGATTCTGATCAGACTGCACAAATGCACAAGCTGATCTGAATCTTTGCTGGGTGCACATGTCCAGAGGTATGTTTTCTGACATTGTGGTCATTTGGTAATGGAAACATGAGGTGTTTTGGTAATGCAAACAGACATTCATAGCTCCTCAGGTGATTCTAGTATTTACGGCTATATTGGGGGTAAAACTAAATGACCAGACTACATGTACAAAGTATGCATTTTTTTGTTTCAGTTTTTTTAGTAGTTTCTAGTCATATTTTATTAGTATCTGTCATGTATAAGCTCTTATTCTGTTAGTAGTATGCTGATTTTAGATATGTGATCAAATAGCTGAATGTGTACACCTTTTTGTTTTATTATAGCTAGTTTTTTTTATTGTTTTTTTTTTTTCTTTCTTTTTTTAGAGAAACATAAATAGTCTTTCATGCCTTGTGAAAATGTTTCTTCATGTTCATGCTGTTTCTTTTTAAGTGGAAAGCATACTTTTTCATGGGAAACAACTCTGTCCAAATTGTTTTACCTGATATCTGAAATGAGGTCTACTCTAAAAGGGAAGAATTTCCTCTCCTTGGATCATGTCTCATTATGCACGCTCTGATGTTTAATTTATATTTATGGGTAATTATTAGAATGAAATCCTTGAATAATTTACATGTTTGTTTTGTGTAATGTTAGTACATTCTATTCTTACACTGTGCATATTTTTTCACAGGTTGTCTAGTGCTTTTCTACACCATGCTTATTTTAACCCTTAACACTTAAAGTGCCAATCACAACTGTAACAGGATGCATTTTGAAATATTTTCTAAATTATTCTTCTGAGAACATAAGGCTCGACATATCATGTGAATCACCCATCTTGCAGTAAATTCACATGAAATGTCAAGCTTAATTTCTCTGAAAATTAATAATAAAAAATACTCTGTGATCTGCTAGAAATTAGCTTTGCAAATTATAGCTTAAAGTACCATTGAACATGATTATAGCTGACAGCATTCCAAACATTTTTATACATATTTTTTCAAGAAGATACACTTTAACATTTCATGTCAGTTGCCTTACTAGCATATGAGTCACATGAAATGACTGGTCTTATTTTCTTGAAAAACAAAAATAGATGTAGAATGTCATCCACTAGCTGTACAATTGTGACTAGGCTTTTAAAGTTTGAACCATGTCATGTAAAAAACTGCATTGTCATATGGTCACTGGGAAGCATTTGGGTGGCAGTGTGGTTAGCCCTCCCAACTTCAGAACAGGAGGTCCCAGGTTTGAATCCCTCTGGTGACAGAATTCAGCTCATGACTATATGGCATTTCATTACACAGATCCTTTCATTATTACCCTTCCATTGTCTTGATATGACTTAAATAATGTTGAAAGTCCAACGTAAAACACCAGATTTTATCATATCATATGGTCACTGTATGGGTAGTAGGAAGTGAAAAAGGATCTTTCAGAATACTGTATTTTTACCCTAAATATTTAGACACTCTTTACCAAATTTATCAAAAAATTTAAATACTGCTATTTGACCACTTGATGAAGTATCTAAAATGCTGTTTTAGAATGACAAACAGTGTAAACACTGATAATCATTAGAAATTGACTTAGTTGCAATGATTTGGGCTCGTTGGGGGTGGGTATTGACTTAGTTGCAATGATTTGGGCTCGGGGGTGGGGGGGGTTCAATGATTTGGGCTTGGGGGGGGGGGTGGTAACTTAGGGGTAATTTTGGTATGGGTGAGTGACCTAGTATTCCAAAACCTACCCCATTCATATACCTGGCCTTTGAAAAAACAGACCCATTCATATACTTGATCATCCAAAATGCTGACCTATTCATATACTGCTCTTTGATTTTTTTGTACCCATTTTTTGCTGGTTGTTACACAAATATCACAGTCAATTCATGTAATACCAAGAGGATAAGCAGCCTCAAAAAATCTCTGAGCAAAAAATATGTGCATATACCAGGATGTCAGAAAAATGGGGCCTTTCACATAGGAATCCAGAAAAATCAGGCCATTCATATACATTTTGTTGAAAAAAAGGGGGCCAATCATATACCTGGCAGCGCTGAAAAAGGGGGCTATTAGGCACGCACATCCATACTATGCCATATATAGGAAGTTACCCCCCCTCCCCCCCATTCCCGAGAGGATTTGGGTTTCACCCAAAATCAAATGACACTCACACACTGCTTCACATGAAATATATAAGCAGTGTCTTTGGAAAAGAGCCCTTATAGCGTATGCAAACAGAAAAGGTTCAATCAGTCTTGCATATCCATGCAATCTTGCCAGAACCTATCCGATGTTTTTGCTCACCTGAGCGGAAGGCCAAGGGGAAGCCAGCCAAAGAACTAGACATGGCCCCACTATGGGGCTTCCTTGTATGCGCATTGAAAGATTGATTGAAAGTCTGACAAGCCTTTTTCTCACAGCTCATATTATTTGCAGAGGGTATCCTTACTTACTGACCTTCTAAGCACTTGGCTGGGTATTACATAACCCTTTTATTCACATGTCATATGGCAAGTTCTTAACATGTAACTCATTACGACTGGTTACATGACAATTTTTTATCATGTGGCAAGTCATATAACAGGTTTTTATATTGACTTGGTTTACATTTTACTAGTGCATAGTAAATACCTATAGAATGCCATATGCCAACCTCAAAGATTGCGTCATTGGGTCAGGGCCTTTAATGAGCTATTCATGCTGAGCCTAAAATATAGTGAATGTCTACATGTAAACAGTCATATACCCAGCCTTCATTGTTTACATATTGCATTTAGTTGGGTATACTTATTTCTGGCGTTTTAAAGCCATGGCATACATAGGAAAACCTCATTGTATAATAGTGCAAACACTGAATGCCTATTTCAGAAGGCCAAGCCATTCGGTCCAGTAGATAAATGGATTTTCTCCCATAATCAAGGTTATTTGTTTATGTCCATTTACGGTAAAAGGAAATACCACAGCTGTCACTAATTACCTTTATCCTGAACAAACCTTGGATACTGTACTGTAAATGTGTAGATTCAGATCAGACTGGCAGAAAGTGCATACTTCTGAACTGGGCATTTAATGTTTTACATGTATGTATACAAGAGGTTATTTTTTGTTGTTGCTTGTTCATGAGGTTTATCTGGCTCATGAGTTTTTGTACCTTTTTTGGGGAAAAAAAGTTTTGTTGTTGAACTCAGTTAATGTTTGTAGAAAAAGTATTAAAATGATGCAAAAATGGACTTTGTTTTTATTATTGTTGTAAATACACCAATACTCAAAGCTCATCCAAAAAGTGCAAACAAACAAATTGGAGAATTGGAGAATTTCTGTATTTCTGTCCTTGCCACCCCCCCCCCACCCCCCCCCCCCACCCCCCCATTTAAAAGTCCTCCAAAAATGACCAGCAAGTTACCTAATATTATATACTTTGATAGTTCTTGAGCACAAAAATTACTAACTTAAAGTTAAAATTGGGGGACAGGTAACAAAAATAATAAGAGAATTATACCAAAAGCACATGCATATCTTGCAGATCATGACAAAAATAGTTATGCAGTGAGGGTTTGATATTGGATGGAAGATTGATTCGAGCAACCGGTAGCACGATATACCTAAATCACCATTGTAGATAGCCCAAACTGGCTATATCTCGATGTTTTTTAATAGCTTTGTAGAATTTTTTCATGGTTCAGATAAAAACTTTTAATTGCATGATTCAGGCTGCACAAGTGCACAGGCTGGTCAATAAAGATACGAAGTAAAAGCAGTGTTTTCCTTGAATACTCCTATAGACTTGTGTGAGCAGACAGCGAAAGTTTTGGCTAGACTATGCAAATGTGCAGTCTCGCCTGAACCTTCGCTGTTCACATAAATAAAGATAAGAAATGAAGTCAGTGTTTTCTTTCATATTCCTTTATACAAAATTGAGAGAACAGCGAAGGTTCTGGTGATACTGTACGGAAGACACGGCCAAGATAAAAAAAGTTTTCTTATTGCATACATGGTGTACCGTTAGAGTCAAAAGTCAGGAATATTAGTGGGACTAAACGTATTATTACACTATATATATATACTTAAGGACAAAAGTTCTGCGGGGGTATGATAGTTAAAATATTTTAAACAGAAAAGTTTCTGCCATTTGGTCAACAACCTTTGCAAATAAAGCATATCTCTGTATCACCATAAAATTGTTTTGCTTTATCCGCCCTTCTTTCATTTTTCTTTATCATGACTGTGTATGTGTTCGCTGATATTGTACCAATATGAATTAAAATCCACACTGGGACATTAGTGTAAACAAAAGCTTAAGAAGTTTGACAAATTTGACACATGACGTCGAAATGAGCCTTACAGCAGCAACGTCTTCGTGCTTTAAGAATGATGGAGTCCGGGCCGCCTGTAACACGCATGGCTGCAGATTTCAATTTCATAAAGATGCCATTCCACGCCCACGTCAACTTCATGCACACACTGTAAGGATTAGAGATCGTCCTCGGCCAGGGCGCCCCAGAGTGACAACATAAGGATCGGCAATTCGGTCGTACCGGTAGCGCAGAGAGCTGTGCAGTGCCAGCCAACACAGCAATGAACACACTAGGGCACAGGCAACCATGCATTAGCACCAGAACAATCAGGCTGAATATACTAAAAGATGGACTAAACTGCCAACGTCCGTCTGTGGGAACCAGATTGACCCCAAACCATCGGATCAGCAGACTCAACTGGGCTGTCTGATCAGCGATGGGATTAGCGCGTTAGAGTAACGTCCTGCGTTGGCGCTAATGATCATCGCGAGAATGTCTATCGACATAGAGAATATCTATTCATAGATTCGTGTGTTAAAGAAAGAGATCGGTGGGGAGACGCAAGCACCATGGTTTGGATGGAATTTACAACAGCGGCAAAAAAGCAAAACAGGCATTGTCTTCTTTGATTACGCTACCAAACAGGGCTTTAATGTACAGTGTTATGTCAACAACGTCCTACGTCTAGTTGTCATTCTATACTTGAGAGCAAATTCTGGCATGATTTTGCAGCATGATATGCCAGGCCACACACAGCCAGGATAATGCAACAATTTCTGCATTCGGCCAATGTTTAATGTTCTCCCATGGCCTTCCTAAACACCAGACATGAAACACTTGGAACACGTCTTGGACTACCTTGAGAGTTAGAACTCGCAACATCAACAACAGACATCAGCTTTATTTGGCTATACGTCAGGAATGGGCCTGCCTTCCTTTACAATCCATTAGAAGGCTAATTTCGTCTATGCTGAGATGTACGGCACTTGTGAACAATTGCGGCCATACCCGTTACTGTCGGCTCCTAAAGACTTGACGTCGAGTACAAGCGAATGACATAAACTTAAATGGCTGGTTCGATTTAGCTCTTTTGGTTTCAGAAGGAAGATGATAAAGTATGCTAACTGTTCGAATCACGCAGCTTTTGGGAGCTCATCAAAGTCTTCCAAATATCCGGTGGAGGTCGGAAGAGATGAACTTGCGTGATTGGATATACCATCAACAAGATCGAATTTAGTAGAGTAATTTGTACAAACGATGCTTTTTATGTGACAGCCATACTGGAGTTGATTGCCAAAATAACCTATTTGATGTTTTGAAATGACCATTGACCTTCTGTCGTGCAGAGTGGATATTTTCGTTTTAATTTTGCATTGTTCAAAGCTGTTTAAAATGGTTACGTTTATCAAACAAAATCTTTCTGTAGGAAACTTTGTTTTTCTGCAATAGTGGGAACAAAAGCAAGATTTTCTTTGGATCTGGGCTACAGTAGGTTCAACTTTAAGCCAATCTTCCATCTTCTGTTTACTCTCTGTCACGTGACAGACACTCTTCTGCTTCTGATATTCCGCTTCCAGAAGAGCCGCAAATCGAACCGGCCAAAAGTGAAATTTTTATCTGCTGTAATTTGGATTAAATTGAGTGAAAGTCTTCAACTGTGTTCAATTTTCTTTATACCCAGCAGAACTTTTGTCCTTAAGTATATTATTACACCGGTGACAAGTTGCATGAAATGACAGATCCTGTTTTCTGAAGAAAATAAGGAAACCTGTGTGGTCTACTGAATTAGCCCAGAGAATGGTAAGGGTTAAAAATATAATCTAGGTAAAGACAAGTGCTGCTTATTACTTACTACTTTCTACATTGAAAATGATTTAAGACTGCATATACTAATATTTTCATATATTGGGTCCAAGCTAAATTCTGAAGAAAAAAAAAAAGACAGAACCCTCAACGCCTTTTCCGTAAATATCGACAAATGAGGTTCCCAGTCAACTCGTACTCAAGTCAACTTATTCTCATTTTGGTCCATTCATACTTATCGATATGGTCAATTCGTACTCACTGTTTGGTCAATTCGTAAAAATATTGACAAATGAGGTTCCCAGTCAACTCGTACTCAAGTCAACTTGTTCTCATTTTGGTCCATTTGTACTTATCGATGTGGTCAATTCGTACTCACTGTTTGGTCAATTCGTACTCGTTTTGATCAATTCACCCTCATTTTGGTCAACTCGTACTCATATTTTTGGTCATTGCCAAAATAACCTATTTGATGTTTTGAAATGACCATTGACCTTCTGTCGTGCAGAGTGGATATTTTCGTTTTAATTTTGCATTGTTCAAAGCTGTTTAAAATGGTTATGTTTATCAAACAAAATCTTTCTGTAGGAAACTTTGTTTTTCTGCAATAGTGGGAACAAAAGCAAGATTTTCTTTGGATCTGGGCTACAGTAGGTTCAACTTTAAGCCAATCTTCCATCTTCTGTTTACTCTCTGTCACGTGACAGACACTCTTCTGCTTCTGATATTCCGCTTCCAGAAGAGCCGCAAATCGAACCGGCCAAAAGTGAAATTTTTATCTGCTGTAATTTGGATTAAATTGAGTGAAAGTCTTCAACTGTGTTCAATTTTCTTTATACCCAGCAGAACTTTTGTCCTTAAGTATATTATTACACCGGTGACAAGTTGCATGAAATGACAGATCCTGTTTTCTGAAGAAAATAAGGAAACCTGTGTGGTCTACTGAATTAGCCCAGAGAATGGTAAGGGTTAAAAATATAATCTAGGTAAAGACAAGTGCTGCTTATTACTTACTACTTTCTACATTGAAAATGATTTAAGACTGCATATACTAATATTTTCATATATTGGGTCCAAGCTAAATTCTGAAGAAAAAAAAAAAGACAGAACCCTCAACGCCTTTTCCGTAAATATCGACAAATGAGGTTCCCAGTCAACTCGTACTCAAGTCAACTTATTCTCATTTTGGTCCATTCATACTTATCGATATGGTCAATTCGTACTCACTGTTTGGTCAATTCGTAAAAATATTGACAAATGAGGTTCCCAGTCAACTCGTACTCAAGTCAACTTGTTCTCATTTTGGTCCATTTGTACTTATCGATGTGGTCATTTCGTACTCACTGTTTGGTCAATTCGTACTCGTTTTGATCAATTCACCCTCATTTTGGTCAACTCGTACTCATATTTTTGGTCATTTCGTTGTCATTTTGGGACCTTTTTTTTGGGGATGTATGCGTCGATGAATGTTAATGGTGCATAAACGACGTAATTGGAAGTGACAAATGGCAACAGTTAAGATTTACACGCATTTCCGCATGATATTTATATGTCTCCGCCAACAAAATTGGGGGAGGGAGGGAAGGGGTGCATGAATGATCCCACCCATCCGTGTGTCCGTACGTTTGTGCGAACATTTAGTATTTAAGAGGCAATTTTGGACAAGATTATGAGGTTAATTCCGTTTAAATTGCAGTGGTGGAGTGTCCGCCCGTCCATCTAGCTAATCAATTCACAATTTAGAAATGAGGGGTGTGTGTATGTGTGTGTGTGTGGGGGGGGGGGTGGGGGGGGGAGGGGGGGGCGGGGAACCTTAATAAGAACACATTATATATTTTATGTAAAAGCGATTTTTTAGTCCATCTAAGCAAACAAACAAAAAATTTCCTCAGATTTTTCAGACAACAGAAACTGTATCATATACAGTCTGTCTGAAAAGGTCATTATTTCAGATCCCATTAAATGGAAAATAGTTGAAATCTACATGTATTAAGCCAACCGATTTTTAGTTTTTCCCATAGGCGCTTGCCTAACACAGGTTTATCTGTAGCTAACATGACAATTGTTGATCAGTACTAGGAATATTCTGGATTACCTGACGAAATGTCAAAATGGCATTTTTCTTATAAGAGGGGATGAAAGACCACCCTGTTGTTACTAAACACATAACTACAACACGACATTTACATTTTAAATGATATATATATATACGAGGGCAAGTCAATAAGTAACCAGCCTATCCCATTTCCAATTGACCGAGACACCCAAGATTTCCATGCCTTGTTTCAATACATGTTTTAGGCCTGAGGGCAAAATTGCACTCTTATCGTGTCATTCACTCGTAAGATATTGAATGTCAAACATGGCTAGCGATGCAAAAGTAAGCTTTTCGTCAAAAGTTGAGTACCGTGCTGTAATTCGGTACTTGTATTTGTAACAGAAAACAGGTCAGGAAATACATTGCGAGTTGACCAATGTTTATGGGTCTTCTGCACCATCATATGCACAAGTTAAATTCTGGGTTGAGGAATTCAAACGCAGTAGAACATCTTTAGAAGACGAAACCAGGTCTGGACGCCCATCAGATGCCACCGATGAAGAAATGTGTAACAAAGTACGGGATCTGGTGTACTCAGATTAAGGCGGAAGAAATAGCGAATGCATTACACATTTCACATGGTAGCGTTTCCATAACTTTACATGATCGCTTGGGTATGCACAAGCTAACAGCCCGTTTGGTCCCAAAATCCCTTAGCGACGAGCAAATGGCAACCAGAGCATTAGTATACAGCGCATTGTTGAAGCGGTTTAGGTCAAAGGAAGATGATTTCTTTCACATCTGGTGACTTTAGATGAGACCTGGGTCCATTATTATGAGCCAGAGAATAAAGCTCAAAGTCGCCAGAGTGTAGGGCCGGGGTCTCCGAGGCCAAAGAAGTTCAAAACGCAACCCTTTGCTGGCAAGGTGATGGCAGCTGTATTTTGGTATGCACAAGGCGTTATTATGGACTTTCTAGCAAAGAAAAGTACAACAACAGGTGCATATTATGCAAACTTGCTTGACTAACTGAGAGTTGTGGTCCGTGAAAAACGCTGAGGTAAACTCTTCAAAGGGATTCTGCTCCAACAGGACAATGCGAAAGTCCACACTTGCAAAATTGCGGAATGGGTACGGGCTAATACCGCATCCCGCCTATTCTCCGGATTTAGCTCCTTGTGACTATTTCCTATTCCTAAACTTGAAAAAGGATATCCGTGGACGTCATTACTGGTCCAACGAAGAAGAAGTGGTGGCAGTTGAGGAGTGGGTCAGAGACAAGGACCCTGGCTTCTTTAGTTCTGGGCTGATGGCACTGGAACACCGTCGGTCTAAGTCATCATTATAGAGGGCAATTACATCGAAAAAGAAGAGATCGATCTCAACCAGAAATAAGTTAGGCTGGTTTTTTATTGACTTGCCCTCGTACATATTGTGCAGTAGGAGATCGCCGCAATAATTCATTGTATTGTATTGGATACGAAGTGCTCAAGGTGAGCTATTGTTGTCAGTCAATGTCCGTTGTGCTTCGTCCGTCAATAATTGCTTTAAAAGCCTACTCCTCCTACACCCCTGAGGCAATTGACTCGAAACTTGGCAGGAAACATCCGGGTGACTTTTAGATCAAAAGAGCAAAAATCGTTCGATCGGAAATCCAAGATTGCCGCCATGGCTTGAAAATCTATGCTTTGCTTCTTCTCCTGAAACTTAAGGCCAATTGACTCGAGACATGGTAGGAAGCATCGGGGTGACTTGTAAATCAAAAATAGCTAAAAACGTTCCGATCAGAAATCAAAGATGGCCGTCATGGCGGTCATCTTGAAAATCTATTTTTCGCTTCTTTTCCTGATCAGAAAGGACAATTGACTCGAAACTTGATAGGAAGGATCGGGGTGACGTATAGATAAAAAAAAAAAAAGCTGAAATCATTCCAAGTGGAAACATCCGGGTGACTTTTAGATCAAAAGAGCAAAAATCGTTCGATCAGAAATCCAAGATTGCCGCCATGGCTTGAAAATCTATTTTTTGCTTCTTCTCCTGAAACTTAAGGTCAATTGACTCGATATTTGGTAGGAAGCATCGGGGTGACTTGTAGATCAAAAGTAGCTAAAATCGTTCCGATCGGAAATCCAAAATGGCCACCATGGCGGTCATCTTGAAAATCTATTTTTCACTTCTTTTCCTGATCCAAAAGGACAATTGACTCGAAACTTGATAGGAAGGATTGGGGTGACGTATAGATAAAAAAAAAAAGCTGAAATCATTCCAAGTGGAAAGTCAAAATGGCCGCCATCTTGAAAATCTATTTTTAGCTCACCTTAGCGAAAGCTCACCGTGAGCTATTGTGATCACCCTCTTTTCGTCGTCTGTCGTCAGTCGTTTGTCGTCAACAATTAGTTTGTTAACACTCTAGGGGTCACAGTTTTGACCTAATCTTGATGAAACTTACCCAGAATGTTTGCCCCTATGAAATCTAGGTCAAGTTTGATACTGGTTTACTTGGGGTTAAAAACAAGGTCACCTGGTCAAGTCAAAGGAAAAACTTGTTAATACTCTAGAGGTAATATTTTTGAAGCAGTCATCATGAATATTGCTCAAAATGTTTGCCTTAATAATTTCTACGATAAGTTCGAAACTGGGTCACTTGGGGTCAAAAAATAGGTCACCAGGCCAAATCAAATGAAAACCTTGTTAACACTCTAGCGGTCACATTTCTGAAGCAATCATCATGTATCTTGCTCAAAAATGTTTGTCTTGATGAGTTCTAGGTCATGTTCGAAACTGGGTTACTTGGGTTAAAAACTAGGTCACCAGGCCAAATCAACAGAAAACCTTGTTAACATTCTAGCATTCACATTTTTTAAGCAATCATCATGAATCTTGCCCAAAATGTTTGTCTTGATTTCTAGGTCAAGGTCGAAACTGGATCCCTAGGGTAAAAAAAACTAGGCCACCGGGCCAAATCAGTGGAAAAACTTGTTAATACGCTAGCGGTCACAGTTTTCAAGCACTCAACATGAATCTTGCTCAAATTGTTTGTCTTGATGATTTCTAGGTCAAGTTTGAAACTGGGTCGCTTGGGGTCAAAAGCTAGGTCACCAGGCCAAATCAAAGGAAAACCTTGTTAACACTCTAGCAGTCACATGTTTTAAGCAATCATTATGAATCTTGCTCAAAATGTTTGTCTTGATGTTTGTCTTGATGAGATCTAAGTCAAATTCAAAACTTGTGACTGGGTCACTTGGGATCAAAACCTAGGTCACCGGGCCAAATCAGCAGAAAACCTTGTTAACACTCTAGCATTCACATTTTTTAGGCAATCATCATGAATCATGCTTAAAATGTTTGTCTTTATGATTTACTAGTCAAGTTCGAAACTGGGTTACGTGGGGTCAAAAGCTAGGTCACCTGGCCACATCAGTGTAAAACCTTGTTAACACTCTAGCAGTCACATTTATAAAGCAATCATCATGAATCTTGCTCAAAATGTTTGTCGTGATAATTTCTAGGTCAAGTTTGAAACTGGGTCACTTGGAGTCATAAACTAGGTCACCATGCCAAATCGAAGGAAGACCTTTTTACCACTCTAGAGGTTACATTTTTAAAGCAATCATCATGAATGTTGCCCAAAATGTTTGTCTTGATGATTTCTAAGTCAAGTATGAAACTGGGTCACGTGGGGTGAAAAAGTATGTCATCAGGCCATATCAAAGGAAAACATTGTTAACACTCCAGGGGTCACATTTTTAAAATAATCATCATACTTGTAAATATTGCTCAAAATGTTCGTCTTGACGATTTGTAGGTCTAGTTTCAAACTGGGCCACTTGATGTCAGAAACTAGGTTACCAGGCCAAATCAAAGGAAAACCTTGTTGACGTTCTAGAGGTCACATTTTTGATGATTTTTAGGTGACGTATATTTTTCACTGTGCATTGACTTTCTTAAGTTTTTCCATTTAGGTCGATTTCTTAGTAATTATTGGTTCTACAGAGTGATATTTGGTACTTGTGAAGTGTTTATGTTTAGGTCAGTTTCTCAGTAACTATTGATCCTACAGCCAGTGATACTTAGTACATGCATACATCTTAGCATGGCCTCTTGAGTGCTGTCATCCATATTTTACCTTGACCTCTATTTCACAGTCCATTAGACATACATTGTCTTACTTGTTAATATAATTGTTTTGAACTTTGATCAGAATATTTGCCTCGATCAGTTCTAAGTCAGGTTCTCATAGTGCTATGATACTCAGGTGAGTGTTATAAGGCCACCATGGCCCTCGTTCGCTTCTTTTCCTGATCCGAAAGGCCAAATGACTCGAAACTTGGTGTGATGCATCAGGGTGGTGTGTACATCAAAAATAGCTAAAATCGTTCCTATCCGAAATCTAAGATTGCCACCATTGCGGCCATCTTGAAAATTTATTTTTCGCTTCTTTTCCTGAACCGAAAGGCCAGTTGACTCGAAACTTGGTAGGAAGCATTGAGGTGACTTGTAGATCAAAAATTGCTAAAATCGTTCCGATCGGAAATACAAAATGGCCGCCATGGCGGCTATCTTGAAAATCTATTTTTCTTGCTTCTATTCCTGAACCGAAAGGCTAACTGACACGAAACTTGGTAGAAAGCATCGGGGTGACTTGTAGATCAAAAAAAGCTAAAATCATTCCGATCGGAAATCCAAGATGGACGTAATGGCGGCTGTCTTGAAAATCTATTTATCGCTTCTTCTCCTGAACAGAAAGGCTAATTGACTTGAAACTTGGTAGGAAGCATCAGGGTGACTTGTATGAAATTTGGTAGGAAGCATTGGGGTGACTTGTATATGTAGATAAAAAAAAAAAAAAAAGGCTAACATCTTTCCTATCGGAAAATGGCGGCCATATTGAAAGTCTTTTTTTCGCTTCTTTTTCTGGACCGAAAGGCCAATTGACTTGAAACTTGGTAGGAATCATCAGGGTGACTTGTAGATCAAAAATAGCTCAAATCATTTCAATCGGAAATCCAAGATTGCTATGGCGGCCATCATGAAAATCTATTTTTCACTTCTTGTCCTGAGCCGAAAGGCCAATGGACCCGAAACTTGGTAGGAAGCATCGGGGTAACTTGTAGATCAAAAATAGCTAAAATATTTCCTGTCGGAAAATGGCGGCCATTTTGAAAATCTATTTTTTGCTTCCTCTCCTAAACCGAAAGGCCAATTGACTTGAAACTTGGTAGGAATCATCAGACTGACTTATAGATAAAAAATAGTTCAAATCAATCCAATCGGAAATCCAAGATGGCGGCCGTCTTGAAAATCTATTTTTCACTTCTTTTCCTGAACCGAAAGGCCAACTGACTCGAACCCATATAGGAAGCTTTGGGATGGTTTGAAGAATAAAAAGAGCTAAACTGTTCCTATCGGAAATCCAAACTGGCGCCATTGAAAATCTATTTATTGCATCTTCTCCTGAACCAAAGGGCCAATTGACTCGAAACTTGGTTGGAAGCATAGGGTGACTGGTAGATCAAAAATAGCTAAAACTGTTCCGATCAGAATTTCAAGATGGCCACCAAGGCGGCCATCTTGAAAATCTATTTTTCGCTTCTTCTCCTGAACCGAAAGGCCAACTGACTTTAAAACTTTGTAAGAATCATCGAGGTGACGTAGATCAAAAATAAATAAAATAGTTCCGATCGGAAAACGGTGGACATTGCGATAAAGTCCACAATTTTAATCCCCCTCTTGTTCATTCTGGATTTTCTTCGGATTAAGTCGACTTCAACGTTAGATTAAAGGAAAATAACTTTAATTGGCAATTTATGAAAATAATACTTGTTTATTAACTTATGTTGCTTTCTTTATGTTATGTTTTGAAGTATTTTTTATTCTATCTTTCTTCCAAAGATTAAAATCTAGAAAAGTGAACTGATTCGAATTTCTCATGTAATATTTTTTTTCTGTTATATTTAGATGTTTTCTATTAGTTTTTCGTTCTATGTTTCTTTCGAAATTAGTCGAGATTTTAGTGTGAGAACGAATGGACCAAAATGAGAACAAATTCACCAAATGAGTACGAATTGACCAAAATGAGGACGAATTGACCAAAGAAACATTTTATGAGTTTGAAATGACCGAAAAACGAGTACGAGTTGATCAAAATGAGAGCGAATTGACTGAAGTACGAATTGAGTTGAGAACAAATTGACTTTGTACCAACAAATGACACTGCTAGTTAACATTATGGCCAAAATAACTTTTTCTTAGCTTTTAATTGTATCATTTCAATCAGAATACCACAGGGGACAAAATACCACGTGGTAATTTGTCCCAAACCTACCCCAACCCCCAACCCCCACCCCTTACTCACTTGGTTATT
This sequence comes from Anodontia alba, assembly GCA_964016985.1. Lineage (NCBI taxonomy): Eukaryota > Metazoa > Mollusca > Bivalvia > Lucinida > Lucinidae > Anodontia > Anodontia alba. The sequence continues at coordinate 103,094,727 of OZ024822.1, forward strand.
TTGTCCTCGGGGACAAGATACCGTAGCTGCGGTATCTTGTTCCCCCATCTTGTTTCGGCTTGTTTTGGCTTTTTTTTGTTTGTCTATGCCTATTTTTCTGTTCTGTTACAAATGTTTTCTTCTTTCAACAGGCTAAAAAGCCTTTATTTTATGATTGTTCTACGGAAGATCACAATTTTTCCCTTTGTGAAGTTAAATCTACATAGTTCACTCTACACATTGAAATGTTGCTGACTGGACAGGTGTAATCAAGGGACAAGATACCGTACCCACAGTATCTTGTCCTCCACCACACCCTGTTGTAATGTCATTTTTGGTTTGTCCATGCTTTTTTATATTCCATTTCAAGTGTTTCCCTTCAGGGGACAAGATATGTTGTCAGTCCTTTTGTTATTTATACTTTTGTTTGTCTAAACTATTTACTCTGTTTTATTTCAAGTGTTCTCTCCTTTCAACGGGCTATAACATCTTTATTTTGTGTGTGTGTGTGCGCGCGCGCGCGTGTGTGCGTGTGTATGTGTGTGTGTGTGTGTGTTTTTCTGCAGAAGATCACATTTTTTCTCATTTACAGATGTGTATAGTTCCCTCAGGTGCACATTGAAATGTTTCTGATCAGACAGTTTAATCATGGGACAATATACCCTACCTACGGTATCTTGTCCCCTCTCTTGTTACGTCTAATTTTGTCTGTCTATCCTATTTTGTCTGTTCCATTATAAGTTTTTCTTCTTTCAACAGGTTTAATTCAAGAATCAGTCTTCTTATTTCTGAATAAAAGTCCATTTGGTGTGCAGTTGTCTTGTTCGCCTCAATGAGGTGATTCTAACAAGTACTCACAATATAGGTATCTAAAGAGAAATGAAAAAATACCCCTTAATTATCCTCATTATGAAATCTTTATTCTGTCATTGTTCTGTAGATCATAATCTTTCTAATTATAAATTAAATTACTCCCAAACTTCACTCTACATATATGTCTAGGAGCCTGCCATATGTGCAGGTTCAGGCTAAGTGCTACCATTATTAAAATGGCTTATTTTATCACATATGAGATACAAAATGTTTCATCTAATATAAGATATTTTAGTAAGAGTGGGTAAGGTAAAACAGTGACTTGCTGGCATGGTAAGAAAACAATAAATAATGGATGGTTTCTAAATTTTTTAATGACAAGCGTAGCCGCGGTATCTTGTCCCCCTCCCGCCAACGACTTTTTTGTTTGTCTGTGCCAATTTTTCTGTTCAGTTACAAGTGTTTTCTTCTTTCAACAAGCTAGAAAATCTTTATTTTGTGACTGTTATATGGAAGATCACATTTTTTCTCTTTGTGAAGTTATAGAAGATATAGTAGAGGAGATGAAAGTGAAGGACAGGGGAGAAAGAAGAAAATGAATGGAGGTGTAAATTTGAGATAGTAAAGGAGATGAAAGTGAAGGACAGGGAAGAAAGACGAAAATGAATGGAGATGTAGAAACAGAAGAAATAACAGGATTCCCCCATCAACCCTTTTTTGCTGCAATGACAGCAGTTCTTGCCCAGCTGTAAGCCAATATCAGCTGGACACCCGCAAGATATATGAAACCTTCACCTCTCCCAACCACTAGATAAGTTCAAGAGATATAGTGCTTCAAACAGGCAACGCCGATGCAAATTTTGATGCCAGAGCTGAAGCTGACAATAAGGCAAACGGGATCCACACCAAAAACAATATGCCCCACTCCCCTTGTTGGGCAGACATAAACCAGCTATTGTATCTTGTCTGCCTTGCCAAACCCGCCAATTCTAACAAATTTTCAAAACTGTATTATGTATCTCATTGACTTTGTTAGCATGCACATAGCTTGAACTTACCCAAACAAGAATCCAAAGTGTAGGCAATGGTAGTAGGCAGGGGGAGGGGGGATGGGGTGGGGGAGGGGGGCAACAACATCTCATGAATATCAGCATTTATGCAAAATATGATATTTTAAAGATTCCTTAAAGATTCCTAATAGTCATTTTGAGTTACCGAATCAATGAAACCGATATAATTTATACCGCATGGATAAAATTAATTTATACTGCATGGATAAATTTTAGCAATATTTTACAGATGGACCGACAACTTGCTTAAGTCGAAACTGTAAAAGGGAAAAGTAAAATAACAAATTACAAATTGATTAATCTATGCATCAATTAATTAAAAATTGTCATTTTGATTTACCAAATCAGTGCACTGATAAAATATATACTTCAGATTCAGTATTATTACTGGTGACAAGTCTATTAAATAATGCACATTTGCCAGGACTTTCAAATTATATAATATCCACCTACAATTATTATAATGCACCAATGCATCTTTATGAACATACGGATGGGTTTTTTCGGTGTAAGGATATTATGTTGATGCACTGACATATTACTGGTCTACTGCTATATGTATTGGTACATCATTATAGATACACAAGCTGATAAAAATTATCAGTGCACATATCATGCAGTTATCGGTAAACAGGTTTTGTTGCTTTGCATTGCCACACTTATTTCATGTTTTGATCATCATCAGCTTGATTTTCACATGTATAGAACTACTGCAGCATCGATAAAATTGATCAATCCATCAACAATATTTTATCTTTGGTAAGACTAGATTAATGTACTCGTGATTTGTAATTTAGCACAGTCCTGTGGATATACCAGTTGTCAACTCTTACCTGCCTGTTTATCTAGGATACAGTAAGACCTGAATGCTATATTGCTATACACGAACAGGGAGGACAGATTTCATTTTTTTTTTTTTTTTAATTATATGATTTATTTTTCACGGTGTAGAATTATGAATTTAAAAATTAAATTTTATAACAGATATGCCGAAGACGAGCTCTGTTTGTATTTACTTTATGTGTATGTTAGACTGTTGGGGTTATTAGGATTTTATTTTTAGTAACATATTTTTTCACAGAAAAACGATTAGCTTAAATCATTCTTTAATTTGTAAACCTTGGTATTTTGAATAATTTCGTAAGACGTTCTGACATTTCTCATGACCTGAAAGATCTCATACACGCAGCGTGAGTTCCGTCAGGTATTTCTGGTTTCAGACTTTCGGTCTGAAAGAGCTCATGGTCTGACATTTCTCACGGTCTGACAAATCACGCAACACCGGCCTCGGTGGCTCAGTTGGATACGCCGTCCGACTGGAGACCAGGAGGTCGCGGGTTCAACCCCCCTCGGCGGTCGGCAACATTCTTTCGTGAAGATTGATCATGAAATATTTTCTACGGTCATTCTCTCCCTTCCGCTGATCCAAGAAGGGCAGTTGTCAGTTTCTGGCGAAAGAATGTGCACAATACTGATTAACCGCTTAGAGGACTAAGCCTGCCCAGTAAATTTGTGGTTAGGTAAACACTCGACATGACCACATTGGGTTGACTGGGCCGTAAAACCTCAACGCAATTAAACAAAGATTCCTAATAATATTAATCAAAATATTTAGGACAAAACAGTGTTACGGACTTTTGTTTGTGGGGGTAGGGGATATAAAAAACTTTATCCCATATTGGCCAAAATTCTCATCTCTGGATAGCACTAAACCTGAACTTATAAAATATTGCACCCTAACCAAATGCTGTGTGGTGGTAATGAGGATAACATGAGGCAGTTGTAGTATCTAGTAAACCCTTGCCCATGTCCCTTCTCAGAAATTTTTCATATCTCTTCCTTTTGGTCTTTCTGTCAGGCAACAGAATAGTAAAAAACTTGTATCTTTATTTTCTTAAGATAGACATGCAGTCAAATCTCTGAAGTTTGTTAACACCTGATGACAACAGTTAAAATGAGAAGTTATACTGGAACTGGTGTGATTTGTATATTAATGTAAGGAGGTGAAGGACATTGAGTAATGAAGTTGAAAAAAAAATAGCAAAGATTCAAATAAATAAAGGAAATAAGAGGTGGGGGACAAAATACCGCGGCGACGGTATCTTGTCCCCGGGGACAAGATCCCGTAGCCGCGGTATCTTGTCCCCGAGGACAAAATAACCCGGGGACAAGATACCATAGGGGACAAGATAAACTGTTACACCGGTTCTAATATAAAAATCAAAGCGCTGCAGGCGCAGGAGGCCTGGGCATCAAAATAGTCTTCAAATGTCAACAAGTTTTTATAAGCATTTATTCCAAACTTTCAGTGAGTTATTATTACCATAGCTCTAGATAAGATCCTTTTTTCAGTCAAAAAGTATGGACATTTTTCCCATTTCTCAATGAAAACGTGTTATGGTATTAGAAGCGCCTCGGCAAGACACTTCTAATAAGTAAGCACAACACATGCTTTCATTGAGCAAAAAAAAAAATATTAATCTGATAACACACCCACCCCATCCCCTCTCATCTAGATATGGTTGGCCTATTTAACACTAAAGTTTTAGTGTTGTTTAGTGTTGCTTTATGCAGCAAAACATGTTATGAGTTCTCAGTAAGGCAATTCTAATGAATACCCACAACTTATGTTGTGCAAAAAATGACAAAATATCACTAAAATCATCTTCTTATCCATGCTTGTGAACTACTAATCTGTCGAGATGACAACCAATTATAATCCAAACATCCAACAACATCCAACAAAATATTATTGAATAAAGCCATGGCAGTCTGGGTAAAAAATTCAGCAGAATGCATTCTGAAATATTTTTTTTATTTTTTCCTGAGCATTGACTGCCATTTTTCTGGAAAAAAAGATAAGGAAATTATCTTCAAATGTCGTCTGCTGAATATTCTCAGAGACTGGTAATGGTAAAAGACAAACCATATTAATGCATGTGTGAAAAATGCGTCTATTCCCGAAAGTTATCAAAAGATTTGAGGCACAATATGGTTCCAAACTTCAAACCCATCTTTTCAGACACGCAAATACTCGTACTTTTACGTTCCACTATCGGTTGTCTAGATCGGCTATTTCCGTAACAATCGTGTTTTCTTTCAATGTTATAGTGTTTGTTTGTTTGTGTTGAGGTTTTACGGCCCAGTCAACCCAATGGGGTCATGTCGAGCGCGATCAGTTTACCTAACCACACGTTTACTGGGCAGGCTTAGTCCCCTAAGCGGTTAATCAGTAATGTGCACATTCTTTCGCCAGAAACTGACAACTGCCCTTCTTGAATCAGCGGAAGGGAGAGAATGACCGTAGAAAATATTTCATGATCAATCTCCACGAATGAATGTTATGTTATAGTGTAGTAATTTCATTAAGATCGCACATCTATCAAAGTTTGTGGTAAACTTAAACCTAATTATTATGTTCAAACCGAAATATACATGCATTTGTATTTTCAAGGGACGTTTTTTTTTTTCAGCGTAGTGGGATGCGGTACTTTGCACTTTTACTCGGGTTTTTCCATAAATGCTTTGGCAAGGGTTGAAATTTTGGTACGACTTGGCAAGCCAAGCCCAAGCCAAAACTGCTACCCTACAGTCGGAAAAATATACAATATATTTTGATATAGAAGACAGTTTGGACATGCAAGTATATAAACAACTGTATAGCAGATTTGCATACATTGCTTTTCGCGAAAACTTGCATGTTTCTACGGAGGCCTAGTTGATACTTAATTCCAAGTATACAAATCTTGCGTATTCAGATTAACTTCATGAAAAAGAAAGAAAATAATGTTCAAAACAGAAACCAGAACGTTTATTTCCTATGCACATGCAACTATTAGGCCAAAAGTGACACTGAGGCTGTTTTTTTATTATTATTATATTTTTTTTTCGCATTCAAGGGAGAGTACCCTGGTTTACTGCCTGAAACCAATTTTAAAATTTCGCAGTCATAGTGTATTTCAAATACACCTTCTACCCTTTTTTCGGTGTCATGTATTTAGGAGATTCATAGAAATGGACTGACACCAGAAATGTCCGTTTCTGATCGAATATAGCCGCTACGATAAACTTGTAAGAGAACGCTTGGTTTCGAATATTAGATTCATTCGTATACGAGTACAATACACTTTTATACTTATATAAGTATTTTAAAATGCATGCTGTGGGACTTCTCTACAAATTTTCTCATGTCCACAATTTTAAAACATTTGTTGACGGACTACACTCCGTGAGAATGTATGAAGACCAAATATAATAAGTCAAGTAATTTCCGTAAACAAAATTGTTCATCGAAATTCTATAAAGTACATGCCGTTTAATGAAAACACGACAAGACTTTAAAACATTAAGTGCCCATTTATATTTACACATCAAATGTACAGACCAATCACTTTAGTCGGTGTGTTTACCTGTTTAAACTACGCACTTAACATATAGTTGCTAAGCAAAACATCGAAAACAGTACCATGCAAAATGCATGCATGTCGCCAAAATGCAATTATTTTCGGATTGCTATACAGTGGATCAGCAGTATATCTTTCTGATAGCAGGATTTTGTCTACGCAGATACGAGAAATGAGAACCATGAGTATAAGGTAAAATGTTTTCGTCATTCCGAACCCCTCCCAAATCCTTAAAATAATACATTTCTTCCCATTTTTAGGGTTATGCAGAACTTTGCTAAATTTGAATTCTTACCAAACAAGGCATTTTCTTTGGAAGAAGTGTCTAGATAACACAAAATTATATAAAAAGGTATGGGTCACCGAGCTAATTTCCTTTTTATTAAAAACATAACGAAAGCATGCCTATATAATGTTGACCCCCTTAAACCCCACTTTTATATAGTAAAACTGGGGTTTATAGGGGTATACATTATGTTTCTTATTTCTGCTCAAAAACATAGATTGTGGGTACTCGTCAGAACCGGTTCTAACGAGTACCCAGAATCTATGTTTTTGAGCAGAAATATGAAAAATATCAAAGTTTTTTATCTGAAAATTTTCAGTTTTTGGAGATGAAATTTTCTATATATTTGAATAGGCGTGTCTTCGTAATGAATGCCCATTTTAGTGGTCAAAATTTAAGTATGATCACGAAAGAGATGTAGTATCCCATTCAGATTTAATAGACATGACTTGTAAAAAGTACACGGACTTAACTTGCATGGAAACAACTCATTTTCGTGAGATCAAATCCAATAAGATGTATCTTATCTGAATAACTTTAAAAACTAATTTTTTGTGAAGAACTGTGACTTTAATATTTTTCACTTGTTCGGAGCCTTATTTAGCATGCTGTTGCCAAAAAGTAGTATAAATTATACCTAATTCAACTAAGATTGCCATTTTGGAATCAGATAATAGCCATATGATTTCACTTTCGAAGTTCTTACAAAAATGGCGAATTAGTAGTATATGTCTTTAAAAACAACATTTATTTCAAATTCACACAAAAACGAGACCAGCTGAAGTTGTTGTGTCAATATTTTTTTCGATACAATGTGTAAATATAGAACTTTCTCTTACCTATATATACTGTGACACATTTCATAAACTATTTATATACCTAGCTTTAATCCACCTTTTATACTGTTCTAAAAAATAAGGTACATCTACTTCCCACTCCCAATACTACTTTTACACGGTTTACCAACGCCATGAAGATTCTCGCTGTTAGCGTTACGCCTGGGCCCAGTTGTTGAAAGCTAACGATGTCGTTAGTTCACGATTCGTTAAAATTTACATCGAGTGATACGCAAATATACTGAAATTTTTTTGCTGAAAAAAATGTGAGTGCAAAAGCTACTCACATTTTTTCAGCAAAAAATATCAGAATTTTGTATATTGAATCTGCTAAAACAGTTAACGAAATGGCCCTTAACGAGCTCGTTAAGCTAACGACGCTTTGAACAACTGAGCCCTGTTTGATAGTATATGCACGTTTGATTATGAAACATTCCCGTTATACTGTTTCGCATAAAACAGACAACAAGCAAATCGACCAATCAGATCAAGCAGACTTGTTGCTTTACTTCCGGCCAGTAGGTTTTCCACCACACAGTCTGCAATCATACCATGCCTAGCGGGCACATAGCGTTTATACAACGTCGCATCAACGTCGACACAACGTCATGGCGTTGATGTGATGTTGTATAAACATCGTGTCCGTTTAGATAAGTACTCTGTGTATTTGGACAGAATTGTTTTCGCTAACTGTGTAGATATAGATGTTAGTTTGCTCTGGGCTACTCTATTTGACATTCTATTACTATTAATACGGTTCATACACATCAGCAAATAATCAAATGGACTTGAATAAACAGAATTTATGATACAAGAAAGGGTGTGGGACAACTTTAGCACTTACTGCATGTTACTTCACTTTACACTAATCCCTTTTTGAAAAGGAGAACAAAAAATCCAAAGAAGCAAGGATATCAGATTGTTTCTTTCCCGAGTAGCTCCCTTTCCAGGTCTTTGCAATATTATCTTCTTTACCATTATTTACACAAACGATATATTGGAATCAAACTTGTTTTGGAAATACAAAGATAATGATGGCTTAAGGGTTGGGGTCGAGTTTGACGTTAACGAGATACTTTTCTCATTTCTCCATGCTGAATATGTATGCTGTGGGTTCGCACTAGAAACGATGCGGTTCCGATGTACCAACGACCTATCATTTACTGGAAACGTAAGCAAAAAAAAAAAAAAAAAAAAAAAAACCTTAGCTAGAGCGATGGAACAGTGCAGATTTTGCAGAGACATCCGATTTTAAACTGCTTTATCCCCAGCTAGTGTTCTACTTAAGTCGTACCATCGGACCATCAGGTCATCACGAAAACACGCCTATATAATTTTGACCCCCTTAAACCCCACTTTTATATATTAAAACTGGGGTTTACAGGGGTATACATTATTTTTGTTATTTCTGCTCAAAAATATACATTGTGGGTACTCGTTAGAACCGCCTCGACGAGGCGGGTCTAACGAGTACCCACAATCTATGTTTTTAGCAGAAATATGAAAAAAATATCAGACTATTTTATCTGAAAGTTTGTCATTTTGTGGTGGTAAAATTTTCAGTGTATTTGAATAGGCGTGTTTTCGTAATGTAGAGTGTTGGCTGGATCTGGAGCTAAGTGAAACATCTCAATATCACATTTGGTGCCGAAGGGAATAAAATCCTAGTTACAGCAAAATGTAAGCCATTAACCCATTTATGCCGAGCGGGCTCCTCTACCTCAACTCTTTTGACGGGTCCATTACCTATGTAAAGGGCGTCCGGTTATTTTTTATTATATATTAACATATTTATAGAAGTTTCTGTTTTTAATGCAAACAGTGTAGACTCTGGTCAGACGCCGCGGTCTGTGGCGTCTTTATGGGTCTACATTGTTTGTCAATGTCCTTTTTATGGGACGCTAGGCATAAAAGATTTAATACAAATACTACTACTGCTAATAAAAATGATAATACAGGTAATAATAATACTAATAATAATAACACTACGAAATGTTTATTGATCATGACAGCAGCCTATGATATTGTTCAAGAACAAAGAAGTGCGCCGTCAAATGTAACAGTCCATTTGCTGAATGACACAATTGGTCATCAGATAAATATTGACAAAAATAAACCAATCTATTCGCCCGTCCGTCCGTCTATCGATTCGCCCATATGTTAGTCTCCGAGAAAGCATTCGACAGTTGTCGTGAACTGTTTGGTGGTCTTAGTTTATTTGTCACAGTATACTACTTACCTGTGCAACAATCGGCTGTCAGTACTATATTTAGGCTAAAGACCCAGGGTCAATACAAAAAGTAGCAGTGACTAACATAAATTTAATATCACAGGCAAAAATAAAGCAGTGACTAAACTTGTAGACCATTTTTGGTTCAAAATTCTAGGAACTGGAGTTTGCTATTCCATGAAGCCTGTAAAATTTGGGTGTATAAAAATGGAAAGATTTCGTGAAATGCCAACACTTTCTGCAAGTCAGAAGATAGGAAAAGGATAAACAATTCACCTGAAATCTTTATTGCAACTTATTCATAAAGGTAAGCTAATTTACATAAAATTATATGTACATTTTTATATACGCATATAATTATTTTATGTTTTTATTATTACTATTATTATTATTTATATTATTTATATTATGTGCGATATTAGTACGTTTATACAGCATTTATTAACCCTTAAAACGCAAAGAAAACCTGCATCTGAAAATGTTGTCTATTTCAAACATTGCATACAGGCAAACAGTGTGGACCCTAGAAGAGCAGTTTGATCTGGATACACACTGTTTGCAAAAACGACTTTTAAAATCACAAGCAGATGACAAAGCAGACGACAATTGTTGTGATTGGCAGTTTAAGGGTTAATCCATTTAATCCGAGTGGACTCACTTGCGTGAACTCTTTGGATCGGTTCATTCTATTGCAACCATGTTTTATAGAAATTCTGTCCAAAATGCAAACAGTGTAGTCCCTGATCAGACGCCACAATGTGCGGCGTCTGATCTTGGTCTACACAGTTTGCCAATGTTCCTTTAATGGGACGCTAGGCATAAATGGGTTAATATTGGGACGGACACCCCACTCCTTACCATAATTATCCTAAACTTTGAGCAAGCCCATTTTAGTACCAGTTGATGCGCGTAAACCCGATGGATGAGTGGCAAACAGTGTATGCCCCGCGTCGGATCTGGGTCTACATTGTTCGCTCAGTCTTGTCTCTTCCAATATTTGGGAATAATATGGTTGATTTGTCAAAAATTGTTATTATATTTGAATATATAGTTTTTTTGTTTTTTTTTGTTTTTGTTTTTTTTTTTTTTTTGCAGTTTTATCATATTTATACTGACATTACATACACAAAAGCGACATTTAATTAAATCATTAATACATTTGTAATTAGTAGACTTCATTATTGCAAAGAAATAACGAAAAATAAAAACGCCAAATTTCAGTGTTCATGCATGATCGATATGTCTATGTAACGCTACAATAAACTGAAACATATGCAAAACCTCATTCGTATAATATAGACTTACTATTGTTATTCATTCCAAATAACATTTTTATTTACTTAATACATGTATATTTCTCTTACTTGAAGCATGATCATAAAGCGACTAGAAGGCGAATTTAACATTCCGAATATGTAGTCCTCGTTACAATTACTTTATGTTATAGAACTTCGAACAGATAACATGTGTACATTAACCCATTTTTGCCTAATTTCACACAAAGGGAGTTTTGCGGACAGTATAGACCAAGATCAGATGCCGCAGAATGTTTGATCAAGGTCTGCATTGTTTGCTATGGAATTACAAAGAAAGACTGCTTGAAGACATAGATGAGGTATCCCCGGGACGCAGAAAGAGACCTAAAACATCAGTAATGAGAATTAATAAAATAGCGCAGATCCGCGCAAGCTGCTCAGGGCCTTCACTGCTCCCATATGCCATAACGCATGAGGTAGTTATCGTGAGATCATCGATTATATAGTATACAGTGATTTTCAAAAAGAATAGCCAGTGAAGGTCTTGACCGGGGTGCGCAGATGCACGTACTAGCTAGGCCTTTACAGTCGTATATGCACCGAAGTCATATTCTCACTTGATTTGGCCTATTTTCATGTTCTTTATTTTGTCTTCTTCAGATAGACATGTCATTCACATACGACGACGACATTGCCGCCCTTGTTATAGACAATGGGTCAGGAATGTGTAAAGCGGGCTTTGCGGGAGATGATGCCCCTCGGGCTGTGTTTCCGGCCCTCACTGGTCGACCACGATTTGATGTACGTATTCTACAATAGCCTCTACGTACAGGCGTTTTGAATGGACACATTTTCAGTGAAGGCAACTCTGTCAAAACAAGTTTGCACCACCCCCCCCCCCCACCAACCCCACCCTCTTCTGAATTGAATAGGGCTATAATCTAAGAGAAACCTTCCGTTTGGAAGCAAATGCTTTCTGTTTAGAATAGACCCGTTTTTAGAAAGGGTCTGGTTTGCGGGAAAAAGAACAGGAAGTCAATAAAGTCGTTTCCCTTGTAAAAAATAATGAAACTTTACAAAGTGTGTCAAATATATACATAGCTAAATAAATTCAAAAGATTTTTGTGATCCTTTTTGGCCAGTGCACCATAGCAGATTACTCCACTAGCTAGGAGCTTTGACTCAACGCAATCTCTGCTACAGTTTCCTCCAGTTAGATGGAGACTGCTGGATTAAACTGATAGTGTGAGTGTTCAGCTAATGTTAACTTGATTTAAATACAACGTATATTAGCCATTTGAAACACCAATCATAGCAATTTATCTATTTTTTCATGTATGGAATAATACCATATTAAACACAGGACAGCACAATAAGTTGAATCATCAACACCCTGCTTGAAAATTTCACAGTCCGTGAATGACCTAAAAGGGGCAAACTGTAAATCATTTAAAAATCAAAATTTATAAATGACCAGAATTGATATGCAAAATCATTTACATGTAACACCAAACAATAATAACTGCTTTTTTAGGCCGTGATGGTAGGAATGGGTGCCAAAGACTGTTATATCGGAGATGAAGCTCAAAGTAAGAGAGGAATCTTGTCCCTCAGGTATCCCGTGGAGCACGGTATTGTGACAAACTGGGACGACATGGAGAAAATATGGCACCACACATTTTACAATGAGCTAAGAGTGGCCCCTGAAGAACACCCTGTTATGTTGACCGAGGCGCCACTGAATCCCAAAGCAAACAGGGAAAGGATGACACAGGTAAAAAAATAAATGGGCCCTTGATACAAATCGGTGTCTCGAGCGCCTGTATGGACAGCGGAGGCCCTGATCAGACTGTGTGGATGCACAGTCTGATCAGGGCCTCCGCTGTCCACTTTCAGACACTTCTTCATCGTGTAGTTCGTTTTCTGGTCCTTTGTGACCATTAGGCCCATTCTGGAATTTTTGCAAATATATTTGAGGGTCACTGATAAGGCCAAATTAGCCGAAACTAGCTAGTCAGGTCCAGAAAATTTGAAACACTTCAGTTTTGTGAGTGTGCTCATTGCTCCAAAATGTCATTCGTTTTAGAATCTATTAGTTACTGTTGAATGTTTCCCCTGAGGCAAATGCCCGGATGCACAAGATGATTTGAATCTGCGCATTTGATGGGCTCATAAAGAACCTTTTCGCTTGGCGAGGCTCATGTCCGCTGGGCCAAGTAGTAGAGTGCCCTATCACCTATGCGAACAGCGTAGACCCGGAATGCACAGTGTATTCGCATTTCGCTCTGCAAACTAGCAAAGCTCGTTTATAAAATGAACTGTCCAGCGATCGTCCACGGACGCTTTTTTTTTGCATTTGCATTTGCATTTATGTGCGTTTATCGATACGATACGATACAAACATTCATTTGAATTTCATCTCTTCACATAAAAAATATTAAAAATTGCATATTTATATGCTTACAAACTGGGCCCATTTGTTCAAAACTAACGATGTCGCTAGTACACGTATCGTTAAAATTTTGATCATTAAATATAGCATATACACTAATATTTTTGCTGAAAAAAAAATGTGAGAAGCTTTTGCAAATGCAAAAGCTACTCACATTTTTTTCAGCACAAATGCCTGTGAATTAGATATTGGACTTATTATAACAGTTAACATTTTGACCACTAACGAGCTCGTTAAGCTCACGATGCTTTGAACAACTGGGCCCAGACATTTTTCATTTAAAATATACAGAGTCATTCCGGTATGGAATTGTGAGAGACTATTTTAGAAGTATTAAAGTTCTCATGGCTTTAAGACATAAAATATGTTACAGTCTGATACAAGCACATAAGCTACAACGTTAGAAAACGTACCTTCGGACATGCGCTCAGCGAAGATTCAGATCAGACAGCGCATTTTGCACAGTCTGATCAGAATCTTCACTGTGCGCATTTTAGATAGTCAAGATTGCAATTTTTTGCAAACAATGAAGACACTGATCAGACAGCGCGGAGTCTTCGCTGTACTCTTGAAGTAGCTATGGATCCTTGGCTAGTTACAGGTTGTCCTAGGAACTCTGATCGAAATGCGCGGATGCGCAGGCTGAATTAAGTCTTCGTTGCGCGCACATACAATCTTGTAGGAAATGCTGTGCCTCGGCTCGTATTAGCTTTTGTTATATAGAGTTATGCGATTTATGATTTCAGATTATGTTCGAGACCTTCAATGCCCCAGCATTCTATGTTGGTATTCAGGCGGTCCTCTCACTCTACGCCTCAGGGCGTACCACCGGGATAGTGTTGGACTCCGGAGATGGTGTGTCACACGTTGTTCCAATATACGAAGGTAAACACTTCATAATTTATCATAGACATAGTCATATGCGAGCACCGAATGCTCGGACCACCTGCGCATTTAAGCTTCCTCTGTTCGCACAAGCTATAGTCAGTCTTGACGGAATCGAACAATGACGGCTTTGAAAGACTATAGGGCTTCTTGCTCGTCTCGTGCGTCGATTTAGTGGGCGAGAGGAACATTATATTTCACATATACGAGGTTTTCATGGCCATAGTATCATGTTAACCCTTTCCACCCAGAGTTTATGAAATCGACTCTTCCATCACTGAATTCGGACATGCCCATTGTTGCGAATAGCGATGTCATTCAGAAATCAAAACAAAATGGCAAACTGTGTAGATCCTGTTGAGACGACTCTACACGGACGGGATCCACACTGCTTGCACAGCTATCTGATTTGGTCTGTAGGGCTGAAAGTGTTCAAGTGGAAATCTTCCTTTGTTAACATGTAGCCTTAATAATAAGTAAAACAAGTTGATATATGAGCCATCCCATGACAAAACCTACAAAATGACATGTGCACCCAGCATCCGCCCAGTCTGACCAGTCTTCGGTCTGCGCTCAGTAGGTAGCTAAGGACCCAAGCTTTCTTCATGCGCACAGCGAAGACTCTGATCAGACTGGGCGGATGCCCAGGCTGATCTGAGTCTTTGCTGGGCGGACATACCATTTTGTAGGTTTTGTCGTGCGCTGGCTCCTATTATAGTATGAATGCCTACCTTCATCTGGTATCTTCTACATTTCTATCTGGCTAGTTGCTGTCACAGTATGTATTATACACTCTTACTTTAATTATATTTTGATTATTTTATAGGTTATTCCCTCCCTCATGCTGTTGAAAGAATCGACTTGGCCGGAAGAGACCTGACAAATTATCTGTCTAGAATACTGCATGAACGAGGATATAATTTCACAAGTTCATGTAAGTCACATTTGTTACCTAGGTGTTAGTTATCAATAATTCCAACCCAACCCAAAAGGCTTACAATTATTTAGCGCAATTTGATTTTCCGAGAGCAATTTGAAAATGGGATTTATACTCCGATAATGAACAGGAATCCCGGACTATGCTTTTTACACAACTTTATAAAATAAGATACGCAGCGGCCACATGACGTTTATACAACGTCGCATCAACGTCGCTGCAACGCCATGACGTTCTATCGACGTTGATACAACGTTGTTACAACGTTATGTGCCCGCTTGGTATTTATCCATATTTTCGGCGTAACAATGACCTAGTTGGAATGATAAGAAATTAATTTTATTTTTGTGGATTTCATCGACGTTCAACGCCGACGAATCGCTAAACATAAAGCTTTGTGGTTTTATTCAGTTTGTGACTGATTCGGCGGCGATTACACATCTCCTCTAATAAACGTATAAAGAAAATTGTATATTATAATATAATATTTGTAATATAATGAAACATTTGGAATAATATTTGCATATGAATAGATAGAGCAATCACATAAATTTGTAGAATGCTGCTCAAAATGCAACATCATTTACGTTGCTCCGCAGCGGCCATTGAGAACAGCAGTAGCCGACGAGCTATTTGGCCCATTACATGTGACAAAACCTACAATTGCGGTCCAGTTTGGACAACACAATTTCGATTTGTGAAATAATCTATCAAGTTTTACAAAAGTATGCTTCGTTTGTTTTGTTATTATTATTATTATTATTATTATTATTATTATTATTATTAAATTTCAGCTGAGAGAGAAATAGTTCGTGACATCAAAGAAAAAATGTGTTACTGCGCACTTGACTTTGAGCAGGAGTTGGGCGTGGCCAGTAGCTCCTCCCTGACAGAAAAGTCATACGAGCTTCCAGATGGACAAGTTATAACTATTGGTAACGAACGTTTCAGATGCCCAGAGGTGCTGTTTCAACCAGCCTTTATTGGTATGTTAACAATCTTGATTTACAGTAATTTGCCTTTTCAGGATTAACCATTTAGCGTCATTGTTACGTTCCTTTTCTTAGTAACGCTTGTACATAACTGAATAAATGGTAGATGTTCAGCCATTTTACACAAGACAGATAATTTTTGTGGTTTCCGCTAAGCTTTTCTGCACAACAAGACCCTCCTGAAAAGAAGTCTAACTAGCAAAAAGAGAATTTGCTCCTTTTAGAGTAAACTCCTTTTTTGAGGGGACAATACCAGTCTTGACAAAGTTACATCTCCTTAAATTGCATTTATTAAATTCAAATTATAAGGGTATCATATTATCATGATGCTTCTAACGCCATATGCTTCGTATGTGACGTCTCTTTTGTCATTATTTGTTCCGCATCTCTCCTTCTTTTGGTGCCTAGGGAAGCCTATACTTTGTGATTGTGGCATTTCCTGGGTACCTTTTCTTATATTTTGGCAGTTAAAAGAAAATTAATTACAAGAACAATCAATCAAACTATCCTGGTAGTCATTCTCTATGCACGTTCTCTAGTGATATATCCCAACGGGCACATGACGTTTATACAACGTCGCGTTAACGTGGATGCAATGCCATGACGTTGCATCGACGTTAATGCGACGTTGTACAAACGTCATGTGCTCCCCCCGCCGCCCTCCTCCCCCGGGATTCCTCGACAATTGTAGACGGCTTCTCTTCTGGCCACCATGTTCGAGTCACATGGGTGGTGTCACTTTTTGAGTGAGTACAAGCGATTTTGTACTGTTAAAATCGGACTGTCTATGCAGAAGAGAATAGGTGGGTACAAAGGAACGGACTGGTCATTGTACAAATATTGGTTGTGGTGGGGTTTAACGACACGTCAACCTTTGTGGGTCATTTTGTGTCATCTCTCAGAGAAGGGAGAAAAGAGATAAAAGAGATAGTAGAGGAGATGAAAGAAAGGGATAGGGAAGAAAGAATGAAATGAAAGAAAGTGAAGGCATAGAAGAAATAACAACATCCCCCTCCCCCTCTACCCTTACCTGCTGCAAGGTCAGCAGGCCTTGCCCAACTGTAAGCCAATATCAGTTAGACGCCTTGGTGACAAAAGCTACAGAACACCTTCGCCTCGCCCAACAGCCCTCATTGTACAAATATACCATAACATATTGTCTTAAATATGTTTGATATGGAGTTCAGTACAAAATGAACAAAAATATTGATCACAGGCGTTTTGGATTCTTATTGTAAGTTTTATGTATGATTGTGAACACGATTTGTAGTACTTATTTTTGTGTATTTTACAGGGATGGAAAGCTGTGGTATTCATGAGCTTGTTCACAAGTCTGTCATGAAATCCGACATTGATATCAGAAAAGATCTGCTCAACAATGTCGTGTTGTCTGGTGGTTCTACAATGTTTCCAGGTAAAGAACCTGATCTGTTAGTGTTACTATTACTATCACTTGTCAACAACTGATCTCTAAAGTTGCATTATTTGAAGCACAGAAACAGTATAGGTGCATCTCAAAAAACAAGTTTAGAGCTGAGCTGGCACAAACGATCTACGGAAGTAGAGCTCAAGATTTGATACTTTTTTGTGATAAATTGGGTTGCGTTTGTTATTTTAGCACCAAGATACACGTGTATAAAATCTCCCGAATACCCCTTGCAAAGTTTTATATAACCCCATATTTGCTAATTGCATATGCTCACATATCTAATAGATACTGTGTAAACTGTTAGACCAGTAAAGCTGAACCCTTCTAGTTCGGCAGACCAAACACATATCTGTGCAAACAGTGCAGATCCAGATGAGACGGCTCGTTACGAGCCGTCTCATCAGGATCTACACTGTTTGCCATTTAGTTTTTTTTTGTTTTAGACTGAAATCCCGATTTGCATCAGTGGACATGTCCAAACTCAAGGATGGAATAGTCCACTTCAGATACTCAGGTGTAAAACGGTTAATCATTTTATACAACTATGGTACTGAAAGTTACGATATGAAAGGCAGATCATAATCAGTGATTTAATTAAAACTCATAAGGCAAGTAGTGCTGTATTAAATAAAGTACTATTGATCTACTTTGGAGTTCACTGCTCTCTCTCTCTCACACACACACACACACACACACACACACACACACAGAGAGAGAGATTTACTTCTTATGGTGTGTATTGTAGAATGTTTACGGTAAGATTGAAACCGATTTTTTTTTGTACTATGATACATGTACAAGATATACATAATTAAGCTGCGCTCATTAAATAACACATTTATCAACATATAAAAGTCTAATATTGAACAGCTAAAATTTACATTCTAAATTTGTAGGTATTGCTGACAGACTGAAGAAAGAGTTAGACGACGTTGTCCCTGCAGCTATGAAAACGAAAGTTTATTGCACCACCAGAGAGAAAATATTCCGTGTGGATCGGTGGTTCCATTCTTGGCTCACTGTCCACATTCTCCAACACGTGGATTTCAAAACAGGAATATGACGAGTCAGGACCATCTATTGTACACAGAAAATGTTTTTAAAAGAACAGTTTAATTAATTCTGGGACGATGACTTGATGCAATCGATATTCTGTTTCCTGAAATATTTCGTGACAAATAGACTGGTTTAGACTGGTTTATTAAAAACGTCGTGACAAATAGACTAGTTTATGAAAAAAACATCGTGACAAATAGATTGGTTTATGAAAACGTCGTGATAAATAGACTGGTTTATGGAAAAAAGTTCTGACAAATAGTCTGGTTTATGAAAAATGTCATGACAAATAGACTGGTGTATGAAAGATGTGAACACCACAAGCCCAGACGAAGCTCAGATTCCACGCAGTTTGGGTAGTTTCTTGGTATTCACATTCCGATATAATTACTGTGGAGGCACAAACGGGAATACCTTGATTAGACTATGTGGCAGACAGTCTGACACAGACTGTCTGCTGTCATGCTGTTTGCATGCGACACAAAGCAGATTGTCTCAAACAAATCAAACATATAACGTGGTTCCCTCGGAGATAATGGCAGTCTAAAGACATGAAATGGATATATGTGCAATAAAACATTGAGTAGCTGCAAGACGGCTGGATTATAGATGTGAAGGACGCGTGCTGCTCTGAAGTTCAACTGGTCGGTTGTCATACAAAATATTGGGATCTGTGTCATATACAACATTTCAGCATCAGTTTTGAAATAAACATATACACATATAGTCTAAAGACAAATTTCTGTGTCAGATGGGTGTTATTAGTAAAAAAAGCTTTTTTGAGAAAATGAAGGCAATCAAACCTGTGCCTACGTACTGAGACCTTTAGCTTTCAGCACTCTCTTGGCTAATTCAGCAAACGACAAATTGATGATATTTTTCTCTCTTTTTTCCAGAAAACAGGATTTGTCATTTCATGCAAATAATCTCCATTGGATTGGAGAAAACTTGCATGAAATGTGAAGCCCTGTTTTCTGGCAAAAATAGAACATTTCAAAACATCGTCAGCTGAAAATTTTCCCCAGAGTGCTAAGTCATTTGTCTGCTAGATGACCAACAACTAAATACCAAGGTATATAAAATTACATGTATATTGATGCCACATATTTCCAGTCTTCTGGCTTTATCATTGTATCGTGTCTCATTGAGATTTTTATGAATTGTGAATTTTATCACAGTCATCCTGATTAAAAAATCGCCAGAATAAATTGTGCCACAAGGGAAGAAAATGTAACTTGTGACTTATGCGCCCAAAGAAGACTCAATTTAGCCTGCGCATCCGCGCTGTCTGATCTGACTTCGATGTCCGCATTAAGAAACTTTGGATTCGTGGCTATCCAAAATGCACCCAGTGAAAATTACTGCGCTAATGCGAAAGCTGATCTGAATTTTCGCTGGGTGCACATGTCCGAAGGTACGTTTTCTGACGTTGTGGCGCAATTCATCACGGAAATGTTAATAAAATTATCAATTCAAGAAAGGTTCTACCATGCCGTGGAATGAATATAATGATGAAACACGAGAAACCAATTATTAGGAGTATAGTATTGGAAGAGAGTGTAACCAAAGCAGGAAACAGATTAAGTTGCTTTGGTGTACGAGTATATGAGCTGCGACACAGCATGTCCTACAAGACTGCATTTGCGCCCAACAAACACAGATCAGTCTGCGCTTGCGCACGGTCTCATCAGTCTTCGCAGGGCACTTGATCTGTGGGTAGTCAAGGATCCAAAGCGTCTTCAGGCCGACAGCGAAGATCTGAACAAGCTGCTCAGCGTAATCTTGGCTTGCAAAAATTCGATCTTATTGGAAATGCTGTGCCTCGACTCTGCTATTAAATGTCCCATATATGTTGTGGACGGTCCCTGTTTCATGACTGCACAGACAGTTTTTGTTCTCCAAATAATTAATAGTCGTGGAGGCATAGGCGAGAGCGTACGCAAATATATGAGAAGACACAGACAACAAAATTAGAACTACTCATTTAGCATAATGAACAACTGCAAGCTATTTTGCATGCTTCCATTAGTTTCTCACTTTAATCTTTACTACATAATTCCTTTCATTCAACGTCTTATATTTTTTTCGTTGTACATTTGACGAATTTACGTCAATATATTGTATTTATTTTTATATTTATATTCCAACATGTTCATTTTGTATATAAATATTTATAATTTTGATATTTTGTTCCAAACTTATGTTTAACAATCTTTTTGTTGCATGTTATTTACGGGTTTACTCAATAAATTCAATAAAAAGAAATTCAAACATAGCTTGTCTTCAGTATTATTTGTTCCATTTGCTTTAAAGTAGTTGAAGCCTAGAACCACGTCAATTTTCTTAGAGCAAAGCAACATAGTGAACAGAACCACTCCATATAGTTTTACCAGGGCATGTGCAATTTGCTTTTAAGAAGAATGAATACACTTTCAGGGGAAGTAACTTTTCCACATGTTTTTGTCTTCTTCGGCAAAGGGGACTACTCTAAACGGAACGAATTTGCTTCCCTTAGGGGTCTGCTGTATCCAATCTCCTTAAAATATACAAAAGCCAAAATATTGACAGAGCGAATAATGCGTGCCACGACGAGAATTCGTATGTAGACATTCATGGTACAGCAAGGGCAAATCGAATATGACCAACATAGTAAGAACCACTATCATAGAACATAGCGTACCACTGACACTAAGTCTCGTTTTGTCGGTGCGAATCTTTAACCAGCAGAACTTAAATAGCAACAGACGACAGCTTCAACTATTTTTCTTTTGTCTAGAAAATAGGGCTTGTCATTTTATTTGAATTATCTCGTATGGACACAGATGAAATGTCAAACATGTTTTATGAAAAGGCTAAGAAAACATTAACAGTTGATCGTTTGTGAAAGCTAAAAGTTAAAGGGAGCTGAAGCCAAGTAGGAAAGTCATGAACTAGATGAATGATTATAAGCAGTGAACATTTGCCAAATGTTTGCGACTTTTTTACTTCACAAGTCGGGACAGTTGACGTGGCTCGGTGGCAAGCAACTTGTCTTTTCTTGTTTCATCATGAATCTCCTGTCTGATACATGTATCTGATGCATTTGGCGGATCGGTACAAAGGAAATGTGTGCTGAGTGCAAAATGAGCCGTACTTCCAATTTCTCCATTTCACCCTGTTTTAACGCGACGAAGATAAATTTAGGAATGCGCATATCTGGCACACTACAACTGGCACAGTTACATTCATTCTATCATATAGCACCAATCGGACAAATTATTGTTGTCCCGAAGAGAAGTCGCAAACTTAGCAGATTTGAAACTAAGTGCTTGCGAAATTGGTTTTGGAACTTTTAAATTTAAGGTACAACTTTCTCTGACGTTGTGGCTGAGGTGGAATAGTGGTTTGGTGGTATTATTATCAAATCGTCTGCTCAGGAGATGAGTTGTTCAAACCATTAGTAGCCGGCCTTGGTGGCTCAGTTGGATGCGCCGTCCGACTGGAGACCAGGAGGTCGCGGGTTCAACCCCCGCCGAGGTCGGCAACATTCTTTCGTGGAGATTGATCATGAAATATTTTCTACGGTCATTCTCTCCCTTCCGCTGATTCAAGAAAGGCAGTTGCCAGTTTCTGGCGAAAGAATGTGCACAATACTGGTTAACCGCTTACAGGACTAAGCCTGCCCAGTAAACGTGTGGTTAGGTAAACCGACCGCGCTCGACATGACCCATTGGGTTGACTGGGCCGTAAAACCTCAACACAAACAAATAAACCATTAGTACGCATAGCCCTCACTCGAATAAAGAGTAGGCGACCCATGGGAAAGGTTGTATATATCTAAATGTGCTGTGGAGGCATAGAATGGTAAAATTTCGGCAGTTACCGGCAATAGCAGCACTTTCTTTGGGTTCTTCTTAATGTTTTGCTGATACTCAAGTTTGGTCAAGTGTCGTTTTTCATTTGCAAGATGAGATGTTCTGAGAATACATAAAGGAGGATACAAAACTTGTATAAATGATTATGGCAATTATCAAGTAGGAGAAATGGCTAAGGAAAACGATTTCGTTTGAAAACAGATTTTTGTAATCAAAAAGAGGGCTAAAATATATAAACGAACGTAGACTATAAGCTCTAAAGCAGTCTGAAATAATATAAACATATATCATGGCAAAACGAGTACCCGTAATATACGTTTATTGTGGCGAAATAAATAAAACATTTATCTTGATATTCCTCTCATCTATGGCTGTGTAAACCATGCCAATTTTACTATATAATATGGAAAATGAGGAAAAATTTGTTTATTAAGCACATAAATACAAATTTGTGCAGTAAAAATGGTTATCAGATGTAACAAACAAATTGAAAATCTGGTTTAAAAACTGCAAACTTTTGAAACTCCGTCTAACACTGTAGACACCTGTGTAATTGTTTTTTTTAATATATAATAGGGGAAGATTGGGGCAAACATATTTCTCAGATCCTTTTTAAATATAATATACTTTTCAAACTGGAACAAATAAAACATCCGAAACTTCGCATCCTTGGCTATCTAAATTGCGCTCAGCGAAGATTCTGATCAGACTGCGCATATGCGCAGGCTGATCTGAATCTTCGCAGGCGCATATGTCCGAAGGAACGAGTACGTTTCATGACCTTTCGTCTCATATGTAGGAGGTCACCAGGAAAGTATATAACGTTGTAATAAAAATAATAAAAGATATAGTTCCGTGTGTTTAAGATAACGGTGATCATTATTAAAATACAAGGAAGTAAGACAGCGCACGTACACTCATAATATAGAAAGCAGGGAAATCCCAATAACCATATCTTTGAGTTTGTAGAGATTATTAAACATGAATAAAACATTTGACAGGTAGCTTTATTTTGTTATTTTCATAAATCCTTTCGCAAGTAGTGTTCATATAGTTTCCTTATAAAAACTAAACGCAAAGTCAGAAAACGTACCTTCGGAAATATTCGCCCAGCAAAGATTCACGGAGCCTGATCAAAATCGGCACTGGCGGATAGCCATGCAAAGTTTCTTCATGCGGCCAACGTAGACTGATCAGACTGCGTGAATGGACAGGCTGATTTGAGTCTTCGTTGGACGCACATGTCACAAGGTACGTTTCTCGTGTTATGACACATATGTTTATAAAATGATGGGACGAGAATTTAATTATCACTCGCGTTAAAGGCTTCATATTCCTAAATAAAATAGACATTTGTTTTGTATCCTTAGAAAGGTTTAATAAATTGATATATAGTATTAATAAGATCATACAATGTGGCATCTGAAAACCTGTAACATTTCAGTTAATCTCTCGTTTTTGAACTGGATAAAAAATGAAATGATTTTTATCGTATCTCTGAATTAATGTTGGAAACATTAATTCAGAGATACGATAAAAATCATTTCATTTCAAGAACGAGGGACTAACTGAATTTTTTCAGGCTGTTAGGTGCCACATTTAATGATTGTATTGATACCATATATCAATTTATTAAACCTTTCTTGGATAATAAAATATCTATTTTGTGGAATATGGACCCTTTAAGTGCAACTGCAGAAACTTTACAGTGTTCTTTACATTCGAATAAGGAATAATACCTGCAGTATTACAAATGTTACTTTTGGAAGTGGTTTATGGCCATAATCATATAATAAAAATCAGTATTATGTTGACGATTTCTTAATACTTCTTCACGACTCGGCTCAGGTAATGTATAATATAGTTTATGCGTGTGCATATACGACGAATCAGATTAGTCTGCGCACCCGCGCTCTCTGATAGTCTTTGCTGTTAAAGAAGCGTCTGATCTTGTGCTATCCACAAACCGTTCAGAGAAGATTACGAACAGATTATCTGCGCAGCTTGATCTTAGTATTCGCCGGGGTGGGGTGGGGAGTGCGTGGAGGATGGGGGGAGGGAGGGGGACATAATGCACAGTTTCTCAAGCTATAATTAAGTTGGTGTGTTGTCAAAGAATTTAAAATATTTTAGCTCTTGTTTAGGAAAATATAATTTTAAGGTGAGTAGCGACTATTTCGGAGAATTTTTATAAAGTTCGACTATTTAAAAAACTTCAAAATTATAACGTTCGACTATTTCGAGGAACTTTTATAAAGTTCGAATATTTTTAATAACTTTTTATAAAATCGGTACTAAAGAAAAAAATGCCGACCGCAAAGTCCGGATCAGCCTGCCCTTTGTGCAGTCTGATGAGCCTGTAGAATCTATGGTATTATCCAGGCGAACAGGTAAAAGGCCCTTTTAGACTATGCAGAAGCCTTTGCGCTATTCACTTATCGTTAAGTCCCTTTTAGCTTGGCGCGTGATGCGTGACGCGTGACAGACATATTGGACATTGAAGGTCGTCTACCGTGAAGAATGAAGCGAAACGTGAGAAAAAGTGAACCGTTATCGTCCCGACAGAATTCCTGTCGGGTCGATAACGGTCCAATATAGATTTAAGTAGAACGCCAGCTTGGAAGGTAAACCTACATTATTAAACGTTGCGGCTCACGTTACGACAAAGATGACTGTCTATTGTACACTAAAATATGTTTTCTGATGTTATGACCGATATTCGCTACTCGTTTGATCTAAATTTATCAGATATGTTAAATTCGATTATGAATTAATCATATGACATGTAATGTTTGTTATCATACATCGTACCATATATACATGGCGAAATAAAAATCCCAGTTTTCACATCTCCATCAAGGTATATTCATCTGAACCGCATTTTGAATTGTATTACTGGGCATTTCAATATCAAATACCACAACGCGTCGATTTGATTATGCGGACAAACTACCTGAAAGTTCAAGTTTACCGTAGAGCTGTATTTGTTTAGGAGAGTTGTATTTTTATTGGAATGATTTAATTTTGTTTTATTAACAACTGTTTAAAGATTTATCTCCAAATTTTCGAAAAAAAAAAAAAAAAAAAAATCTTTCTCCATCAAGGCACTTTACAGTCTGTACTGTACATCTATACTGCTTTGTCGGGTCAAGGTTTTTATTTTATTTTTTTTTTTTTATTTTTTTTTTTTTCATTTATTTTCTGGCATTTTTAATAAGGCCACAGCTTTCTTGACTTCCTCATGCTTTACCGCACATCAAAGCATCCCTGATTTGGCATTTTTTTTTGCAAGGGACACAAATATTTATGTAAATATTGGGACAACTTAACTTGAAATCATAGGTGTCCTATAACTTAAATAAGTCCGTCCATTATTCTGTCTGTGTCAAAAACCGTTGGCAGTCTCATCTGGATCTGCACTGTTTGCAAAAGTATATGTTGGTCTGTAGGACTGAAAGGTTCACATTCAACGATGAAATTGTACAAGCAATTACATGTCACTGTTACGTCTTCTTAACTAATAAAGCACAATCATAATCAGTATCCCAGGTACATAATCAAAATTAGGACACACACTCGTACTTGTGCACTAAAATCGTCCAAAACTATACCTACTTTCAGCAAAGCATGGAAAAACTAGTGGTATGTTTTCCGTTTTTACTCGGGATTCTGGCATTAGGGAGAGCGACGCCACTGGACGACTATGTCAATAAACCGGACCCAACGTACAGTTACCAGATTCTTAGTAAAGTTCGAGGACCAACGTACACGCTGTACACCGTGAACATGACATCACAGACATGGAAACCAAGTAAGTGCTTTGCAGATACTAAGTTTTTCTAAAAAACAAATAATTGTATTTAATCAAAACATTTTGCTTTCGTGTGTAGTCTTTATAATACTTGTCTCCAATTCATCCTGATTCAAAATCTAAGCTGCTGTTAAAGGTGAACATATATTAAGCACGTTTTACAGTTGTTCCAAATACAAGCAATGCTCTAGATAAGATGACTATTGAACTCTAGATAAGAAGACTATTCAGAAGTATGTTTTTCTTATTTCTTCTCGTAAACACATGTTTTGGTTACCTCAACTTATGTTTTCATGGAGAAATAAAAACAATACTACTAACTAGTATTTTCTGGGTGTATAAACGCCTTATCTGGAGCTATCTGCTTTGGTCGTGAACCATCGCTAACTACAGCAAATAACTAAAAATAGCTATAAAGAAATAATTCAGGACTCACAAACAACTAATAGAAAACGTCACCACACACATAGTACATCAACGTGTAGTAAAATTAAAATTTAAGGACGAGAATAACAAGGAGTTAGGATGACAGTATTTATAACTCGTTTAGTCGTTTTTGAGTCCCTACGAAACTCTTCCGATAGCTCAATAAAAATAATATTTATTGATGTTTTTTTTTTTCTTTTTTTTTTTTAATTTTATCATGAAATTGTATGTTGTGTGTACTCATTAGAATCACCTCATCGAGGCGACACAAAAACATGTCATTATTGTATGGAAGATCGAAAAGACTTCCCTAAATGATCGCCATTCGCTTCCTGGCACCATAATAAACCCTCAGTGGCTCGAACTACGTACCCATGTCTCGAACAATTTTCCATGGTCCGAAAGATTTTTGAGCCATTGAAGCTCGACTGTAATTTCAAATGGAATATGTTTATCTCCATAACAGTGGAAGTAGGGCAAAGGATACAAATAGTGCATGAAATGAGATGTGATATTATACATGTAGCGAAACCCTAGTTTGTTATATTTATTGCAGCGATCCAGAGTCGACCAATATGGTGGCATTATCTTTCCATTACCATTCCTGACAAAATTGACAAGGATTCCGGTTTCATGTTGATTGACGGTGGATCCAATCACGACACGTACGTTGGCTTTGGTTTATTATGACCGCTCTGGGGAAACGACTTTTTTCCGATATGTGAATGTAGAGAAGATACAATGAACGAACCCAGTACTGGCTGGAGAGGTTGACTCTGTTCGCCTACATAATGTAAAGGCATTGTAGCTTGCATACAGTCAGTAATGACGATCCAACCAAACTGCTCTGATTTCTGTATGTTCGCTTTCGCAATAAGGGAAATTCATAGGTTTTCAAGAGATTACTCTGACTAGACGTATTTATCTTCTTTCTTAAAAGGAGCTATTTATAAAGAAAAGAATTCTCTCCATGATCTACAAGTATCTCCATTTAACCCTTGTAATGCTGAATAAATTAAGATACCACACCCATTTCTAATTGTCAGCCAGTCAGATTATTAAATCCAAATTGTTGATAAAAGTCACATACTGAATGACAAGCAGTGCAGATCCAGATCAGTTGGCTTCTTTAGAAGCCAGCTGATCTGAATCTATACTGTTTGCAAAGGCAGGGCATATTCGGGTTCAGTAGGGTTAGGGTTAAAAGGGATTCATTTACATGAAACAGGAAATATAAATCTTCTCTGCTGGAATGTTTACCTTTGGAAGGGAAACAAAAACTTTCTGCTTAGAGCTCTGCCTTTTTAATACGACGTACCCATTTACTTAAAGCGTCTTGATAGCTTGTGAAGAGCGGTAACTCTGTCAAAATTACATTGCTTTTCTTCTGAAAAGGGACCTACTCTAGAAGAAAGGAATTTGCTCCCCTTCCCACTCCCCCCATGAGAGCAAATTCATTTCTTTTAGAGTTTTTTTCAAAAGGGGCCTTGTTTTCAGAAAGCAAATAGTAAGTCACAAATTGTCACAAATGTGTCTCTCTGGTAGCAAATGGCGGGCAATTTACTAAGTGTGGCTAATTTCCTTAAGAATAAAGTAGTGTCACGATATTTGTACAGCTAAATGTAGCTTCTCCAGATGTATGATTAGAACTTCTTTGAGAAGCGATAAAATTGAATTTGTGAAAGGATGGCAGTTGTAGACGTAAAAACTTTCAATGTGAGAAATTCAATGTTTTAGCGATACAAATCATGTCTGAAGTGGGGATGCGACTTTTGCACATATTTTCGTTTAAAGAGTACCTGTCCTGCCGTTGGTTTCCTTTAGTGTTTTACATGCTGGACCAAAACGCTAGCAGACGATATTTTGCTTTTTTGTGGCCAGAAATGCTTGCTAATTTATTTCTCATAATAGGAATTGGAATGATTTTGGCTCTGTTCTGGACATACCTATGCAATAAGTATTAATAACGAGGAGAAATTCCTTTGATGTTTCCAGAAGATAGGGCTAAACGTGTCATGCAAAATGTCTTTTAAGAAAAGAAATGTCGTTTGTTGTTTTTGTTGTGATAACTTAAAATACTACTTTAATAATCCGTTTCGAAAAGAATGAACTTATTTCGTATGTCACTTCACTTCTTCGGTCTTGTAACCTTACCGGTCGATGGGGCACCACGGGTAACTTTGAGACTGTTTCTTTCCAGCTTGATTTGTCTCCAAATGACAATTGCGAGCTTGCGAGGAAATAACCGGATCAATCAATAATGTTATTTTCCCTTTCTTCTGTCTGCTCCTTCTTGTCCTGTTAGATGTGTACTGCAGAATTGTATTTGCCATGCCAGAGGAACTTGAGATTTTACCATACTATCCGAGTGCTCATTTCTTAACCATGATGAGGAGGTCATCATAGACACCAGCGGCATCTCAAATCTACTTTATTGTTGTGATCTAAGTATGAGATGTTGAGTAGTTTGTTGAAGAGGTTGATAATAATATCATATAAATTAAAAGGTGTACAGAAAATATATCAGTATACGAGATAAAAGTTTTATTCTTTTTCAGCCCTCCTCCACCGACAGATAATTTTGTAGAACTCACTACAGTAGTGGCAGCAACTACAAACTCAGTAGGAGCTTGCTTGAAACAAGTACCCAATGAACCAATTATTTTCAAGGTAACAAAAACGAAAACACGATATCCGATTTAAATTTTAACTTTTAAATTTTAACTGCAGCACAAGAAGGCCAACACTTGCAAGCCAAGCAGTAAATGAACTGCTACCAATGCATCTGTGCAGTAACCGGAAGTAAGCAAATGTGTTGAGCGATTTCAAATTTTAGCTTGTACAGACCGACCATATTGACCCGTCGCTTTGAACTTTTCATTTAATAATGATAAAGATAGGTCCACTGTTAAGTTAGGTCTAGCAGTCAGAAAATCCTGCGTTTCAAGTGAAAGAGCTATTCGCTTACCTTTACAGGCAGTACATGTATCTGGTTACGCAGAAAACGTATTCTTATAAATTTAATCATCAAACTATTGTCCAGTCTGCTTATATGTAAAGCTACATGTAGTATCTGGAGTTGTTTACCTTTCCCAGCTGTGTTACTGATATTTTCTGTAATTTGACATCTGTACAGTTTTATTACTAGCTTTTGGTTTTATTTTATTTGGATAGGATGATCCTACTGGAAAGAGTCGTGGTGAGGACGCCATTATCGCATGGACCTGGAAATCATTTGTTGATGGCAATGGAACAGACCCAGAAATACTCTTACGCATGCCAATGACTAAGGTTGTTACTTTCGAATAAATGTATTACTTTTGACGTACCCAGTCACTTACCTGTCCAGTTGTTTAATAGTAGAGAGATCCAGTGGAAGCATGAAAAAACAAAACGGAAATAGCAGACTCTGCTGTTATGAATTAGTCCATGAGCAGTCATTCAACGTGCAGCACTACGAACGCCTAGCCTGTCTAAAAAAGTTAAAAGCAGTTATTATTGGTTACATGTTTTCTCGACAGCAATAAATCCGAATATGTTCTTACCATGAATTACTGACAGAACCAGTTAAGTGACAGCTTTGTAGACATTTTTATAAATCTTTAAAAAATATCAATAAGGATATACAAGAAATGTCACAGTCACGAAGCACAGCCTTAAGAAGAAGATTAGGAGCAAACAATGATAAAATAAACACCAATCATGAAACCAACGACGCTAAAAAAAAAGAACTGCAACAGAGAAACCACCTTGAAATGGCCAATAGTTAAACTACAGACGGGGGAGTTGGTGGTGGTAGTGGTGGTGGTGGTGGTGGTGTGTGTGTGTGTGGGGGGGGGGGGGGGGGGGCGTGTTTACTCGCGCGAAGCATCATCCTTATTTCTGATGCATCTCCAAAGGTCCACATAGGGGTCCTCTGCCTAATCTGTGAAACATCACATGGAAACACATATAATAAAACATATTAAGGTGAAAAAAGCTAGGGGCTCAATGGCGATCTGAAGCCAGAATAGAAGAAAAACAACAGACAGGTTTGCCCGACCACAGACATTGATAGTCAGACGCCATTCATCTGAAAAACCCGACCCACTCGCCTTTTCCACAGAACAGATTTTGTTCTCGTTTACCAATGGTGTCATTACGAAAACACGCCTATTCAAATATACTGATAATTTTACCATCGAAAAATGAAAATTTTCAGATAAAAAAAATTCTGATATTTTTCATATTTCTGCTCAAAACATAGATTGTGGGTACTCGTTAAAACCGCCTCGGCGAGGCGGTTCTAACGGGTACCCACAATGTATGTTTTTGAGCAGAAATAAGAAAAATAATGTATACCCCTCTAAACCCCAATTTTACTATATAAAAGTGGGGTTTAAGGGGGTCAAAATTATATAGGCATGTTTTCGTGATGGCCAAAACATATACGTATTCCTTTGAATAGGATCGACCGGTTTGGTGAATATTTTTTTTTGCTCTTTCACGTCTACAGTTCGGCTAAAACGGCAGTTGGTACCTTGTAACTAACACAATTCCAGTCTCATTTCGTAACACATGTATTCAGTACAACTTAACAAAATATTTTTTATTAACGAAAATGTAAACAGGATTGAAGACAACCAAGCAATGCGTGAACGATTTTTTACCGAATGAGAAGAAACTTCTGCGTTTATGCTGCTGCTTAGAGTATGTTTGAGTCATTACCTGTATAAAAGAGCTTTAATATCTCAACTATTTGACTGAATTAGCAGCCAAATGGTAACACTTGTTAGCAGACGACATTTTAAAATAAAATCTTCTTTAAGATAGCGCTTGTTATTTCAATCTTATTCTATCAAGATTTCAGTAGAATCTTATATAAGAATGAAAAAAAAATCATGTTGTTTCAGTTGAAGAAACGATTCTTGTAAGAGGACTGGAATGAGATACCAAGCATTTTAAACTATTCGAAAAGATTTCGATTCTCTTTTCTTTATGATAAATATTCGCTTTTTTGCTTTGCGCGCACGTCTTCCTCCCATAACAGGTCACAGTCACTAAGCCAGGTCTGGAAGAGCTCTGGAAACAAGATGAAGAGCTCTGGAAACAAATCAAAACAACAGATGTATAATAATCGGCATTCGAATAAAGGACATGTACATTTAGAGCTTCAACGGCAGAACCGGCTTGGAACGATCAGCAGGAAATCATATGTTACTACCAAACTTTTTTCATTTGATTTTTTAATAAAGCGCCTTAACCCATTTTCAGGAGAAAACGAAAAAAGTCACGCATCTATAGTGTTCTGTTTGCCGTCCTCAGCAGTCCTTATCTTAATGTATTTGCAGGCGGCTGTGCGTGGTATGGATACAATTCAGGACGTCGCTCTTAAGATGGCAAATGTCAAAGTAAACAGATTCCTAGTCTCCGGTGCTTCAAAGGTACACATCTTATATTTAGACAAGAATTAGTAATTGCATATGTAGACGTGTGCGATAAGCTGACTACACTGTTCATACACTGCTCTGGATTGGTACACAGTATATGTGAGTGACCGCACCTGCCGGTGCCTGTCAGTGTTATAAACGAGTCGAACATTGCGTTACGAAGTGACTGGACTATAATTTGTAGGTCATGGACACAAAATGATATCATAGCGCTTGAGTCCTTGTTAGGAGGTGTTTTATCCCCGGTGTGAAGACTGCAGAACATGGCTAAGCAGAAACAGTGCTAAATGCTAGTACTGGCCCAAAATACAAAGAAAGTCCCTATTAGTAGGGAAGTGTATGCCAGGTTTAATGACTGTAAAAAAGGTAAGAGAAAAGTCCAGGGAGTGCCACAATCACAAACCGCAGCCCTTCCCAGGCCCCAAGAGGAAGAGGAAACCGACAAATCTAAACAAGCACAAACCGAACAAACGTACGAAAAGCACTAAGATTAGCTCTCTCTTCCCCAAGCGAGGTAATCGCAATACTAAAAGGACTGAAAAACACAAGAACAAAGTGACACACGGAAAGACATACAACAAATCGCCTCGTAGAATAAACCACAAAGCAACAAAGAGTAAGACTAACACCGGGACCACCGCCTTAGAACGGTCGGTAGAGCAAACCACCGGGGGTTTTAAAGCACTTTTACAGCTAGCTAACTTTACCTTGGGTCCCGATGCTACTCTTAATACAGAAATATATGTAAGTCGTATCGTTCATCAGAAATGGAGCTAATGCTAGGGTTGACGTGAAATAACTAACTACCAATACTGGAATTTGTTTATGCATATTTTACACAGTATAAGTGAGTGACTACCTGAGGCACGGATGGGTGTGAATGATACCCTAGAGACAAAATACCCTATTTTTTCACTCTTAGTGTAGCAGTTTTAAGCATGGAAAGAATTCTAAGTGTTTTAAATTGAACTGTCTGAACTGTTATGTCCTGGCATATTCCTTTTAGTAGACACTATGATTAATTAGTCCATATATTTGGCCTTCAGGCTGACCTTTGTAACAGAAATGCAGCCTCCACTCAGTGTCTTACGGATATTAAGTCCTAATTCAGTAATGTAGGTTTGGAGGGCAACTGTACAACACTAGACACCTGTGATTCTGTAATGTAAATAGCCAATGAAGTGGAACCCACAGGCAGATGTGTAATACACTATAGGGATCCAGTTAAATTGTCAGATGTATATTTATTTCTTGTTGTATTGCGACAAAATTTACCTGGGTTCTTAATCATTAATATTGTTTTGTAGATCTAATGAGATTTCAAAATTTATCAATTTGTGTAAAATGTCAAAACAACAAAAAAAAAAAAAAAAAAAAAAAAAAACGTACTGATATTTATTCCAATGATAACAAACTTACCTGGGGCATCTGAATACAAACCGGATCATTGAACAACAATGACAGTACTGCTAAACATTATTTTAAATGTTTGGAGCAAATTATATCTTTCTGTGGAAAACGTAAATTTATATCATCAATTTTAATCAACTAATTGACTATAGCAACACTGGACACCTGTTGAAATTGAAAGATAACGGTATTTTTTAATAAAGATAACATAGACATTCACATGAAAAACGAAAATGTTACCGCAATAAGATACGGCTTCTGTAAGCGGCAAAAACAAATATTTACAATATGGCTACTTTGCTTCTTTATAGATCATGTATGTTCCTAAAAATACCAAATTAAATATAATGGTATAGAGAAATCATGGAAGCTGGGACAATCCGCTAAAAAATAGGCAGATTGCCTATGTTACTGTCAGAGTTCCTTTGTACGTTGTTTTAAGAAATATCGTTTTTGATAATTGCTGTTATCTCCGTGAAGTCAAAAATAAAATATACACCAGTATTGAAAGACAACTCCGAGATACCGAAGTATCATTGTCACACATCCTAACCCTATTCAGTAAATGGTCTTCAAAAATATTTATTATTAGTATACGGGTGTGTTTATATATATTGGTGTAACTGCTTACCCTTAGGATAAGTACGGAGATTCATATCAGTCTGTGGATCAGAAGGCTTATGATAGCTACCTCTATTCCCTGAACTTTAGGTCTAAACTACTGTTATGATGAAAGCCCTTGTTCCGATTGTGCAAAAGCGCTGATTGATTGGTATTTATTGTTTTCATAACTTTGACACCTCGTTAAATACTTTCCCAGCTAGCAATCTTTATATATATATAGCGGGCCGTTATCGGCCCGTCAGCTACCCTGACGGGCCGATAACGGCCCGCTATAGATTTATGTAGAATGCTTACTCGGTGCCATTTTCATTTAAGCGTGGCTGGGCAACATGGACGACAGCGGCTGTGGACAAGAGAGTTGTCGGTCTGGCGCCTATGGTTATGGATCTGCTCAATTTGGTCAAGGTGACTACTTTCACGATTTAGTGATATAGTTTACAAACAGGGTGGGTCCAGATTGGACGACGGAAAGCGAGCCATTTCATCAAGGCAACGTTGCCTACCAGTTGTGTTAAATGTATAAAAGTGTTTCGTTCTACTCGTTAGGTTAAAAATTCGCAAACGAAATTATTGCCCTTCGAAATTTGGCATACATGTAAGCTCTGTACAATGTTTACATCTACGAGGTCAAGTCAATAAGTAACCAGCCTTTCCCATTTCCAATTGACCGAGACACCCACGATTTTCATGCCTTGTTTCAATACATGTTTTAGGCCTGAGAGCAAAATTGCACCCTTATCGTGTCATTCATTCATATGATATTGAATGTCAAACATGGCTAGCGATGCAAAAGCAATCTTTTCGTCAAAAGTTGAGTACCGTGCTGTAATTCGGTACTTGTATTTGAAAGGGAAAACAGGTCAGGAAATACATTGCGAGTTGACCAATGTTTATGGGTCTTCTGCACCATCGTATGCACAAGTTAAATTCTGGGTTGGGGAATTCAAAATGTCAAAAAAAAAACCCAAAAAAAAAACCAAAAAAACGTACTGATATTTATTCCAATGATAACAAAATTACCTGGGGCATCTGAATACAAACCGGATCATTGAACAACAATGACAGTACTGCTAAACATTATTCTAAATGTTTGGAGCAAATTATATCTTTCTGTGGAAAACGTAAATTTATATCATCAATTTTAATCAACTAATTGACTATAGCAACACTGGACACCTGTTGAAATTGAAAGATAACGGTATTTTTTAATAAAGATAACACAGACATTCACATGAAAAACGAAAATGTTACCGCAATAGAACGTCTTTAGAAGATGAAACCAGGTCTGGACGCCCATCAGATGCCACCGATGAAGAAATGTGTAACAAAGTACGAGATCTGGTGTACTCTGATAGGTGAGTTAAGGTGGAAGAAATAGCGAATGCAGTTCACATTTCACACGGTAGCGTTTCAACAATTTTACATGATCGCTTGGGTATGCGCAAGCTAATAGCCCGTTGGGTCCCAAAATCCCTTAGCGACGAGCAAATGGCAACCAGAGCATCGATATGCAGCGCATTGTTGAAGCGGTTTAGGTCAAAGGAAGATGATTTCCTTTCACGTCTGGTGACTGTAGATGAGACCTGGGTCCATTATTGTGAGCCAGTAAAAAAAAAGCTCAAAATCTCCAATGGGTTGGGCCGGGGTCTCCGACACCAAAGAAGTTCCAAACGCAACCCTCTGCTGGCAAGGTGATGGCAACTGTATTTTGGGACGCACAAGGCGTTATTATGTTGGACTTTCTAACAAAGAAAAGTACAATAACAGGTGCGTATTATGCAAATTTGCTCGACCAACTGAGAACTGCGATCCGTGAAAAACGCCGAGGTAAACTCTCCAAAGGGATTCTGCTCCAACAGGACAATGCGAGAGTCCACACTTGCAAAATTGCTATGATGCTGTTGAGCGGAATGGGTACGAGCTAATACCGCAACCCGCCTATTCTCCGGACTTAGCTCCTAGTGACTATTTCCTCTTCCCAAACTTGAAAAAGTATATCCGTGGACGTCATTTCCGGTCCAACGAAGAAGTCCTGGCGGCAGTTGAGGAGTGGGTCGGAAACAAGGACCCTGGCTTCTTCAGTTCTGGGCTGATGGCACTGGAACACCGTTGGTCCAAGTGCATCATTCTAGAGGGGCAATCACATCGAAAAAGAAGAGATCGATCTCACCCAGAAATAAGTTAGGATGTTTTTTATTGACTCGCCCTCGTATATTAATATATATGATATCAATATATATTGAATCCCTTTCTCTTCTCTCACAGCCTAGGCATAACAGCCGTATATATATACATATATATATATATATATATATAGGTATATATATATATATATATATATATATATATTAATAGGAAAGCGGTACGTTTTATTAATATGAATAATATCATATTTTTAACATAAACTGTTGTATATGAATACGTTAAAAATGCCAAACAATTTGTTTCTGATACTTCAGGTTGGTTTAGCCTTTGTTAAAACATGGCATCAAACCTAATTTAATACTATTATTAATGATAACCTGAGCACATTGTTGATTACCATTTTGTTCTTTATCAAACACGGGATACATTGCAACAGTAATAATTGTGTAATTCTAGGTCACAGTCATGTATGTTAGTCTATTTTTTCCAGAAATACTTTGTGGTATCTTCAAAGATACGAACATTGCATATATTGTGTGTTGTAAATTATTCATTACATTGTTTACATTAAAAGAAAAGCACTTCTGAACAAATCAGCTCTGAAATATTAAGTTTTATCACATTTTGGCCAAATTTAGCAGATGAGAGTTTTAAACTTTTTTTCCCTGAAAAAAGATATTTGATACTACACGTAAATTAGAAGATAATTTGCATGAAACGTCAGCGTTATTTTCTAGGAAAGACAGGAAACGCATGTGCCATTTTGTATTTTACCCATTATGCTAAGCGTTAACCCATTTAAGCCCAGCGTCCTATAAAAGGGACATTGGCAAACAGTGTCGACCCAGATCAGACGCCACAGAATGCGGCGTCTGATCAGGATCTACACTGTTTGCATTAATTTCAGGAATTTCTACAAAACATGATAGTGATAATAATTAACCAGACACCCCTTATATAGGAAATAGACCTGCCCAAAGAGTTAAGGTAGACTATTCCACTAGGCATATATGGGTTAAAGCGGTAAATGTATATTGTATATTATTTTACTTACAGAACGTTCACCATTATTACCGATCTCTTGGAGGCTGGACATTTGCTTTCGATGATTATTACCATCTGAATTTCACCAGGCAGTTGGATAATCCAGCAACTCAATTGATGGCCGATATAATAGACCCTATATGTGAGTTCTTGGTGAAAATATATTTTTGTATATTCTAACCTTATCAACAAATTATCCACGGATATTTTGACTGCATTATGACGACATTCGCAGTCAATGACCATTTTATACAGCTTTGGATGTTTTCATGAAAATCTTTTTCACAAACACAATAAGTAGTGACTATATTTACACTAAATATCGGCCACCTTATCCAACGTATCCTAAAATTTGTGTAAAGCCATTTTACAACCTACGTATTACTTAAAAATTGCCACACAAACATTGTAGATCTGGGTCCACATTGTTTACACAAGACTGCCTGTTTGAATACTTAGAGTTTGATTTTACGTCGAAATATCCTGCCGTATCGAGTAATTCAGGAAGCAGAAAGCAAAGATCCTGATCAGTCTGTGCGACTGATCTGGACCTTTTGGTGTTTGCATACGCTCAGATGTCACCATAAACACTGTATTGAAAAGGTCTCTTCGGACATGCGCAAAATACAGATTCAGATTCATCCCGCGCACGCACAAAGTCTTATCCGGGCATTTGCTCTGGATTGGTACATTCTATAATATGCAATAATTCTGTTAGCGGACAGTGAAGGTCCTGATCAGACTGTGCGAATGCACAGTCTGATCAGGGCCTTCGCTGTCCACGTATGCCCAAGACAGGTTTCGCATGGCGGGGCCATTTAGATTTACATGATGCCCGTCGAGGTTTGTTTACTTTTCCTCTTAGTGTCACTGGTAGGTAATGTTCTAGGGTTGGGGCTTTTCCTGGACATCTTCTTTCATATTTTTCAGCTTACAATGAGAGGTATGTGAATAAACCTAAATTTATTATAAGTACGACTGGTGATGAGTTCTTCATGATCGATGATGCCAAGTTCTACTATGACCAGCTACAAGGAGAAACATACCTCAGGTATAATATGAGCCACAACGTAAGAAAGCGTGCCTTCTCACATATGCACCCAAAAAGACTCAAATCAGCCTGCGCATCTGCGCAGCCTGATCTTAGTCCTTTTTGTCCGCATGAAGAAACTTTGCATCCTTAGCTGTCCTCACTGTGCCGAGGGAAGATTCTGACCAGACTGCGCGAATGCGTAGGCTGATCTGAATCTTCGCTGGGCGCACATGTCCAACATGACGTTGTCGCTCATATATATTACAGGTATAATACAGATTTCAGGTATAACATATAGTTTAGATTATTTCTAGCCTAAATAAGTACACCACTTGACATTTTGTTAACGTTGCTCTATCAAACTTAGTCTGTTGCAAAGCTATTTTAAATGTATATCATTTGTGTTATATAAACAAAGAACACTTACTGAGCATCAAATGTCTTAGGCGGACTGTTAAAACATAACAGAGGGGACAATATCCAAACAATTGAACCCCATTTGTATTATTTGTCTATGTATGTCTTGGTCTCTGTTGTAATATGGAATTTATACACACAAAAATAGTGTTTTAACCGATACCTAAACATTTCGTTATGTCTTCTGTGATATCTTTGACATAAGCGCAAGATACCGTTTCATAATTGTCTGCATGAACCTTTTACAAGCGGGTTTCGAACTGAATGGTAAATTAATGTATACATTTAGAGGTCGACAAATGGGATCGATATTGTAAACGTGAATGTTGATCGATATTGTAAACACGTGAGTCGACCTACGTCCAAGCGGTAAATTAATACAAACGAATTCTGTTAAAGAAGGCCGAGATTGTAAATGCGCATGTAAAAAAACCCATGTACGTAAGTTATATCAGCATGTGCATTTCGAGGTCAATAAAATGGGTCAGTATTGTAAAATGTATGCATAATCTAAAATGTTACTTATCGGTGAGTTCTGCACGAGTGTGCATATATAAATAATATGAATTGAAAAAAAAAATAGATTACTAATATTGGAATATTGGGACCAGAACATCTTTTTTAATATTCTGGTGTTAAGAGAACTTTATTACACTTTGTAATTTTTTTTGCAATACAATTTGCATGACTTCCTGAGTGTGTGGTTTGCTAAACACTGGTTCCCAGCTAAAATCTGGTTCCACACTAAATAAAAGGAACACGTAGCAGCAGCAATTTCTTTCGTTTTAGAGGACTTCTATTTTCTGATGCGGAACAAAACTGTTTTGTCAGGGTTGCCTCCCTTGAAAGTGCACGAAAACAGCAGACGGACGGTTTCACAAAAAACGGTTTCACTTAGATAATACGTTTACAATAATCTGAAAACAAAAGTAACAGAAATAGAAAAAAAAAACAAAAAAAAAAAAAACAAAAAAAAAAACATATATTATATTTTGGGTATGAATTTTCAGGGGTGTCAATTCTGTCAAAATTAATATTAATTTTCCTTCAGTTCTGAAAAGGGCTTTACACACACTTGAACTATTTCTTTCAAGAATAGATCTCTTCTTGGAAGCGCCCTGCATTCCAGGAAAGCAAACTAGAAGTCTCAAAAATTGTCTTCCTTGTAAAAAAAAAGGCATAACATCTACCAATCGTATCAAGTCCCTTTAAGGCAAATGAGCCGCAACGTGAGAAAACGTACCTTCTGACACGTGCGCCCAATAAAGAATCAAATCAGCCTGCGCATCCATGCAGTTTGATCAGAGTCTTCGTTGTTTGCATGAAGAAACGTGCATCATTTCAATCCTAAATGCGCCCAGTGAAGATTCTGATCAGACTGTACGAATGCTGGACGCACATGTGCTAAGTTACGTTTTCTGAAGTTGCGGCTCAAATGTTTTTTTGTTGTTTTTTTTTCTTTTCTTTTACAGAATGGTTCCCAATGCTGAACACAGCCTTGCATTGCATGAAATCAGTGTCATGTTTGCTATTAGGGCCTTTTATCTTTCACTTGTGACTGTAAGTTGGAGATATATATTTTACATTACCATGTAACGATGATGCAAAATTTGAAAAGCATATGCATTGACTTTAAATTTGATAGTTGTAGCTTATATGACTTTGCCAGGGCATTTTTTGTTGTAGCATCTTCAATAACTCATTCAACTTAGAGCAAACGAAACGGCTCACTTGCTTGTATACACATGTTATTGCTGCGCAAGGTTCCTAAATGTATGCTTATCATATCCAAGAATGAGTGAAGGTTACCAAATGGAATGTTTTGAACCGAAAATGTTTTGTGATTTCTTTTTACAGGGCACTCCTTTACCAAAAATGACTTGGAAATTGGAATACGTAAGTATTATTCTTCATTACATGTTCTGCTCTGGTAAATGGACTTGACTTTTTCTTACTGCAGTTTGCTTTGTAGTTTTGCCATTTTCTATCTACAGAGCAAAACACAGAAATCAATTAAGTGGAAGTTATTGTATGGGACTGTTTGCGAACATATTTGAATAAAATTCGGTTGCATTTGGAAACAAAGAACGCATAACGCATAAAAGACTCGTTTTAATCAGTCTCTTCGTATTCAGCTTTATTATACCTCATTAATATCCATAAGCTATATTAGAAATATCATTGGCGGAGAGCATATCGATTGCAGGGTAATATTCTGCAATGTTACCCTGTAATATTACCCTCGCAAGTAATATTACCCTCTGACGTCACTTCGGTAAGCGAGTTTCACATGCAGGATGATATTCTGCAATGTTACCCTGTAATATAACCCTCGCAGGTAATATTACCCTCTGATGACGTCATTAACAATTAACGTTACCCTCGGGCTAGCCCCTCGGTGACATTACCAACCACAGGTGAAAACAAATCATCATATTACCCTCGCGCAAGGGCAATAACTCTATATTATTATACCTCATTAATATTCATAATCTGTATTAGAAATCTCATTGTTCGAAAGCAGTGTAATATTCTGTCATGTTACCCTGTAATATTACCCACGCAAGTAAGATTACCCTCTGACTTCACTTCGGTGAGCGAATTTCACGTGCAGGGTAATATTCTATCAGGTTTCCCTGCAATATTACCCTCGCAGGTAATATTACCCACTGATAACGTCATTTCTGTCAGTAGTTGCAGCTATAAGAATTCGATATAATAAAACAATTGTTTCCCTTATACGAGGGTAATATGACGATTTGTCATATTACCTCTCGCACAAGGGCACTAATTATATAATATAGTTTGCGAGGCTGCATATGACCACTAGCACCGGCTAAAGCGGAATTCGATTTTCAAAGTAGCAATGGGCTAAATGATCCCAAGAGAAATAAAAGTACAATCTGCCCTATAGTGAAGTGCAGGGAGACGTTTTTCGGCTGCCACACGGCACATAATACCAACTGCAATGAAGTAAACTAAAACTCTAAACGGTTGCCTTTGGAAACAAAGAACACACTAAAGAACGAAAATAATGCATTGTCTGATCAGAATCTGAGCATTTTGCACACATAATTGAATATTATCTCTTGATCCATGACAAAAAACTGAGACCGACGAAAGTATTAATACAAGTAAATGAAATTGGATATTTCCTAGCGTCGACTTAACTTGCTTTCACATATCTAGTATAAAGTTTCCTCCTTGACAATAATATTTAGAAATACCCGATACAGTTACAGTCGAGGCACAACTCTCCTAAGGCAACAGATAAGTAAATTCTGAAAGGAGAGATCCATTGGAAGAAAACCACATGAAATAAACGAAAATAGCAGACTTTTTTTTTATTTAGTCGCTTCATGAAAATGTAACGTGCAACACTGTTCATATATATAAATACATATAAGCTCAATAATCCCAAGACACTAGTAAATATTAACTACACTAAAGTGGAGTACGTGGAGACCGCACAGTATTTAACACCAGTTGTAGTAAAGAAAGTAAATTCTGCAAGGAGGGGTCCTTTTGAACCAAAATAACTGATCAAATAAAAGAAAACAGAGACTGTTTTATTGTGTCTGCTAATGAGCAGTAAGGTAACGTACATCACTGCTCACGCCTTCTAGCCCATGGATGAGCGGCATTCTTTTTTTTTAAAATAAACCCTAATAAGCTTAGTGATCCAAAGGACGAGAAGCTGTAAAATTATTTACTACACTAAAGAACATATTAGCGTTAAATGGAATGAAATTGCAAAAAAAAAAAAACACAAAAAAAAAAAAAAAAAAAAAAAAAAAAAAACAACAAAAAAACAAAAACAAAAACAAAAAAACAAACAAAACAAAACAACAACTAACCAAGAGAACTAACTAACAGAGAAGGGATGGACGAATAGTAATTGCAAACTTATTACAGTGAACCCTTGTTACAACGACAGCATTTCTAATTTCCTTATAGAACATGTTGTTTTGAATACGTGTTAGAATCGCTTCACAGGAGATTATTACAAATATACAAAGCATGTGTTTCTTGAAGCATTTAATACAATTTTCTTTCTGATTAACTCTTGAGCGAATTTCTGATTAACTGTCACTGCGAATGTTTCGTGCCAGTCAAATCATCATTATAACGAATTTTGCCGTTGTATCGAGTGTCAGTATAAAGAGGGTTCACTGTTCCGCAAAGGAACGGTCAACAGCAAACTGTTAGGCCTTGCATTTAACACGATTGTAGAGTTGCAGTGCATAACACTGTTTACTAAACGTTTTTTTTTTTTTTTTTTTTTTTTTTTTTCAGCAACAACTGGAGGTAAGATCTCTCTTCAGAGTGATGAGAGTGATTTCAGAGTGATCTCTCTCCAGTTGATGTCTGAAAAACGATTAATAAACACTGTTATACAAATGTACATGAATATCATGCGTTAACAGTGGATGGTAAAAAGTATCAGTAAACTTTTTACCAATGGGTTATACTTAATTGCTTTGCAGTACATTTTATACGTGATCAGTGTAACAACTACCGCTTTGGAACAGTCTTCAGGAAACTGTTGAGGCTGGCTTTTCACACATTTGTATAGTTACGGTGTTTAACTGTTTATCAATCGTTTTTCAGACATCAGCTGGAGGTAAGACCACATTGAAGAGTGGTCTTACCTCCAGTGATGTCTTGAAGAGTGGTCTTACCTCCAGTTGATGTCTGAAAAACGATTGATAAACACAGTTATACAACTGAACATGTACTGTTTTCCAGACATCAGCTGGAGGCAAGATCACTCTGAAGTGTGACACGACACCGGCAACTGTACATGTCTATCATGCACAAACACTGGATGATAAAAGGTAGGTGTAACGCTAATCAAATGGACATATTTAAGCGCCAAACAAAATTTGTAGAAAAT
The DNA here is from genome assembly GCA_964016985.1 of Anodontia alba. NCBI lineage: Eukaryota > Metazoa > Mollusca > Bivalvia > Lucinida > Lucinidae > Anodontia > Anodontia alba. The sequence continues at coordinate 103,138,441 of OZ024822.1, forward strand.
GCCTTTCTACTTTTATTTTGTTTTTCAGTGCATTTCATTTGAATCGATTCCCATGAAATGTGAAGACTTGTTTTCTCTGACACAGTTAAACGAAACTCGTCTTTGTTCTGTTTGTCACGGATTTTCACATAGATTTTTGTTTGGTAATTACAATGTAATATTCTTGGTAAAAGCAGTCTTTAGCGAAACAATATGTGCTTATTGAAGCTGCAAAACCATCGCCATGTACTCCGATATATATAGTGCCGATATTCGTATTATATTTTTTATTATTTTGGTCCTTTGGTGTTATTGACCTTATACATTGTACTTGAAGATAGAGTTCTGCAATACTTGTGCGAGGTAGGTCGAGCAGTTGTTGGGACCGGGCTCATGAATCAAACTAAGTCTCCTTTTTCTGTTATTGATTTGCTCTGTGTTTCCAAGGGGCCCTGTTTCGGAATATATCGTGATATTTAAGTGCTTTTATAGAGGCCATAAAACCCACCTCAGGCTTCGATATAGTATTGATATTATTTAATCTTCTGTTCTTTTGATCTATTCGGAATTCTGTTCAAAAGCTGCTATGGAACGTGGGGAATGTTGCTTTTATTAATATATATCATGAGCAGACTCAAGTTTAAATTCCCGCCCCGCAACAATTTTACTGCTGTAAGCGTTCCATGACGGTATATCTGTTGCAGTTTTCTTTTTGACAAAGTGATGTTTTGTTTTGTCATTTCATGTAATTAAATCCTTATCGGATGTCTAGGAAGGGCTGTGCTCCATGCCCTTTGTCTTTCCTAGATATATCAATGTTTTTTTTTTTCCAATCATTATTGATACAAATATCTGACAACTTTGAAAATACTTTGCAAAATGTTTCCGCTTGGTACATGTATGTTGTTTACAGATATAAAAACAAAATAAAACCGTGATTTACAGTTACGCAAAACACAGTTTGTTCATGGTTGTGTTGGTTTTTTCTTTTCTTTTTTTTTTCTTCAAAAAACAATAGGCGAATTTTGCGGTAATAATGATAATATTAATAAATAAATGGTCCTAAAATTGATGAAACAGCCAATAGTAATTATGTTTTTCCGCGTTTTATTAATATTTTTTAAATAGTTGTAAATTTCACAAGTTGCAGCACGGGTAGAACGTACAAAAACCTGTCTTAGTAATATATATCTACCTAATTAACAGTCATTATTTTATCCCGCATATAAAGAAGTAGTTTGCATAATTCGAAAGTATAAGGAGAGTTGTTGTCCTCTACCACGGCGCTTGCGTCGGTGTCTACGACATGTTAAAGTTTACGCTTATTTTGCCTTTATATTACAAAAAAGGTGGTTTTAGTTGATACTTGATACGATGTCAGATATTCCTGTCACATTTAGAGACATTTCACAAAGAGACATTGATTTCAGTGCATTCATTTCCTGTTTTTAAACAATCATAACCATCAAATATTAAGGTTTTGCCTGAAACGTTTAAAGATGCATACGTCCCTCCTGAATGCAGTTGTGGATTAAGCTGATAACTGATACATACTGCCAATATGCTATGCCCAGTGTGAACCTCGACCCCCACCTCAGCACAACTCCACCCCAGTGATAGTTCAAGATCACGGGCTTAAAACGAAGCAACAAAGAGAGAACGGACGAAGAACAGGCGCAGCAACAGATGTACCGCCTTGAAATGGTCACAAATAAAGTTGTTGTGGGGCATGAGGGTTATACCTTGTTTTATACGTGTCCAGCCTCGCCTTTACTCCTGATACATTTCGAACAAAAACAAATTTATTTGCACTATTTATTCTAGTTTTTAAAATAGGTAAAGATACATAGGAATTGCCACAATCACGAAGCACAGTCTTCCCGAGGCACCAAAGGAAGGAGAGATGATGAACAAATAAGGACACCACAAAAGACATAATAAGAGCTCCACCACAGAAACCACCAGGGAACGACCAGTAGGAAAACTACTGGGGGTATAAACTACATTTACTCGCGCGAAACCTCCCCCTCGATTCTGATACAGTTCCAAATACAAATATATTCTCTGTGCGCATAGGGGCCCTCTACCTCATCTGTGAAATATCACAGTGAAACACATATAATCAAAAACACTTTGAAGAAACATTGCAAAGGGTTCAAAGATAATCTGAAGTTAACGTGTAAGTAACATTGATTTGTTCTTTTCAGAAAAGATTTTCGGCTTTTAAGAGGGACGCCTGGAGACCCGTCAAAACCTGAAGTACACCCTATAATATGGTTATCAAAGAACGCTACACCTATGGTTAGTACTTCATTGTACCGATATCAAAAGCAATGAGACCATGCCCGAGATTATAAAATTTTTTTCATGCTCAACCCAGCTGAGCAGGAAATTTGTTCTGCTAATAAATTTCAAATTACTAACAAATGCAAATTATTTCTTGCTAAACATAGTTGAGCAAATTTTTTTTCTGCTAATAAATATGAAAATGTCAAATATTGTTGGCATTTTTATGTTTATTAGCAAAGAAAATTTCATTCTCAGCCATGAAACAGTTTTATAATCTCGGGGCAGGTTTGAATACTCAAAAGTTTTGTTGTGCGCTTTCAAATTCATCTATCAAATTAATCACTTGTAAAAAAAATTGGTGAGGGAGGAATTCTATTGTTCTTTTATGGCAAGCGGGATATACAGATGTAGAACTTTCTTATTTCTGCTTGAACGAAGTGTGTGGATACTCAACGAGATGATTCTAATAAATAATTATTGGATTAAATGTCGGATTTAAACCAGCTCTTCATTTTATAATTCAAGTAATCTTCATACATCGGTCGCAATATCTTTGATAACCAAATCGTCCTCAGAAAAATCTCCATGATTTACATAGCACTAGATCAGTCATTACTAATGATAATTTGAAACTGAATAATTTTAGACAACTGCATATGGCTACTTTGTTCTATAGTAAAACTGTGCTAACTGAATGATAAACAGTACAGGCGACTGGAGACCAGGAGGTCGCGGGTTCAACCCCCGCCGAGGTCGGCAACATTCTTTCGTGGAGATTGATCATGAAATATTTTCTACGGTCATTCTCTCCCTTCCGCTAATTCAAGAAGGGCAGTTGTCAGTTTCTGGCGAAAGAATGTGCACAATACTGGTTAACCGCTTAGAGGACTAAGCCTGCCCAGTAAATGTGTGGTTAGGTAAACTGACCGCGCTCGACATGACCCCATTGGATTGATTGGGCCGTAAAACCTCAACACAAACAAACAAAACAGTACAGGCCCTAGATATTCAAATTTAGTTTGACGCCGTTTGATGGGAATTTCGGATTAAATGATGATGTGCTTTTACTCACAGAAATTTCTGCAAGAATTTGTGAAACGCAAAATTCCATTAGTCTTATACAAAGCGATTAATGACTGAAATACTGTGTTTATTAAAGGTCCATAACTCCAAATTTATGAATGTAACAGAATTAACTTATGTTTTTGCATAGTTTGACATAGAGATACATGTAGCCGCAAATGACTATGAAAACATTTTAACGAAAATATTTACACTAGAGCTGGTATTCAAACATAAAAACTGTATACTTTTTATTGCCTTTGAGTATATATCTGCCAAAGCACTAGAAAACGTAACCTTTGTGGATAAAATTGACGTCAGACTGACTTTTAACATTATTACAGGGTAACAACACATTTGTCGCTGAATGTGATAATCCGGACGTAGGATGGACAGCATGTTTCATTCAGGTAAAATTAAAAGACCTATGTGTATCTACTTTACTATTTGATTGTTCTCTATGTGGCGAATTCAACATTTTTTCCGAACCAGCATTTCGTTGTTGTTTTTTTTTCTTTGTTTTCTTTGTTTTAGTTTGTTCTTTTTTTCAACCAAACTGAGTAATTATACGAGGGCGTGTTAATAAATAACCAGCCTATCCCATTTCCGATTGACCGAGACGATCACGATTTTCATGCTTTGTTTCAATATATGATTTATACATGGGCACAAAATTACACGCGTATCGAGTCATTCTTTAATAAGATATTGAATGTCAAACATGGCTAGTGATGCAAAGGCATGCTTTTCATCTAAAGTTGAGTTCCGTGCTGTAATTCGGTACTTGTATTTAAAAGTTAAAACAAGCAAGGAAATACACGGCGAGTTAGCCGATGTTTATGGGTCTTCTGCACCATCTTATGCTCAGGTTAAATTCTGGGTAGGGGAATTCAAACGCGGTAGAACGTCTTTAGAAGATGAAGCCAGGTCTGGACGCCCACTGGATGCCACCGACGAAGAAATGTGTAAGAAAGTTCGGGATCTGGTATACTCTGATAGGCGAATTCAGTTGGAAGAAATAGCGCAGGCATTAGGCATTTCACATGGTAGCGTTTCAATAATCTTACAGGATCGCTTAGGTATTCGCAAGCTAACAGCTAACAGCGATGAGCAAATGGCAACCAGAGCATCAGTATGCAGTGCCTTGTTGAAGCGTTTTAGGTCAAAAGATGATTTTCTTATGCGTCTGGTGACTGTAGATGAGACTTGGGTTCATTATTATGAGCCAGAGAATAAAACTCAGTCGTCAGTGGGTAGGGCCTGGGTCCCCGAGGCCAAAGAAGTTCAAGACGCAACCATCTGCTGGCAAGGTGATGGCCACAGTATTTTGTGACGCAAAAGGCGTTATTATGTTGGACTTTTTACCCAAGAGAAGTACAATAACTGGAGGTTACTATGCAAACTTGTTAGACCAGCTGAGAACCGCCATCCGTGAAAAACGCCGACAAAATCTCTAAAGGTGTTTTGCTGCAACAGGACAACGCGAGAGCCCACATTTGCAAAGTTGCAATGGATGCTGTAGAGCGAAACGGGTATGAATTAATACCACATCCTGCCAATTCGCCTGACTTAGCTCCTAGCGACTTCTTCCTATTCCCAAACTTGAAAAAAGGATATCCGTGAACTTCATTTCCGGTCTGATGAAGAAGTCGTGACGGCAGTTGAGGAGTGGGTCAATGGAAAGGACCCTGGCTTTTTCAGTTCTGGGCTGATGGCACTTGAACACCGTTGGTCTAAGTACATCACACTAGAGGGCAATTACATCGAAAAAGAAGAGGTAGATCTCAACCGGAAATAAGTTAGGCTGGTTACTTATTGACTCACCCTCATATCACATCTATGGGAGTCTTTTACAAAACAACAAGACATATATAGATGTGCATGTAAACTAAAGGTACATTTCTACGTACATCTATTATGTGTAAGCGATACTGTTCGTAAATAGCTGGTAAATGTGTGTAAGGGAGTAAAAATATAGTTATATAGAACGTATTGTGTATAACGACTGTCATGCAAGACATTTGTTTTTGTAGATCGTAGGTACTAATAAATCCCGCTTTAAACGTATATCATTAGGTTAGGAAGTCTTTGTAAAGTGTACCTCCGCGTTTTCCCTAATAAAACATAGTGAAAATAGGGATATGCTGAAGTATAAATTATAAGGCAGATTTCCAGGTGTTTTCTTGGTTTTAACGCATTGCACTCTGCGTAAAGTTTTCAGCAAACAACATTTTGAAATTTGTTCCTTTTTTCCAGAAAACAACCTTTAACTTTTCATGCAAATTGTAGACAATTTGCATGAAATATCAGATCCAGTTTCCTGGAGAAATTAAGAAAAATATCATCCATTTGTCGTCTGCTGAATAAGCCCAGAGAGTGTTAAAAGTTAAAACCAGCTTTTCCATTTTCTACTGCAATGTGTTCACTGTTTTCAAAGGCAACCTTATATTTCACTAATTTGTTACTTCAAAGACCGTGTTTTACTTCATATATTGTCTAAATTTATCTAATGATCAAAGTATCCCCCATTTCCCATATTATATGCTCAAAATTCATGCAGATATGAATTTTATCAAGATATTCTTCCTGTTTCTCCACAAAACATATGTTTAGGGTACTTATTAGAAGCGCAACCGCATCGTGCTTCTTATGAATACCTACAACATATGTTTCCATGGAGGAATTAAACAATCCATATATTTGGTAAAACAAGATGACATCTAGAGCTGAAGTTAAAAAGTACACATTCTACATTAGTGTGTTAACATAATGACTATTTTCAGGTAACATTCCCGGGTGTAGATGGATCAATACTGGAATTCACCACACAGACCCTGATCACACCAGACACTTACCCTTTCCCAGACTGTCATGGTACAGATTGTCTCGGAGTCCTAGTCTGATACATGATTCATTCTTGTCGGCATGACTCAATGCAAGTTTAAATAATGGGACGATACATTTGGAATAATTTCCGCCATTTTACAAGGGAGAAACTTTTCTGACATCTTGTTGCTTTCCTGCATACCAAGTCCCTTCTGAAAAGGGAAGAATTTGCTCCCACAGGGAGCAAATTCTTCCCTTTTAGAATAGACCGCGTTACAGAAGGGAGGCAAGAAACATTCTGCAGAGTTGCCTCCCCTGAAAGTGTATTAAATCCCTTTAACTCATCTATGCCTAATGTCCCGAAAACGGATTTTGATAAACATATGTAGACACATTTCAAACGCCAACGCGCTGTCTAATGACGGTATGCCAATCATTACCGTATTGATAATTTGAAACCGGATAAGTTTAGACAATTACATATGGCTACTTTGTTCTATAGCAAAATGTGCTAACTCAATGATAAGAAAATGCCATTGTACTACACAAAATCCGCAGCATTCTAAAACACCTCGTAAATGCCAAAATTAATTAATCCAACTGCAAGATAGAATAACCCGTTGGGCATAAATGAGTTAAAACTCGAACATTCATTGTGCATCTTGTGCAATATTTTACTGTATTTATGTTTTTGCTATATTTATAATCAATTTTGTGTTTTCAATATAAATGCAAAATAAAAAGAAGCGAAATATGCTAACTGATTTCTGTTTTATATTTGACTGACACCTTGTAAGATATCATTACATATTTCTATATTTGATTAGGTTTAGGGATTACGTGTGAATAGCACCTGTTTCAACTTAAGTCTCCAACAAATTCCAAAGTTAAGTAAATAGTAGATTTGGTTTTATCATGTCTGTTTATGAGGACTGAACATGCAACACCCCTCAGTCCGCCTAGCAGCTTTGAGCGGAATTCTATTTTCATATGTAATGTAAGAGCCCAATAGTCCCAAAGGATCAGAAGATGTACTTTTTTGCGGGTTGGGTAAAAAATTCAGCAAACGACATTTCGCAATATTTTTCTTATTCTTCCTAGAAAATAGGATCTGACACCTCATGCAAATTGTCTCCATAAAATAAGAAAAATCTCATCAGTTTGTCGTCTGATGAAACTGCCCATAGCATGGCAAGTTTTAGTAATATCACAACAATTCTATCATAACTCTACGCGGTGTATCAGTATTACTGGGGTGGCATACCTGTGGCAAGCATGCTTAAACCATGTCAACATTTATCCATAAAAATGTGCCAGGTAGGCGTCATACATACACATACATATTTATAATATTAAGATTTATTTTCTATGAAAAATGAAACAAAATTGATTGTTTGTAGCAGTACATGAATACATGTAACTACAATCACAGGGCATAGCCTACCTATAATACTAAGAGGAAGAGCAAACAAACCATGCCAGACAGTACACAAACTACAAACCAATCAAAAGCAAAGTGATCAGCTCCCCTTCCCCAACAAGGTGATCTCCATGCTAGACAGGATCCACTAAACACAACAAAAAGACGAAGAACAGGGCAAATCAAACCACACAGCGAGCAGACACAAGGCCACACAAAGAACAAACAACACAAAAACCACCGCCTTAGAACGGTCAGTAGTAATACTAGGATACCAGCGGCCAGTTACTAAATGGTGTAAGGTTTCTCTAACGAATATGGTGTAAATATACACCAATTTGCCAGGAAAAGTCAGCGGATTTCTGGTGTAAAATTGTCTACAAAATACAGTTGAAAGGTTACACCAATACCGATGGAAATGTTAGTAAATTGTGTAATGTTTCGTTCGTGACTAAACTGCAGCTAAAGGTTACATCAAAACTAATGGAAATGTTAGTAAATAGTGTAAGGTTTCTTTCGTGAATATGGTGTAAATATACACCAATTTGCCAGGAAAAGTCAGAGGATTTCTGGTGTAAAATTGTCTAAAAATACAGTTGAAAGGTTACACCAATACCGATGGAAATGTTAGTAAATTGTGTAATGTTTCGTTCGTGACTAAAATGCAGCTAAAGGTTACATCAAAATTAAACGAAGTGTTAGTAAATGGTATAAGGTTTCTTTCGTGAATATGGTGTAAATATACACCAATTTGCCAGGAAAAGTCAGCAGATTTCTTGTGTAAAATTGTCTAAACAATACAGTTGAAAGGTTACACCAATAGCGATGGAAATGTTAGTAAATTGTGTAACGTTTCGTTCGTGACTTTGGTGTAAATATACATCAATTTTTCTGGGAAGGTCACAGATTTCTTGTATAACCTTTTCTGAAAAAATATGGTTGAAAGATTACCACAAAACCGATGGAAATGTTAGTAAAAGGCATAATTTCATAATTTTGGTATAAGTGTACACCAGTTTGCCTGGTAAAAGTAGCAGATTTTTGGACTAATCTTATCTGAAAAATTACCTGAAAAGTAAATTTATTCATGAGGCGTTCATTAAGGTAGTATATCTGTTGATTGTTTTCTCATGTTTGTCCTGTTTAATGTTTATATTGTATATTTCATGTCATCGGAGAACACCTTCTGTATATGTAGGTTTTCCAATAATAGTCTTAAAAGTTACATCAACTTTTATGAAGAACTTTCTGATTGGTGTAATCTTGCCTTTAGTACAATGGTGCTTTCTTACACCAAATATGAGGCTCCCTTACCAAGATGTTGGTGCAAACATGCCGTCAAAACAATAGGGAAATATTACACCGGAACAGGTGGCAGCTGAGCTGCCACTTTTTTTTTTGTAACGTTTCTTCATTTTTTTAACAGTAAGATAGCTACAACACTGAACGAGATCGTTAAGCTAACGATGTTTTGAACAACTGGGCCCAGATCAACAAGTAAAAAAAATGAGCCGCAACGTGAGAAAACGTACCTTGTTACACGCGCGCCCAACAAACACACAACGAACACTGCATCTACGCAGTCTGATCAGAGTATTCATTGTCTCATGCATGAGGAAACTTTGCATGCCTGGCTATCCGAAATGCGCCCACTGAAAATTCTTACCTCGCGAATGTGCAGGCTGATCTCAATCTTTGCTGGGCGTACATGCCCGAAGGTACGTTTTCTGACGTTGCGGTTCAATTGACGTTTGTTGATTGTGTGTCTCTGATCTTGCCACCAGTTCCCTTGTTGATAAAAGAGAATTTAATCATACAAAATTTACACGTTATAGCTCTAGAGAAGAGAGTGTATAAGGTAAATATTATTCTTATTTCGTCTTGAAAACATATGTTGTAGGTACTCATTAGAAGCGCCTCAGTGAGGCGCTTCTAATGAGTACCACATCATATGTATTCGTGGATAAGTAAGAACTATATTACGACTGCTTGGTTGAAAAGTGCCTTATCTGACACTAGGAATTTAACCATTTTACATTTTTGCAAAACAAACAGCATGGCCACTGTGAAGTCAACACAAATATAAGTTTCTTTTTCTAACCTCATCGGTAGCACTAAACCCTAGCTAGGAAGAAACAAATATTCCATTCTATATTTATCAGAAAGTCGATTTAACCTGACAGGTTATTCATACGATTTTAAGACACGGAATAGGAGATACATCAAAGACCACCGTCAGGGGAGAAAGCCCATCCAACCAAAGAAAAAAAAAATAAAACAATTGAAGTTTCACAATCACGAAAAAAACCTTTCCGATGCCCGTTCTACCGAAAAAAAGAAGAGGTGGAGAAAAAAAAATGACATAAACAAACAAACAAACAAACAAAAACCCTAAAATAGCATAATTGCAAATAACCGATATACAAATAAAGCAATGCAACAGAAGTACCGTCCTGAAACGGTCATACCGGAGCGGCCAGCAAATAAAAAGCGCACGTGGTGTGTGTGTGTGTGTGTGTGTGTGTGTGTGTGTGTGTGTGTGTGTGTGGAGGAGGAGGAGTAGGCTTACACTAGCCCCACTCGCACGAAACCTCACCCTTAATTCTGGTTCAGCTCAAAATTACCAATACGCATTCGGATCGCTTTGGCGTCCTCTACTATATCGACGAAACATCAAAGTAAAACACATTAATTAAGAAATAAATTATTCCGAACCGTGCTCAAACTAAGATAAAGCATAGTTGAGTTTGGGTTGTACCCATTTGAGCACGAGCGAGCGCAGCGAGCGAGTGCTCAAATGGGTACAGCCCAAACTCCTGTGCTTTATCTGGGGCATTTGAGCATGGTTCGGAATAATTTATTTCTTTTCTTACACCCGTCTTTGAGCGAATTTTGCATAAATGAGATGTTCTTATTGATTTTATTATTATTTTTATTAACTGACTTACCCTTTGATAGTTGACAATATCTCTTAAGCATTACGTCACACGGTTACGTAGTTACAAGGTTCGATGACGAATATTCAAAATGGCGGATAACTTATGCGAATCAGCTGCTCGATCAGATGACGATGTAAAATATAAATACTTGTATTTTGTGTTCATAAAATAATTTCAAAACGTACGAAATTGGAGTGTCGCGATGAACTTAAGAAGGACAGATATAAAACAGCACAATAAGAATGTTAACCGACTTACTTTTGTTTTCGAACATGTCAACAATACACGAATGAAACAAGAAGTAAAACGAATGTTTTGAATGGTGTAACCTGCAGAGGGACTCATCAGGTAAAAAAAAAGTCAAAGAACTGCAATGTTCATATATCATTTTCTATCTTAATACATAATATAATTTATAATGTATATGAATGTTTCGGCCAATATTGTAAGCTAGCTTCCGTAGTTACCAGGGGCAAATATGATTGGTTTCCCGTCGATACTCATTCGTCGATAGCGCGCGACAAAATTCCTATGCTCAAATACCTTAGATAAAGCACGGCTAGAAATGTAATGACAAATAAAGAACAACACGAGCAGGGGTGTTAGAATTTATAATGGAAAAGAAAAAGAAGGCTCATTGTGGATCTGAAGCCAGAACAAAGGACAACATTAGAACAAAACGGGTTCGACGATAGCCCATTAAAGACTGACAAAACTTTCCCACACTATATATAGGAAGTGTCCATTTTCGATTTTAGGTATGTCAGGCTACATGTATATTATACAGATATTTCTAAAATGGTCGAACTATTGGCACACAGTGGAGACCCTGATCAGTTCTTCGGCGTCTGATCTGGGTCTGCACTGTTTGCCAGTTACCCGTTTAGGGATCTCCAATGGGACAGTCGCGCCAAGACACGACGTGGTATATTCAAAATGCACATGTTTAGATAGAGTTTGCTCGTATGCAAGTAATCTGAGTCTAGCAGTCTCATGAAACTGAATGCCCTTCGCCTAGACTTTAATTTGGCCTTGAATATATTTTAAAAAAAGAAGACCTATGTATATCCAGACCACAGATTGTGATGGGCAGGAAAGTTGCATATGAAGGAAGACACATGAGGCACAACTTGAGAAACGTATCTTCTGACATGTGCGCCAAACAAAGACTCCGCGCAGTCTAATCTGAGTCTTCGTTGTCCCCATGAACAAAATTTGCATATTTGGCTAATCAAAGTGCGCTCAGTGAAGACTATGATCAGACTGCGCTAATGCGAATGCTGATCTAAATCTTCGCTGGGCGCACGTGTCAGAAGGTACGTTTTCCAACGTTGCAACCCATAATTTGGAGCTACAGCAGAATTAAGGTTCATGTTTCGCGCGAGTACAAGTAGTTGAAGCCTCCCCCTCCCCAACACACTCAGTATTTTTCCTGCTGAACGTTCTATGAGTGTTCCTCTGTTGTAGTTCTTCTTTCTTCCTGCCTCGGAAGGTCAACATGTGGCTTTTGTTTTGTGATCATTTGTTCCCATTACGAAAACACGCCTATTCAAATATATAGAAAATTTCACCTCCAAAAACTGAAAATTTTCAGATAAAAACTCTGATATTTTTCATATTTCTGCTCAAAACATAGATTGTGAGTACTCGTTAGAACTGCCTCGACGAGGCGGTTCTAACGAGTACCCACAATCTATGTTTTTGAGCAGTAATAAGAAAATTAATGTATACCCCTGTAAATCCCAGTTTTACTATATGAAAGTGGGGTTTAAGGGGTCAAAATTATATAGGCGTGTTTTCGTGATGTCATATCTTCTTTTGTGACATTTCTTGGGTATCTTCACTTATATTTATACATCCCAGCAAACACCAAACGTTACAAATAACGTCGAAATAACACATTGTTACCTTGCTGTGCGTTTGCTGGGATGGAGATACATTTAATAGAAACACGACATGGATACATAGAGGATATTTACCCTTTTGTGTGAATACCATAACTATTTTCATTGAGAGGAATGAAAACATCAGTATTTTCACGAGTGCGGAGCACGAGTAAAGATTTGAATGTTTTCATTACACTAGACGAAATTTTTTATGGTTTTCACTGAAAAAAAAAAGTATGAGAATTTATCATGGAGATGAGTGGTGGATAAGAAAAATCCGTCTGGCATCAAGAGATTTGCCTAGTGGTGCCATACTGTGATCCCGAAGGACGGATTTTTCTATCTATTCATTACACCCATGGTAAATTCTTTTTTTTTTCTTGCATACCTTTCATTTCTGAACGTCACTTCGATTGCTGACGTCCGCAATATTGTGATGACATTACTGTGACGTTGAGTAACGTCATTACGTTCAGTGAAGTCAAATTTAACGTTGGCATACGTGACGGGTTATACAACCAGTGTACATCAAACACATGAGAATTCTCGATTGTTATCTTACCCCGGGTAGGATAACCTGAGTAGGATAAGAATTTCTATCCCGGGGTAAAATCTTGGATATCCTTATCTGGTGTGCAAGAATAAATTTTCTTTTTTTTTTCTTTTTATTCTATTTTTTACACTCCAGTGCGCGCTTCTGCACTTCATAACTAACGTCACCAAACAAAACATGAACGTCATGGCGTCGACGTTCAGTGCTGGGAAAAAAAATCGCATAAATCAAAATAATCTTGTTACAAAAATATTCCATCCACTATAACTAAGAAAATTACGACGATTACTTGATAGTTTTGTTCAGAAACAGAGAAGTTAGAGGTGTTAAAAAAATCTTAGTAGTATCGGCATCTGTTGGAAAACAATGCAAAACAATGAAGACAACCGATGTCATCCGAAACGAGGAGTGAAAATAACAGCATGTTTTTTTCACTAGTTTTTTTTTTTTTTCACCCTATCCTTTCACTGTGTGAAAGTATCATTTTTATTTATTTCGAATGTACTATGATTTCACTGCTTGCAATAAAATAAAATGTCATTTCAATATAGGGATCAAACATTCCCTATGCATTAACATTCGCCAGGTCCCGAGGGAGGTGTTGAAAACCGCGGCCTCCGGCCTCGGTTTCCAACACCTCCCTCGGGACCTGGCGAATGTTAATGCATTGAAAACCATGTTCGATCGCTATTATTGCATTAAAACTGAAAACATTTGCTACATTTCGCGTTATTTATTGCACTATTTTGTTTCGCCTTTTCACCGATGTCTCGCGAACGTAATTTTCACGGACTATGCTCGTTCTAGGGCCGGACAGTATACATCTCGTAACGGTAGCAAATCTGTGGCCCCGGTACGATCATATTGAAAGTTGCGTAGCCGTGCATTAACAGCACGTGAATTACCTTGTTGATACACGGCTTTTCGCCGGTTAATGCACGCCTATTAATAACGTGCGACACTGCTTTTTATGCAATAATGTTGATTCAACGTCATTGACGTAAATCAACTTCAAAACGACGTTATATGAATGGAATGTGCTTGCTTGTGCAATATCAAATTTCAGTAATATCCCAGCGGGCATATGACGTTTATACACCGCCGCATCAATGTCGATGCAACGGCATACGTTGCATCGACGTTAATGCGACGGTGTATATACATCATGTGTCCTCTGGGGAAGATGTTTATAGAATAAAATCGTAAGTTAAATCTGTATGTTCTAATTAAAATAAAGATGCTAAGGGTAGTACACTAAAAGTTATCACCTTTCATGTTTGATTAATATAAAATTCGATCATCATTCTACATCTTTATCAGTATATACACAAAGTCAAACAAGCGTTAAGGTCGCGTCATGAGAAAAGAGTTTATTATAAGCACATACGCACAGAAAAAATATAAGTGAAGATACTAAGAAATGCCACAGTCACGAAACACAGCATTCCTGAGGCATCTAAATAGAGAAAAAGTTTTCATTTCTCCTTATTTTGATACCTCGGGAATGCAGTGCTTCGTGATATATAATTACAAAACAAACGCCACATATAAAACCAACCACCGACGCAGAAACAAAAAAAAAAAAAAAAAAAAAAAAAAAAACTGCAACAGAGGTACCACCTTTGAACGGTCTGTAGAAAAACTACCGGGTTGTGTGTGCGGGTGAAGTGGGGGTAAAGGTGGGCTTGGGTGGGTGTGGGGGCTTAAACCAGTTTTAATTACACGCTTAATTCTGATGCAGCTCCAAATTACAAACATAAGTTCGATCCGTACAGGGGTACTTTACCTCATCTAAGAAACACATATAATCACAAACACTGTGATGAAACAAAGCTAAGGGCTCAATGGCGATCTGAACACAGAACATAAGAATCCTACAAACAGGACCGCGAAGGACCCGACCATGTCCCAGTAAGCATTCTACATAACTCTATAGCGGGCCGCTATCGGCCCATCAGGGTAGCTGACGGGCCGATAGCGGCCCGCTATAGATTTATGTAGAATACTGGCTGGGCAGACATTGAGAGGCGCCAACCATCTGAAACAGATTGAGGAAGCCGTCATTTAGTCTAAGGGCTTGGATAAAGTGTGGTCTGAAGGTGATTTGCTACCCACTTGCAAATCAAGAGAATAACAGGAGATAAAGGAAATCCAGCGCGCACATGACGTTTATACATCGTCGCATCAACGTCGGTGCAAGATCTTGACGTTTATACGTCTTGTCAAAGCGAGGAGATGCATCTGCTGATATCGACCTTCAGTGTTAGTATATAGCCATAGACACGTTTATTACAGCTTATAATAAGACAAGAATTTAATACTGCAGTAAAACCTCAATTGCTCGAACATCTTTTGGACCGCTGAAATTTATTCGAGACATGGGTAGTTCGAGCCACTGAGAGTTAATCATGGCGCCAGGTCAGAGAACAAATGGTGATGATTTAGGGAAGTCTTTTTGAGCTTCTATACAATAATGGTATGTTGATTGTACCCATTAGAAACGTTTCGATGAGGCGATTCTAATGAGTACACTCGACATTCAGTTTCATGATAAAATAATAAAAAAAAATCCCTAAATATTTGTTTTCTAGAGCTATCGGTAGAACTTTGTAGGGACTAAAAAACGAGTTCGAATCATCCAAGGTAAACGAGCCATCGGTGTTCGAGTTATCGAGGTTTTACTGTATTAGATCTGTTAACTGGTGTACTAAAGAAAAGGCGTGTTTTTGATGTTTTCGTTGTGGTGTGTTTTCTTTTCTTTTTTTTCATCTAAACTGTTTTATTTCTTACCTTTTTATCCTTCATCATTGAATGGAGGTCATATTTTTTACTAATGAAATCTAGATCAGAATCCCCACTTTGTTGTGGATTGCAAACTTAGCAAACAGTGTAGAACCTGATCTGCAGTGTCCGATCTGGGCTTTCACTGTTCGCTCAGCCCTCTCTATTTGAATACGTGTACTTAAAGACGATTAGTACGTGAGACGAGGGCGATTTGTCTCTTTAAATCATCCCACCGTTTATTCAGGCCTTTTTCTCTGAATGCAAAGGGTAAATGGTACATTGTGTACCTGTCTTTAAATCAAGGAACAATGTCTCATAAGAAAGCAAACGTTGAGTTTGCACCTGTTACATAGTAAACGCTTAAATTAAGGGATATGTCTACAAAATGAGCAGCAGCGTGAGAAAACGTACATTCTCACAAATCAGCCTGCGCAATCCGCTCGTCTGACCAGTCTTCGTTGTCCGCACAAAGACACTTTGCATTCTTGGCTACCCAAATGTGCCCAGAGAAGATTCTGATCAGACTTAGCAACGCGCAGGCTGATCTTAATCTTCGCCAGCCGAAAACGTACGCATGTTCGTGTTTTGACAATGCGTCTCAAATATATTCACAACTTCATACCCTTTTTTACTGACAAGGAAGACAGTAGTTTATCTCATGTTACACGTGTCCAAGTACCTTTTCAATGAAGTGACCTACTTTCCAACAAAACGTGGTCTTCAAAGATGGATAGACGTTTCATACATTTCTTGCTCTTTGTAGGAATTCTGACCCTGGGAAGCGCCACGCCGCTTGATGATTACGTCAATAAACCAGATCCGACGTACAATTATCATGTCATTGAAAAATACAGGGGACCAACTTATACTCTGTATACCGTGAATATGACGTCACAGACTTGGAAACCAAGTAAGAGTTCACTGATTTTCTTCATACCACAAAACGCCACATCATAATAAAATGCCTTTTCCCAGCGGACACGTAACGTTGAGATAACGTCCCATAACGTCTATGCACGTCGATGCAAGGTCATGACGTTGCATCGACGTTGATGCGACGTTGCCATGTGCCCGCTGGTTGTTGTATATCATATCCGTCAAAAATGAGCGTATGATTTTTTCTAATCGGGTCATGGATTACTATATATCTTTTGTCATCTTTAGATTCTATAAAGTTTTAATGATACCTGCCATGAAAACAAAACGGAAAAAGTATGTATTATGCTCCATGTTGTTTTTTACCGGTTCAGCTGACATAACCTAACGGGCGCACAGCATATTCAACGTCGCATAAATGTCAATGTAACGTCATGACGTTTTATAGACGTTGATGCGACGTTGCATAAACATCATGTGCCCGATGGGAATATGAAAGCTGATGTGGTGCGCTGTGGTGCAGTGGTAAAGCATCGGATTCAATATCGAGAGGTAGCGGGTTCGACTCAAGCGAGCACCAATTGCTTAAGTACACATGGTACTTTTTAGCTAGGTCCATCAATAGGACACAGCTCTTCTATGAAACAAATTTCAAAAACTACTAAGAATATAATGTCCTCTGACTTTTCTCAAAATTAAAACTCGGCATCACAAGAAGGTATTATTACTTTCAAATATAGAAAATTGACTAAAATATAAATCAACTTAACCTAATAATATTACTTAATGTGCCGGTTAAAGTTTCGTACCCTAGGGTCCCCTGCACTGAAATTACTATTACTTCAAAGAAGCAGTATTTCCACTTTAAACGATTCTTCTGAAATTTCTGCGTTTCAAGGGAGGTAGGTTGGATAATGTTGGCTGAAAACAGTCCGTGTATGAAACTAATTTTTATATAAAAGTTCATGTACCTTCAGAGTTGAACAAAAAATTGTTTTTATATCAGAAATGGTATTAACAAGTGTGCATAATGATTACCTACATCATCGAAGTTAAAATTTAGAGGATAGCATGTTAAAATAAACTAACTCTGTATCAGTCAGAACATATCAATCAAACTTTTTACGAATAACTCAAAGCGTTCTGTCTTGATTTTTGTTTGAAAGCAAATGCAGTATAGAAAACACGGGACTTAAGGGATACAGTTCTCTTTTGTCCGAACTCGACAAATGCGTACAGTGACGCCCCGATCACTGGGCCAGCGCACGCAACATATATTATTGTGCGTACAGTATGAATACCTCGAATAACTTCCAAAATGTACTACCAGCAAGTTTCGAACTTTTGCACATTATAAACACCAACTTTTTTTTTTTCATTTTTTCGAAAGTAAAAAAGAAATCCAGAACGTTTCCATAAATGAACAAAAATGCTTTTTACCCTTTTTCATAAAATAAAGTCCCATGCTTGCATAAATCGAACGCTGCATGTGACCCGCTTAACTCATGTCTGTTGTTAAACCAATATGAAGCTGGATACATAAATGATAATATTCAGTGAAGAATCCTTCCAAAAGTTAAAGAGCCAAAGTACATTACTGTTCAGGAACAAACTCAATAAAATATAGTCTGCTATTATTATCATTGTCTGTTATTTTTTTTTCCAGAATTATTAAGCTTCCCTACCGGTGATATGAAATGCTGTGTTGCGGCTGTGAAATGACTCCTAAATTTATTCATGTTGTAATTTATACTTTCTGGTCCTTTGGAATCAATGAGCGCGTTTAGAACTATTTTGGAAAAAAATCAAATCGCTCAAGCCGGTGTTTTGAGGCGTAAGCCGTATTGCAAAATACATTTACTGTTCATAAACAGATCCAATAAAGCCGCGTCCCCTTTTTCGGGTGGTGCGAAGGTGTCATGTATCTTATGTCACCGGGGCGTCCAGCTGATATTGGCTTACAGTTGGGCAAGGTCTGCTATCCTTGTAGCAGGTAAGGGTAGGGAGGTTTTTATTTCTTCTGTTTCTTCACTTTCATTCCTGTTCCTCTTTCTTCCCTGTCCCTCTCTTTCATCTCTTCTGCTATCTCTTCCGTCTCTTTTCTCCCTTTCTCTGGGAGACGACACAAAATGACCCACAAGGGTTGACGTGTCGTTAAACCCCAACACAATCAATCAAAAACCTTTTTCGTGTTCGTTGGTGCCGTCAATGTTTTTAAAGGATCCCTTTCACACAGATATTTTCTAATTTTAGCACTCCAGAGTCAGCCAGTATGGTGGCACTATCTCTCGATCACTATACCTGATAAAATAGACAAAGATTCTGCCTTTATGTTAATTGACGGAGGCTCCAATAACAACGGGTAAGTGCACTTTAACACACTATACAAAACAGTAATTACCCAGCTAGCATTCTTTATAAATCCATAGCGGGCCGTTATCAGCCCGTCAGGGTAGCTGACGGGCCGATAACGGCCCGCTATAGATTTATAAAGAATGCTTACTGGGTATGAAGAGATCAATGAAGTACATGTACCAATCCTGGAACACAGCCTTACTAAGACAGCTGATATGAGTTAAATAACATCATTACGAAAACATGCCTATTTAAATATATAGAAAATTTCACCAGCAAAAACTGAAAATTTTCAGATAAAAAACTCTGATATTTTTCGTATTTCTGCTCAAAACATAAATTGTGAGTGCTCGTTAGAACCGTCTCGGCGAGGCGTTTTAACGGGTTGCTACAATTTATGTTTTCATGCAAAACATAAGAAAAATAATGTCTATCCCTGTAAAACCCAGTTTTACTATATAAAAAATGGGGTTTACGGGGGGTCAAAATTATGTAATCATGTTTTCGTGATGGAAATGACAGCATAAAACACCTGCAGGGCGAAAACAGAGTGATGCTTCCACAAACACAAAATACAAAGAATATCGAAAGCTCAACCTGGAAAAAAAAAAAAAAAAAAAAAAAAAAAAAAAAAAAAGAAAGGAAAGGAACAGTAATGGTAGTCGGCGACCACAATGCCAGCTTAGAGAACATCAAATGGAAACGCAACAGCAAGCAATAATAAAAGTATGTAATAAAAATTAATAACGAGATAATCAGGAATAAAAAAAAAAACAACAAAAGAAGAAGAAGAAAAAAAAAAAAAAAAAAAAAAACACCAAAAAACAATCAGGGAGCATAGCCCTTTAAAAGCACCGGATAGGGGCACAAAGGATATGAAGTGACAGTAAAACAACTTGAATCCAGGACAAAAAGACCATAAAGACGACGCGAAACCGCAGCAGCTGAAACGTGGTGTGTGGAAAGGGATGATTTAACTTTGTTTTATAGGTGCTTAACTCGACCTTGGTCCGGATACAGTTACAGATTTGATCATTCTATTACCATCCTTTCTATACCGTCAAACATACTATCACAACCCAGCGGGCACATGACGTTATACAATGTCGTCTCAACGTCGACACAACGTAATGACGTTGCGTCGACGTTGAGACGACGTTGTATAGACGGTCATGTGACTGCCGGGAAAACAAATATGATAGTATTTGACTACGGTATTTACCCTAAGTATTGGGACAGGAAGCCCTGAGCAAACAGTGAAGACCCAGATCAGAACGCGGCGTGTACACTGTTTGCCAGTCATCCAGCAATTTTAGACACAGGAAGTAAATGAACATGTTCACAACTTAGGACAAGAACTATAAGGGGTTAAGGTGTCGCAATATTAAATGTAAATTTAAGTGTAATATTAAGTGTAAATGCGGTATTAACATCTATTAGGGAGTAGTTTTTTTACCCTTAATCCATGTATGTTTAGCGTAACATAGAACGGACATTGGCAATCAGTGTAGTACTAGATCAGACGCCACAGAACGCGGCATCTGATCTGGGTCTATACTGTGTGCATTAAGTACTGGAACCCCTTCTGTTAGTAATGAACCTGTCCTAGGGGTTGAGGTAGAAGAGTCTATTTGGCATAAATGGGTTAAACTTTGGTAATAAAAGATAACGTATGTTTATGAATTATTTTATTGACATGTTCCAGACCTCCTTCATCCACAGACGAGTCTGTTGCATCAACAATAATAATCGCTACCAGTACGAACTCGGTCGGCGCATGTCTGAAGCAAATACCTAACCAGCCCATTATATTTCAGGTAAAACTTTCGCTTTTAAAATAAACTTCGAGCCTTGTCTAGAAGGAAGGCGTATTCAATCGAAATGTCTGGACTGAAATATAGTGTTCAAGAGTCAAACTTTTTTCGCAGAATTTTTCTGACGTCGTCTCACTAAACATTACTTAAACCGTAAAGCGCTAAACACTCTAGAGCAGACGGCCCTTTTAGATGTTTTAGAGAAAAAAAGGTATAAGGGTTGACATTGCATTTGAATCGTCTGCCTAACGTTAAACAGACACGAAACACAGGGTAACGAAGTAGGCTTAGGCTCGTTGGTTGTTCTAAAGCTACTCACACTGACTACAGCCGAACCTCAATGGCTCAAACATCTTTTGGACCATGGAAATTTAGAGACATGGGTAGTTCGAGCCATTGAGGGTTAATCATGGCGCCAGATCAGGAAGCAAAAAGTGATTATTTAGGGAAGTCTTTTTGATCATCTATATAATAATGGTATGTTGTGTGCAGTCATTAGAATCGCCTCGATGAGGCGATTCTAATGAGTATACACAACATTTAATTTCATGATAAAATAAAATTTCCCTAAAGATTTGTTGTCTTGAGCTATCGGAAGAAATTCGTAGGGACTCAAAAATGAGTTCGAATCATCCAAGGTAAACGAGCCATCGGTGTTCGAGTCATCGAGGTTTTATTGTATATATGAATGCCGATCTGGACAGAAGAATTCTTGTGACTGTATTACCTTCCCTTGAGCAGGGCTTCCTTGTGTTGTCTTGTGATCATAGTGCGCTAATGACCAAAGTTAATTATTTATGCTGTGTTGATAAAAATGACAAATAAATGGCATCTTTGAATAACCTACAATTTGAGCAGCGTATGAAAAACCCTTCATTAAGACGTGCAATCAGCGAAGATTCAGATAAGCCTGCGCACCCGCCCAGTCTGATCAGAGTCGTCGCTGATTGCATATGCCTTCTACAGCCTCCGCGCTATCCAAAGAAGGATAAACAAGAACTCGTGTCATACTGGGTTAATGTACAGGCTGATCTAAGTCTTTCCCGGCTACACAGGTCTTATTGTAGGTTTTGTTGAAAGCTGTCTCATATTTTATTATACAGCATTTTGCGTATTGCAAAGATTTCAAGGTTTGAATCAAACCGTGTAGGTACTCTAATGCATTTTAGACTGAGTAAACTCACCCACACTATATATTGGAAGAGTTCAATTTCAATTTTAGGTATGTCAGGCTATGTGCTTTAGATATTCCTAGAAAAAAATAGATAACTAATTGCAAATAGGGGAGACTCTGATCAGATGCCGCGTTCTGCGGCGTCTGATCTGGGTCTGCACTGTTTGCCAGTTACCCTTTGTGGGGTCTCCAGACTATAATGGGTTAACCTATTTTTATCTAGCGTCTCGAGAATGGCACATCAGTAAGCGGTGTAGACCCAGACCAGATTCCACAGAACGTGGCGTCTGATCAGGGTCTACATTAAGTTGAGAACTTTCTACAAAACACGGTTACACGTGTAATAAAAGACCAACAGACAGTCTTTCATCTAGAAATGGACCTGTCCAAAAAGTTGAGGTAGAAGTGTTCACACGGAATAAATGGTTTAAAGTTGCTTGGTTAGATAATTACAATAAGTTTTCTTATTGGAATTGTATCAGTCAGTAGATTCCAGTGAGTACCAACAATATATGTTTTGGTACCAAAGGAACAACTTTTCTTCACTTGAATTATTATTTTAGCTGTTGCTATAGACAAATGAAAAAGTATTTCGTTTTTTTTTGTTTTGTTTTTTTGTTTTTGTTTGTTTCTTGTATATGAACACTGTATATGAACACTGTAATATGTATAGATGCAAACTTTCTAACAGTTGTGTTGTATTGGTCATACATGTATTTTTGGTGTTTACTTACTAATAGGATGATCCAACACATAAAAGTCGCAGTGAGGACGCCATCATCGCATGGACATGGAAAAGGTTTGTCGACGGTAATGGAACAGACCCTGAAATACTCCTTCGCATGCCTATGACAAAGGTATTTATTTATTTCTCTGTCGAAAGTGTTCATGGACCGAAGTAAAAATAAATTGATAAACAGGGTTCTTACGGCATATACGGGCAGCGAAGTTAAAAATCAGCTGGCCCGTGTATGCAGTTTGATCAGAACTTTGCTGTCTGCTTTCCGAAGCGGTTAGATACCGTGCAATATAACGGCCGCAGAAAATACCTTGCTTAGACCTTAGGGGCTGCGCAGGCTGATAATTCAGCCTTCGATGTTAACATGGGCTATAAGGGACTTTTTCTCATGTTGCTATGTGTAATGAGATAAACAAATATAACAGAGTGATACGAGTACGTATCTATGTGGTGAAGACATTATCTGTAACGGCTATTTTACTTCTCACGAGAAGTCAAGTTCATGTTAACTAATACAGTGCGCGACCTAATTAACCCTTAAAGCGCCAAGAAAATCTGCATCTGAAAATGTCGTCTGCTTATGTCGTCTGCTGCATCTTCTTGCAAACTTTTCAAACTTACAATTTGCATATAGGCAAACAGTGTGGACCCAGACTCGGGGGGGGGGGGGGGGGGGGGGGGGGGAGAGGGGGGGGGGGGGGTAACTTAGGGGTAATTTTGGTACGGGTGTGCGAGTCAGTATTTCAAAACCTACCCCATTCATATACCTGGCCTTCGAAAAAACGGACCCATTCATATACTTGATCATCCAAAATGTTGACCTATTCATATACTGCCCTTTGATTTTTTTTACCCATTTTTTGCTGGTTATTACACAAATATCACAGTCAATTCATGTAATACCAAGAGGATAAGCAGCCTCGAAAAATCCCTGAGCGAAAAATATGTGCATATACCAGGATGTCAGAAAAATGGGGCCTTTCACATAGGAATCCAGAAAAATCGGGCCATTCATATACTTTTTGTTGAATAAAGGGGGCCAATCATATACCTGGCAGCGCTGAAAAAGGGGGCTATTCGGCACGCACATCCGTACTATGCCATATATAGGAAGTTACCCCCCCCCTCGAGGACCCAGATCAGACTGTTCCTTATCTGGGTCCACACTGTTTGCAAAACTGTCTTTTAAAATCACAAGCAGATGACAAAGCATACGACAATTGTTGTGACTGGCGCTTTAAGGGTCAAGAAAACTAGATACACTTGACAGATTTTCCGCCATTTTTACAAGGGAGTTATTTTTTGTGACTTCCTGTTTGCTTCCCTGCACATCAAGTCCATTCTGAAAAGAGAGGATATTCTTTCCTGTAGAGTATATCCTTTTTCAAGGGGGGGGGGGGGGGGGAGGGGGGGGACAAAAACAATTTTGACAGAGTTATCTGTCCTGAAAGTGTTCCATTCCTCTCAAGCGGTAAGAACTTAAAATATGTTTCCTATAAATACAACGCCAATCTGGAATCCTTATGTTGCTTTTTATCATACATACGATATGGCAAAACACATATACCTAATGTGACTCATAAAACACACGTAAACATGCATATTTAGGATGCATTTAGAATATCTGGTCAATCTTTTTGACCAATTATCTTCAAATATCAAACTTCCTAACATACACGTTATTTTCCATGGCAACAAGACAAACTTACACTCATTGCTATTTTAGGAAACTCAGAAGGTTAGCATATGGAAATAGCCAGGAATACGCGTAATTATTTAAATATCGCTTTACCTTGTGTAAATGGTTTGTGTAAAGGTTGCTAACGGAGCTAATTTTGATATAATCTTACTTTTTGTTGTCTGAAAATATTATTTCAAAATGAAATTAAGCTGCCCGTAGTTTGCTATAAAGCTTCTGAGGACTGTCTAATAAGTTCTATAGGAGAAATATTGTCTAACTACGTAGCCAAGTTAGGTCAAGAGAGGTAAAATGGTATCAATTAAATAGTGATTAAAATCCAATGACTTTAAACGTTTTTTTTTTCGTATATTTGTATTTTTTATGTATTTTTATGATAAGCATGTATATTTCTGCAGATTTTTCAGAGACTCAGTGAGAGTATAAATGTGAAACTTAGAGTATCAATATACTTATTCTAATTACTTTTACGGACAACATAAGTATCAAAACAAAAGTGCGGGAAAATCAGTCACAAACAAAAGTGAAGCTCCTGTGATTTTCGTCGTATCAAAATTAGCACCGTTAACAATATTTAAACATGTTTTATTCAGAACTATGAATAAACATCAAATATTATAAACAATGAAATACAGGATTCGAACGAAAGCATATAGGGCTTATATAGTTCTTCTCAATAATATATAAAAAAGAAACATTGTATAGCAATTTTGAATGAAAGTTAACATGGTCCATTATGTAACTTAGAAGTAGTCAATTTCCAGATAGAACAAATACACTTCGCTCGCATTATCTCAAACACTGGTAACACATAAGCCAAGCCAAACCAAACAAAAGACAGCATAAATTTAGTTTGCCCATATGTATCTTACACTTCTATCCATTTTTCTAAAAAAAAATACTGTCATCTCAAACGGAAGTTCTAGTCCCTTGAGATTTGAGACAATGAGAGTTGACGGTATATGTCAATTTATATATAACAACACAGAGTATAAATTTAATTTCTGAACAGAAATAGTATCGTGGAGAACAAGATAGAAATGAGCAGAATGACAATAATCGAAATAAAAGTTTGGTACATGTACTAGGGAGGCAGTGAGAGGGGCGTTTGTACTATGCGAGAACATCATGACATTAGATGTAAATGTTTGATAGCAGTAATTTACGATAAAATAGGAGCCTACATGTCATACCATGTTTCATTTGTCCTACAACCAGTAATATTGGATTTGCAGGCAGCTGTGCGAGGGATGGACACTATACAGGATCTTGCTCTTAAAATGGCTAACGTCAGAGTGAATAGATTCATGGTTTCTGGTGCATCAAAGGTACATATATATGGTTGCCTTGTCCATTAACTAAACAGACCCATGTAAACAGGTAGAAATGTGTCTGCATCTTCAGCAGAGCTAAAGAAGCGAGACGTTTCCTCCCTTGTTTTAGGTACAAATTTCTTAGTTTTTCTTTAGATTATTTCTGACCCTCGGCATCAAATAAATAGGCCGCTAACGAATAACTTCTGAAAAGAGATGTCCTTTGGAAGCAACGAACATACCAAACAAATGAAAATAGCAGATTGTTTTATTTTGTCTGTGTATGAGCAGTAGCGTAATATGAAACACTGACTGCTCACGCCCTATCAGGAGCATGTACTTGCCTGATACAACATTTGAAATTAACAGCCATCGGCAGATTTATATATTTGACGTATTCTTTAGACAGCCAGCAATAGACTCTGTATTACAGTACGTTATATCATCATCGAAAAGTTCTATGTGAGTTCGTATAGTGGATAATCCCTGTTGTTGTAAGGCTTATTGATCCGTTATGTCATTGTTTCAACCATATAAGTATTAGGTGCGCGGTTGCAGAAGAATAGAGGATAAATTACATTCGTATTATATAACCAATAGCTAGAGATGTTTATTTCTTGGCAGTTATTTCTATTTTTACCTGAGTTTTCTTCAAAACAATTATGAACCAATTGTTCATAATTGTATATATGATCTATAGAACTAATTTCATAATTTTGATGAGGTTTATGGTATTCCACTTTGTAGCTATATTGGGATCTTGAACCTATAACACTGTTGGTAACTAGTTTTGTTTAGATGAGTCAATTTAATATAGTTATCTTCTAAATGATTGAAGCGTGGCTGGACGACCTGGACAACAGCAGCTGTAGACAACAGAGTTGTTGGCCTTGCGCCAATGGTTATGGATCTGCTCAATTTAGTTAAGGTAAATACTATGTAATAATTCTCAAGCAATATGGCGAACTACACATTTGTATTATACACATTTCTTTCTGTATTAGATTGTGTCAAATTAGGTTTTCTTTTTGTGATTTTTCATTTCTCTGGCTTCAGACATCATTAGGCCTCTGGCTTCAGACATCGTTTGGCCCGTAATTTTGTTACTTCATAGTATTAGTTATTGTAAATATATCTTTGATGTGATGTTTCCCTGACGAGGATGAGGACCTATGCACGAAATGAATGCAAGTTTATAATATGGAGCTGTATCAGAATGGGCCACCAGTATTTTGTTTCACGGCCACACCAATGTGGCTCAACTTTTGAAGTTCTTTTTTTGTTCACATGTCGGCTATTGCAAAACTGTTGTATTGATTTATCATTGTTTGTTACACATCCCTACTTCTTGCCGCGCCCTGGAATGTCTGTGCTTAGTGATCAACTTAATAACTTCATTAGTCTTGTTTCAGAATTATACAAGACAGCATAATTTTATGATAATATCTATACTTTTACTATGGCTGTCAAAATGAAACCCGGGAACTACTAACTTATTTTGAGACTATAGAAAGGAACACTACCAGTCTTCACCAGCTTTTAAAAACATTTACATATGACAAACACTTACAGATTTGCATGTACTGAGTAAAGCGTGTATTGTAGGATGTGAATGTATCTTATAATATAAAAAGTTTAAATCTATGTGTTTTGTGCTAACAAGCCATATGATTCTGTATATTTTATACATATCTCTGTTCTATGCTATTTATTTACACTTCTCTCATTCTGGCGAGTAAATTATATTCTTGGTAAAAATTATGTACGGAAATTACTGTGTATGCTTGCACTATGGAGAAATAAATTTGTTCCAAAAGCCAGCTATGATTTTGTTTGTGCAGTTTTCGTGTTCCTCGGGATTACTGTCCATTCTGGATCTCGGTTAATCCTGTAGTAGGGGCCATGCAGCCCTGCTAACTATATGAAGAGTCTCAATGCTATCATATTAATATTTCAGTGAAAACAGAGACTCCGTTCGTTTATGAGTTCTTGTTTTCCAAGGCCAATTTTACAGATTTTATTCAACAAGATTCATTCTTGAGACTGCTACATTTGTGTAATACATGTTTTTGTTTCTTACCTAGAATCTGCATCATTACTATCGTTCGTTGGGTGGTTGGACGTTTGAGTTCAACGATTATTACGAGTTGAACTTCACCGAGGAGCTAGATAATCCGGCGATACAACTAATGGCAAATATCGTAGATCCTATAGGTGAGCACAGTATAAAATTACTCAGCTTCGAGCTGTGTCTCTTTTCTTCTGTTCCTTGAAGACGCGGTGAACATTGTGTAGACTACCATTACTGGAGAAATGGTTTTATCGTCAATATTTTTTTCCAGGCAAACCAGATACCGATATATACCCAGTGATGTACTGTCGGATGCTTTTGACATTTCTACTTTTTTGCTGATTTTGTAAAATTTGTCTTTAATTTTTCAGACCAACAAACAAAATACAAATAGTATAGAAATGTCCAGGAGCAGTCACAACCACAAATTATAAGCTACCGATGGGACCAAGTTTACATATACTATTTAAAGCTTATATGAAATTTTACAAAAATAAATCCATCAAATTATTTCTGCTTTACACGGACATATACATAAAGTACCAAACTCCAAATAATGGACCAAAACAAAGTCATCCTATTATGTGTTCGCAGACAGTCTATCTGTTCTGTAGTATAGGATGTATAGCGAATGCCTCGATCAGACTGCATAGATGCACAGACTGCATAGACTGACATGGACTTTTGCCGTCGGTATATGATAACGGCCTTTCCTTATGTCATGGCTCAAAACCTAAATGGATGGATATTTTAGGGTTAAAATGGCTCTCCAACTGTATTTCTGTCATACCAGAATGGTGAGAGGACGGGCCAGATAATTATCAGAATGATACTGTATGAACAAGAACACGAGTTTTCCGACGTTACTGTATTTGATTCTACCGTCTGGCGTAACGTTCGTACAATGCTAAACATTTAAAGTTTAATTATTGCATAAAAAGCAGTGCCGCACGTTATTAACAGCTGTGCATTAACCGGCGAAAAGCCGTGTATTAACAAGGCAATTCACGCGCTGTTAATGCACGGCTACGCAACTTTCAATATGCTCATACCGGGGCCGCAGAATTGCTGCCGTTACGAGATGCCTGGCCCTAGAACGAGCATAGTCGGTGGAAATTACGTTCACGAGACATCGGTGAAAAGGCGAAACAAAATAGTGCAAGAAATAACGCGAAATGTAGCAAATGCTCTCAGTTTTTATGCAATAATAGCGATCGAACATGGTTTTTCAATGCATTAACATTCGCCAGGTCCCTTGGGAGGTGTTGAAAACCGAGGCCGAAGGCCGCGGTTTTCAACACCTCCCACGGGACCTGGCGAATGTTAATGCATGAAAAACCATGTTTGATCCCTATATTGTTGCATATTCGCCGCAACGACAAAAAACGTACATTCGCACATGTCGCCCATCGTAGATTCGGATCAGCCTGAGCGTTCGAGCCTCTGATCGGAAAACTCACTGGCCGCATTTTGGTTGACCAATGATGCAAGGTCTTTTTTTTGCGGACAATGAAGGCTCTGATCAGACTGCGGGGATGCGCAGGCTGATTTAAGTTTTCGTAAGGCGCACAAGTCAAAATGTACGTTTTCTCAATGTTGCGGCTAATATAATGGTTTATGCATTACAAAAGAGTCATTAATTATAATTAAATGATTTAGCTTACAACGCTAGATATATGAAGAAGCCCAAATTGGTAGTAACTGCAAGTGGGGATGAGTTCTTCATGATCGACGATGCTAAATACTATTATAATCAGCTTGCTGGAGATACATATCTCAGGTACCATGAACTATTTCTCATATCAGTAATAAGAAATTATCCCAGAATTATCACCGAATACTCCTCCTTTACAAGCTCCATAATGCATAGCTTTTTCAGTAACAGGTTATATGTAATTATTAATCAACTGAGTAATTATTGTTTAAACATGTGCAAAACGTCCTGCATCACACCATTGCAATGTTTGGCATGATTTCTATTTATTTTTTTAGTCTGGTCTTTATGCGAGGGTAATTACTGAAAGTTACAGGGGTTTTTAGAGCATAAAAACCGAAATGCATATATTTTCATTCAATATTTGACACAAAAAGATTTTATTAATCTGTTTTGAGAAAAATATTCCTAGCTCTTGCAGTCACACTTTTCATTAAAATATCAGTGTATTTGAAATCGTATAATCGTATTTTATTTTTTAACGTGATTTAACGACTGCATTGACGATCATTTAAACAACTGGGTTCTATATTTCTAATCGGGTAGCGCAAACGTCTAGACGGATATAATAAAACACTATAAATTTTCTTGCTTGGTCTTTTCTTGAGGTGAGTGCCCTATGGTATAGTTTTGCCAGTATTTCAGATCGCGTACATGAGAGTTAATGTACTTTCGCTGCTTTTCGTGATATTTACTTCACAAATTGTTCTCATCTTTACAGAATGATACCAAATACGGAGCACGGCCACGCCCCCTACTTGGCAATGTCCCCTATTAGGGCGTTTTATCTTTCTGTTATGACTGTACGTATAAAAAAGCAGTGATACTTTCTACTTTCTTTTCTAGAATGATGTATATGCTGATACTTAAATTGAGGCATTGCATACGGTCAGTAAACATATAAGAGACTGTTATAAATTGTAAGATACTGCTTTGATTTTGCGCTTATTTCAGTCCCTGAATGCAAAAGGTTTAAATTGAGTTTCGATTAAATTGACATTTTTATTCAAATTATTAATTTTTTTTAAGTAGAATTGATCTTATCTGTCGTCGTCGAAAAACACACTACTGAATAAAGTAAATAAGTTCGCACATTTGTACGCATAGTAGTTTAATGTATGGATTCAGAAACAGATACAATTATTTTGATTTGTGAAAATTATCTAAAAGAAGACAGTTTGTTTATTGAGATCGAATGATTTATGAATTCAGGCAAAACACAACATCTGCAAAAATATGAGTGAAGATACCCAGGACATGACACAATCACGGAGCACAACCTTCCCGAGGCACCAAAAAAAATGACAAACGCCACATATGAGGCAACCAACGCATAAACAAAGAAGCACTGCATCTGTAGATCCGCTTTTGAACAGTTACAAGACAAACTAATCCTTAATTCTGATGCAGCTTCAAAATATAAACATGTTCTGTCCACATAGGGGTTCTATACATCGTCTGTGAGACATCACAGTGAAACACATATAATCACAAACACTGTGATGAAACAAAGCAATGGCTCAATGACGATCTGAAGCCAGAACACAAGTAAAACACAAATAGGGCCAGAGACATTGATAGTCAGACGCAAACTGTCTGAATATACGCATAATGCGTATGAAAGAAATCAAACATATGGCCTGCAGTAATAGTAGTTTCAAATTGCAAAGTGTATCGTTTGTAAACACACACACACACACACACACACACACACACACACACACACACACACACACACACACTATATATATATATATATATATATATATATATATATATATATATATATATATAAAACAAAATACAAGGCTTGATTATTTGGACTGTTCCAATAAACTGAGGTTGCGAATGCAAACATTTTTGTTTCTACGGAAGTTCCTGCATGAAAACCATGTATTTCAGTAGACTCGCAATGTCACAAATTCGCAGTTTCCGTGTCGCAAATTTAGGAGGCAAAATGCACAATTGTCAGTATTTCTTTGTTGATAATAATAGTAATCATAATCATACGAGCCACGTCACGAAAAACAGTATGCTTAATAGGAACTGATACACATGTAGGAGAGGCAACTCTTTCAAAATTATTTTGTCACTCCATCACGAAAACATGCCTGTATAATTTTGACCCCCTTTAACCCCACTTTTATATAGTAAAACTGGGGTTTACAGGGGTATACATTATTTTTCTTATTTCTGCTCAAAAACATAGATTGTGGGTACTCGTTAGAACCGCCTCATCGAGGCGGTTCTAACGAGTACCCACAATCTATGTTTTGAGCAGAAATATGAAAAATATCAGAATGTTTTATCTGAAAAATTTCAGTTTTTGTTGGTAAACTTTTCAGTATATTTGAATAGGCGTGTTTTCATAATGTTTTGAAAAGCGTCACCTCTAAAAGGAAAGAATTTTATTTTTCCTTTGGAAACCAAATTCTTTCCTTTTAGAGTAGACACCTTTACAGAAGGGATTTCGTATGTAGAAATAGTGATCCTCATATTGCGATTGATATTATAACATCAGACTGTAATAGGTATTCCTGAAAGACCATTTGTATTAGTTATAGAATACGATCGTATTCTTTATTCTATTTATTTATTTAAAATTTTAAGGATAAAATAATCTATTTACAAACTAATGTATCTGTGATATTTCCTTACAGGGAACCCTTTTACCAAAATTGTCCTGGACACTTGAGCATGTAAGTAGCAAGTAGATAGAAATCGTTCCATCTACACAACTATCAAATACCTCTGAATAACACCACAGCTCCACATAAACGGGATAAGTAGTTCTCTTATTTCTCCTTTAAAACATATATTGTCGATACTTATTAGTATTAGAAGTGATTCTTTAAGGTGCCTCTTACGAGTACCCACTTCATATATTTTCGCCGAGCTGCTTCTAATGAGTATCCACAGCATATGCTTCCGAAGAGAAATTAGAAATGATAATATATGGATCCAACATGATTTTTCATGCATTAACGTTCGCCAGGTCCCGTGGGAGGTGTTGAAAACCTTGAATTATCATTTCTAATTTCTCTTCGGAAGCATTGTCTCACGAACGCAATTTCCACGGACTATTCTCGTTCAAGGGCCGGGCACTACACATCTCGTGACGGCAGCAATTATGTGGCCCCGGTACAGGCATATTGAAAGTTGCGTAGCCGTGCATTAACAGCGCGTGAATTGCCTTGTTAATACACGGCTTTTCGCCGGTTAATGCACGGCTGTTAATAACGTGCGGCACTGCTTCTTATGCAATAATTACTTTTGACTGAAATAAAGTTGAGTAATCTGGAGATGGGGAACTTGTTTCATTTATGTAAGCAGAAAAGTTCTAGAGCAGCATAAAATGGACAAGACATCACTGAACCTATCAAACTCTTATGTTTTTAACTGCAAACTGTAAATACTTTGGCAAGCCTACTCGTATGTACGTATATGGTTAGTTACTGGTCGAATGTTTTCTTTTATATCTTTTACCTGCGGAGTTCAAATATTAATCAGAATTAACAATAAAATCACACAGCAAATGCAGGCAGTGTATACTGTACGAATGTGCATCACAACTTTCTTTAAATGTTAGCACATCTACTTTAGATCATTAAACTGTAATTAAGCCACATCGTCAGAAAATATACCTATGGACATGTGCACCTAGCGGAGATTCAGATCCGACTGCGCGAAATCGCAGTACTTTGCGCAGTCTGATCAGAATCTTTACTGGTTGCGTTCAGGATTACCAAGTGTCACCGGGTGTAGGTATATAAACACCTGTCCTGCCTTGCGGTACAAGCCGGAATTATATAACGGCCCGGTAGAGTGCAGGACTTTGAGGCCAGCGGACAAGGTTGGATCCCTGGTCGGGGAAAAATGTAATTTCCATTTTACCTGTTACCTTTAGCGCCCACCGTTAATTGCCCACGTGTGTGCAGAAAACTCCTTGAGTCTCATCTCATGTGATTCTCGGACTCCCAGAATTTCAGCAACGAATTTCAGTTTGGAGGGGGAGAGTGTCACTGGGTACAGGTATATAACACACTTGTACTGCCTTGCGGTACAAGCCGGCTTTTATAGCGACGTGGTAAAGTGTAAGATTGAGTCCAGGGGACCGGGTTGGAGCCCCGGTCTAGGGAAAATATAATTTCCATTTTTTTTTCACCTGTTACATTTTGCGCCCATCGTGAATAACCTGGCTTTTATAGCGACGCGGTAGAGTGCAGGACTTTGAATCCAGCGGACCAGGTTCGAGCCCCGGTCGGGCAACAAAGTGATTTTACCTGATGCAAAGTTTCTACATGCGGACAACGAAGACTAGGATCAGTTTGCGCGGATGCGCAGGACGATTTGAGTCTTCGTTCGGCGAACATGTCAGAAGGTACGTTTTCTTACGTTGCGGCCAAATGTTTTCTCATAAAATAAATTTCCAGCCGTTGAATGCATTTTTCAATATTATAACATCTGTTGTTGTGTTTTTTCCTGGTCATCTTCCTTCTCAACTGTCACAAGAATTTTGTATCTGTTTGAATCGCATTTGTGTGATAATGTTTTGGTCAACGTTGCAGACATCTACAGGAGGCAGAATTATTTTACAGACTGACACCACGCCCATGACTGTCACTGTGTATTATGCAACCACACTGGATGGTTATAGGTAAATTACTGAGATGTCAACCGAAGGTTGAAATTATTACGAGTATCTTATCATTTCCAGTGAATAAGGTTTTATTTAGAATGTGTTGAAAAAGAGAAATCTGGGTTGTAATGATATTTTTAATACAGTTTTATGTAGATTCTAATCAGATGTTTAGGAAAATCAAAGGAGTTGTTATGGAGTATTTGGTAAAATTATTGGATATGTTTATTATTTCTCCAAAAAGTACTCTTCTAATAAATACAGCATTTGTTTTATGGGAAAGCTATAGAAAAATCATCCTAGAATTATTAAGACATATTTCTCCTCAACTCCTCTGGTAAAAAAGTTCATCAAGTAATGGAATTATGAATGTTTATGTATCTTTAAATATATTCCAGAGCTTTATCAAATTTCTTCTTTCTTGGTTATGAGAAACACGTTTCTCACAGTTCCATCTTTAGCAGCCTATACATACTTGTGTAAAGGACACAAAGGAAAGGATAA
Source organism: Anodontia alba (assembly GCA_964016985.1). NCBI lineage: Eukaryota > Metazoa > Mollusca > Bivalvia > Lucinida > Lucinidae > Anodontia > Anodontia alba. Next base: position 103,173,077 of record OZ024822.1, read on the forward strand.
GTAAAATCAATTTACTTTTGAGTAGTTACAGTACTGATAACCTGTCTTTCATTTCACAGGTAACTTCTAATGGTCTATCACAGCAACCCGGTGAGATCTGTCACCCTGTGGGACTAAATACATTCTGAATTCAGGGAGCCTTATCTGCCTTTTATAGTCAATGACTATCTTTAAAAAAAATTTTCATTAGAAATGTATCGCTAAGTTATTCAATCTAACAAAGTAATATATATATATACATACATATAATTGAAATTATACTATTTTATTGGTCCGTTATTGCATTGCCCACTTGTAGCTGTTTTATGACAAATTAAACTGGCTTGTATGCTTTTATTTAAATAAATACAAACAATTTTGATGGAGATAATAATCGATTGTATAGGTTTCACTGACAGGGTTATTAATGTGTATGGTGTTCAGACATGATGTACACGCTTTCTCATATATTTATTTTCAGAAAAGACTTTCGTCTGTTCAAAGGAACACCTGGCGACCCATTAACACCTGAACTGAATCCAGTTATATGGCTTACAAAGTATGCCACGTCCCTGGTAAGACATATTGCCCTAGCCCGAATAATAAAATGCATGCTCTGTCTTGGTTCAACATTTGCGGATTCTTTACCATTTTCTACAAAAACAAGTAACTTCTGTGACTTCTTGTTTGCATTCCTGCACTTGTACAAAGCCCTTCTGTCTTCTGGAAAGCAATCCGCTCTTATAAAAAAAAGGTTTTTGCTCCTCGCGGGTATGAATGCTTTATTTTTCAGACCAGGCCTTTTTCGGAAGGCAGGCAAACAAGTTTGACAGTTGCCTTCCCTGACAATGTATTCATTTTCCTCTAGTATCTCGTCATTCTGATAGTAGACAATGAGGTCCTGTATCAAACTGTTCACATTGAACTCTAAGCTGTATACATGCATCATTGTATTTCCATTTCTCTAGGTATAACACAAATAACCAGTGATATAAAGTGCTCAATACCGGAATGTATATTACGAGGCTTTGATGATACTTGTTGCAATGAAAACAAGTGCAATATATACATATGGTTCCTTAACTATCCCTGTACATTACAAACGATAATAAGAGAAACGTATGGTCATGTGACTTGAATAATATTTAAACTTTCCATTATTTATTTCTCAAATTTGGAGCTATAAAATTTCTCATTTAATTTTAAGAACCAATTGACTTTTGGTGAAAAGAGAGCCTACATTCATTTTGTGCTACGGTTCCAAATGCCAGAAAACTAACATTTCGACAGCATATCTTTGTATTCAAGAATCGAACTAGATTTCAATTGCTACTTCGATTGGATCAGTTTTTTTTCGTTGTCAGTTTTTTGCTCCAGGTTATGATTCTGGTTATAATTAGATGAACCAGGGTACAGCATTTCCTACAATAATGCATGCGGGCTGAGCGAAAACTCGGATCAGCCTACAGATATTCTAAGCAGAGCTTCTGTCGTCCGTCTAAAGAAAGCTTGTATGCTAATCTACCAAGAGCACGAAAGAATGACTGATCAACCTGCGTATTAGCGGAGGCTGAACCGAGTCATTGCTTGGATTACGTGCCATCTTGTTTGAAATGCTTTGCTACGGCTCAGAAAGCCAGTATTCGATTTCCCGACGGACTAGAAGTTAAAGTACAAAATTGGTTACATTTTCCATCTCATAATATCTGCCCGATCATTATTTTCACTTCATTTCAGGGTAATAACAGATTTGCAGCAGAATGTAATATCCCTGTGGAAGGCTGGACGGCATTTTTCATTCAGGTAAAACATATACTAGATGCTTTCTGGCGAATTTGTGTGTTATTTTGTTTGTTTGTTTGTCCCTTTCCGATTCAATTAGTGATACCTTAGGCACTGTAGAACATATTCAGAAATAGGAAACCAAACACACACACACACACACACACACACACACACACACACACACACACACACGGGTAGTGAGGGTCGAGGCGGGACGGGGTGGATGTCTTTAACTTGGTTTCATAAAGAGCCAATCATCGCGCTCAATATTGCCATAGATCCAGCTACATTAAATTGCTTCATACGCGTAAGGTTTTCCTAACTGCATACGTAAACGCCCTCGTGTCAGACCTAAAGTTCTTACATTTACAAACATCTTTAAATTGTGACTGGAAATTTAGAGGGTTTTACATCTTTTACCGCATGGATTGATACAGAACTTATCCATAACATTATATATAACTAAAATTTCGTATTTCTACATATAATTTGTTCAACGCCTGTTTAATTATCTGTTGCGACAAAACGGATGGATTTTTCAGTTGAATGTAACATAAATAGTACTAATTGGTGTCCAATAGTTTAACCTACAGAGTGGTAAATCTTTAAATGTATACTGGGTGAGAAGACCTCCACATGGACCGAACAAATATATGTTGTACCACTATATAAGCTATGGACGAGAGTTGGGGTCCTGTAATCACAGCTTAAGCCTCTACTCATTCATTACTGACCGTTCCAAGGCGGTACTTTCATTGTTGTACATTTTTGTTAATTGTTATGTAATGTTTCACTTTCTAATATTTTTCATTTAACAGTTATATGTCTGAGTTGTAGATATACGTGTATTCAGTTAAGTTTGGGTAACAGAGTTGCCACCTTTTTGGGAAAGAGTTGTCAACTCTGCTTGCCATCTGTATATTTTGCGGCTACTTAATTGTAATTGTCTGTCTTTCCCTTTGGTGATGGGGCTTGATGTGAATCTGATTGTATCAGTTCCTGAGTTCACTTATTTACTTTGGATGGAAAATAAATTATGATAACATTACATTAGGCCAGTGTCGAATATCTTACTTGTATACCTAAAAATTATGTTCTCCCGCAGAACATACATGTTCAATATATATGTTTTAGAGACAGAAGCATGTTAGTCTGCATGCTTTGTCTAAATGCAAACACATATAGCAGTAAAATATCAGATTATATAATAACACATTTTTTTCGTACACTGCAGTATTTTGGCTTTGCATCATTTTCAGGATTTTTATTTTTGACAATGTACGAGTTTTAAGGTTTATCTTTTCTTGAATATTACAGATACTATCAAATGTAAAGACATCTGCAAAGATTATTTTTAGACATGGTTCTTTAACATGTACATGTTAATGAATAGTTCAATTTCATTTAGAAAAAATGAATAGTTTAGACTAAGAAACACTATTGTTTTCAGGTAAACACTATTGTTTTCAGGTAACTTTCCCAGGTGTAGATGGATCAGTTCTGGAGTTTACTACAGAGACTCTTATAATTCCAGATTCTTATCCTTTCCCAGATTGTCATGGTCCAAATTGCCGAGGAGTTCTAGTATAAACCAGTCTTCAATCCTTTATATGACTAGTCTAATAATTTCTATGATGTCTTTAGACTATCACTCTTTAAGGCACATCTTTTTATGATTTATCGTGCAATATCTTATCAATATATGTATGTTAGTGTTTTATAAAAATAAATAAATCACTGAGTTTATGTGTGTGTGTTTGTTTTTTTTCGTACAAATTACGCACAAAACTTGACGTGTACGAGTATAACTAAACAGGTAACGTATGACACATACATATTCCATGACCTACTGCACTATCTCATTTAGATAACATAAAGAGCATGTACAGTTTGGAGTCTGCAGGCAGAACTTGGACACATGGAGTATGAATAAGAGACATTTCGGTAGTTGCTGATGGACATCTTTGACTCTAAGCAATTACCATTAAGTTATATAGTTTATCTTCTGAATAAACATGGGTATATTTTCTGCCCTTTTTACAAAGAAGACAACTTTTGTGACTTCCTGTTTCCATTCCTGCATACGAAAAGAAGTCTACCCTAAAAGGAAGCAAAGCCTTTCTGTTAGAATAGATCCCATTTCAAAAGGGAGTAAACACGATTTTGACAGAATTGTCTCCCTTAAAAGTACATCAATTCCCCTTAATTTAAACACTGCTGCATCGTTTTCTTACTCCATGTACAATTGTGTTCGAGCATGAGCCGAAAGGAATATTTAGCAGTCATACACAGAAACTGTTTTATACATTTATATTAATATGAAGATGGATTTTACCCAATAAGAAATAACAGAGATTTAATCCATTATTTTAGTTAGCATTTGTCAGCATTTATCAACACCTGCCTGAGCAATGGAACCAACTAGGGCAAGCACGGGAGCAAGCGAAGTAATGTCTTGAACTAAATGTCGACAGAGTGCATTTGTAGTTGACATTTGGCCTTGCGTGAGCTAAATATTTTAAGAAGAAGTCTGCGAGGGCTGAGCGCTCGTAAGACCAGCTTTAAGTCCCCAACAGTTTTGATAACTGTTTCAAGGCGATATTTCTGTTACATTACCTCTTGGTTTTGTTCCTTCTGTTTTTGTTAGAGTGTTGTCCTGTGATGTCATTTTGTGTCATTCTCACTCGGTGCCTTTGGGAGGACTGTTTAAAGTGAATGTGGCCTTTCCTGGGTATCCCCATATTTGTATTATTTGATTTTTTATTGTGCGGACTGGATACTACAGAATGAGAGAAAAGGCCCGGATGATACTTTGCGCATGAGCAGGATGTTCTTGATGCGGCCAATATGGAATATCATATTCGAGGTAATTACCGCTCATACATCTATAAGCACACAGTCAAACAATTCCTGAGTCTTCACAAGCATTATTTTCTGCATCGCCTTAATTGGTAAAATTTTCAGCAGACGACATATTGAAATATTCTTCTTTTTTTCCCCAGAAAACAAGTTTTGGCATTTTATGCTAATTGTCTTCAATGGAAACAAGGTGCACGAACTGTCAGACCATGTTTTCTGTGAAATTTGTCATCTGCTGAATTAATCCAGAGAGTTGTAAAGGTTAAAAATCTGTTACGGGTACTTATTTGAACCGCCTTCACAGATCGGAACAATTCAAATGAGTACTCACAACAGATACTTTTAGAAAGAACATAAGAAAAAGTATCGCGTATGCATCATTAAATGCTACTTTCATGAAAATCCATTGCTGATCTTTTCTTAATAAATGTCCTTATTAGGCCGACATATTACTTCAGTTTTGCAGTTATTTTGAAAACCCTAAGCGCACATTTGGGGTAGTTAGGTCGAATACGTTAGACTATTTCATATGTTATTACATATACCTCTCCGTGGCAGTCTGGGTAGGGATAAGTGTCCGTGATGATAAGAATTTTTGTAGTACATTCAAGTACGAACTCTTCGACTCCCGGGAATGTCGCCTGTAATTAAAGATCGAATTTTGCATTTAGTCATAAAGATATAAACATACTTGGCTTTAGAAGAATTTAGCACAAGGCTGTCTGAAGGCACGTCAGTTGACAACTACAAATGCATTCTATGGAGAAATATTGATAAATGAGACATCTTATTCGAAACACTGACAGTAAAACCATACTATTCATGGTTCAGATAAAGATAATGTACAGAAGGGAATGTTAGTTATTGCACCAAGGTAATACAATCGGGTAGAACAAGGTAAATGCTTTGGTAATCAAATAATTACCATAATAATTCCTTAATTATTACCAAAACTATAAGCTTGTCTGGACTTACAACTCAAAACCCACATACAAAAAGTAAAGTGAAGTTACCCTGGAAATGCCACAAGCACGAAGCACAGCATTCTCGAGGCGCTAAACTAAAAAGAGGCGAGTGCAAACAATAAACAAAACATACTCTGATATGAAGCAACCGACGCACGAACAAAGAACTGTACTAGAGGTACCGCCGTGTGAAGGTTAGTAGAAAAACTACTGAGGTGTGGGACGGGATGGGGGAGGCTAAAGCAAGTTCAACCGCGAGAAACCCCGGCCCAAATTCTGACAAAAATATATGTGATCATACCTAGGAAGTCACGTTCACCAAATGACAGACTTAAACATGACATAACAACAAAAATGCAGTCAGCTCAGTCCCATATCAGGCTGCGCATCTGCCATTTTTTTAGACGGCACCCTTCTTCATTTTAGACATTTTATGCATGTGTCACCTTGATGATATAGTTATAATTTCGACTCTTCGACTCATATCGCCTGTCCATTTAGAAGGATATGTCAAAAAAGACTGCAATGGTGGTCTGCTTTGATTTTTTTCTTGGCACTTTTACAGTTACGTTTGTCGTCCCCATGTTCTGGTAAGTATTTCAACTTAGCATACTCATTTAATTAAGAAGAGACGGCGATTTTTTTGTGGTTTTATGATGACTGGTGGCCATCTTAGTTGCAAGGTACCGATGAATATAGCAAGCTCTGATTCCAAGGATCATATATAATATGGCTGCAGCTGTCAAGTAATCCGTAAGCATTCTTCCATTACAACCTTATGGAATCTTTCGATAGCCACGACATCCAAAGGGACCGTCCAGAACATTTAAACTTTTTTAAATTTCTACTATCAAAACATTCTTTGTACCAATTCATGTTCACACTGCTTCTGAATCAGCAGCTTTGGAGATTTCGTTTACAAAATAATGGTGGAAACACGCGCGTTAGAACAAATGATAATCATTATACCTCATCCGATCTTCGTTCACGAGAGCTAACAGTTAGAATAATAAATAACCTTACCTGACTAAAAAAGGCAGTCCAACCTTCAAAAGGATTATTGCACTCTGCTGTAAACGTATTGTTGCCCGGGAGACGGAAAAAAATATTTTGTTTTAAATTATTATTTAATCAATCATTTACATAATAGTTACAAATACAATATTTAGACAAATTTATGTTTTTGTTGATTCTAAACCTGTTTCATTATATTTCATACACTAAGTAAAATGAAAGAATATAGGATGACAGTAACGGAGAGGAAAAGAGAGAGGGGAAAGATTGAAATTCTATATTCGCTGCTTTCGTTGCAAACAAATAACTCCTAAAATAATAATATTCTTAACAATGGTGGCTTCCTATACTTTTCCTTTCTGACTATATCATCATTTTTAATATAAACATGTATCCAGCAAGAATACGTCGATGACTCTGAGCATAAAATGGGAAAATGGGTAGCGATGATCCTGATTAGCATGTGCTTCTGCGCAGTCCGGTCACGGCCCTCGATGTCTATGAACTTTAATAACTTTAACGGAAATAAAAATATAGGCAGTGATAAAGGTTGTATTCACTTTAAAAAAACAAAAAACACATTGCATATAAAGCAAAATACGTACCCGTGCAGCAGCCTGGTTACGTATACAAACGCGTTTCCATATGGCGATTTCGGAAAAAAGTCTTGCGTGTTTGTGGTCTTTCTTGTGTCATTCTATTTCTTTGCTGTGGGGTATAATCATACCTGTAATATCTGAGAAACATTATTGTACATAAAACTTTACAAAGGTTGCCTTGGGAAACACCGAACACATCAATAACGATAACCGGAGTTTCAGTATCACAGAGACTCTTCACATGCCGGCAATGTGGTTTGCAGGGCTGAATACAGATATGTCTCATATAGATAAGTTTGGACGTGATTCAGAAATAAGTGCGACTTTATAAAGCAAGGGGAGCCGCAGATTTAGATTTCTCTTAAATAGCATTTGAATTATGTTTACATTATTTTCTTTAATATTTGTTTATATACATAACATTTATGGATATACAAAACAACTTTAGAATTATGACATTTTTCCACTGGCATCCACTTTGAAAATTTAATGAAGAACTTTTGCCAAGCATATGTGTGATAAAGCAACGATATACCGTTGCTGCAGCATCTTTCTTATGCCATATTACTGAATGTATGTGAGGTTTAGAAGGATTTACTGGGGTCCCTATGAATAATCGGAAATCGTTTCTGACACAAAAACAGCGAATGTACCGTATTTACCCTAAACCTTGTGACACCTTCATTTTTTACAATAATTACCCCATAATTTATGCAAGTCAATTTTACTACCTGCTGGCATGTCTAAAACTGCTGGATAGGTGGTAAATGGTAAAGACCTGATCATACGCCTTGTTATACAATGTCTATTCTTCGTCGAACAGTTTGAACAATATTCTTTTTTTTTTTCAAATTATTTAAATGAGCTCATTCGTTCCAAAGGACCAAAGAATATAAACTACGCTATTTTGAAGTGCGGGAAACATTTACGCCAAAATAGCAGTTTGTCGCAGTCGAATAGTTTATATAAAGAAGACGAAATGCAACACCATTTCAATACAATAAAATGAAACCAAGCATTTACTAGTGCAGCTGGATACGTGTTTGACAACATTCTAAAACAGTGAACAGTGAACAGAACTAACATCCAGAGAGTTAAATAACATTACCGTATTTGGCCTATGTTTCCGGTAAACATGACTAAGCAACCACAATGGATCTAGTTAGAACACGTCTGATCATGATCCACAATGCTTGTCACTCATCAAGCAATTCTAAGCGTCAATAGGTAGTAGAATGTTCTAATTTTAGAATAATATGATAAGAGTTACGGTGTTTGATTCTTTGTGGTAAAGGCGGTATTCCTAAAATAAAGATAATTAGTATCATCTGGGTCGTTTATAAACTGTATGACTTAAACACGGTAAAAATAAAGTAAAAAAGGATTGCCTTTGGAATCAAAGAACACACAGAATTACGAAAATCGGAGACTCGGTTGAATTGAGTCCTTTCAATTGCAACACTATAGTTTGCGAAGCTGCATACGCCCCTAGCGCCGGCTTAAGCCGTATTCGATTTTCAAAATAACCAGGATGGGCTCAATGATCCCAAAGGAAAGAAAATATAACCTGCACTATGATGATGTACGGGGAGACTTTTACGGCCGCCACACGGCACAACACCAGCTACAGTAGAGTGAAAAAAAAGTCAAAAAAGGATTTGTAAGCCGACTATACCATCCACAGAAATCCCCTTTTGGTCATAAAAATATGTTTAAATACAGTTTAAGGTAAACACCTTTATATGTAAACATATAATAATGTATACAAGCACATGTATTGTTACGCACATACTTTGCAATGTATTTTACAAATATGATGCAGTAGCATGCTTTTGAAATAGAATACTGTAGAGATTAGCAACACAAATGGTCTACAGACTGCTTTCTATGAGCCCAATAAAGATCGACATCTACTAGAAAACCAAGTATTATTCCATGTGCGATCCGTCCGCAACTGTGATACAGTCTTTGGGATTGGTCTAAACAGTACCAAGAGACCTGTTGAAGATATATGAAGAGCATGCTATCATAAACCTAATTAATAACAACCGTCAAGGATATAGATCATGTATTGATGACACAAATGTTTACCTTTTACCATTCAAAGGTGTAGCATGGTACACATATACAGCTAGTGGGGAGATATACATATTTACCTTAAACATTTGGACACTAAAACGCCTAACGATACAAACTGAATAAGTCTATTTAAATATAAAAGATGCTCAGGGAGTTTCTGAATCACAGAACACAGCCTTCTAGTGACAACAAAAAGAACAGTAGCTAAGACGGATAGCACAGACCTGAAAAACAGCGAAAAGCACAGCAGCCTGTCTTGTCTTCCTGATCAAATATATTAGAAATGTCTGACAGATCCCTACACACACAAACACACCATGAAGCAGGACCAAACATGAACAAAATAAACAAAAACAACAACAACAACAAAAAAACAAAACAAAAAAAAAACAGTGGCCAGTCAAACCGTCAAAAACCCCACACAAAACGAATAGCAAAAAAAAAAAAAAAAAAAAAAAAAAAAAAAAAAATGAAATAAAAAAACAAAAAAAAAAAAAAAAAACGCCTCATTACGGTCAACGGTAAAAACCTGCCGAGGGTTTTCATCTATTTTATTTATACCAAATATTCACCTAAAGCACAAATAGGAATAATAGTAACAATAAAACAGAAATCAAAGTAGGCATCAATAAAAGGTGACAGCAATGCTAGGAGGATAAAGGAAAAATATAACCTTGTCCGGTGACCTGAGGCTTCTGGTTCCCTACTGTATTACGTCAAATAGAAAATAAAAGCCAGACGTGAAGTCACAATTCAGCGGACAAGGATGTATATATTAATACTATATGCAAAACGTGTTCTTCTACGGCTTGGCATTTTCATAATATAAACATTGGCGAAAATCCGACAATTTTGATTGTTACATCCCCTAATATAGATTTATCAGTGCAGATGCCTGCTAAAAACTGATCTTAGTTTAAGCACACTAGGAAGACCCTGATCAGATGCAGTGTTCTTCATTATTTGTCAATTCACTAGGTACATATGGGTGAATAAGCAGCGCAATGAAATAAAGGTGCCGCCAATACTGCGAAATGTGTTTTAATATTGAACAGTCAAAGTTCAAGTTCAAGACTAGTTTTCTAGCCTACACCCAGAGACAATCAACCGGCCATTGCCACTAGTGCTTAGATATTTTTTAGTTTTGTTTGTTTGAAAGTCGACAGCCTTCACATTGGTCTTATACCTTCTAGTTTAATGAATATTATTGTTCACATTTCTGAAAACGATACATGTACACCCACTGACAGATTTCCGCTTGAATAATGGGAAGGTTGACACTGCTTGAAAGGAATATATCTATATATATATATGTAAATGTATAGTAAAAAAGCAAATTAGAGATAATGAAAATAAGTGGAGTAAATGTAGTTGTTTAATTTTTCGTTAGCCCTTTCACAGCTAATGCTGATCTTCAGACAAACATATTGAAAACAACAATAAACATAGAAGGTACACTGTAGGTGCTTGCTAGAATCGACTCATCGAGATGTTCTTATGAGTGCCAAGGGTCCAAATTGTTTAGGAGAAATGACATATAAAGTCATAGCTCCAGATGAGGGATAATGAGGTTAATGTTTGAGGTATTTTGTTATCATATTTGTCCATAAAACATGTCGCGGGTGTTTGTGTAATATAGGCGATTCTAACAAGAATGATGCTATAGTTGTTCTCGTAACATCTCTTCTGAAACTGTTAATAAATACCACTGCAACCTTACGTTTCTGTGAGTGGCGCTAATTAGCGCACATATAATGCTTACTATTGACTAATCAAGTTAATCTGCAATCTGAAAGTCTTTTTTCACTATTTTATAAACAAAGCGCAATGAAATTAAAGGTCCAGCAAACAGTAGAAAGTGTTTTTCAGTATTAAACTGGTTAACACATATATATCTAGGGTCCCCGAAATGGGATGTTGGCAAACAATGTAGACCCTCTCAGTTTGCGATATATTTTCAGATTTGCATAGCAGCATAAATGCCAGCGATTCTTTCAGATGCTCCTCCTGCGATTTTTCCTGGTGCACATTCGCCGAGATTGTGGGCCATAAGATTATCTTCCATTCGCATGACAAAGTGAAATTAAAACAACTTATGGAAAATGACTAAACAAAGCCTAAGTTTTGGCACACAAAGAATTTTCAAGTGACACCTTCAATCATTAAGGACAATGGCTGTTACAGTTATATCGAACCTGGGACGGAAACAATTAAAATTTCCAAACTTAGTTCCACGAATGATTTTTCAGAGGATTTCGGCAATGATTCATTAGAAACACCAATGGACGCCTCAAATCCCAGTGAAAAGCATATTCTTCAAGACTCTTCATTCAAATGTCCAGTTTCAAAAAAAATCAAATTTACTTCAGTTCCTAAGTCTAGAGACAGAGTGTGCCGCTAGCTGTAAAGATGAGGATCAATATTCAGAGGAAATGGAACTTGCTCTATCGACCTCCTTTTGTCTATTGACGAGGAAGACATCAACAGTGGTTTAAAAGGTTTACTTCCACATGTGATAGAAAACTTGGCAGCAAATAACCAAAAGGATGTTTCCTTAAGTTCAATAAGATGCTAGCCGAAGGAACTTTCCCGCTAACAAACATTGCCTATTTATTATTTTTAGATGTTGTGGGGTGGTTCTTAAAATACACAGCATGCCAATGAGATAATTAATTTGTTCCTAGCCAATGATGTATTTATTCGTGAGCTATAGTCAACGCCGTAGGCATTCGTGACCTACTTAGTGGTTAAAACGGCTGGCTAACGGGCCTCCGTAGCCTAGTGGGTGAACGCGATGTCTCTTAATCATTACGTCACTCACCACTCCGGATTCCAGCCTCGCCCGGGTCGCATGAGAGACGCCAGGAAACAACAGGAGGCCAGGTGGTATTTCTCCGCTGCTCCATTGGACCCAACTCTTATTAGAGACCAGCTCGATATAAGTAAAATAAAAAAAAGTCAACACAGTCGTATAGAAGCAGGATTTAGTAATATATTCCTTGATCCTAGCTTCTATTCCATTCATGAACAGCACAATATATGCTCAGATTTCATCAAATGCTGACATATTGAAAAGTGTTTCCCTTTTAGTAAGCTAAGAGTGTCTTAAAACAACATAAATACGCTACATGTGCCAATTTCTGGTGATATATTTGGACAGTGGCTTTGATAAAAATATTGCAGCTAATCGAACAGCAAGAAAATATTTTCCTGCAGCTAATCGACAGTTATCAAAACCATAGTACCCAAAGAAACGGTTGGTAAGTTTCTTTAAGAAACTTGCTGAAAATTAAACAAGAATGTATACTGCAAGAAAAAAATGAATGATTAGCAATTGTGCATTGAAAGAAAAGTTAACCATAAAACTATCATCCGGGATTACAGCAGCTAAGAAATGGTCTGTCTCGACACCTCTTGAGGAACAAATACCAGTATTCGTTGTCCTGACTGGACCGATCAGTTAGATTAGCTAATTTGAAGTAATAGTGTAAAAAGACATCTCCTACCTTTCAAATTGTAGGTTTTTCGCGATCTGAAAATACGTTTGATTTACTTACTTGGCGATTTAAACAGGCTGTCGCGAGGTGCAGCTACCAGATTGTAGAGTTTTACCAGATGTAGGGTTTTAGCAGCTTCCGATTTGGAAGACTGTACGGTAATCAGATTGCGCACAGGCTTATTTGAGTTTTCATTGGCCGTCAGGTTAGGGGGTACGTTTTCTAACGTTAAGGCTCATATTATATTCTTCCCTATTTGTGGAACTCTGCTTATAGCTGTTACTCGCAGAGTGGATTTTACAAAACAAATTCTTTCCTTTTAGAGCAGGCCTATTTCAGAAGGGTCTTGGTATGCAGGAAGTCACAAAAGTTGTCGCCCTTGTAACAATTTACGGAAAATCCGTCAAATGTATCCAGTTCTTTTATCCAATTTATGCCTAGCGACCCATAAAAGGAACATTTACAAACAGTGTAGCCCAGATCAGACGACGTCTGATCAAGATCTACACTGTTTACATCAATTATAAGAATTTCACAAAAACGTGGCAATAATAAAAACTAACTAGACGCCCTTTTTATTAGAAATAGACCTGCCGAAAGAGTTGAGGTAGAAGAGTCCATTTGGCGTAAATGGGTTAATACCCTCTTACAGAATCAAAGAATACGTACTAGAGAATACATCGACGAAAAGGGAATGCCCTGATCAAACTGCCCTGATGAGGGGAAAACAGATTATTTGTGGATTGTATATGATAAAGCAGAGATTCATCATGCTTACGATGCTGAGGAGAATGAATACTAATCACAGAGAGAGCACTCTAACTGGATGCCGCTTAACCCATTTTAGACTGAATAAACTCCTCCACACTATATACAATGTACATGTATTGTAAGAGTCCAATGTTAATTCTAGGTATAACAGGCTATGTGATATAGATATTCCTAGAAGAAAACTGGCTAATCTATTTGCAAACAGTGGAGACCCTGATCTGACACCGCATTCTGTGGCATCTGATCTTGGTCTGCACTGTTTGCCAATACCCCTGATGGGTTCTCCAGACTAAAATGCATTAAACCGTTTTACAGAACCTTAATCGTCGCTCTAGGTTCCGACCTTGTTCAATATAAAAGTAGGCACTTACATAGGGTGCAAACGCACCCTCTTGTCAGACAAAATATTTCAAAATCATGCAGACTTATACTAAGAGTTTATTTTTACACCGTGATTTTTTTCCTACGCAACACGCCCCTTTCCCGAGACTCACCCCTTTTTTGAGAGTTTTTATTACATGCATATATAGAAGCGTTTGGTTCAAGCAGAGGCCTCCTAACTCAATCAGGAGATGATTTATATAAACATATAGCTTACTGTAAAATCCCGAATCTTGTGATAGCTGTGACTAGAGAAATTAATAGTGTTTAAACCAACTCTATCAGTATATCATAACAGATAAAAAACTGAATCACATTAAAATAACCACGATGAAACAAAAAATAAGGCCCATGACATAATAAGGCGGGCAGAACAAAAGAAATCAACTAGCTGATCCATGGCGGGTCAAGCAAAGAAGAGCCGGCCTCGGTGGCTCAGTTTGATGCGCGTTCGACTGGTGATCAGGAGGTTGCGGGTTCGACCCCCCGCCGGGTAGGTAACAGTCTTTAGTAGAGATTGATCATGAAATATTTTCTATGGTCATCATCTCCCTTCCGCTGATTTCAGAAGGGCAGTTGTCAGTTTCTGATGAAAGAATGTGCACAATACTGGTTAATCGCTAAGAGAACTAAGCCTGCCCAGTAAAAGTATGGTTCGGTAAACTGACCGCGCTCGACATGACCCCATTGGGTTGACTGGGCCATAACACCTCAACACAAACAAACAAGTAAAAAAGAAGAACAGATTTTTCATAATCATGTTCGGATTGTATAACGTGTGAGGCAGTTCATGTCGTTGTCATATTTCTCCTTGTGAAATGAGATACATTAAACTATACCGTATTTGTTCTAAATATTACGGTATGCACCTCAGCAAAGTGTAGATCCGGATCAAACTGAGACTAAAAGGCAGTGTAGTTTTAACTGTCTGTTGCTCAGTCAGCACGTTTCAAACGTTGAACCGGTTAGTGAAATTGACATGTTCGAATCTGCGATAAGCATGTTAATGAATTAAAGTGTCTGGTTCTTTAGAGTTATTACAGACACGTGTATTACTAAAATGTAAAATGGGCCGCGTCAAGTGAAAAGTACCTTCAAACGTGCGCAAAATGTGTGGAGTCATAACATCCTGCACATGCACAAAGTATCATCCGGGTCTTTGCTCTCTATTCATACATTCTATAGTATCCAAAGATTCTGTCAGCGGAGAATGAAGGCCTTGATCAAACTGTGCAGACGACAAACTGATCCGGACCTTCGTTGTACGCATATACCCAAAGATACGTTCTCGCATGGCGCGGTCATAATGTTCTCTACATGTATTTATTGTGTCTGATACATACCTGCTTTCGTTTGAACGAGAGCTCTAGCCTAATTTTTAGTTGGAGGAAACCTGTAAGGTGAGGCAAACTGAAAAGACCACTTGTAAATAGTCTGTATCTACAGTCGACTTTCGTTATAACTTCGCTTATCTCAAATAACCGCTTATCTCGAAGTGAAACTTTCTCCTCTTTTCCACAATATTGTAGATATATCTGTCACTTCAGGAGTCAAATTACATATTCATTTGAGAAATGTGGTTGATGGACATTTTTTTCATCAGTTCTGCAAATCTGATATGTCGAGGTACGGATATCTCGAAGTATATCAGAGATTTTCTTTGGACTTGGAGATAACGAGAGTCGACTGTATTTATACGTAATATTAGTGAACTGAATCGCATCAAGCCAAAATAATATTATCGTGAAACGCTACACCAAAAAGCGAAAATACTTTACTCTGAAATTATACGATCTACGAGTATTTTATTATGTGTCCATTTATCTTCACTACAATTGATGTTAATGCCGTGTGGCGGTCGTTCAACACCCCCTACCCCGCCGTACTTCACTTTTAGAGGTTAGTTTTATATTTTCTGATCCTTTGTGATCATTGTGCTCATTGTGACATTTTTGAAAGTTTAAATGAGAGTCACTGTTGAAGCCCAATCGGCAAAAGTAGCTAGTGTGGCCCAGAAAACTTGACATCAGCTGTTTTCAGTATTGTGAGGGTGTTCATTGCTCTCAAGGGTTATTCCTTATCTACGGAAGCCGATAGGGGACATTTCACATGACGGACTTAGACGTTTTTTTACACTTGGAAGGCACTGGACACTTAGGCGTTATATTACACTTAGATGATATTTGAGACCTAAACATTTTAGTATGCTTGGAAAATATTGGCGGCTTCCGTACTTATCAGTTTCCTTTCTCCATCTTAGCAGAAAATAATTCGGTGTAGACACTTAAACGAAGGAAGGTGTTCGGTGGATGACCACATTTGTTTACTTCAGGAACCTTGATGCACCTGGTAGATATTCAGCCATTTGTTACAATGGAGACTACTTGCTTTCTTGTGCATCAAACCCCTTCTGAGAAGGGAGCACATTCTTTCTTTTTAGAGTTTTAGATATTCTTTATCAGAATGGAAATAAAACAACTGGACAGAATTGCCTGTCCCCTCCTTAAAGTGTACCCATTCCCTTAAGAGTCGTCCACTTTCTGGAGTAAAGTAAACGCGTTCTAGTCAGAGTGAACACCCATTGATATGTATTCAGTTACCATAGATCTGAACAGCGACGATCATCCAGACCATTCTACTTATCCGCACAGTCTCTTCAGAAACTACATTTTTCGCTGGTAGACAGTAGAAAACGCTATTCCTGTAAGCAAAGAGCGAATATCTTGATCAGGCCATACAGATCCACCGGGCGTACGATGTTATATATATGTTGAGTAACCTGTTCAATTATTACTTCAATTGGCTGTCTAGGAATTGAGTGCTGATTTTGAACTGGACTTTTCTATTCAAACACAAAGTGAGCATAAACGGAATATCATTCCAACTAGCATTCTTTATAAACCTATAGCGGGTCGTTATCGGCCCGTCAGCTACCGATAACGGCCCGCTATAGATTTATAAAGAATGCTTACTGGGATCACACTTGAAATCATTTGACATCAATGATTAGACAGTAATGATTGACATCATGTTGTTATTCTATGATTCTATCACATCTCCTGATAAGGTGCTTTTTCTCAACCAATAAATACCGACATTTTTTCTTATTTCTCCTCGAAAACCTATGTTGCTGTTACTCATTAGAAGCACCTCGATGAGCTGCTTGAATGAATACCAACAACAAACGTTTTTAGAAACAATAAACAAATATTATGTGGCTACTCTCTCTTACCTAAAGCTATATCTATCATTTGGCATTAGGGGTATGTATCTTCAGGGTTTTCCCTTAATCGCATTTTGGCAGCTTTTACCCCCAAAATTTTGTTCGGAAAGGGGTCCTGAGTGATGCATACAAAATCAAATTCAAAATTAATTTTATTTATTCATGGTATTGTATTTTAATGTTTTTTGGTCTAAAGACCAGGAGTTACCAATATTTGGGCGATAGTCAACCCATGAAGCACAAAGCAAATTGTAACAGACGACAATTAAAAGATTATTTTATTTTTCAAAGAAAATTAGATTTGAACATTTCATGTGAATTGTCTGCTAGTCTGCTATGCAGACAATTCACATGAACTGTCAAGCTTTATTTTCCTAGAAAGAAAGTACTTCAACATGTCGTCTGCTGCAGCTGCGATCAGTGCTTAAAGGGCCCGGTGCTTAAAGAACCCGCTTTAAAACAATTAACCCCTAAATCTTGTTAAAGGGACCCTTAACTCCACATTAGGGAGTCCCTTGGACCCCTGAGGGAAGACCCTGTATCTTATTTTAGCGTACTTTTCAACACAGAATGAAGCATTTCATACCCTGTCTATTATGGCTACAACAGTTGTCCCAAGGAAGAAGAACGCCGCTGGATGATTACGTCAATAAGCCAGATTCTACTTATAAGTACGAAATTCTTGAGAGAAAAAGAGGTCCTAACTATACTGTCTACAATCTGAACATGACATCACAGACTTGGAAACCAGGTAAGAACGCATATATGAAAGTATTCAACATTAAAACATAAGATTGTCCAAGCTCTCTCTCTCTCTCTCTCTCTCTCTCTCTCTCTCTCTCTCTCTGAAAAAGAAACTATTTACCCACTAAAGCTGTGCAACTATGACATTTTCACCGTATGATATGTATGCTATGGGAAGTGAGAAATATTTGGTAAATAATCACAATCAGACAGATTTATGCACTAAAACGTTTTTTTTTCTTTAATAGAACAAACAACTGAGAAGCTGATTTTAAAGTTGCACTGACAATACGCATAATAATGCATCACGAAAACACGCCTATATAATTTTGACCCCCTTAAACCCCACTTTTAAACAGTAAAACTGGGGTTTACAGGGGTATACAATATTTTTCTTATTTCTGCACAAAACATAGATTGTGGGTACTCGTTAGAACCGCCTCGCCGAGGCGGTTCTAACGTGTACCCACAATCTATGTTTTGAGCAGAAATATGAAAAATATCAGAGTTTTTATCTGAAATTTTTCAGTTTTTTGGGGGTGAAATTTTCTATATATTTGAATAGGCTTGTTTTCGGAATGTGTATGCCTCTATGGAAACATGGTGTTGAACTTTTCATAGACTTGTCATCGTAATGCTGATTTTGGTGTAGCCCACATAAATACATATATGCCAGAAGGCGAAATAATGTAACTTTGTCTGAACAGAGTCTTTGCTATCCACTTAAAAAAAGTTGAATCTTTTGTTATCTAAGCAGCGCCTGCCGAAGACTGATTTGCCTGTCCGGACCGCGGGCTGATCGAAATCGTTACTGGGCGTACATGACCGAAGGTTAATTTTCTTAATTGTCTGTGCAAGAGTACCCTGTCATTTTGTTTAAGGGGAATTAATACATTTGGTAGATTGTCTGCTATTTTTACAAGGAATACTCAGTCTGTGATTTCCTGTCTGCTTTCCTGCACACCAAGTCCCTTCTGAAAAGAGTTATACTCTAAAAGGAATAAATTTGTTCCCCTTCGGAGCAAATCCTTTCCTTTCAGAGTAGAACCTTTTCAAAAGGGAGTTAAACAATTTTGAAAGTTTAGCCTCCCTTGAAAGTGTGTCCATTCCCCATAAGTTTGCAGTCGAACGCCAAAGCTTTGCTGACTATACTTGTATTTTCCAGATATAGTGAGTCAGTCAGTCTGGTGGCACCAGATGACAGTTATTATTCCTGACAAGATAGATATGGATTCCGCATTCATGCTCATTGATGGAGGACTAAATGATGAAAGGTAGAGTTTTATGGCTATTCTAAATTAATAATTATGCCATGATGGATATTACCATAAAGACAATGAATACTTTATATATTAAGGGGCAGCAGATTTAATAATCTAGTGATGTTTGATATCATACCGCGATTTATGAAAATTTAGCCAAACTGGCCAGTCTTGCCCAGGTAACTTGACTCTTCAGCTATGTTTAGTTTTGTCAGTGTGTTCAATGCTCTCAAGACTCATTCCTTTTAGAATATACTTGTTGACGTAATATAGGGATCAAACATGGTTTTTCATGCATTTACATTCGCCAGATCCCATGGGAGGTGTTGAAAACCGAGGCCGAAGGCTCCGAATGCTCCTTCTAGGGCCGGGAAGTACAAATCACGTAACGGCAGCAAATCTGTGGCCCCGGTACAGTCATATTGAAAGTTGCGTAGCCGTGCATTAACAGCGCGTGAATTGCCTTGTTAATACACGGCTTTTCGCCGGTTAATGCACGGCTATTAATAACGTGCGACACTGCTTTTTATGCAATAATGAATATTATTAAAGGCTGCCTAAAAGGATTAACCAATTTTCCGTTTTGAATACGTAAGATTCTTACATTATGCGAAAGGTTTATTATTTTTGTTGTATTGGTTTAAGAATAACAAAATATCCTGAGAGATGATTAG
The DNA here is from genome assembly GCA_964016985.1 of Anodontia alba. Taxonomy (NCBI): domain Eukaryota; kingdom Metazoa; phylum Mollusca; class Bivalvia; order Lucinida; family Lucinidae; genus Anodontia; species Anodontia alba. The sequence continues at coordinate 103,192,909 of OZ024822.1, forward strand.
TTTAACTACTATATCGAATGATTTTAATAGAAAACGTCTATCAAATTCAGAAGTATAGTAAGGAGTTATGGTTTTCGATTATTTTGGGTAATTATAAATACTGAATATTAATCATACGGAACTGATGGACAAGTCTTCGAATGCTACAAGCACGAAGTCGGCCTTAGCGATGTTGAAGCATGTTTCAAACCACCCTGTTTTTTAATATTCATAAGGTTTATTAGTATAAAGTATTTATCAGGTTTGGTTTACTAGTTGTTTTGTGATGCTAGCATTTTGGTCACCTTCAACAGCTGCCCATTTTGCTTTCTGTTATACTTGTTGTGATTAAAAGTGGCATTGGGACCCAGGGTGAAGTTGGCTAGCTGTAAAGGTGCTTTAAACCCCCGGTGGTTTACTCTACTGACCGGTCCCGGTGTTAGTCTTACTCTTTGTTGCTTTGTGGTTTATTCTACGAGGCGATTTATGTCTTACCTTTGGTTATTTTGTTCTTGTGTTTTTCAGTCCTTTTAGCATTGCGACTACCTCACTTGGGGAAGAGAGAGCTAATCTTAGTGCTTTTTGTACGTTTGTTCGATTTGTGCTTGTTTGGTTTTGTCGGTTTCCTCTTCCTCTTGGTGTCTGGGAAGGGCTGCGGTTTGTGATTGTGGCACTCACTGGACTTTTCTCTTACCTTTCTTTTTTGGAAGAATTTACGAAAAACCTCTTGGTTTAATTCATACTTCAGGCACTTCAGAAGTTTTCAGTTTTGTGTGTTTTCGTTATTCTCAATGTTCATTCCTTTTAGAATCTTTTTATCTTCACTACAGTTGGTGTTAGTGCCATGTGGCGGCCGTAAAACGTCTTCCCGTGCTTCATTAAAAATTAGTGTAGTTTACATTTTATTATCTTTTTGGATCATTGAATCGATTCCGGGTTTTAATCCTGATGCGGCCTAACTGTCCGAAAATACAAAGTCTGTCCCAGAAAATATGGACACTTTAACAATTTTCAGATCTGTGTGTGTGTGTGTGTGTGTGTGTTCATTCCTTTCAAAACCTGTTTACTGTAAGATATGTCTGTGCACATTAATTTCAGACCCGCTAAACTGACAGACAAGTTTTCCAATATAATGAAATGGGTTGCTACAAGTACGAATTCAGTCGCAGCTATGCTTAAACAAATTCCAAACCAGCCTATTGTTTTCAAGGTAGGTAATCTTCGAATATTGTCACTGCTGTGCGAATCCAAAACTACGGTTTGAGGGAGTTTGTGAACTTTCGCCCTTGTACCTACATTTTTATCAGTTCCTATACTTTTCCAGGAACTTAAATTGAAGTTGAAATAGTGAATGTAATGAAATTATGACGTCACTGCGACTTACTGAGCACAGTATAGAGAAACATCAAATATAACAATGTTTGAGTGGGCTTATATTTTTTTCTGAAAAAATATGACAATCTTAACTGATAAATAGAAAAAAATGACATTTTATAGGTTGCATGAATGTGTTCCAAAATGGCATACTTTGAATGTAAAAATGGCCTTATAAACCCAAATGATAGAAATTTGGATTTATATTTAATTTATTTCCGAATGAAAAGTATGCCATTGCCAAAAGACTATTAGATTTGTACTTGTACGTTTCTGATACATGCTATATATTTTGACAGACAAATAAATATATTGTTACAGATCTATGTCTGTATAAAGCTTTTGTGACATTAGCTGTTGAAGCAGTTTATTATAGCCAAAGAAAGTCTGACGTGCACAAAGTTCTTACTATAGAATAAAAATATATCGCATTCTAAACAACATTGTGGCAAAATTTATTAATTAAAAATAAATGGAAGCAAATGACCATACCGTCCCGTGCTTGCAAAGTCGGGAGCTATTCAAGCGTTCCTTATGCTGTAGGACGATCCTGCTTCACGAAAGAGAAAAGAGGATGACATCATAGCATGGACATGGAAACGGTTTATTGAAGGCAATGGTTCTGATCCAGAAATACTTCTGCGTATGCCAATGACAAAGGTATGCATATCTTCAATGATCCCTGTCAATGTATATAAGTACGGCCTTGTCCAAGTCTATCCTGGCATCGTTAGCTTAACGAAGTCCAGGGCTGTGCTTCATGATTGTGGCTCTTCGTTTGTTCATGCTTTACTCGAAGCAGAATAAACTGATTCTTTGCCAAAGGATTAAGCAATCTTTAAGCAATCTCATTTAGTTACATGTTTTTGAACCGTTATTCATATGATTACGGTTGAATAGAAATTTTCATTTGCAACTAGTTTCTGTTATATTTATTTGCAACTAATTTCTGTTATATTTTGTCAACAAAATAACATAATTATCCGCATCTAATGCTTTTATAAGCACGATATTTGTGCAAGCTGTTTAAAGCAACTTAGCTCAATCTGTATTTGATGGAAAAGTGCAAAAGGACCACTATCGATATCTAACGATAAGAGATAATGTAGAGATAAAAAAAAATCCTCGAATTAAAAAATAACCACTTCACTTTGCTCTTTAATTGTATGATGGCGGTCGGGCCGCAGACTAAAAGGCGTGTCAATCCCGAATCTTTTCTAGAAGGACTGTGAGCGTTTTATTTATTTATTTATTTATTGATTGATTGATTTATTTAATTTGTTTGCTCTGACATTAGGTTTTAGTTTAATATCCGAAGTTTCATTTTCTTATCACCAAGGAGTTGACAGGTTCATTTATATGGTTTTCTTTGATGCTCTACAAATCAATAAGGAAACTGTATCAAGACATAACAGGTGAAAGCTGAGCGCTATAAAACCAGGTGTAAGCACCAGACGTCTATGCTGTTGATCGGCAGTATTTATGATGCGATTGCACTTCGTTTGTTCGTCAAGGAAGTATTGTATCGTGTTATCAGTTTATACATCAAACCTAATTCGGCGACTTGGTGTTATGTAACTTAGTGTTTCTTGGGTATCACCATATATTAAAAGCTGTTGCTTACACACATGTATTTACATTAATATGAACAGCTACGTCAAAATATTTACCTTCGGGCATGTGCGCTCAGTGATTATTTAGATCATTCGCGCAGACTGATCTTTGGCTTCACTGGGCGCATTTTGAATAGCCAAGGATGTAAAAGTTCTTCGTGAGGACAAGGAAGACTCTGATCAGACTGCGCGGATGCACATGCACGTTTGAGTCTCCGTTGGGCGCACATTGCAGAAGATACGGTTTCTGACGTTGCAGCGCATACAATTTAAAGTTGGTATGAGATATTATACTTTTATGTTGGTTAAGGACCATGGTAAGATGAAAATGATTTGAGCATCGGGTCAGTTATAAATTGTAAAGGTTTGTAATGAACATCTGTGTCAAGAACAACACTACTATGTTGATCGTGATGTTTTGTTTTTATTTTCTTCAATAATCTTTTTAAGCGTTTCTGGATTTATATTGACCACTATCTACTAATGATATGTTATGGTAAACGTTATGACAAACGGAATGATTTTGATCTTGATCTTATAATTTGTTTCATTTTGGATGGCGTTCTAAGTCGGCTTTGCTGTTGCATTTATTCTTTGATCGTATGTCAGGTATTGAAGTTGTCATTTTATTGTTTTGTCACTGTTTAATTCGTATATATTCTTTTGGTGCCTCGAAAAGGCTGTGCTGCGTTATTTTCTGCCTTTCCTGGGTAGCCATATTTAATCTATATAACGACTTATTAGAAAGACTTCACGCTTAGGTACCATGACCGCAACTACTTTTACAGTCAATGCATAACTTTTGCTCGATATTAATTTTAGTCTATCTTTATCATTTTTCGACAGGCTGCGGTCAGAGGTATAGATACAGTTCAGGATCTAGCCTTAAAGGTTGCCAATCTCACCGTAAAAAGATTCCTAGTGACTGGAGCTTCAAAGGTTAACACATTTTCTTTTCTAGGCGCATGCATTATATTTACGCAAACTAGTTTTGATGTTTGGTGTTCCATCAACATGCTTTAAGAACGGATAATAGCATGCTCGATATGAAAATATGCAACCGCTACTAGAAAAAATATAAGTGAAGATACCCAAGAAATGCTACAATCACAAAGAACAGCCCTCCCAAGGCACCAAACGAAGGAGAGATGAGGAACAAATAAGGACCAAACAAACGTCACATTTGAAACTACAGAAACACAAAAAAGAAGAACTGCAATAGGGGAACCGCCTTGGAACGGGCAGTAGGAAAGCTACTAGGGTCCTCAAACCAATTTTACCCGCGCAAAATATCACCCTAATTTCTGATGAAGCTCCAGTTACAAATATGCGTTCGGTCCGCATAAGGGGTCATCTACTTCAACTGTGAAACTGTAAAACAGTGAAACACATATAATCTAAACCACTGCGATGAAACAAAACAAAAGGCTAAATGGCGATTAGAACCCAGAACACAAGTAACCACAAACAGGACCACGATTGGCCAGATCATAGACATTGGTAGTCAGACACCGACCATCTCGAACGGATTGAGGAGGGATCTATCTGAGGACTCACCGTCGTACAATTAAATATGGAAGCAAAAGTTGTCAACCATGCGTGCAGTTTGCCGTAGAATATCCGCGTTGTAAAAAAATAAGTAAGAGAAAAGTCCAGGGAGTGCCACAATCACAAACCGCAGCCCTTCCCAGACACCAAGAGGAATAGGAAACAGAAAAAACCAAATAAGCGCAAATCAAACAAACGTACGAAAAGCACTAAGATTAGCTCTCTCCTCCCCAAGCGAGGTAATCGCAATGCTAAAAGGACTGAAAAACACAAGGACAAAATAACACAAGGTAAGACATAAATCGCCTCGTAGAATAAACCACAAAGCAACAAAGAGTAAGACTAACACCGGGACCGGTCAGTAGAGTAAACCACCGGGGGTTTAAAGCACTTTTACAGCTTACAGCTAGCCAACTTCACCCTGGATCCCGATGCCACTCTTAATCACAACAAGTAAAACAGAAAGCAAAATGGACAGCTGTTGAAGGTGACCAAAATGCTAGCACCAGAACACAACACAAACAGAAAGCAAAGTGGGCAGCTATTGAAGACGGTGACTACAATGCTAGCATCACAACACATATAGAAAAAATAAACAAAAAATTAAACCAAACAAAAAACAAACAAACAAAACAAAACTAAAAAAAACAACAAAAAAAAAAAAAAAAAAAAAAAAAAGAGAGAAAAAAACAGAAAGCAATGCGGGAACCACAAAGCTACAAAGTGTAAAAACAACGTCAGGACCACCGCCTTAGAACGGTCAGTAGTATAAACTACCGGGGGCCCAAAGCACTCTCACAGCCAGCCAACTTCACCCTGGGTCCCAATGCCACTCTTAATACAGAAATACATAAAATACCTATCTTTTTGCAGCGTATGACAGTTTTTTTTTATATTGCATCGAAAAATCTTTTTTTTTTTTTTTTTTTTTTTTTTTTTTTTTGCAATTTTGCAATATTGCTAAGCGTTCCAAATTAGCGCAAGATGTTGATACCTAGGTGACAGATCCATAATCTATCAAAGGAAGTATATACCCTTGATAAAAACGTTTTTGAACATCAAATATCAATCAGAACATATTCAGCAAGTCGTCTCAAAAGTGAGATTTTTGAGGATATAACCGAGCACAAATGGTCTATATGTTTTGACCACGTCAAATGTTTATCGATAGATGCCAACAGGATCGAGCCAATGGCTAACTACCTGTATGCAAAAAAAAAAAAAAAAAAAAAAAAAAAAAATATCAAACTCTTTCTGAACTTGTAGACTAAGTCGCAATAAAATTTCAGGTTTGGAGAGACTTCTTGAAGAAGTGCTTTCAAACCAACGTTATATTAGGACGTTTATTTAGAATGACGGCGATAAACCTTAGAAAATATTTTGCGTACATTATGATAACTGTACCCTCGCTTAAGAGCTTTAGCAGTTGAAATTTTGTTTCGATTATTAAAGTCGCTAAACTGACCATATGCTCGAGCAGAACGAATTAACCGAGAAATACATACACCATAGAATGTAATCGCGAAAAATGTTGCAAATAACATTGCTGTTGATGAACATACCGACTAAAATGCAGTATGTTATTTTCGCTTTCTTTCGTGTGCTTTTTTGATTTCTTATTATTCATTTACCGTCAATTCAGCTGGTAATAAATGCCGTATGGCAGCCGAAAATGTCTTCTCGAAATTTAAAATGCCGTAGATATTTGTATCCTTCTGTGCCTTAGAATCAGAGAGGTCGATTTGATCCTATGGAAATCAAATAATACTTAAAATTGGTCCTAGAAAGTTTTTGTAGTTGCAAATTACGTAACATTACATCCCACTTTGCGCAAATGATAGTGCTCTGATAAATCATAGAGTAAATCTAAACCGAGTTTGTATAGTGCATCTTTTGATTTGGCCAATATTTCCAAAGGAATCATCTTTTGAATTATTTCGTGATGGCAGAGGTTTTGCGTGGTGCCATGTTGTCGTATGACCTCTGATCAAACGACAATAAAACGAACAAAGGGAGAAAATCCGCCACAAAAAAATACCGACATTGAACGCTGAACAGCTATTATTTAATATAGAGATGCCCAGAAATGTTCACAAGTACGATACACAGTCCTCACAAAGGCGCCGGATAAAGGTTTAATTACATGAAGTGACTACATAAAAAAAAAGGTAAGAGATAAGTCCAGGGAGTGCCACAATTACAAACCGCAGCCCTTCCCAGACCCCAAGAGGAAGAGGAAACCGACAAATCCGAGGTAACCGCAATACTAAAAGGACTGAAAAACACAAGAACAAAATGACACACGGAAAGACATACAACAAATCGCCTCGTAGAATAAACCACAAAGCAACAAAGAGTAAGACTAACACCGGGACCACCGCCTTAGAACGGTCAGCAGAGCAAACCACCGGGGGGCTTAATTCACCCCCACTGCCAGCCAACCTCACCCCGGGTCCCGACGCCACCACCAACACAGAAACACAGAAAAATTCGGTTCGCATAAAAGCTCCCAACTCAGTCAATGCATCAAAGCGAAAACATAAAAATAAAATTAACAGCACTTCGTCCAAAATACAACGAATGAACGAAGTCTGATTGAACGAAAAAACGATTGAAAATGTTAGGGGAATGCTGGTTTTCAAATATTCTGCTAGTTTACCGCATAACTATCAGTACAAATATCGGAAGTTAAACAAATGTAGACTGTAGCTTTGGTGTCGATGGCTTCACCCTTTAAATAGTATTGATGTTTAGAATATCAACTATGCAGTAAGATTTTTATACTATTCTATATACAGTCTGCTCTGAGACTCCCATTTTCTATCTGTAATATGTTCTTTGTTTCCAAAGGCAACCTTTTAGATTTTAATTTTACTACACTGCAGCTGATGTTAGTGCCGTGTGGCGGTCGTAGAACGTCTCCCCCTACTTCATCATAGTGCTGATTATATTTTAGTTTCCTTTGGGATCATTGGGCCCATTGCAGTATCTTTGAAGATGGACTTCTGCTCTGAGACTCCCGTTTTCTATCTGTAATGTGTTCTTTGTTTCCAGAAACAACCTTTTAGATTTTTATTAAAGAAACATTGCATGATTGTTTTTTTATAGCAGTGTAGCTGATAATATCTGGTATTACATTTGCAGCGTGGCTGGGCCACCTGGACGACAGGAGCAGTAGACAATAGAGTTGTAGCAATAGCTCCAGTAGTGATGGACTTGCTTGGACTGGTAAAGGTACAGGTTTCTTTAAAACATGACTTCAGTGTTACAAAATTCATTACTGCTTATGAAGAGTCTCAATAAAATCAAGACTCCCATTTTCATCATAGTTTTCATTGTGCATTCTATGGCCAGAGAGGACTCTTAACTGACTGCAAGGCGCATATGTAAAGTTATAGGAATCCCTGACCTTGCTCAAAGTTGACGATAGTCAGCTTAAATCGTTGAAGATTAAATGACAAAGGCATATTGTCAAGTTTTTGGTATGCATGAAACATAACAAAACAGCTTTACTAGTTCATTGGCCGAAACTAGGTAGTCTGTTCCGGAGCACATGGCATTTCAGCTGTTTCTGTTTTGTGAGTGCTTTCATTGCCCTCAAGGGTTATTGTATTCATTTGCGAAAAAGCAAAATGATATCACTGAATCCGAGGCTAAGGGTAGTAAATGACATTATATAAATGTTCACGACAAAACTCACACGTGAACAGAGTTCCTCGTAAGGCGCTGCTAGTGGACGTAAGGTATGTCGCATATCAAGAGCAGACTGAATAAAACCGTGTCTGCTATTTAATATATTTGGTTTGTTCTGTATTTCTAAATGATACACATTTCAGAATATTTGAAAAAAATCCATAACTGCTATTTTTGTTTGTGCTTTTTTTCTGACTTTCAAAGGAGCCATCTTTTCAGAGTGTATTAAACTTGTATTTCATATACTAATATATCATAGACTGTATATTTGTACGCATAGATATTAAGAAATACCACAATCACGAAGAACAGCCTTCCAGAGGTACCAAAAGAAGGAGAGACGAAGAACAATCAATTGCAAAAAAAAACCCATAAAACACCGACGCACAAACAATAAAAACAGCAACAGAGGAGCCTCCTTGGAATGGTCAATTGAAAAATATTAGGGGGCTTAAACTAGTTTTACTCGAGCGAAAAGTTTCTCTTAAATTTGGTGCTGCTAACGTATGTTCGTCCGCATGGGTGTCTCCTACCTCATCTTTGAAACTTCACAGTGAAACACATATAATCGTAAGTACTGTGATAAATCAATGCAAAGGGCTAAGTGACGATCTGAAGACAGATTACAAGAAAACTACAACCAGGACCACAATTGGCCCAGCCGCAGTCATTTATACTCGGGCGCAAATATCTGGGCCCAGTTGTTCAAAACTAATGACGTCGTTAGTTAACGATCCGTTAAAATTTACATCGAGTGATACGCAAATATGCTGAAATTTTTTGCTGAAAAAAATGTGAGTAGCTTTTGCAGTGCAAAAGCTACTCACATTTTTTCAGCAAAAAATATCAGAATATTGTATATTGAATCCGTTAAAACAGTAAACGAAATGACCCTTAACGAGCTCGTTAAGCTAGCGACGCTTTGAACAACTGGACCCTGAAATAGATTGAGGAGGAAGCCATTATTTAGTCTGACGACCAACCCATTGTCGTTATAAGTCTATAATTCAGATAAACTCAATACAATATTCATGTTAACTTCTTTTTATATAAATTTTGCAAATAGTTAAACTTTGAAGACTTTTAGAGTTGATGAACACATGACAAGATCTGTCAGATTTACCGTTACACGAATACTAAACTGCACTAAATTTAATATTTGCTTTGTCTGGGCATTGTAAAAAACTTCATTAAGCACACACGTACTCGTATTTTACACTGTAAATTGACTGTCTTTATTTTGAAAAGAATCTACACCATTACTATCGTTCTCTCGGAGGATGGACATTCGCTTTCCTAGCTTATTACGAGACAGATTTTACCAGTATGATAGACCGTCCTGCAACTCAGCTGATGGCAGATATTGTAGACCCTATATGTAAGTATCGTTAAATTCAGTGTTAAATAAGTACTGTTCATATATGTTAACGTTAAATTTCTGTTTCATCTTTTCTTTTGTATTTTTAGTACAGAGTGTTAAAAATTAAATAATAGCCTAAATGTAATTTTGAAAACATCATTTTACGAACAACGCGTTAAAGCAATATTAGCCAGAAAACGTACCTTGCACAAATGCGCCCAGCGAAGATTCAGATCAGACTGCGCGTTAGTCGAGTACGCAGTTTCTTCAAGCAGAGTACGAAGACTCTGATTATACTGCATGCTGATTCATGTCTTCGTTGGGTACACATCAGAAGATACATTTTCTCACGTTGGGTTCGTATGCTCTTTGTTGTTTCTCAATTCTTCCCTTGCTATCTTGATATGAATGTCTCAATATTGCATTCCCAAAATTGAAGATTATGTTAAGGACATTGTGGTTTATCTGTGCATATAGATATATCCCTATTGTGTGTGTGTTTATATTTTAAGTTTCAAACTTTCTAGTAACGCAGCCAGTGATCAGGATAGAAATGTGTTAATATTTGCTCAATAGTAAAGACTTTGCTGTTGCTTATTTAATAATGCTATAAGGATTTGTGCTATTTATAATTATGTAATATAATACTCGTACAATGGAATTTCCTGGATACCTTTTTTCTTCTAGTTTTGGTCCATTACATTTTATCCTATCTACTGACTACTTAATCGCATGTTTCAAACAAGTACAGTTGGCAATTAGCTCCATGAAACACTTATTATATTAATGCTGATTACTGTACAAACAGACAAACAGACAACTGTAGAGGTGTTAACAAATCATGGCCAGGGATTTTGCTATACATATAAGGAATTCATGTATCGTTTTTATGTTTTGAAAACAATACACCTATTTAGAATGAACATGCATAGTTTTTTTTGTTTTTTTTTCCTACCGATTAAGTGAACACAGCATACTAAACAAAATACTTGATACGCATAGAAATGTATGATAAATGGAATATACACCACATTGGGAAACCTTAACTCCTTTCCAAATTTGTCCTAAACTTTGAATGCCTCCATTTGACTTAGCTGCCGGATGGGTGGTGAATACTGAAAATCCTGATAAGAGGCCGCATTCTGCGTCTGAGATGGGTCCACACTATTTGCTCAGGATTGCCTGCCCCAATACGTAGTGTTAATGCGGTATATTGTATTTCAGCTTACAGAGAGAGATACAAAACCAAGCCAAAATTCATAACTAGTACAGGTGGAGATGAGTTCTTTATGATTGATGATTCTAGATTCTACTACAACCAGCTGCTTGGAGAAACATACCTTAGGTATACTTTCAATGAGTATAAATGGACATGCGCAAATCACCAATCATAACCTTCCTTCCTAAGGCATAGAAAGAGGACGTAATGACAAGTAATGACAGAACAAAATAGACGGTTTGCCGTATCAGGCGTAGGAACAAAGACGCACTGCAACCGAGGAGGCGGCCTTGGAACGTTCAGTGGTTATAATATTTTGGTTTTTAGTAAACTAGTTACCTTTTAGTAAGTTCTACCATCTTTGCTAAATCGTATTACAGGGCTCAGTTGTCATTCATTCGAAATGCGTATATCACGAGTACGTGTACATGTAGTTTTATTGTAATTCAGCTGATTGCTGATTAGGCCTGGAAATACAGCTGTTTGCAATAAAGGTACCTAAATAAATGACCCGCAACGTAAGAAACATCCTGAGCTGAAGGCACTTTGCATCCTTGGCTATCCAAACTGCGCTCAGAGAATATCCAGAATCCTGATCAGACTGCGCGAATGCCTTTCAAAAATTGCTGGAAAACGACCAAATGTAAGCAGATCCTTAAAGCTTTCCTCCTACAATTCGAAAGGCTGAACTGAATTTTTGTATACACTATGTGTATAAGCAGTTAATCTTTTACAGGATGATGCCCAATACTGACCATCAGCTAAAAGGACATATAACGGACGTCTTTACAGATATCAAAACATTTTATCTGTCGGTAATGAAAGTAAGTGCAATGAATGCCGGACACATTGTCTTAAAAGACAAAATATGAGATAAACGTAAAAAAGATTGCCTTTGGAAACAAAGAACACACTGCAGATAAGAAAATGGGATTCTCGGTTTTATTGAGACTCTTCATAAGCAGTAATGAAGTTTGCAACACTGCTTACGCCCTCTAGCGTATACATGAGCAGAACTCCATTTTCAAAGATTCCACAATGGGCCCAATGATCCCAAAGCAAAAGAAATATAATCTGCACTATGGTAGAGTACGGGGAGACGTTCTACCGCCGCCACACGGCACTAATACCAGCTGCAGTGTAGTAAAATAAACGTCAAAAAGATTGCCTTAGGAAACAAAGAACACACTACAGATAAGAAAATGGGAGTCTTGGTTTTATTGAGAATCTTCATAAGCAGTAATGAAGTTTGCAACACTGCTTACGCCCTCTAGCGTGTACATGAGCAGAACTCCATTTTCAAAGATTCCACAATGGGCCCAATGATCCCAAAGCAAAAGAAATATAATCTGCACTATGGTAAAGTACGGGGAGACGTTCTACCGCCGCCACACGGCACTAATACCAGCTGCAGTGTAGTAAAATAAACGTCAAAAAGATTGCCTTAGGAAACAAAGAACACACTACAGATAAGAAAATAGGAGTCTTGGTTTTATTGAGAGTCTTCATAAGCAGTAATGAAGTTTGCAACACTGCTTACGCCCTCTAGCGTGTACATGAGCAGAACTCCATTTTCAAAGATTCCACAATGGGCCCAATGATCCCAAAGAAAATGAAATATAATCTGCACTATGGTAAAATACGGGGAGACGTTCTGCCGCCGCCACACGGCACTAATACCAGCTGCAGTGCAGTAAAATAAACGTCAAAAAGATTGCCTTTGGAAACTCAGAAACTACAATTTTGCATAGTACAGGTTTTTGCTCCTAACTTCAAATCAGGTGTTATTCATTTGATTGTTCAGCCCCCACATAGCACTACATGTTGTTTTGGTCCCTATTCTATAGTCTAATACACTCCCCGAACTACTACGATACCAGATAAGAAGATGCAACAGAAAATACTATAATCTCGGAATAAAGTCTTCCCAAGGCCCCGGATTTATTTATGTGAAATGAATTAACTAAAATTCCGGGAATCGGACGTGTCGCCTGCTTAAAGCGCCAACCGTTTAATATAAAAAAGAAGAAAAAAAAAATACTATATTTGTCCTACTAATCGCTCGTATCCCTAAAGGCCACCCCTCACTACTTTGCCAGAATTTTATGAATCAAGTAAATAAAGGGCTATAATTCGACCGAAATATTTTGGATGATTACCAAAATCAAACTTGACCTCTATCCTATAATGATATACCATTCTGCAAACATCGAATGAAATCAATGCATCCTTTCAAAAGTTATTAAGGGAAAAATTATTGATACTACTAATGTCGAACCTGACCTGTATTTTACAATAATATGTCCTTCTGCAAACTTTCAATAAAATCAATGCATCCCTGCAGAAGTTATTGATTGGAAACCAATATCAACACACCAACAAAAACTAAGAAAAAAGAAAACATAACTCAGCCAAAATTTGGCGGATGATTACCAATATCGAAACTGACCTGTATTTTATAGCGATATAAAGTTCTGCAAAATTTGAATGAAATCAATGCATCCCTTCAAAAGTTATTGAGCGGAAACGAACAACAAAAACTAAGTCGAAAAAGGGCCATAACTCAGCCAAACTTTGGCGGATGATTACCAATATTGAACTTGACCTGTATTTTATAGCGATATAAAGTTCTGCAAAGTTCGAATGAAATAAATATATCCCTTCAAAAATTATTGAGCGGAAACGAAAAGTGTGGCGACGATACCGACGACATCGACGCCGCCGCCGACGCCGACAACGACGACGCGGAAGGACAACATGATCACTATGTGTCTGCCATGCTACGCAGGCGACACAAAAACAATACACTTCATCGAAAACAGAACGAACAAACGTATAGGAAGAATAACACAAATACCACCTGGACATGGTCAGGGCAAACTTTCGTCAGGTTTTAAACATTATTTGGACGTCCAGTCCTCACACAAAAGCCTCCTAACACTCCGAAACATATAACTGCTCCGTCTATGTAGATTACTCTGAAAGCTTAAAATATAAATATAGATATCCAGGAAAAGCCATAATCAAGAAGCACAGTCCTTCCGAGGCAACAAAAGAAGGGGAGATGAAGAAAAATAATAGAGAATACACATATGCTATATATGAAACAACAGACACGCAATTGAAGAAGAACTGCAACAGAAGAATGGCATTGGAAAGCGCGAAACCTCCCCTTAATTCTGATGTAGCTCCATATTACAAATATATGTTTGGTTCTCTACCTCATCTGTGAAATTCTACAGACCAACACATAGACTTTTGCAAAAAATGTAACACCAACGCAACAATATAAGTGAAGGTACCCAGGAAATGCCACACTCATAAAGCGCAGTCCTCCCGAGGCACCAAAAGAGGGAGAGATCGTCACCTCGGTGCAAGAAGTCAATAACTCCATTAAAATATATGAGGAGTTATTGACGTTTTGCGCTAAGGTGACGAGATAAGGAACAACTGTTAAGGTAGTCTCTTTTGGTATTCTATTCGTTTTATTGTTATTTTATCCCTTCAGAATACAACAAAATCACCCAAATTCATAGACGGTTTTATTTAATTTTAAGCATTTCGGGCGGATTAATAGAATCGGTTTTGATAAGATATTACTTTAAAAACCTTCCTATTTCTTCACGTAATAACTTAACATGTCTTTTCAGGGCAAATCGCTACCAATACTGACATGGGAGACGGAGTATGTAAGTAGCCTTGTCCTTAACTGCACAAGATACAATCGAAGCCGGTAGAATGGAATGTTCTGTGGTTCCTCATCATTACGTTTATGCTGTCATAACTGGAATAGCTGTAACCAAGATTAGTTTAAAAAGCAAAATAAAATAAAAATACCAATACTATATACATGACAAAAGTTTACAAACAAACAATAAACGACACCTGCTGAACCTTTTAGAACAAAACTTAATGGAACAGAACAGAACCTAAAGTAAAAAGAATAACGGAATTATAAATAAAATATAAAGAAAACAAGCAACGCCCTCATGCAGAAAGCCATTCAGGAGCGCTTAAAACAGGACAGTTTTAGACTTAATTTGTGAACTCAATACACACAGAGCGCCAGTAACAAAAGTAATGAAACATTAAATATTTAGCATGATCATATATTCAAACGACTTGTGATATACAGTCACTTATTGTAAACGTGAAATACGCAAATCTGTGCACGTCTGCATATTAACCACTATAGCTTTTTTTTTCGATTTTCAAAACATTTTGCATTCATAATATGAAACTCTTGATGTAACTCGTCTGCGTGGTCATCCAAGCTGGTGACAAAATCAATGTCACACATGTCCCCATTAAAATACAAAGACATCAAAATATTTTCGAATTGTTTTCTTAAAAATGAAAAATCTAATTAGAAATCTTAGGTTTTAAGTTTAAAAAAATCTAGAGAAGAAACATTGCTCTGCATGTAACACCACATAGCATGGTAAAAATTCCTACCCCTAGGTTGAACAATATTGTATTGTCAAACAAATTCAAAATCATAAAGGACGAGAAAATATACTAAGCAGCTCAAACAGCAAGTTTTTGTTAAAATTATTTCGCTTCCAAAATTGAGATTTAAATAGAGATAAAACAGTTTAACCACATCCTCATCTCTTATTTTGGTGCCTTGGTAAGCTGTGCTTCGTGAGTATAATTGTGGCCGTTTCTCATAATTCTTATATAAAGTAAATAAGTGAACTCAATAACTGATAGAAGCACATCCACATCAACTCCTACACCGAGAAAGACAGACAAATACAATTAAACAGCCATAAAATGAATAAATGGCAAGCAAAGTTGGTCCGTCGTGGTTCAACTATTGGTATTCATTTACTCTGGCATACAGTAGAATTAGCCATGCGTACTCGTCTTTGTTTATTATAGTTATTAATTTGATTTTTGTATTTTCGCTTTGATGCATTGACTGAGTTGGGAGCCTTTATGCGAACCGAATTTTTATGTATTTCTGTATTAAGAGTAGCATCGGGACCGAGGGTGAAGTTGGCTAGCTGTAAAATGCTTTAAACCCCCCGATGGTTTACTGTACTGACCGTTCTAAGGCGGTGGTCCCGGTGTTAGTCTTACTCTTTGTTGCTTTGTAGTTTATTCTACGAGGCGATTTGTTTTAAGTCTTACTTGTGTCATTTTTTTCTTGTGTTTTTCAGTCCTTTTAGCATTGCTATTACCTTGCTTGTGGAAGAAAGAGCTAAACTTAGTGCTTTTCGTACGTTTGTTTGATTTGTGCTTGTTTGGATTTGTCGGTTTCCTCTTCCTCTTGATGTCTGGGAAGGGCTGCGGTTTGTGATTGTGGCACTCCCTGGACTTTTTTGGCAACTCTTTCCCAACAAGGTTATCCAACTTAACTGAATATATCTTGAACGTACAAACTTAAAGTACTTAAAAAACTTGTATAATTTGCCTGTAGTTTATTACAAATGGATAATGGATAACTGTGTGAAATCAGAATGGTCCGGATATCAATTATCGTGAGAGAAATTGTTTTTTATGTATAAAACATATTTTATTTACTCTTTTAGACACATTCTGGCGCAAAAATAATACTGAAGTGTGACAGGACACCTCGGACAGTTCAGGTGTACCATGCGACTACACTGAGTAGTAAACGGTATGTACATATAAAACATTCACATACATGGAGAAATAATCTTACCAGATGAAGAAAACTATACTTAGATATGGATTGGGGATATTATATAACGATAAAAACGTAACTAATAACATCGATTGCTTAACCGTCGTTAGTCCGGACATACGTTATTCTAAGTCAACAGCCTTATCAGAACATCATCTCAGAATTCGATTATTTAGCAGACTTAAATTGGGCTAAAGCAAATTCAAAGCGTTACTTACACTTCGAAAAATCAACTGGCAAAAGTCAGGGAACTATTTAGGCGAGTAGAATTCTAAATTAGGCTATTTAACTTAGATATTTTCAACGTACATAATGTAGTAGGAAGTAATCATTTTGAGAATGACTTTGAATTGTTCCAAAAAGTCAGTATTACCAACAATACGTCTTAATGTATAGACTAGCAATTGATCAATTCATCAATTTCATGAACTAAACAGCAAGACATACAATGAATTTGTTATAAGCGTAGGAAAAAATATTCTGTGTGATTGCATTATGAACAAATGTAATTGCGAATGTATATTCCTGTAATCGAAGCAGATCTCAGTATTCCGTAGTTCTACTTATGGTCTTCTTTTGTCTGGCTTTCGGTGTATGATGGGCCTTCATCATGTTGAGGGTTGCTTGCTTGTGTGTGTGTGTGTGTGTGTGTGTGTTTGTGTGTGTGTGTGTGTGTGTTCTGTGTGGATTGGCTATGTTTAGATGAGGGTCGGGAGTCACGCATGTGGGATCGGGGTTCGGCTCCTTAGCGGTTTTGCTGTTTGCCGTTCCGGAGCGGGCTTGTTTTAGGTTCATCTTCGTTCTGTTTTCGTTGGATTGCTAGTTTGAGATTTCGTTTCGTGTCCTTCGCCCCTTGACTGGTGCTTAGGAGAGCTGTGTTCGGTGAATGTGGCCTTTTTCACTTTTACCCTACTTTACCTTACTTACTTGTGTGATGTGATTCAGTAGTTTGGACAAATTAAACCTTAAAGCTCAGGGAACATTGAAGTCTCGGGCTTTGATAAAAAATACCACAGATTGTGCCATTTCGTGGCTGCTTAATTGTCTTTGTCTGTCTCTCCCTTTGATGTTGAAAACTTGATGTTGGTCTGATTGTATCAAGTCGTGAGTTCTCTTATTTACTTTTCATTCACTAAGCCATGTAATAACAATTACTGAGCCGTAACAAGCAGAATTGTCGCTATTTGTGCAGAAAATGAGTGTGGCAGACTAAAGCAATAAAAGGCAGAAAATCTCCATGACAGAAATGCAGCAACTAGAAACTGTGCCAGCCTAATTCAGTTATAATCGACCTCCTGCAGTGATAAATAACACGGGCATGTAAACAGTATAGTAGATGGAAGACATTTAGCATGCTGAATTTTAAAATGAAACAGACATTTAAGTCTTTCTTGCTTTGACTTTGAACAAAGAGCTTGGTATTTCATTTTTCTTTGTATTTAAAATATTTCTTTTGAAAAGAGTCCCAAGTGACCTCTCCCTTAAACAACAACAAAAAAACAAAACAAAAAAAAAACCTCTTTGACTGGCAATTTAGCCTACATCATGGTAAACGTCAGTCATATTTTCATACCAGTATGTCTGAAACAGCTAAATGACCCTGTAACCCAAAAGCAGCAGTGTGTTTGTTTAGATAAGCGAATCAAAACTTAATTATTTCTGTCAGTTAAAACAACGCCAGCAAGATGCGACAAGTGGGTTGTTGCAGTGCTTAAATTTCTCGCCTTTCAGGCTCGAAATTTAAGCACTGCAACAACCCATACGTATACCTAGTCATTTAAACTAACACAGATAAATAGATTAGCCTCTATACCTTCTCATTATGTTGTCTGCATTTAGTGTAATTATATAATATGTATATAGTGCAGAAAATAGAATACATTTGAACCACTTGGGTACATGGGCTATTTAAATCAACCCCGTTTACATATCTAATATATTGTAGGATCTGCAGTTAGTGGTTAAACATAACAAAGAAAACCATACACAGGGAAAAATCAAATCATATAAAATATCTTATGTACAGCAAAAATAATAATCATCGAAAAATCCACTTGTTAGTCTAACCCGTTGTTGGTTTTGTTAGGAACTGAAAAAGGTACGTTGTCACCCAAGCTGTATTGATTATACAAACACCACTATTCGGCCGCTCCCCTGTAACATAAGGAGGAAATCGAGAAAAGTTCCCAACAGAGACGCGATAGTGGTTTTAGTGAATAAGAAAGCATTAAGATATTATCAGCCGCCTGAAGTATTCATGGGTTCAGAATATAGAAAACGATTTTTCTTTATAACAGAAGAGATTTATATTTGCAATCAAACCCAAATGCAAAGACTATACATGTAATTGCCTGGACAATAGCTCTTTATACTGCTATCATATTGTGCGCAATTTACTCTATTAATTCTATGTTTTCCAGAAAAGATTTTCGCATGTATCATTTAACACCAGGGCATCCTTTCCAACCAGTTTACAATCCGGTGATATGGTACCCAAGTAAAACTACAATCGTGGTAAGAACTGTGTTAATATATCTACAATTCTTAAGTGTCGAGGATTAACTGAACCGATCCTTAATTAATAAAATGTGTAGTTTACAAATCATGAAACGATTTTATTTAAATGGGAAACCTATAATTACCATACGAACAAAAATTACAGTTACATGTTATCATCACTTCGAATTTACATTGTATAGTCAAACAAAGTTGAAACGCTGCCTTTGTACGCCAGACAAAATTCGCATATTATGTGAGTCACTTTATTCTTGTCCCTTAAAATATTGATTTTTTTTTGTGATATTTGCACCTTATAGTTGAGAAATTGAAGGAATTTCTCGCTTAATTACATAAACTCTGACCATCAAAACGTTATACCCACTCTCCAATGTTTGTCAGTTTAGTAGTGTTTTTGTGCGCACAGCATTAAACATTTTTCGAGAAATCAGCGAAACTGTCATGAGAAGATCAGCAGTTTTTAGTGAAAAAATTATACCTCCCCAGTGTTGTTTGTTTGCAAACCCAGGAAGATGGGGCAGGCATTATATCGTTATTGACTGCCCGTTGTGGGGCTTTTTCGTGGTATGTCCTGTTTAATGTTTTATGGTGTATATGGTGGGTAAACTCCGATATTGTGATCAGTTCATTGGGGAAGAAAATGCTGGTTGCTTTGCTCTTTGTTGCTTTTTTTGCATGTAAGCCATCCGTCATAGATATTTTACTCTATTCCCTTTGTGCTATTAGTAGGCAAATTCTGTGATTATAGCACTTTCTTGAGATCTTTTTTTAAGATATTTCAAAAACGAAATTAATCATTTTTTGCACAGTTAGTTTCACAAACAAATCTCACTTTTGTTTAGATTTGTTTGTGAAATTAACTGTGCAAACATATATGTGTAAAAATATTGTGCGTTTATCAGATTCAAATGAAATATCCTTCACAACTTTGGAGTTTTCTTTGAGGTTTGTTTGTGAAACTAACTGTGCAAAAATATACGAGTATGTGTAAAAATATTGTGCGTTTATAAAATTAATTGAATTTTAAACTTAATAAGAATGGATACAATTATAGGTGAGGCAACTCTGTAAAATTGCATTCATTCTGAAAGAGATTTACTTTAATAGGTAAGACTTGGCGCATACGGGGAGCTAATAATTCCCATTTTAAAGTAGAGCCCGTGGTGTGCAGGAGAGAACACAGGAAGCCAGAACAGTTGTCTCTTGTGTATCATGTGTTCTTTCATTAAACTTTCTGTAGACAGCTACAATTATGTTTTGATAACTACATTTTAGAAGATAACATCTTCGCTCGGCGCACATATCATAATATACATTTTCTCATTTCGCCATTCCATGACAAAGCGAACATCCTGTCACACATAAACAATGAATCAGGTTATCCAGTACGCATGCACTGTAAGATAAAAATACAAAGGAAGTGACCCAGAAAAGGCCACTTCACGAAGTACAGTGTTCCCTAGCCAACAAGAGAAGGCGATATAAAAATAAACAATGCCAAGACACAACGGCATAGTTTCAATAACCGACATACAAACAACGAGGAACTGCAAAAGATATAAGTGGAGATACCCAGGAAATGTCACAATCACGAAGACAGCCCTTCCCAGGCACCAAAGGAAGGAGTAATTAAGAACAAAAAAAGACACCACAAATGCCACAGACGCACAAAGAAAGAAGCAATATCAGTTTAATCATATTTACTGCCAAAGTAATTATGACGCAAATGGGTTGGACCATTGCTTTATTTAGAAAGCAGTGTTCAGTTATTCAGTATACGACAATTCAGCTGTATAACTTACCGGTCAAACAACTACTTGGGGGCTTAGATAAGCACAAAGTCTCTCCGTATATCACTGTAGTGTAATTAATTTTTCTGGTCCTAGTGATCATTGAGCCCATTTTTGTATTTTGGAAAATTAAATGAGGGTCACTAATGAGGCCTCACTGGCAGCTAGTCAGGTTCCGAAAATTCGGCACCGGCAGTTTTCTATTTCGTGTGTATGTGTGTGTTCATGCTCTTAAAGATCATTCCTTTTAGATTCTGTTTATCCTCACTACAACTGGTGCTAGAGTCTTGTGTGTGTAGGTGGTGTGTGTGTGTGTTGGGGTGGGGGGGGGGGCAGGGGGAAGGACGGGAAGTAAATCATCTCCCCGTACTGCACTATGGTGTAGTGTAATATTTTCTGATTTTCTGGTCCTAGTGATCATTAAGCCCATTCCTGGATTTTGGAAGAGTAAATGAGGGTCACTGATGAGGCCTAACTGACTGACACTAGCAAATCTGAACCAGAAAACTCGGTACTTTGGCAGTTTTCTATTTCCTGTGTGTGTTTATTGCTCTCCATGATCATTCCTGTTAGAACTGTTTACTTCATCGCAGCCTAGTCCTTAATTCTGGTGAAGCTCAAAATTACATATAGAAGTTTTGTCCGCGTAGGATCGTCTACTTCATCCGTGAAATATCACAGTAAAACATATATAATCACTTAAAATAGTACAGAATATTTCCAAGAAGAGACACACTCACAGACCATAGCCTACCAATGTAACACAGTACAGGGCTGAATGGCAACCTGAAGTCAGAGCAATCGAAAACCATATTTTGAACCACGATGGTCCCCACCACCACAGACAGCAATAGTCAGGCGCCAACCTTCTGAAACAGATTGAGGAAGGAAGCATCATTCGGTCTGAGACCCGACTCACTATCGTGCATTTAAAGAGGAAAGCAAAGTCATCAACCATAATTCAGTAAACAACCATGCATGCAGTTTGTCGAATAAGAATAACAAATTACATTCATATTGTAACCAATCTTTCCATACTGACTGGCAGTCACTTTGAATTGTCCTCCCTGTTTAGCATGTGGATTTGCTAGGGTCTATAGACAGGGAAAAATATAAGTGAAGTTACAAAGAAGCACAGCCCTCTTGATGCAAAGAAAGAAGGAGAATATATGTTTGGTCTGCATTAGGGTCTTCTACCTCATTTGTGAAACATCACAATGAAACACATATAATCAAAAATACTGTGATGAAATAAAGTAAATGGCTAGATGGCGAGCTGAGGCCAGAACACAAGAAAAAAAACTACAAACAGAACCAACATGAGCCCGATCATAGACGCATTCCAAACAAGTAATGTGCAGTCTCACATGAGAGTTAATTGATCGTATAAGCCACTTATTTTTGGTTCTGCTGTGCATAAAAGCCTGAACATGTGTATGCAAGAACCGATATTCAGTTCAAGTTTTATACAACATGGGAAAGTTTTGCTGAGATAGTCTTTCAAAAAGGCAAACCCAGAAAATCAGCCTTTACAGATACAGATGGCTTCCCGTATCTTAAACAACAGCAGTTTGAGATAAATTGGGTTGAGATGTAAAGTATATATAGCAAACTAAATCAATACTGTCCTTTATAACGTTTGACTTAAACAGTAATTTTAGTTATCAGTGTTGGAGTTAATAAGGTTTAACTGTATATATGCAATCAGAATATTGCTTTAGAGGGCAATCTGTGATTGTGGCACTTCTGAACTTTTATATTACTTTTCGTTCAAACGCAACTGTTGACGCAACGTGTTCTCTTTTCTTTAAATACGATACCCGAAAATTGAATTTTGTTATTGGTATTGCAGCAAGAAGCCTCGATATGATAAAATGTTTCTAAAATCTGATATCTGATATTGGCGTATATTATTGGTTTATTATTCAGGGTGAAAATAAGTACATGGCAGAAGTAGACAATCCGGCAAAAGGATGGACAGCATTTTTCATAGAGGTGAAGTATATTTTTCATCCCAAATCATTGTTAAATCTTAACTTCCTCCCAGCTCTAGGGAATATAGGGTAAAGTCTGTAAAGGTTGCCCTTGGAAACACCAAACACGTAATATGATAAAAATATAATTTGACTCTTCATATGTCAGCAACGTACTTCATGGGTTTGCATAAGTCCCTTGCCACCGGGTTAAGCGGAACACGACTTTACAAGATATATAAGAATGGACCATTGTAATATCATGAAGTATGGGATACTTTTTATGGTCGCTATATGGCACTTAACATCAGATGCAGTGAAGACTAATAAAATCTCTAAATGTTGTCCTTCGAAACATCAAAGTCACATTATGTTTAAAGGTCTTTTCAGAGCATTGGTTGTTTGACCTAGGTTTGGGTCCTACTAGGCTGTAAATCAGATAACTTGGGCTCGAAGAATAATATAGAAGATGTCCAGGAATAACCACAAACACAGACATAGTCTACCAGTTACACAATGAAGAAAAGCAAACAAACCATGACAGACACTACACATAGACAAACCAAAGAAAAGTAAAGTAAGCAGCTCCGTCCCAGGGGCGTAGCCAGAAACTTTATGAAGATGAAGCCTGCTCTGAAATTTCAACCGAGAGCATTTCCTAATAGATTGCATATGCGCCCACCGAAGACTCAGATCGCGTTCTAACCAGAAGCATTGACGCATTCTTACCAGAAGCTTGTCGTTCGTCTAAAGCAAGCTCGGATGTTTGGCTAATCGGCGCAAAGCAATGACTCTGATCAGCCTGCGCAAATGCACGGGCTGATCAGAGTCATTGCTTTGCGTTAATTAGCCCAAAAAATGCAAGCTTTCTTTAGACGATTGCTGGGCGCATATGCAATCTTGTATGAAATGCTGTACCTCTCTGAACTTTCAGTGATTCTATTAGAAGGCTTCATCTTTATAAAGTTCCTGGCTACGCCCCTGAGATCTAATCAAGAAAATTTCTATCAATCAATCTTTTAACTGGATACTCATTAGGATCTTCGCTGCCTGACATTCAGTGCTTTACGTTTAGATATTAACTTATTTCCAATGGATGGTTTGTAAAAAATGCAGACAAACATTGAAATTGGCGGTTTCGTGCAGAAAGAGTCAACGAAATAGCGAGCAAAGCCGACAATGATTTTGTAAAACAGTCCCTGTGCATAACTTAATTCGACAGTTGCAAACAGTCTAAGTCCATATGAAACGACTCCTAATAATCTTAATGCGTAGCCTTGTCTGTCTGTTCTATCTGCGACTTTTCGTTCTGTATCTTACGGAGCAATTTATCCTTTTTTCCACAATATTTTCAATATATCTCTAACTTCAGTAGTCAAATTACACAATTATTTGTGAAATGTGGTTGTACGATTTATTTTTTCCTCATTTCTGCAGGTCTGATATGTCGAGGTACGGATATCTCGAAATACTTTAGAGACTCCCTTGGACCTCGAAATAACGAGAGTCGACAGTCTTTTCATGCACAGCCTGGTCTGACTCAGTGCTGGTAAAGTAGATCGTAAGGTCGTTTTATATTTAGAAAGGTTCATACTTTTATTTATTTTTACATGATTGTCTTTTTTGTAGGTGTATATATTTTTTAGACAGCAAAACAATGCATTTTGCAAAAGTCTTTTCTTCATTATGATTAATGCCTATTATTTCAGGCAACGTTTTCTGGATACGAAAGCTCAGTTCTGAGGTTCACAACAGAAACACTGATTACACCAGACACTTACTACTTTCCTGATTGTCATGGTGATGCTTGTCGAGGAACATTAGTATAAATTATTTAGTACAGACTTTGCTACAGAAGAATTCGTACGCAGATGGTAAAAGAGTGATGATTGTGTATATGTCATTATAAAAAGAGCTCGAATAGAATCGCCCCGTTGCGTTGCTTATATGCCTCTGAAAAGATTACTTGTCTTTTTATTTGTTTCATGTCTGTTATCTTTTTGTTTACCTTAGTGTTGAAATGTCAATTAATGTTTGTTTTTCTGTGTTGAGCCACTGGTGAATTATTGAGTTTCTACGTGGATTGATCAAATATGTGTAGTTGCAAATGTATCTGAAATAAGAGCGAGATTAGGCACCAATAAAAACAGGATCAAGACCGCAAATATGTATAGTTACTTCATGTTATCGCAAATCTGTCCGTCTTCTTTTGTCCGTTCTGTTTAAGATGAAATGCTGTACTGTCATTTATGTACTTCAGCACTTGCCCAGCGGCATGGGAGGGCTTCCTGCCATCTCCATTTTTGTTTTGATCGTAAATTTCTTGCGATAATCTATATTGCATTCATAAGGCATATTTCTGTACACGGTAATGTTGTCCGGAACAATCGGCCAGCAAGAGAAGCAGAATCTTGGAATAATCAAACTGAGGCAACTAATCTGGTATCATTGCATGGCTTAAATGATGTCAAATAGAATGGCCAAAGAGAGTCACAGTCAAATAGAATGACACCAAGAGAAGTGTAAATAAATTACTACTGACAGCACAAAAGTGACAAATCAGCGTAAGTCAAAGCACCCGGCCCAACGAGGTAATCACAATGCCAGACAGGACACAACAAACACAAGACAGCAAACAGGACAAAACATTACAAAGCCCCGCAGCGAGCAGCCACAACACTTTACAAAGAATAAAATAAACGACAACAGATCCACCGCCTTAGAACAGTCGGTAGTAAACAGTGAAACTACATATACCGAGCCTTGAAATCGATTTTACTGCCACCAGATCTTCAATCCTGATTTCTGATATTGTCCATAATACATAACACAAAATAAACAAAGCATAAACAGAAAGAAAAAAGAAAGCAAAATGCGCGGCAGTTGAAGGTGGCCGCAATGGTAACACCAGAACAAGAAATTATGACACAAGTAAAAAAAGCTAAAGAAGGACGAATATAAGAATCTATCATGGCTGTGAGGGGTAGGTAGAAAAATCTATCGAGGCTTGTCGAGTTATGCCGTACTGTGATCGCGAGGGACGGATTTTTTTTATCAACCCCTCACATCCATGATAGATTCTTTTTCTTGCACACCTCTCATTTCTGAACGTAGATTTTTAACTCACATGAGCTATACTCAGGATGAGCTGTTGTGATCACTTTTCGTCCGTCGTCCGTCCGTCCGTGCTTACGTCCATCCGTTAACATTTTTAAACGACTTCTCCTCTAAAGCCACTGAGCCAGTTTTGCTCATATTTCATATTGAGCCTCCTTAGGTTGGGGGAACGAAAGATTGCTAAAATGGTCGCGGTCTGTTGACCAAGATGACCGCCATGCCCATATATGGTAATTTTTAAAAAAATCTTCTTCTCCAGAACTGCGGATGCCTGGGGGCTGATTTTTTGCACAAATCATCAGGGACGGGAGGTCTACTAAGTTGAGAAATTGATGGTCGTACATTGACGTTTGACGAGGTCAAGTCTGCTTCCCTATGCATTTGTATGGGCACCATACATTTGTATGGGAAAATGTTGAGAATTTCAAACGACCTCCTCTGAAGCCTCTTGGCCAATGTTGCTCAAATTTCATACGAAGCATCCTTAACTTTGGGGAACGAAAGATTGCAAAAATGGTTGCGGTCCACTGATCAAAGTGGCTGCCATGCCCATATATGGTAAAACCCTTTAAAAATATTCTTCTCCAGAACCAAATAAGCCCTTGGGCCTTACCTTTGCACAAATCCTTGGGGACAGGAGATCTACCAAAATTGCTAAAATTGTGGTCCTACGTTGACATTTAACCTTTTTACGGCAAGGTCAAATTTGCTTCCCATGCATTTGTATGGGCCCTATACATTTATATGGAAAAAAATGTTGAGAATTTATATTTTGGACATCTCCTCTATAATCCAGTTGAATTGAAACTGATGATGATCATTAGCGCGCTTATGAGACACAAAATAGCTAAATGAGCTGATAGAAAAATCCAAGATTGCCAGCACAGCCGCCATCTTGAAAATTAATTTTTGACATCTCTTCTCAAACCTTAGATCGCTTTGAGCCGAAACTTGCTCTGTAGCAACAGGATGACTTCTGGATCGAAACAAGCTAAAATTATGCCGATGGAAAGTCCAAGATGGCCGTAATGGTTCTGATCCACTGAACAAGATGGCTGCCAGAGCTGAAAAATAGAAAATCTTCAAACGACATCTCGTCTTTGGCCAATGGCCTGACTTCAAAATATTTGCACAGAAGTATTCCACCAATGACCCTCAACCAAAATTACTAAAATGGCTCCGCTTGGCTGAACAAAATGGCGGTAAGGAGCTAAAAATAGAAAAAAACCTTTAAAAGACATCTCCTCCGCAGCCAGTGTTCTGATTTCAAAGTAACTTCACAGAAGTGTTCCTCTTATGGCCCTTTACCAAAATTGCTAAAAAAGTTCTGCTCGGCTAAACAAAATGGCCGCCAGATCTAAAAATAGAAAAAAAACTGTAAACATCTCCTCATTGGCCAGTGGTCTGATTTCAAAATGATTTCACAGAAATGTTCCTTTTATCCCCCTTTACCAAAATTGCCAAAATGGTTCTGCTCTGCTGAACAAAATGGTTAATAGAGCTTAAAATAGAAAAAACAAACTTTAAACGACATCTCCGTGGCCAGTGGCAAGATTTCAAAATAATTTCACATCAATGTTCCTCTTATGCCCCTTAGCCAAAATTGCTAAAATGGTTCTGCTCTGCTGAACAAAATGGTTGCCAGAGCTAAAAATAGAAAAAAAAAGAAACTTTAAAGGACAGGATAAGTAGATGAACCAAATGACTTCTGGAAAATATCTGAACTTTTTTCTACTTGTGACGTTTTGAAAATTTCAGCATTTTAACTTTGTAAGCAAGATATCTCAAGAACTGTTTAAGCCATTGCCTTGTCATAAGAGTATTGGAAAATTGTTGCATGCCATCTGCATATCTGCAGTGGCGGTTTCACTCAAGTGAGCGAGTTGTGGCACGTGGGCCTCTTGTTTTAATAAATGCAGTCACTTCCGTTGCTGACGTCCGCCATATTGTGATGATATTACTGTGGCGTTTAATGACGTCATTACATTCAGTGACGTAAAACTTAACAATAGCATACATGACGTCCATTACAACCGGTGCATATCAAACACGTGAAAATTCTCGATTTTTATATTACCCTGGGTAGGATAACATGGGTAGGATAAGAATTTCTATCTCAGGGTTAAGGCCAGGATTTCTTCATCTTGTTTGCAAGAACATGTAATATGCAACGAGAGGACACGAAGCCTTTCACAAACAAATACAAATATAAAAAAAAGAAAAGAAGAAGGAAACGCTAACAACACGGGAACCCCGCTTGTAGTAAGCATGACATTTGTATACTGGCCCCCA